>OX375797.1:7911335-9161335 GCA_947359425.1 Lagria hirta | reverse complement strand
TTGATAGTTCAAAACGTTTATAAGATTAAATTAAAAGCACTTGAAAGAATTTGCGCTGTTACAACAAACGAAAAAATTAACTTTATGAGGAAACAAAGTTTATGTGCAAAACATGAAGCTGTGCAAAGAATGGATGTAAAATCTCCTCTCGGTATTTTGAAGCAGTCAATGTTTCATTTAAAAAAATTACTCAATATATTAATAATTCACTATTTAATATCAACTCGTTACGAGATAAGATTCTACCACAATATTGTTCTGTTCTAGTGAGAAAGCTATTTTTAATTCAAAAATAAATATAATGAAAAATTTTGAAATTATTTTGACAATTGAGACTTTTTTTTTAATTATTGTCTGTTAACGCACACTCATAGGGCGACTATAACGTCAAATTATAAAAAACACTAGTTATATAATATTATATAAGAAAAATAATTATTAACTAATTAAAATGTTTATTATTTTAATAGTCTAGTAGGAATCGGCCCATGAGTACCAAAAACTCTTCCACCTCAATTTTTATTGCAGTTTTTTTTTATGTTGTCTTATTGATGATATAAACGCATGTTGTCATAAGCCCACCCGGTGCCATATTGTTTGAACCTAAGTTGTTTAAGCAATTGCAAAAAATTGTTATTTTCTAACCGGACAATTTTTTAAATATTTTTTATTGAAATACAAATTAAAAAGTTTTTATAAGTTTTTACGATAAAGTTAATATTTTTTGAGATATAAATTTTGAAAGTTGAAAAAATTTCAAATTTTTACTTTTGAAACATTTATAAGAAAAAAGAACAAAATAACTACAGAATTTTTTTTATTTTTTGTACTTAAGTTGATAATATTTTGATTAAAAATTTGAAAAAAATGTATTCTTTATTTTTTTTTATTTGTATTACAATAAAGAATATAGATAAAAATTGTCGTTGTAAAAATTTAAATTCAAAATTGATTGAAAACCCACAATTTTTTACAATAGTTTAAATAATTTTGGTTTAAAAACTATGGCATCGGGTTGCCTCATGGCAACATGCATTTATATCATCAGAATGCCAATTTAAACAAGATTTCATACAAAATTTGAGGTGGAATAGTATTTGGGACTCACTTTATAATATTTTTCAAGCAAATTGTTTTCAATCCCACAATAGTTAGATGGAGCAACCAAATAAATTAATATTAATAACATAGACATAGAACTTGTTGACTAAAACTTTTATAAAAAATATACAATAAACTATAATAAAACAAGCTTGCTGACTAATAAATACTGACTGATAAACACCTAATGGTTTCAAAGCATAGACACGCATTGAAATCGTCATGAATTAAAGCTTAACTCTTACAATTCTAAATTAAAATTGACAATATTAGCACTTAGCTCACACGCAACGAATTCAACACCTGTAATGATATTTTCAAACTAATTGAACCATTTTGTATCTAAGAAAAATTTGACGTGCTGTTTAATTAATTGCAAAAAATCGCAGGTGTTGTAAAATTAATCGCTCTCATCATCTCGACTAGTTCTACTGGCTAGTTGATAAAATTTACCTTTGGACAGGTGCTTATTAAACGAATTGTTTATGAGACAGGACAGACACACAGTTTTTGCAATTGGTTTAAAAGTTTAAAACATTGATCTGGTTTTAGATCAAGTTTCAGCAGCATCGATAGAGATAAAAAAAATGTAGTGTCAATTTGCAGTGCAACTTTTTAATTTGTTGTTGTTGGTATGTTGTTACGTTATTTTAAATTTCAAAATTAATAATTTTTATTCAGGAATAAATAATTATATATAAAAGATGTTTTTATTTAGGTAATATTTGATTATTATTTTCTGGTTATAAACTGGTGTAAGCACCGATTACAATTTGTGCTGTCAATAATGAAAAAAAACTGCTAAATAATAATATTATATTTTTATAACTTTATTTCTTATTTTTTTCATGTATGACCACGCAAATTTTTCTACTAAAGGGTTCAATTTTAACCAAAATGTTGTTATTAGATAAGGCATACTTAAAACTTAGTATTATATAATTTTGACAAAAAAATTTTAAAGGGTAAAAATATAAAGAATGAATTTTTGTTCGACACGGTCTTTTCCAAAATCTGTCAATATTTCAATGACTTTGGGCCGTGCAAGTCTTTTTCGACTTTTTCTATCTTTTACCACCTTGTATAGTTGCAATAATATATAACTTCTGTTTTACCTACTACAGTTTTAAAACCAAACTATGCAGAAGTTCTTTATTTTAGAAAATTATATATTACTAAACCAGTCTCCTCTATAGTATTTTCATAATTTTTTGGCTAAATTACAATAATAGTCAGATTTGCTAATTTTTTCTAGATGTAAATATTTTGTACACCGATTACAAAGCTTACTACAATAATTATGACAACCTACAATACTTTTTGTAATCTAAAAGTTTTAAAATCAATTTTTTTATATTTTCAATTTTGTAGATATGAAAATATGCTAAAGCTTACTTGCAATGTTGCGTGTGCTAATGTTAAAAAACAATTTGTACAATGTACGTCTTTTATACATCTTTTAATTCAGTTGTCTATTGTTGTTGGTTTATATGGTTGAATGTCTAGCACACATATTCTTCTGTTAATCAAAGTAAAACTATTCAGTTTTACTTGAAAAATTTATGATATAGTTCTTTTTCTTAATGTTGGTTTTATTGTTTTTCAAATTGTTTGTCAGAATTTTAGATCTATTAATTTTAAAGCTTGGGCTGTTCACTATAATATGTACTTTTAATGCTGCTAGGTTGTTCTAGCATATATCTGACACTTTTAAAGTTTGTGTTGAATTTACTCTGCTGATCTTTGCTGATGCTGATGCTGATGAGTATAAAACACAACTATTAGAATAAAATTAGAAACTTGAATATAAATGATCAAAAACTTTTAATAGAAAGTAAAAAAAAAATTGAATGCTAGTGATGTACTTTCAAATCAACTCATTATTTTCTGTCAGGAAAAATAATTTAAAAAATAATTGCAAAAACTTATTTAAACATATTAAGGAATTTAGAAAAATGAGCTAGTTGAAAGCTGTTAATAGGGAAAAAAGTTTGTTTATGTGGTTATTTAAAAAAATTAAAATTATTACTTTTTGTTTATGCTAAAGAAATTAATTGTTTACTTTTTTAGAATGCAATATTTTTAACTTATTATTAAATGCATATTTGTTATTAATTAAAGTCGTTTTTTGCTAGATGAGTCTTTATTTATTTTAGGTGTATGTATTATGATTTACTTTTGAAAAAGTAAACAAATAACAAGAAGTAACATTCTGAAACGTGTTTCTTGATTTCTATGAATTAATGTTCCAGAGCAGCGTCTAATTATTAATATTATTATACAAAATCTAGATTCCTTGAATGATAATCTTGCTAAATTGCATGACGGCAATGCATCTCTTAGTCCGTTCACATAAAACTGATAGATTTATATTCACGTTCATAATTTTTGTGGTTGTATTGGACGTATTAAATTGAGTACAAAATTTTAATTGTGGTTATTAACAAGTTTAATGATGTAATAATAAATCTTTAATAATTAACAACAAACATTAATTGTGTCATTTATAAAAACTCTTGCGCTCTCAAATTTATTGTGTTTCAACTAATTTTGATTGTCTGAGAAAGATTACCTAATTAATTGAATGACGTAGGAATTTAAAATTAGACAAGATTGTATATCTGAAGAAAAATTTATGCATTTTTGTAATTAGCTTTATATTCGAGATTGTAAATTCATTAGTAGAAATTTATTTACCTCAATTTGAACTTCCCTCCGTTATCATATTCCAATGTGAGTATATTTTTAAATTTTGTTAGTATGTTTTCCTTTAATTATTTACAGATTTATCACGTATAAAATATAATATATTGACTGATTAATAAATAAGAAATTATAAATATATAATACAATGGAGATGAAAAATAATATTCCAATAGTTTTACTAATACTCTTATTAACGTTAAAAAAACAAAAATTGTGACTATTACGCTAAAGTTTTAAACCAAAAATTAAGTAGAAGAAAATAATTCTCTATATTTATTTTTCACTAGCTTACTGCTGCTTGCAGTACAGTCTTAATTTCAGACGTGGTACATCTAGTTTGTCACATAAACAAATTTTAATGTTCTGTATTTTAATTAATTGAATATTTTGTTGGTTTTACAAGCATTGCATTGGATTTTTGAAGTCGTATGCCGTTTACTTATTTTGTATTTGTTTTTAAACACATTTTGAGTTTATTACATTTTTTTCTTGTTTTCTTTTTTTTTATCATTTTTGTCGTCTCACTACGTTTTTTAACCTATGTCGCAAACAAAAGATTGTTATAAGTTTAACGTGTGTATCTGTGTATAGATTAGCAAGACATTTAGTGCTTTAATAGTTTTGATTTGTTAAGCATTTTACATCCGACTCTTATAAATGGGGTTGCTTCCCGTGTAGTAAATTTTAAAACCGGCTAAAAACAATTGGGTTCTTTTGTATTTTAAAGACCCAAGCTTGGCTATGATAATATGATAAAAGTTCAAATAAAGATTAGCATATCTTATAATGTTGACTTTATTTAAAAGGATTAAAGTTTGTTGACATTTACCTAACACATATTAAACAATACAGTTATAAACCATTATCAACTACTTCAAAAAGTTAACAGTTTTATATAAAGAGCTTAAACTAAGTATAGTGCAAAAAACCAAATAAACGCTAGTGAAAATTTTACCACCCTATAGCACTCTGCTACTAAAAAGTAAAGAAGAATACCGCAAGTTAATCTGCAATTATGACGTAAAGGACTAAATGTTTTGCTAAACTATGTAGTATTGTTATTTAAATTTGTTGACACGTGTGGAATTGTAGTAAACAATCTGGTTTTACAACGTAAGCTGTGCCTGTTTCTTTTTCAAATAAACAGGATAGATTGAACATGACCAGAGTGGGTGTGGATGAACAGGTAGATGTTTGACACTTTTTTTAAGAGACGGGCTAGAGGCACACGCGAGTCAATCAATTTTCCTTTTTTTTTTAATACCTTAAAAACATTACGTACAGAAAAAACAAGCGCAAGATGTTTTGTAATTTTATAAAAAAAAATAAGTGTAAATCAGTTAAGTTGTTGAGAACTTACAATAACCCAATCAGATAAAATACTATTATTTTAATTTTTTACAATGCTGCAAGATGACGTGATCTAAAGTGTTCTTAGCTATAGTTAAAAATAAATAATTATAATTTTTATGATAGATAGATTCCACTATCTTTTAGAGATCTAAACAAGACAAAGTGATATTTATTTTATGGGTAATAGAAGAAGGTATTAACCTTGCACTGGTGCTGCAGTATTATCCGTAATTAGCAACTTTCTTATAGTGCGAAAAACTAAATAAAAACTTTTCACGAGCCTAAGACCCTGTGTTGAACTGTTAACTTTTTGTTAAAATGGTTTATGACTATCTTGTTTGGTATCTCACCAAACATTTAAAGCTGTCCAAGCTTGCTTGAACAGCTGTACTGTTTAGCTGAAAACGCTAACAGCTTAGTTTAAAAAAAATTTAAACATTTTAAATATTAGAGATAAGGTTAAATGGTTTAATTACTGTCGTTTTTCTTTTTTTAATGTTTATGTTCTAATAAAATCAATCAAGTTTACTTAAAACAAACATCTTTGATTTTTAGCTATTGCGTAATCTCAAGCAAATACCATAGACTTGTTTCAAAAAAGCCTAGATCTGACTCACACAGAACGTTTCTCTGCCAGCTATATTTTAGCATTAATAAATGAGGAGCGTGATTTCTTTCAACATAATTGAAATACATACTTTCAATAAAGATCAACAAATGGTAGCAGAAACTAAAAGAGAGGGAAGTTTATGACTCTGAAACTTAGCAAAATTAATCCATCTCTCTTGCTCAATGAGGATGTGGTTACCAAACATTTTGTTGAATGAATTTCTAAGAGCTCAAAACGTGACAATTATGAGGATGTCAAAGCGTAACAAATTCTCACTTTTGCTTTTTTTTCTGCTCAAACCTCAAACTTTTACTAATTTTCCTGTAACAGTAAAAGTTGTCGAAACGTTTATTAGTAAACTCAAACCATACCAAGATTTATAAAATTTCTAAAATATGCTTCAAACACTATATAGACAAAATATTTTAAAAACTAAAAACAACTAATTAAACGCCCCATTATTTCACAAGCGAGATCAAAGCTTGAATTTTTTGAGAGCTGTACATTTTGACAACAATAATATGAACTTCATATGGATTACCAAAAAACAATCGCCGACAGCTCTAACATAGACCTCTAACGTAAAGTAGACCAACAACTAGCTTGTTGCCGGTTTTATTACCCAGAATGAGACAAAAATGTAAATACTCTATTCCACTCGATAATAAATAATAAGCCACCTACATTTTCGTCTAAAAAAGCTCACGGGCTAACGACAGTGTTATACGACAGGGTATAATTGATCACAAACAGACAAAAAAATAGCTAATGGAACTTATTAAATTTTCTGGTATTAATGTTTGAAAAGTAGTGATAAACAATAGAAAAGTAATAAACAAGTCGTAAAAAAATTAGATATTTTTTCTTTTTGTCTTGTTACGTTAACACCGGTACCCTTAAAATAACCAACCAAGTATGTGGAAAAAATTCAATATAATCTGAAGTCTCAAAATTCAGATTCAAGATGATTTATAAACAAATATTTTTCAACAGATACAACAAATATAACAATTTTAAATGTATAGTGCTTTAATCATAATTATTGTAAGAGTTTGGTCTAATAAAAAAGTACAGTGGAGAAAAAAACTGTTTGCGTACTTTAATACAAATTGCTGCCTGCATCTAATTGTAGATGCATCTGACAGACTTGATCATAACAACAAATAACGTACGTTTATTATTATTCATTGTGAAAGATTGTATCATGTGAATAACCTATATACTTATACCATTGTATATGTATTAATTTATAAACAATGGTTATACTTAGGCTAAAAAGTATTGTTGCTTAACACATTATTTAAGCGAAATAATGTGTTGATATTATCTGTGGCAGACTTTGCTATAATAAACACTCTGCCACAGTGCTTTGAAGGATTCTTTGAATAAAATGTTGCTATAAATTAAGAAGAATGATTTACAGGTATTAGATGTAACTAGTGCATAGTTATAACTTATAATATACTAATTGCTTCAGATTCTTTAAATATAACTTATGCATACTTTTAATTGAATTTTACTATTTAATTTGCATTGTGATATTTTGATTAATATTTTTATACAATTTTTAGTATATAGTACCTCATAATTGCATATGAACTACATAAAACATTTGTTTTTATATTTATAAAATGTTAATATCGGTCTGTGTTATAAATCAAAATGTTTTAACTTGAATAAAGTTTTAGATTATTAGAAGATTGTTCTAGTGAATGATATTAATAGTCATTAAAATATTTGTAATTTTTATTAGATTTATCATTTGAAATTAATTAAAAAAAAGATTTGGGTATTTAAACCAACCTATATCTAGTAATCTAGTAAATTTATCGTAAACATGTAACTAAAAGTGTTTATTCGTCCTTCCTGTGTGATTAATTAAAACAACAAATTCTTCCAATTAAAAAGCAGCTTACATATAAATTTTAATTGTACAATTAGTGACACCATATGTTCACTTTTGTTTTGTTTTACGTTCTAATTTATCATTGTTCTCACAATTATAATCATAAAATACGTGTTTAATATTTTTTTAGTGTGTCTTTTAACACATTTGATATGATATACTTGCAAATACACTCTATAAAAAGTAAAATCTATATAAAGTTCTTTTACAAATAATTTAACTCAATCAATATTAGTACCGAAACACCAATATTTATTTTGAAATGTAGTATCTAAATACGATTAATATTTGAGATATAAAATAAGTTTAAAAAAACTATTGCAACCTGCTTCAACTAAAAATAAAAAATATTTTTTTAAAATACATAGAAAAAAACATTATTATATAAAATTTTGTACCTACTAAACGCGCTGAATTTATCTCAAAATAGAAAATCTACTGTTTACTTAATATTTAATTAATTGATACTAATTTATACGAATTTTTTCCATGGTTTGCGCTTAAATAAGTGAAATTTATTAAGAGGACATTTTTCTTGATATTGTAATGCATTCAAACACATTAAACAACATAATTAATAATAAAAACAATATTCAAATTGGTTAAATTAATAAAATTAATAAACTATTATTTATATTTTATTGAAATATATTTTTTTAATTTTTCACAAATTTTTATAATCAATAACAAGTGTCAAAAATATATGTCAAAAAAAACATTAATAAGAATAGCTGAAAAACTACTGATTAGATCTTGATAAAATTTAAATGGACTCAAATGTAAAGCACCAACTTCCAAATAAATGAAAAATCATTAAAATTGGTCTTTCCAAAAAAAAAGTTCTAAGGTAACACGCTTAAAAAAATACAATTGAATTGAGAACTCTTCCTTTTTTTTTAAAGTTGGTTAAAAAAAATAAAACAAAACTATAATAACACTAATGTCGTTTAATTGACATTTATTTTTTAAATTACTTTAAGCTTTGAATTGCTTTTCAAAACACACTTAAAATCTCTACTTTGTTCTACAAAAAAAACATTTTTTTGGCAATGTTTTTGTTCCTAAAGAAGTAAATTTCAGAATTTGTTTCATACATCAGAAGGAAAGCCCAAACTAGAAGAAAAAATTATGTTGGTCAAAAAAAAGATGGTTGACAGATGCTTGACATTAAATTTTTATAATAAACAAAATATCTGGTAGTGTTTTTTTAATAATTCAAATGATTTTTTTGAAATAACAAAAATTGAACTAAGAATGACTTTAAAAGCTTTGGGCATTTTTTACCATTTATTTTTTGAAAAACACTGTTAAAAGTGAAAAATAAATGTTTATTCAAATAAATGATTGCAATTTAGTTTTAACATATTTTTTTAAAAAGTGTCATAAGTTCTTACAGTCTTATTTCCGTGTTTTTTTGAAAATACATATCTTCTAGACTCAAAATTAGTTGATAGAATAAGTTTGAAAAAATAACAAATCTTAGAGATTATGCAGAATAAATATAACAATGTAAAAAAAAACAAAGTATTGAACCAAAATAAGTTTTTAGTGAATAATAAAGTCAAGAAATTTAGTTTATAAATTTAGAAATTTAATAAATAGCGATTCAAAAATTAAAATAATACTTCTATTGAAAAACATCTAACTGAGGCTGTTTTAATTAATTATAACAAATTATTTCTGTTCTGTGCTGCAAGTTGGTACAGTGCGACAAACCTAATAAGAGCTAGTAAATTTTTTATAGGCTGAATATCTCATAACATAACTCGCATAACACTTCGCAAGTACTTGATGGTTATATTCTGTTTCATTATAAAATGAAAGATATATTTTTTAGCAATTTATTTGAGAAAAACACCTATTATTACAAAACAGATCAAAACTTGGAATACACAGCATGTCATTATTAATACTAAAGCTAAGCCACGTTTCAGATAATGTAAGAAACGTAAACTCATTTTCATCAATAAAATGTTTGAGATCAATACTTTTATTGACAATGTATGTAATATTAACATCACCTAGAATTGACAATTTGGGAGAAGAGTTGCTTCGAGATGTCATACTAGAAGCACTTTTGTATTTAGAACGGATAGCTATTTTTGGCAAAAAAAAATTGTTTACCTATGTATTGTATGATCAAAAGTTATATTATTTTAGAATAAGTTTATATCGGAATAAACTTTAAATAGTAAATGCATTTGAGGTGTTTTTCCTATTTAGATGGGAAAAAAACTGATAGAGGCGGCTCTAGTCTTTGCGCAGGTTTTTTATAAAAAATTTTATATAAACATTTGTGAAAATAAAAAATGCTTCATCTTTTAATGATTGTGTGATAATAAATGATGAAAAAACAATAAAAAATATTTGCATTAGTAATAGCAAATTATGCTTAATTATTTACACCTAGGTATTTTCAAAAATTGTTATATACTTTTACAATAAAAATTTTTTTCTAAAACTTTTTAGTTTTATTTTGTACGCATCTATCTAGTCAGTGCCACCTGTTTATCTTCGGTTTTCACAAGTTAAAAGTAGCAAGTTTTGCCAAAATAGGTCAAAATGTGATTGTGATTACAGATCAAAGCAACAAAATAATGGCCTAAAGCAACTAAGATTACCTTTCTGATCGACCAAACTATTTTACTTCCGTTTTTGGTTTGTTGTTGCAATCAACACTGAAATATAACAAAAAATAGGTTCTGTTTTAACAAATTGTCTAACCTTATAAAACAGATGCTTTATTTTCTTTTAAAAAAATTGTAAGGCTATCAATTTTGTAACGTCAAAAATATTATTTATAAATCAAGTGTGCAATATCTAATTAAAATACCAAAATAAATTGAATAAATATCAATTTAATCGGTGTAATTTTTCATTAATTACTTTCTCTACACACCCATTCGATAATTGGGTTTGTAGCATTTTGTTTTTGACGCTACTTCTCGAATGACAAGTCTAGATATGCGGCACACAGATACTGGATGATTAATAGATTTAAAACATTTCAATAATTAACTTTTACTCAACTCGCTACACTAAAAACGCAATTATTTTTACGTTACGCAATAAAATAATCTTTCACTAAATTATCACACTTTTGAGTGCAAATAACTGAACGGAAATTACCGGCACAAATAAGACTACATCATAGATATTTCAAAAAATTATAACCTAATAAGAAAGAATCTATTTGATTCTTTATTTTATAATGTTAAACAAAAGAAGACCGATTTCAAAAAAAAAACTATAAAATAAACGCGAACACCATTAACAAACGCACTAGGAGCCACTACAATTTTTGAAGGCTTCTCTTGATATATCTAAGATGCCATTATCACATCTCAATTTTCTCATTATGGTACTACCTTTGAGAAATCTTTCTTTTTCTAACAAAAAAAAAATAGAATTATAAACAACAAAGTTATCCGCAAACACACATTTGACAAACGCACTATATGTTTGACCTTTTTCTCAATTTTTATCAAATCCCAAATTATTTATCATGGTACCACTTTTGAGATATGTCTTTTCCAACAAAAAAAGATTTATCAAAATCGGTTTATACAAACTTATACGAAAACATACATAAAAAATATATATACTGTCAAATTGAAAAATTCTCTTTTTTTTAAGTCGGTTAATAAAGTGAAATAAATTTACCTGTCTTAATATTTTGTACTTTGTTAAATTTAGTACTTAATGCCTCTTTTGTTTAAAAAAAGTTATTTAAAGTGTGTTTAAACTTCAATGATGATAGTTTATCAAAAAAAATTTACCTAGTTAGCTACCACATTGTATCAAGATATTGGCTCAATGTCAATGAAAAAGTATTTTCTATTTTGCAATCATTCTTATTTGCACTATTGATATATTAGCATTATCTTTTTGTAAGAATTAAAACGTAATTATATATTCTTGAATAAAAAATGTGTTTACTCTGTCAATTAAAATCAAAGCAAACTTTTTCAAACTATGGTCTGTAGACTCAGACATAATTGGTTCTTATTGGAAGGCTTCAGTAAGTTGTAACAAATTGTTGTTTGAATAAATTTGTAGTGACGATTGGGTCTTATATTTACCCAAGTTCTTATTACTTCCGCAACGAATTTATATAAATATGCTTTAAGCTTATTTTAGTATTTATTGGTAGAAACTTAAGTAGATAGATAATATTGCATATCTTAGATATGCGTTTCAAACAAAAAGTGCTAATTGGCTGCCCGATAAGCGCTATTTCTTTGTTTCAAATTTATTTTCTAAAAACATTGTTATTCGATTCTAAGAAGCTTCTAATAGTAGAAGAACGGCTTTCGCGGCCCGAATACATTGAAATATTAACTGGTGCATAAATTCGGGTTTATGTTCATAGTCATCACTACCTGAATATCATCTAGACACCGGTCACAAAATTTATCTAGATGAATCTTCCTTGATTTGTGAATCAAAATTTTCCTGTGACAGAAAAATTAGAGAAGCAATCGAAATTGTAAAACAATCAAACAACTTGAGATTTAAGTTATTATCTGTAAAACGTTTGGAAGTCCTTGTTCATAAACATTCCTTCGCCATCAACACAAAGCGCTTCCGCTTTCTCCGCAGCTCTCTCTTCCGAGCCTCCCGCTACTTTCTTTTCTGCTCCTCTCACCGCTTTCACTTCCTCTGATACCAATATAAGCCCAAACAGCAACGAGGTCTAGCCAGAATAAGTTTTGCTTCTAGCGTGGTTTACACGTCAAGTTACCGTGCTTGTTTTCCTGTCTTGGTGACGCCTCCACCATAGTGCAAAACGTCGACAATTTTATTAATATATTCGACACGGTCTTTTCCGAAAGATGTCAATATTTCAAGCTTCTGATAAATGTCGCTATTTACACTGTGTCATAAAGATACAAAATTTGAAATATAAAACAGTTTGAAAAATAATTTAAAATGTTTAATTTAGTTATATTTTATATTTTTTTTAAGTCAGTTTGCAAAACGAGAGAAGCGGTTGACAAAAAAAACCTAGTCTTACTGTTACAATGGCTATTTGTATTGCATGGCTAAAAACTAAAATGTTTCAATTACAAAGTTTTTACAAAATAGTTAGTAAGCAAAATTTTTAAACCAACATAACAACAATGAAAACCATTTTTTATATTTGGATAAAATTATTGCAATTAGTAGAAGTGCCGGGTTGTTATTTTGCCTGTTTTGATTTTAGCAAAACTAGCTACGCTAAACGGTTTTACCAGAAGTTTTTTCAAAACCTAATCACAAAACACGTTTTTTTCTACTTTTAACTCTAAGTATCTTAAGACAAGAACAATTTCAGCTTTCATACTTATACCTCAAATGATTAGTCATACAATTCTGCGGTGAGTAGTCATCCTAGCGGACACTGATTTGTTATTAATACGTAAGAGCTTTGTTTGTTTCAAAGAGCTATTGGATAGCTTCGAACCAATCTCCCAAATTAGAGTTTTATATATGGTTGTCTAAGTAAAAAGTTAAAGTAGCAAAGTTGTAAAACAAATTCACACATTTATTCTATTTCAAAGTTTTTCAAAAAAAATAATGTTTAACTGTAAAAAAAAAGAAAGGACTGTTAATAAAAATATCATGTGTAGACATTTGTTTTCATTGACTACAGGTAGTTTGTTTTAAAAACCAGTTTAAAGCTTTTGCTCGTATTGATCAAGATTTCTATACTAGTCCCAGTGCAATAACAAGTACTGTTATATGGTTTAAATTTCTACTTTTATAATCTCCTATTACATACAATCTTTAAAGGCATGTCGACAAATTATCCAGAGCTGGGCGAGATTTGTGAACAGACCGGTAAAATGAAATGTTTGGAAAGATTCTTTTCTCAAAGATAAAAGTGTTTTTGGACTACCTAGACAGTTACATAATTTGTTTCTTTGTATTTATTTATTACAACTATATACAGTTATTCTATATACCAGGTGTTTCGTCATATGTCATTTCTGCCAAACATACGTCTCAAACTAGAGATCTATAATCTTTTGGGTAGTCTTTATTGTTGAGCTATTAGCTTTTGTAACAAAGGAAGAACTATATAACGTTGTTTTATTTGCACTACTATGTTTTGCGTCAATGATTATGGTCTTATTAGCATATAAGATAATTTTAACTTTAGAATTATTTAAATACGTTGGCAAATTGTTAAAAATGAAGGTTTTGCTCTGTGCTTAAGTCTGAAGCAAAACCGGTCAATTCGTTTTTGTTATATTAAGCACATTACTTGTCACATTTTACACGTCACAATTTGTTTACTAAATTGTCGGTCATCAATTTTGACCTAGTGGGTCAGTGCAAAAGTACGCAGTCGAATACTGTTTACGTATTTGATTGTTTCATTTGATTAAAAATTTTTAAGAAAATTAGCAGTTATAATTAAAAAATTTTAGCAGTGCTAAAAAAAATAATTGCCTTAGGGAATAAACTTACCGATTAAGCTTACTATACATTCTATATTTTGTCAGTGTCGTAGTTGGGTTTTATGTTTAGGTTCTAATTTTTTTTTAACTTAAAGTGATCTATGATTTGCCGTTTGTGTAAGCATTTTACATTTATAAATGAATCGAGAACGATATATTATTTTCATTGTATACACGAAATATAATTATTTCTAATATACATGTATTTTAAGTGTATCTAATATAAATGTGTGTTATAAATTACTTATTTAACTCTTCTGATAATTGCTAGAACTTTAAAAATTAACTCTTATTTTAATATTATTTTATCAATAGAAACTGAATGTTTGTGAGACTTTTAGCCTAAAACATAGATCGGTTTTGATTTACTTGTATTTGTTAAAATTTAATCGATTATCAATTATTGTCGGCTCAAAAGATCTTAAGCGCTTTTTGGTTCCACGTCTTTCACAGGCCCAACACATGGATTGAGCTTTAAATTCCATATTTTATACTAGAACGGAAGATAGTTTCAAGTTTTTGTGTCGTTGCGTTGTAGACGGACGGCGTTTGTGTTGCTACATCAAAATAGTATATTGTTTAACAAGCACGAAATGATGCACCTTTTGCACGAGTTTGAAAGTTTGCAACACTCGCCTTGCTATTTTGTGCGAGTTGCATACTATACTTGTTCTACGACAACGACAATTATAAAAACAAATACGCAGATATTGGATATGCTGCACCATGAAAATCCGAAATTATCTTTTCATTAGCCGAGCCTGGACAGCAGTGTTCGATCTTCTTCCCACTCCAAAAATTAGTTATAAGTCCGTGTGTAGGTACATTTTCTTCGACGTTTCCGCCAACAAATTTAGTGTTGTTAAATTTGCTGCTTTTGTTATACTTGGAGGTGTCAATTCCAAATCATTATCACTATCACTTTCTATATTAATTATCTGATTTCTTAGAAATAAATACTAAATTATTTGTAATGCACAAAGTGTAACTAACTGATGACATTTGTCGTTCGGCGTTGTATTTTCTAAGCCACCTTAGTTTTTGTTTTGGTTGTCAAAAACCGCAGACTCAACACAAAATATTTTAAATTGCATTTGTTGTCTAGCAACTTGCCTAGCAACCGATGCAAAATGAAATTCAGTACAAAATTTAGCTTCTGATGATTCAATTCACATTCTTGATATGAACATTTATCAATGTTATCGTAGAAAAATATAATTATGGTCAATTTTTTTTTAATGTTTACTTTATTTATTATCAAATGCATTTCTAATAAATACTTTTCTGTTAATCAATAATCTGTATAACCTAAGATCAATAACATTTTTATAGCAGGTGGCATTTCATCTTCAATTAGATAGGCATTTTAAACACTCCAACTAAAGCTTTTTTTACGATTCATTCTGAACCATAGTTTAGTTGGGTATTGCCAATTAATCCACACAATTTAGGCTTTAATTACAAATTTTTGCATAATTAATTATATTACTTGCATCAGGTGTTTAATATGTATCAACTCAAACAAAACACATAATAAATTAGTGACTATTAAATACTAACTTTTCACTGAGCACTAATAAAACCGTTATTAAATCCCACACCAAATGTTTATATGTAACGGTCATAAACTAGCTTATCTTTCGTTAAGATCATAAACCCAACACCTAGACAAACTAACAATCCATGAATATCAAATAAATTCTGAAAATATCTATCTAAAATCAGACAGTCAAAACAACCAGGTATTTTTTTCTAAATGAGTGACGTCCATTTTTTATTATTAATTGTGAGAAATATAACAAGATGATAGGGTGGAGCTTTTGAAATGTCAGAGAATTAGCACCGCCTCGGCGCCTTACCGGAAACACGCACGACGATGTGTGACGCCGCCATTCACATCGTATTTTAAGAAAAATCCCTATTACCTATATGATCTAAAAACCTATTCAAAACAATAGAAAAAAAACATTATTTTGAAAAAGTATTTTGCGTTGAAAAGTGTGCTAAAAATAATTTTTTGCACGATAGAAGGATTTTGCTTATTTATCGCGTATGCTCCCAGATCAGTAAGTTAGTGTTTACTGGTTACTAAGATAAGCAAAACAGTAAGTGATTACTTACCGTCTCAGAACGGTAAGTAAAAAATTTTAAAATAATTATTTAAAAATTGGGAAAAAATTTGAACAAAAGTTTTTAATAATATATATTATTATTACACTTGAAAAAATTATTTACAATAATTGAAATCAAACGTACAATTATTAAATGTATTTCGCTGGCTTTTTTAGTAGACGCATTTTCAGAAACTATTGCTCAATTCAACAATTAATTAATTGTCCTGTCAACATTGTTCTGTAGGTAAAATTTTGCTAGCTAAAAATAGTTGCGTGGTTGACATGACATTCATACCAATTAACAATACAAGATCTTGGTTTGTGGCCGATTTTGAACGTCCAGGCTTTGGGATATCTTTAAACTCTTTTTCTAGCCAATTTAAACACTGTGGATTGTCCAATAAGATTTCACTCCGGATAAACGTTATAAAATAAATGATCAACAGCTTGGTGTGAAAGTTGTGGATCTCCATAACCAACCATCATTAGGATTTCAATTATTTCAGTTTCACCATGTTTACAAATTAGAAAAAAAACTATTTTTATTAAATTAACAAGCCAACTTATTAAAAGGTGACATAAAAAATTACATTAAGATGATCAAATTTATATTGTTGTAGTTACCGCCCATGCTTTTATTATAATTTTTTTTATGTTTACGTCAAAGAGATATAAAATCTTTAATTGCTTATTCTTCAGTAGGCCATATAGCAATTGTTTTAAGCAAAAAGGAGTATTAAAAACTGGAGAGAGAACCTAATTTGAAATAATATTTGGTCGTTTATTGAAAAACTTTTTCTTAAAGCATATGAAAAATATCAAGTCATATCAAGAAAAACAGAAAAATAAAAAGCAGCCAAAAAAATCATTGTCATTGTCATTTAAAAAAATTTGATAACGTTTTCATGGAAATGCGTTGACATACAAAAACAATGGCTCAGCTTGGAAATGACAATCATGAGTAAATAGCTATTTGTTTATGAGGGAAAAAAAATAAAACATTCCCAATTTTTAATTTATAATGTTAATAAACTAAGAACGACAATGCGGTTTTCTCCCGAGTTGAACACATAGTTTTTTCTACGTGTATATTTTGCTTTTACATTTAATAATGGTACTTGCCTTTAAAAATTATTTGTAGCTAATTGTCGGAAGACTAATGTTGAATATAAAAAATATTGGTCTTGCAACAATGTAAACAAACGTCAATACAAATAAAAAGAAGAAACGGAGGCGTAAGTTTTGCTTTTGTATTAGGAATGGATTCTGACTCTAAGAGTTACCTGCATGCCTTTTAGAGACCGTAAATTTGGCTTCTTTAAAGTTGTTGCCACAGAAGTCTAGTCGGCGCTACGAAAAATAATTTATTTAAAACATGGATGATATATCAAAAGGTTAAGAGAGTGACAGAAGAATTGATTTTGTCATATTTCTACAAAAAATCGCAACCATTGCAATGCTTAACACTTTGGTCGAATAATATTATATGTACCAAAGTGATCGCAAAACATTTTTTGAGAGGAGAGAAAATTAGAAAAAAGTGCCTAGAGAGGAAACGTAACATTTTCAAAACGTCATTAGGGGGGAGAAAATAGCTTTTCCCATATACACCGTAAAAAAACTTTTATATTAAAGACATTTGGTTATAAAGTTTTTATTTATCGGCATCAACCGCTTTTTTCATACTTTTGACTAATCCTGTATACTGTAACAGTAGCAGATTATCTGAGTCGTATCTTTCTTTAATTAAACAATA
Source organism: Lagria hirta (assembly GCA_947359425.1). NCBI lineage: Eukaryota > Metazoa > Arthropoda > Insecta > Coleoptera > Tenebrionidae > Lagria > Lagria hirta. The sequence continues at coordinate 9,143,343 of OX375797.1, read as the reverse complement.
TATTTTTGCTAAAAAATAGTATTAATTCTATTCATTTATCTACTACACCTTGAACATATCGTTTTACGGAATAAACAACAAAGCGTGCCAAGAGTTTGATCTTCATCGATAGCAACAACTCGTTTCGTGCATGAAACGACAATTAAATCAACGTAAATCTTTTTTTACCATATTTAGAGTGCAAATCGATCTCTAACTAACGAATTTAAAAAAAAAACATAAGTTACTACGCAGTGTAAGAGATGTGCTAAACGAATTTTGCCCAATTTTGTAATCTTTAATCTATGTTCAGCAACTTAATTTTTTGCTTCCCAGATTATCTGAAAAACATCTAAACTGAGATAGAATCATTATTTTTGAAGAATGCCTGGCAAATACCTTCAAACGAAGGTTTGATATTAGCCCGAAATAGTCAAAAGTTGCATAGGTAAGAATTAACATTTTGTGAAGAAAGACGTAAAATATAATATTTTTTAGGTACTTTCAACGACTGTATTTGGTGTTGTTTGAAAAAAAAAAGATGTTGCAATCCGACTCACACAAAGTCGGTCAAATTATTAATGTTTGGTGTGTTTTATACAATATGGGACTCCTATCGGCAAAGAAGATGTTTATAAAAGCGCTGCAGACTGAAGGAATAATATAGTGGAAGAAAATAATAACATTGTCAAAATATTGTAAATTTATATTCAAATAATGTTAAATATCATTACTCTATTATTTTTAAATTAAAATAGTGACATTTATGTAAATACTAAATGTGAGCTATTCACACAGTTTTATCATTTGCCAAAAAGTTTGTTCAATGATCTCGAGAGCTCTTTCGACCACTAAGAACTCATCCTCGGGAGATAAATAAAACCTTAAAACTTTAAACAGACTGTTTGGCAAGTTTTAAAACTGTGTGAATAGTTTATTGTGCTAAAGATTTCAAACCAATCAATGCAGGAAATGCGTGGAATATTTAAAAAAATGTATTCAAAATTTCAAACATGGAAAAACAGCTACATTCTTATATTATGTCTTAATTAAAAACCAATGCTATTGTTTAATAATACACAAGAATATAAAACTTTTGGTCACTGAACATTTTTAGCAAAACTTAAAATTTTTCCGTATGGTATAACCTTTCATTCTCTAGTATGCGTTATTCTGGTTTCTTAAATCATTTTCAATCAACTTTTTTTGTCAATTTTGTAATTCTTTTTAACTGATTTAAAAAAAAAGAAGAAGGTTTTTAATTCGACTGTATTTTTTTATGTGTGTTACCTTATAACTTTTTTCTGGGTGAACCGATTTTAATGATTCTTTTATTATTTGGAAGCTGGTGTATTCCAATTTAATCAAGATCTAATTAGTAGTTTTTGAATTATTTTTAGCAATGCTTTTTTTGGCATGTATTTTTAATACTTACAAGTAATTTATTACCTATAAAAACAAGGGAGAAATTAAAAATTGTTTTCAATATAATTAAATATAAAGTTTGTAGCATATAATTTAAGTTTTTCAAAGCAACCAAACTTATAAAAAATTTTTCTTATAATAACAGTAAAACATGCGAGAAAATAAAATAACGTCAAAGCAAATTTATTGAAGACTTAGACATATACTTTTTTTTAAACTGTTTAGTAAGCCGGAACAAATCTTAATTTGTATTAATTTGCTTTGATTTTTTTTTGGTAGCAAAGTAAAGTAGTAATTTTTACCATCCGAGAAAATGGTTCTTAAGTATTTCGTCTTTACCTATTTATACTCAGGGTCAGGTAGACGTTTAGCATCAAAATGACGTAGGAAATTATTGTATTATTATGAAACAGTAAAATATTTGTTGTTATTGAACCAGCAGTATAACTGAAGAACTAAACTATGCTTTTTCGACAACATTACATTGTATTAAATGAAAATCAACAAATTTTTGTTGGGAATCATAACAAAACAAAAATATCTGATAAGATTCGAAAAAAATGTAAAAAATGTTTAAGAAATGCTTGTTTGCATGCTTTACGGTGACTAATTGTTATTAACTAACAACAAAAGCAATATAAAATTACATACTAAAAGCCAAGAAAATGTATTCAGAAAAGAAAAAGAACTAAAACGTCAAAATCTTTGTGGTGATAAACAAGATAATCAAAACAAAAACAGTTCCGTTTGTTGGAAAAACAATAAGCGTAGTTTTGGCGTGCCTAGATGCAGATAGTAAGCAAAACATGCAACGGACGTTAAAAAAATAAAACTTTAGATTTAGGACATCAAATAACTGCATTCGCATGTCGCTTTTGTGAATCTAATGACCTCGAGCTAAACTCCCTTAACTTATCTGATAAAGTCAAAATGATTTGCATTTCATTGTTTATTGTTGTCGAGATCGTGCAAAAACTGTAAAAACCATATTTTAAGGTGCTATTGCACTTTTAAGATGGTTGATTCTCTGGTAATTATGCATTTACCGCATTTCCGCAATTTGAAAAACACAAATGCAACAACTTCTTAATATTCGAGATAATTTATTGAAGTCACTGACACAATATTTTTCTGAAAAAGATCCAAGGAATCTCTTTTGTTTCAGGTTCAATTGTATAAGTTGACAGCATTTTATATAAAGTACATCCACACTAGAAAAGTAGCAAAAAACCGACTGTTTTTTGAGTCTCTTACAAAAATATGTTAGTTTGTAATGTTTTACAGATCCTCTTTAAGAAAATCACATCAAATCGATTATTTTTTTTAGAGGTCACATAGTTGTTCATTAATGAGTATAAAATATAACTTGCAAATTAAAGTAATTTCTAAAAAACCTAAAACTTTATCGATTTAGATATAAACTCACACTGTCTTTGCTGTGCTATTAGTGTATTGTAATTTTATAAAAATTGTAAGCTTGTGTTTTAAAAAACTCAAAAATAAAATTACAACTAAATTTCTGAAATGATATTTCATATTCGAATCATTTTATAACAAAAAAAATCTTGATAATAAAAATCATAGAATCTTTATCAACTAGTTGGTTACCTTGACATCATATTTAAACAAGTCAAAATTTTTTGCTATTATTTTTTAACGTGTAAATTTTCTAAATTAATGTAAAATTTGTTTACAAATTAAAATTATTAGTAATTTTTTTTTCTAAAATGGTTTTTGTGTGTCCGGAAAAGTGTAAGCAGCGAAGAACTCTTCTAAACAAGCTCAAAGATTTAATAGATCAAATTGACAGCAAATGTCCATCACCATGCTGTCCAACACCTTGCAATGTAGCTTTGTGCCCACCACTGTGTCCTGCTCCATGTTGCCCTCCTGTTCCATGTAACCCTATATGCTGCGGTGACGGACCGGTAATAGAAATTTATGATCCTCTTCCCAAAGCATGTCTACCAATTGTCACTCCTATACAGCCCTGCTGTCAGCCCTGCATTCCGCTTACATGTAATGGGCAAGAATGTTGCCCTGGAACCTGTCCAGCGCCAACTGCACCAGTGCCGATTTGCAGCCCACCAGCGTGTCCTGTTGCTGTTCCTCCATGCCTTCCAATATGCACTCCAGTATCACCACCATGTGTTCCAATATGCAACCCATGTCCTGAAGAACAACCATGTGTACCTTGTAACCCCCCTCAAATGATGGTATGTTACAGACGTCCAAAACCACCTATTCTTGTTCAACGTTCTACATCAAGAGAATTACGATCTAGTGTTTTACATGTAGGCTGTGATTGCGAGAAGCGAAACGGTCTTCAAGACGACTGCCCCAGAATAGAATGTAAAGGATCTCCAGAATGTATGGTTAAGCCTGATCCAACATGTGGGCCAAGTGACTATGCCGGAGGAAAGCATTTGGGTAGAAATAAATACAACTTTAACAAAAAAAATAACTTGGAAGAGTACCAATGCTATCCAGCGTACATCAAACTACCACCATGTCCCCCATGTGGTGTTTTTCCACCTTGTAGTCCTTGCCCTCCCTGTGGACCTTGTAATCCTTGTCCGCCATGCAATTCATATTGTCCACCAGAAAAAGTATGTTGTCCTAACGTACCCCTAGTTGCAGCTGCTCCATGTCCACCGCCAATTTGCCCTGGGCCTCCTCCAATGATACCTGTTGGCACTGTAGTACCAACTGTTCCTGCGATGCCTATTTGTCCGCCGCCACCACCACCGCCTTTGTTATGCTATCCACCTTGTTCTCCTTCTTGTGTGCCGTGCCCACCCTCATGTATTCCATATCCTTCTCAACCTTGTCCTTGTTAATCAATGTACTTTTCAGAAAATTAAATATTTATTATTTAGTTGATTTTTATTATTGTGTGCTTAAATTAAACTATTCTATTCTATTAATGTATAAAATTCTACTTTTACTAAAATTGTAGACGTACAAAAATTGAAAAGTAACAAAAAGAATTAGGGTCTTAAATACAATTTTTATTTTATAAAACTATTAAATAAATTTAGTAATGTTGCTAATTTAACTACTACTTGATATTGTAAATACGGTAGCAGTGTGAAATTTTAAATAATTGGTTCTTCTTGTAGGCTAAGAGCTTGTATTATGTTTTCTGATGAGATACGTTTTACAAAAAAACAACAGCAATAGGTCGCTTGTCAGATGTTATACTTTTCGTTTAACAAGAACAATATTTGGAAAAATGATAGAAATTTTAATGTAAGAGTTACATTTAATAGAGAAAAAAGAAAAAAGCGTGTTTTCAACAAAACAAAAAAGTTTCATAAGTTGAACGTATGAATCTGTGTGTTTGACTGCGGCACAGTTGAACCAAACGTTTATTAAAATGGGTAGCTTTTGCGGATCATATACTTAATGTAACAAACCTCGGTAACAATAAGGCTATCTTGTAAAAAAATGCGATAAAAGAGAACACTGAAAAGGTCCCTTAATCTTTGTTGTTAAATAAGCAATAACTTACAGAACCCGTTAATTTGGATCGGAACAAAATAAGAATAACTTTTACCAAATATTTATAAAATGTAGGAAGTCTCTGGGTGAATGTAACATCAATTCGTTGTGCTTAAGACCACAAATCGCAGATCAATTATTGTATTCCAGTTCTAGCATTGAGGCTAAGAGATTTGACCAAAGTGAAAAATGCAAGAAAAAACGTATACTCTTCTGTTATACGTGCTGTACCGTAACTATTTGCTACAAATTTAACTTTAAAGGTCCAGAAAATAAACTCATTGTAAACATATTTTACTTCTGCATGTAGAACTCTGTAAGAGCAATGTTTATAGCGCTAGCTACTCATAAAATCAACCATAAATAAAATATAAATAATAGCATGCCATCTTAAGGAATACACGGGCAAAGTAGAGCTTTTTTCTCTACAACAAAGCCTGCAATTACCAACAAACTTGTTACATCATTTGCTTTTGTGGAGAGTAGCCCATGTTAACTTTAACTACGCGAAAAAAGCTTCCACTGTAATTGCAACTGTTTTTGAAAAAACAGCTAAAAGTAGTGCTGATTCAAGAATCTTAGATCAACAAAGCACGATAAACCAAAAATATTTGTCATGCAGAAATTCAAAGGAAATGTATTCTCATGAGAAATTATAACAACTCCGTTTGTAGTTCTAAATTTAACACTAATCATAATTCATTTTGATGATGAGACTGATGTACATTTTTATTGGAAAAAGACTTACTATACAACAAGTGGAATTGCTTAGACAGCAATGGTTAGTAAGGGATTGTAGCAGAAAACGTCTCTTCATTATTAATCTAATTACAACAGAGCCTTTTCATCACCATCCTATCTATCTAAATACAGAGCAGTAATAAACTGCGGTAGCTGGAATGGCTTCAAAGATGTGATGTTTTATTTAGTATAAATTTCTGCACTAAGTGCTCTTTATGTTGAGTTTCAATAGCGACACACTCTGTTATTAGGTGTTCTGAGGCTTCTCTCTTCGTTCCCACATAATCAGCATTTATCGTTATCTGCTAGGCTAAATTAGTCTCACAAGTGTTTTCTAAAACGACAATAATCGATAAAAAAGCTTGTGAGAATGCAAAACTTGCTCTTACTGAAATTATCTTTAAATCTTACGTAGTCATATTTTCTAAGAAAATTCTTAGAATGTATTGATCTATCCGTTTTTTCCTTCATTCTAAATTTTTTGTTGTGTCAAACAACAAAATGGTTCTAGCTTTATAAAGAGGCTAAAGCACATTTTCTTGCTAGTTTGTCAGCTTTCTCGTTTCTTTCTATTTCCTAGTCCAAGTATTCAAACAAAAAATATTTTGTTATTAGATATGATCTTTTCCTTGCAGTCCTGGATGTATTAAATTTGGTTGGATTTCGTGAGAAATAGGACTTTGTAATCGAAACACTTTTTTGTCACTCTACGTTTCGCAGCTGGTTTGGCTGCTTCATCAGGAGCTATTCAAGACATTTTACTATTGTTATTTGTGTTACATCAAATTAGCCTACACTTACCTACAACATTTTTTTTACAAATACGAAACTGATAATAAGAAATTGAAATTAGAACTTATTAAGTGCATTTTCTTTACATGAACAAATGGAAATAAGAGAGAAAACAACAATTAAAAATTAAAACTGTTACAAATGGCGTCGTAATACTACGCCAATCAAACGAAATACTACGACGCCATTTGTAACAGTTTTAATTTTTAATTGTTGTTTTCTCTCTTATTTCCATTTGTTCATGTAAAGAAAATGCACTTAATAAGTTCTAATTTCAATTTCTTATTATCAGTTTCGTATTTGTAAAAAAAATTTTGTAGGTAAGTGTAGGCTAATTTAATGTAACACAAATAACAATAATAAAATGTCTTGAATAGCTCCTGATGAAGCAGCCAAACCAGCTGCGAAACGTAGAGTGACAAAAAAAGTGTTTCGATTACAAACAAAGTCCTATTTCTCACGAAATCCAACCAAATTTAATATTTTGTTAGTTTTACCTTGTTTATTTAGTTTGCCTCAGCATTCTTATGCTATTTCTAATCTGACAAGATTAGCTTTAATAGTTTTTTATAACTATATAAATTTAAAACTATATATATTTAACTATGTATATATATTTAAAAACTGAAAACCTCCTAGTCGTAAGTTTTATTTACTGTTGGCAGTTGAAGAGAAGTAAAATTAAAGCGCACGCATTTGTGTAATATAATTTAAATTAAGGGTTTCTGATTTTATTTAGATAGACTTGGGGTATATTGGTATTAGGCTAGTAGTGCATTTTGCGATTAGTGGTTATACAATTAATGTTAAAATACTTGATAACAATTAGCATAAAAATAGCAAAGTTTTTAAATTAGCATAAAAATAACAAGGTTTTTATGCTGTACTTTTTTATACCTTGTAAAACTTTGTTATGAAAGAGTTTTAAAATATGTCAATAACTACATACTTACAAGGTTTATAAAGTAAAGCACAAATATTTTGTTCTGAGACCGACTACTCTTTCTCTCGTTTATTTGTCAGACTTGAAGCCGTCAGCATACTAATTTATGATATTTGTTTTAAACTTACTAGTGATAGGTTCTTTTCTCAAATACTCTCTATTACCTACTTAGTTTTGCAATATTTTTTTTTAAGTATATTCTTTTATTATTTTGTCACTGAAAAGATTTAGAAATAAAATACAATTTATAATAAGAATGTCAAGTCTGTCTGACATTTAGTTTTTTTTCAGTATTTATTTTAGTCAGCCTAAGCGTTGTTTTATTTGCTGTCTTAACTATTGCTAGGTGCAGAAGTGTCAGATCTGTAAATTCTCATGACTCTTGTGATATGCAAGCATGCTAGTCTCTGTATCTTATCAAGGATTTTCTTTGTGATCATCTGTTATGTTTTAGAACCACAGGCTATTGCCCTATAATTTACAATGTCTTACATTTATCTCACATAAGTTATAATGAGATGGTATACATCAATCAAAGTATAACCCTATGTTTTACCTGCTAGATTTCTGTGTTTTAATTGCTGTACCAGTAGTTATTTTTAGATAATTATTTCACAGAAGTTTGGTCTCTAAGATATTTGACGTATATTTAACTTCAAGCTTTTCTTTGAAATTTTTCCTACTCAGACAAATAGGTCTCATTCACTGAATTTTCTTCTTCGAATAAATAGTACAACTGCGGTTTTTGTCAAGGTGGTACTCAGATCTATATTACTGATTATCACCACATATAGTGCTTTTAAATTTGCTTCTGGCAGCTGTAAAAATATCATCGGCGAATTCTATATTAAGAAGTCTATTTTAAGTCTATATAGGATCATGTCAGCATATTTAGTAATTATTTGTCTACTATTAAGCTACACATTATAAAAGAGGTTACTCCCATTTAAAATGTGCCACGAATGGTTTGACAATAATGGTCTTATTGTCTGTTGCTTTGTCTTAATTTAAAGAATGTAAGCAGCAGTCTTATTTTAATACATTTTCGGCTTATTTCAAATAGTTGTTGAAATTGTTAAAATTGTTACATGTGCCAAACTAAACCACTTTTACTCTAAAATGACATGCTGGTGATTTGTTGTTGTCTTACTGAGTACATGTGGTGGGTCATCCAGCCTTGCATTATCTTATGTGGAAAATTCAATCTTATTTTCTTCTAAACTTCTTTCGCAAAATGAATTGTACTCACTGTAGTTATTTGCATTATACAGGGTGTTTCATATAAAAGTTTTGCAAGCGGAATATCTCAGTAAATAAGTGTTTTCTGAAAAAATCCTAAAACTCGTTAATTTTGTTTTCGAGATGGACGTATGATGTGGAGTACTCTAGCAATCAGATGTCTTTTACTTAGTGAAAGTGGTCACTTCTACAAAAAGTTTCAATAGCAACATGGGTCAAGTGGCGTTTCATTAAAATGGTCGTTCAATTCGCTTTCTGAAGGTATGCTTTTTTGTGCGATTTTTTACGTTTTGCTGATAAAACACAAAATATCATGTTGCGATGGTTTTGGGTTATTGTTATCTTGGTATTCTCAACTAACTGTTTCTTCTGCCACTAATTGGCACAGTTTAGTATTATGCAGTTTTCAGCAACATGTATACGATGGAAGAAAGAGTTGAGTTAATAAATGATGTAGGCCAAACACGAAAATTGTGCCAGCGACTGTAGTTTTGAATGAGAACCATCTAGAAAAAATATAGACCACAATTACGTGTCAATCCTGGGAAAAAAATTTGTCATACAGGGTTTGTACAAAATCGCAAAGTTGATAGAGCAGCAACTGTTGCCACTGAAGAAAACCAAATTGGAATTTTGGGGATGGGGCTGTAAATGCTTTACAGTCGAATGAGGCGCCACTTGACTCATATTTCTATTGAGGTGGGTACCCTGAACAAGTAAAAAACATCTGATTGTTAAAATCTCTCACATGATACGTGTGTTTTAGGATTTTTTGAGACAACATTTACTTACTGAGATATTCCTTCTGGAAACTTTTATATGGGACAATCTGTATATAAATAATAAATGCATAGTTGAAAGAAATAAGAAAAATAAATCTTTGATTAATTTTTAATTAAACAATTAAAATTTTAATAAATAGTTACAAGACAGTAGCTCGCTTTTCAAGAATTTAAAATACATACTAAAATTAAGTGCTCTATAATAATATAAATTAATTGTCGGTTGTTTATTATAAAGTCCGTATATCTCATACACAGGTTTACACTCAAAGATCTATTATTAAAATCGCATTATGTAAAATCGTGGTAAAGAAATTACGGTTTATTTTTTATCCGTGACGGCTCGATTACCTGAATTCGTGCGCTTTATAATACGGGGTGGATATTATTTTAATGCTCTTCATTTAAGATATAACTCGACCAAATGAGAGACTCTTCTATAATTGTACGCTTTTCTAAAAAGAAGTGAAAGTTTCTCATGATCTAAGGCAATTTTAAGGCGTTTCGCTCAGTAAGTACAATAATTTTAAATAAAAACAGACATTTATAAGAGTTAGCCATAAAAAGTCAAAAATGCAATTGAAATTTTGTTATTTTTGTGTTCTTATTATTAATGCAGATATTTTATTTTATTAGATTACATCAACAGTTTTCCACCAATAACAAAGTTTAAACAAAAATTAAAAATTGTTATTTGTGATCCATTAATATACATAAAAAAAACCATAATGCGTGCTATAAATCTCAATAAAAATAAAGTCTCAAATTAAAACTTTCAAACAAGCGATGTTTTTTAAAATCGTTCTGAAAAGAAGAAAATAAGCTTTAAGGTGAATCAAACTCATTACTGTGCTATAAAACAAAATTTAATTCGCCAGAACTATTTATTAGATTCACCTGTGCCTCGTAGCCAGCTTTATATAATTAAAAATAGTATAATATGCAGTATGTCCCCGAATAAAGTTTACACAAAAAAACAGTTTTATTAATAAGTTTATATCAAAAATGCATTCTTTTTAAAAGTTTTTGACATCATTCAACCTGACAATATATAGAATGTTAAAAAATGCTTTACGAGAAGTATTATTATATATAGTTTTAGATGAATTTATGTTTTTTATACTTCAAGAATAAAGTCTGTAGGCAAAAGTAAAATTAAACTTTTGATTTTATTTTGTTTTTGGGCTTGCAAAATAATATTTTTTCATATAACCGTCAAAAATTTTTTTTTAATACATTTAGAATAGTTTTTGATTGTAAATCTTAAATCATTGTAAATTGTAAAGTATTTTTTCAGTCCAACATGAAAGAATTTTTTGCTAAGATGCACAAATGAGTTGTAGGCTCCGTGACAAAAAAACAACTTTCAAAAAAATTGAAAAGCACTAGACAGTTTAACAACCAACAATAATGCTTTATTAAATTGTTTTCTTAGAGCTTATTGACCTCACAGGCACAGGCCCTCTCGTAAAACAATAATATTAAAAATGTAAATTGTACTTTTAATCTGTCTTATAAGACAAATCGTTTGCATTAATAATATGTTTAAAAAATTATTTGTATAATATTGTTGATATATTACATATTATACTAATAAATTTGCATTGTTAACAAGAGTAGAACTAAATATTCCTTCGCAAGATACAGTCAAACTATAGTCTAATACATTTTAACAGTTTTTCTTAAATCCTTCTGAATAAACCAAAATGTATCCTATTATACAACGATTTTTTATCGGGTTGGATATCAAAGAGTCGACGGACGGTTTCAATGCTAAAAACGTGCCTAGAATGTGCATATTGTGTAAAGATAGCGTTTGAGCGACTCAAATAAAAATTACCGTGGCAGATATCGATGGTTACAAATACGACACTGCAAAAGTGAATTGTCGCTCGAATTTTTTAAAGACCGCGATCGTTTGTTCCTTTCACAATAAGCCCCACGTCTTAGACTTGTCACGAGCCAGTTGATTGACGGCAGGGTGGTCGCCGGTCGCCGCAAAAGTCTGCATAATTTCAACATTTGCACCTACAGAGTTTAAAAATTTTAGAAACGTACACAGAGGCGTATTATAATATAAACATAATTATCGCGACCATTGCAATAGATTTTAGTCGCCGATTTCTCATCAACTATTTTTAATTAATAATGTAGCATAGATATTCATTTTAAATCAGTCTTGAAAATCTGGCACAGTATTTTCAGTAAAAGCTAAACAATCAAATATAACATTTTTAGTATTTGGTCAGTTTTTCATTAGCCTTAATTAACATTCTGTAAACATTTGAGCATAGAAGTGGATTCTTTTAAGCCTCTCACTTTTTGCTAGAAACACATTCTATAAAACTGAACATGAAAATACTAATTTAATTTTATTCATTTTCTGATGATAACTCCATGGTAGTGAAAAAAGGTCTCAATGTTAAATAAAAAACTTTTTGACAAGTGGTAAAATTGTGTTAATAGTATGTATATCATATATACTATTTTGAGAATCAAACCAAGCGCATTATTTAAATACATAACTCATATCATATATTTAAAAACTAAATATTTAAATATTTATTGCAAATCCTCCAAAACCTTATTTTTACAAACTTTTTAAACTAGTAGAATAATCTACATACTCTTTAAACATTTTAGACAATTATCAGACTAATTGACAGTCTTTTCAAATTAAAAACTTTTGATAGAAAAACTGAAATTAACACTTAGTATATTTATATTGGATTAGGAGAAGACGCCTACAGTGATCTCAGGGAAGATCAATATAACGTTATATCAGATAAAGTGCAATTTTTTTTAAACTTATATTTATTTCTTGTGTGAAAACGACTGTCTTAGGACTTAATCTGATTTATTTATTTATAAAAATTAATTAAAATAAATATTCTGTCTATTACAATTTAATACGCTCTAAAGCGGTTGTATTCCATAAATCCTTTGTTGCAATCATTTTTCAAAACGAGAGAATAAAATAATGTAATATACGCTCACCAATAACTTATTGAGTTTTTTTTTGAGCTAACTAGCCAACAAGCGCAAAAAACTAACGCTTACTTACAATTGGCTGATTTTTTTAAAAAAAGTTGATATAAGTTAGAACAAAAAGTGTTTACTTGAAAATTTATTGAAATAAAAAAGATACAATGCTAATGACTAATTATTCAATCTACTCTGTTGAAACGTACTCATTTCAGAAACGTAAATATTTTGTTCTACATAACCCCGCACAACTTTTAAATGCTGCTTCCATGTTAAAAACCATTTGTCAAAATCTTCCAGTGTCCTATGCCCTAATCCCTGTTGCCATAAAAGACTGCTGCAGTTATTAAAACATTGCAAGTAATATTGATCATTCAATTCAATGTCAACTGAACTCTCTTCATTGCGTACTTCTGGAACCCATTGCATATTTAAATCTTGAGCTGCATTAACTGTGCATTCTTCTAGCTCATTCCCCATTGCAAAATCCTCGGGTTCATTAGACTCATCATAAACCTCCTCGTCTTCAACAAACTCATCTTCATCATCACAAGAAATCGGTTGATCATCCAAACATAAGCTGCGAAAGTATTGGACTTCTTGAAGAGGAAGGGAGCTGGTCCAATCACTCGCTTGAAGCAGAGCTTCGTACCCAATTTTAAAAATATTTTCTATACTTTTTTCTTGTTCTATATCGGGAGTTCGAGATCTTTTGATTGCAAGAGATGATACGTCTTCTGTATTTTCTGAGACAGGACTCCCTTTGTCGTCAATTGGTGTGCAAGACCTATTTCCTCTGGTTAAAATTTCCTCAGCAGTTTTATTCTCTGTATTATCAGTAGTGATATCTTTTAAACATTCCAAATATTCACCAATTGAATTTTGCAATTCTAAACCCACAATTTCTGTAATGTTACTCAATAATTTGGTAACATTCAACCGAGCTTTGTTTCTAATCAAAAGATTCTGTCGTGTTTTATTATTTTTAGGTTTTTGCAGTTCATCCTCTAAAGACACTCGCTTCCGTTTTTTGCTATCTTCATCATTTTCCAACTTCGATCTTAATATAGGTTCTCTGCCGATTTCATTAAAATCCTGACAAATTTCTTCGATTTCTTCTACTTTCTTGGTCTGAACTTGGTTAACATAAGTTGTGTCAACATTCACCTCAATTTTTTTCTTTTTATTCTTAGATTTATTTTCTTTTTTACCTAGAAAAAACAATATTTCAAAATAATTTAGTTTAAGCAAGCGTACAACATAATATAAAGCGAAGCCTACGTAATGTATAATTACGTAGACTTCGCTTTTTATTATATTATTAAGCCCTCTATCAAACTTAAGATATATCACACTAGACGACTGGTTTTCAAATTTTACCTTTTTTATTAAGATTTTTTTGTTTAATCTCCATAACTTGATTCATTATATCTTCTTTAGCTTTTTGTATTTCCTCATCTGTTAATATAATACCAAAAATACTTTCTTCTTCTTCATCATCCCGAAAAGTTAGTTTGGGCATAGACAAATTCGTTCCACCAATAGCCCCCAAAATACATTTTAGTTTCTTCAACTCATTTCCTTTATCAGTTAAATTTATGCATTTACCTTCAGAACCAAATCGTCCAGCTCTGCCCATTCGGTGTAAATACTCTACAGCACTAAACGGCAAATCATAGTTTATTACTAAATCTACATTTGGAGCGTCAATTCCTCTAGACGTTAAGTCTGTGGAAAACAGTATACGACTTTTAAATTCCTGTAAATTTTTTACAGCTTCCAGCCTTTTAATTTGCGATTCTGCCGCTGAGATATATGACGAGTTAAAACCTTTTTGAGTAATGATACTACTAACGCTCTGAGCTCTGGTTTGGTAGTTACAAAAAACTAAGCATTGTGTAAATGTAATGTTAGACAAAATTTCCAATAGCAGATTGTTCTTAGCTAGCATTTCTTGAACCGTATTGAAAAAAGGCTCTGAGACTGGTAAATAGTACTGCTTTAAACCTAAGAGAAGCGGCGTCTCGTTTTCTGACGTGACCTGTGTTGGTGATACCATGTAATTAGCAAGAAACGCTTTTAGATCATCAGTGTAGGTAGCACTAGCAGCAATCAATTGCTTTCGTGTTGGTAATTTACTAAAAATTTCATTTATATCGTTTTGAAATGTTTCGTCCATTAACTTATCAGCTTCATCTAACACAAATAAACGAACGCAATCTGTAGACATAGCCCCCATCGAAATCAAATGTTTAACACGGCCTGGAGCTCCAACCGCCACATGACAAAGCTTGGCTTTCTTAATGTCGTCATCTAAAGGCAGCCCTCCAATAAAGTAATCAACAACAAGACCTACAAATAAAATAAAAACAAATTGAATGCATATGACATAAGATCAGTTTATAAAAACGCTTGCACAATTCCTGGTTAAAATAATGTATAAGAAAAGGTATGCATAATATCTCACCCAGTCTTAGTTTTTCATGAATACTAATAGTATAGTTATCCAAATCCGAGTCAGCCTTTATGACAGTGCAATTGACTTTGCGCTAACGAGCTGTAAGCAAATCCGTCATAAATAAATTTTATTTATATAGTTGACTCCAAAACTGTACAGAGTCCTCTTTAGCTAGAATTTTTCTTTGCAATATACAAATCTCAAATGTATTTACGGACAGTTAATCCATAGCAATAAATTTATTCAATTATAAATAACAGTAAATAATAATAATAATTAGAAATTTATATAATATTATTGTTTCTTCAAATAACGTAGTACGGTTCTGGGTGAGTTCGTGCCTTTGCTTTTACCTTGTGATACTGTTGTTTATGACTCCCTAGTACTTTCTATGGTAAATACAAATAACTTCTATACAGCAGACATCCTCATAAAAACAAACTAAGATTTGGATGACTATACATTTCCCTACTTTAATGAATCATGTCGGTAAATCGTTTATAGCACAAGCTGATAAGGTGACAGAACAAAAAAAACTTTTTTTCATTGTAGATTATTTACATTTACAATGTAACGTAGACTACAAAATCCACAGAAGTCTGTTATTATTAAACGACATTTCAAACAGGTAGTGAGTATTGTATGGATTGAGAAATTGGGTGCAGTATGACGTTTGCGACTCTACTTTAAAATTTAAAAAGTCAATAACTCAGCCAAATTTAAAGACACTAAACTGCTAAATTACTAATATTATATTACCATCAATAAAACGTCCAGTGCTCCTCAAAACATCGCAAATTTGCACTGCTATTTCACGAGCTGGAACCAAAATCAACACCTGACAACCTTTTCGCTCAACTTTTACCATTTCCAAAGCAATTAAAGCAAATACCAGTGTTTTACCAGTGCCCGATTTAGATTTAACGATTAAATCTGCAAGGAATATACAAAGCTATAATAAACCTTATCGAGTTTCAATTGCATATTTTATACCAAAGCCGCAACGACCCAATGGTAAGGCTTTGAATTGTATTGGAGAAGGTTTCTTAAACCCTGCAGCGCTGAGCCCCTTTCCAATTTCTTGTGGTAGAAGAAGAGATTGAAAATTTATATTTTGATCTAAAAGTACATCTTTTGTACGCGTTTTCGCTTCAAAATCATGTGCTAACACTTCTTCCATTTTAAATAAAAGAAAAGATTTTTTTGTTAATTTTAACCTAGAAAAACTGAAAACTGGTAAAGCATATCCATACAAAACCCTATATCTGACAGTTACTTGACAAAGACAACAAAGAGTCGATAGAACACGAATTGACATTTGACAGTAAATTAAAAACCAGAGAGTTTTAATATATACTTATAGATTTAATTCTCAAGATAGCTCTGCTACATGTAACAAGTGTTTTTTAAATTTGACGACAAAGCTTGCCATGAATGTTTAACTTTGAACTGTAAACGTACTTTTACCATCAAATCAAAGTGACGGTCATTAATTTGATTTCTAAACCTAACCTCATTTTTAATTTATTGAATCGCTAGTTCAACACGTAAATGATATTAAATCAAAAGTACATGCTAAATTACTCACCAAGAGTTGATCTAAACAATTTAAGAATTCACGTTATAACAAATTTAAATAAAACAGTATATAAATTTGTGTTTTTTCTGCATGATTACAATTGTTCATAGATCGTTAAAATTTGTGTTGAGGTTTTGTTTGTAAAAGCACGCAGATCCGAGCATGTAACATTTTACAATTACTTGTATCTGACATAATTAAAAAAAAACCTTTTTGTTTTTATTTTCAGAAAAAAAATTTGTTTAAAAAAATGTGTGATGATAGTCATAATGCACAATATTTTAGAACTAAATTTGCAGTTTATTGTACCTAATGACTGTTGGACAGTTGAGTTGAACAGCTTTATTACAATCATGTAAAGACATATATAATTGCCTTCTTTAAAAGTTGAAATCACTCATTATCATTACTGTGGGTTCACTTTATATTTTATATACAAATTCAATTGTAACAATATGATAACAATAAAAAATGTTTTATTTCTGTTCTTTATTATATATATGTTGACTAATAATGTCATATCGTTTCGGTACAAATCTATGTATGATAGGACTATACAAATCTTTGTCGTATTTCTTTGGGTTTTCTTCTTTAGAAATCCAGGTTACTAACATTCCAACAATTATTACAACAGAAGCCCCAATAATTGGGTACCAGTAAAAAGATATTCTAAAAAGAATAAATGGTTCCTCATTACCAAATGTTCTAGTAACATTACTAATAGTTTGAGTAAAACTCTCACATTTTTCAACCGATAGAGGTTTGTAATCATAAATAAAGCTTTTTTTAACAATGTTGTATTGAAAACCAGCAATAATCCAAGTCATAATAGCCAATGATGCCAAAGAACCATATAATGCTCCTTTTGTTGTAACTGAGGGAAACAACATTCCCAAAGTGAATAAACCGAGTAATGGTCCGGCCGCACCGCCAGCAAACGCTGAAGACACTTGTAGAACTCCACCCATATGTTCTACTAAGAAAACTAGAGATGTACAAATAGCACCACAAATAACAACTGTAGCTTTGATTATTTTGTTTGCTTGAGCGTCAGTGCTTTTTTTAGGCATGTGTTTACGAAGAAAATCTTCGTATATGGTACCGGCTAAGGTGTTGAGATGAGCTGACATAGTGCTAAAACAACGATTCAAAATTAACAAAAAATTCAATTTGACAGATATTTTTATTTCCAAGTTTAAGTAGGTATTTCTTAATTAGGATTAAGTGTATAGAACTCAACTCAATTAATCAGTTTTACTATTAAAAACTACCAAATACTCATATAAGTCAAATATTTTAGATTGATACTTGAGATATGCGCAGTAAATCGTTCATTCTATCCAAACATATCAACTCTAGTCTGGCATAACGACGCCTCCACCGATGGGGTGCAAAACGGTCTTTCCCAAAAGATCTCAATTTGTCAATAAATAAAAACGTATCCCAAGATTTAAGATCTCATTTTTATTGAATGCTTAAAGTCAATATTTTTCTTCTCTAAAACATTGTACTTCTAATTGATCTTATATACTGAAAACAGGATGTCTTATTAGCTATTAAATCATATCTTCTACAGTAACAGTACCTGAACTAAATATTATCAACATAATAATATGAACTTTATATTATGACATACTAATGAAGTAAAACGTGGTAGTAATTTAACTTGATTTTTTAAAAAACAAGTACATATATATCCTTTGTTCATTTTCAACCTTACCTTAAAGCTGTACTACAAACTCCAGATACAAACAATCCTGGAAGACCTGGAATATTTCTGGCCACATCTAGTACATAATATGGTAGAATCTGATCAGGTCTACTAATTTTTTTAGAAGTAAATGGATCACAGTCTCTGTAGATAGTATACATTATAAGACCAGAAAAACAACTTATAGATTTTGTAAAAATTATTCCCAGACCAAAAATAATCACAGCCCTAAAATATTATTGTTGACTACTAAAATAAACTATTGATATAATTACGTACATTTTGGCTTTATGAAGCGAAGGTACGGCCATAAATCTTTGCACTGAAGACGGATTTATGCCTAAGGAATTAATCCAATGGCCTGTCATTCCTATGGTAATACTCCAAAATGTCGTTCTTACAGTCAGATCAAGATCCATACTAAAATAAGTTCAATTAATTAAAATAATTTAAACGCAAAACCTATATTTACTTGAAAAATTCAATTCGTCCTCCAGCTTCTGAAACTTCCCAAATTTGTCCTAAACCTCCAGCTGTATAAGTTCCAACAACCAAAACAGCAAACATTGCCCCCAAAGTCACTACAAATTGTAAAGTATCAGTCCATACCACTGCTTTCAATCCACCAATAGTTGTATAAAAAATACAAACACCGCAAATTATAGGAGCCATTGTACTAATGCTGATTCCAGAAACTTGATTAAATGCTAATGCTGGAACGTAAATGACCAATGGTATATGCGAGATACTTTGAATAATATAGAAAACTAATGCGGCAATCCGTATTCTGTCATCAAAACGGATTTTGAGGTACTCGTAGCTACTATTCACTTTCAACGTATAGAAAACTGGCAAGTAGATGTAGATTATAATAACGCTAACTATTGCGGCCGTGAATATGCAAGCCCAGTATTGCGACCCGTACATGTAGACATCAGATGGTACACCCAAAAGAGTTATTCCAGATAAGTGACTGCAAAAGACTTCCAAAATAGTATCACTCTATTTCATAAAGCTCTAACCCATAAAACATATTCAAAAAAAAGCTTCAACAAAAATGTCTATATATAAAAGATGCACATACTATTTTTATCGTTAAGAAGACGACTGAAAACACTAAAATTTGAAAAATATTTTTAGTACAAATTTTTTATTTGTTTTGATAAATTTAATTGATAGACGCATGACACAAAGTAGAACATAAATATAACAAACAAATTCTTAATAATTATATACAATAACACAAATTCATGATTTACCTCGCTGTTAGGGACATAGCAATAGGAAAAACACCCATAGCCCTAGATCCTAACAAATATTCACTAGTAGTAGCCTGCTTACTACCAAAGCAGCCAAAATAAACCCCGATTAATGCCGAAACACCAAACATTGAAAAAAAAATTGTATAATCCAGCCATGAGAACGTTAAAAGACTGGAAAGAGTACCTGAAGTATCTGTAAAATTAGCCATTGAAATTGCAAATCTGTACTAAAAAAACATTGAAAAATTATATTTATATATTCTGCAAATAATTCTTTAGTGCTAGTAGATAAATCCAGATGATAATTAAAATTTGTTTGCACTGTCCTCATTTCTCGACAGTTGAATTGAAAAATTATGTTAACTTATTTGTTAAAGAGCAAGAATTATGATTTATTGTATTTTTACGACAATAAATTGTGAAATCCAAAGGTAGATTGCACAATTATATGCAATCATTGTCACGTAAATAATAATAAAATAAACAGATTCAGCGATGAATACTATTTTTAGATACATATTATTACATATATTATATAGATACATCAGATCTAGTCCTTCCCTAACTTGTCAAAATTTCAAAAACTTTCCATTAGAGATTAGAGTGCTTTTCTGCAGTGCTTAAAATTGCTGATTCAGTAGTCTCGTTGCATTGTTATTTTTGTGGAAGCTAACTATCAACAAACAGTACTTAAAGCATTTAGATGTCTATGTTTATAGTTATTTCTCAAAAACCATATTATCGCTATGACAAATAACATTTTCTTCATACCTCGGTCGAAAGTACGTACTTTCGTCCCTAATAACAGAGACGAAAGTTTAACTTTTAGTCCCTGTAAGATGAAATTCTTTCTTCCCTATAATAGCGGGAGAAAGAATTCATCGTGTTTATTTATACTCGTAACTATGTTATATGACCAGCAACACTCGCTTCGCTCGTGCCGCAAATGTCGCGGCAGGCATCAAAAACTATCAGCATTTAAAGTTAAAAAAATAAAATTAAAAATAAAAGTACGTACTTTCGACCGAGGTATGAAGAAAAATCGTATACACGACGCGGGACAGAAGTTGAAATCTCGGTCCTGCGCGCCATGATGCCCTCGGCTTCACCTCGGGCATTATGGCGCGCAGGGCCGAAAATTCAACTTTTGTCCCTTGTAGTGTAATATACTATTTTAATCTAAAAAAATACTATTTATTTCCATTAATGACAGTTTAGATTAAAACAAAAACTTATTGCCTACAAAAATTTGTAGAAAAACAACACATTTTTTTGAATTTATAAAAAAATACCATAAGAATCGATTTAAAAAGTATCATTATTATAATGAGTGTTTTTTTAACGTTGGCGTCGAAGTTTGCCATTAATGTTTAACTTTAAACTGTGAACGTACCTTTACCATCGAATCGAAGTGAGATTAAATTAAAAGCACTTGTAGTGTTATAAAAAATAAACCTTAATGAAGAAATACAGTTTTAGTAAGGGCCACAAAAAGAACTCATATAGAATGAGTTTGTAAATTTTGGCTGTATTTCGGCTGATAACTCGACGATCATGAAGTTTTTGTATCATTTTCAAGGTCTCATAAGTGATATGTAGAGTGGCAACGTCTGCTAAAAGTACCCGCAAAAAATGGCTGTAAAATCTCCTCTCGGTATCTTGCAGCAGTAATATTCCATTGAAAAGAATTGTCTGAATAATTCACCATTCACCGTCAATTCAGTGGCCGTTACAAAAGTAAAGTTCCATTACAAACATTTTTGGTTCTTGTGAGAAAGCTATTCTAAATTCAAAAATAAAGTTTAGTAATTATTTTGACATTTGAAGCAATTGTTTTAAAAATTTTGGTCTGTTCCCACAAACTCATAGGGATGGCCGACTATGACGCCAAATTTTAAAACCGATATTCCATGCTGAACAGCACAATTTCCGCATAATATGATCAATATATCCAAGTTCACAAACTTTATAGCATTTCCCAAAAGAAAAAATCAGACTGTGATACTTTTAACTCTTATTTTAGAAAAATTGCTTCAAACTTAATCGAAAAATTGTCTATGGACCCAAGTTGCATTTTACTGTCATCATTTCTGACAAACTGAAGTTAGTTCTTTAAAGTTAATTCACAGGCATCTGATAGTCTACGGTGTGACTCAAGGTTTTGTGTTGAGGCCGTTCTTATTCAAAGTTTATATAAATAACTTTTCAACTTTTGAATTATGCATTTAACTTTATTCTACTTGATTACTTAGACCTTGATATAATTTGTAATTTTCAGTGACAATAAAGCATCTAATCTTCTTTCGTTTGAAGATAATATGTAATTACGGTGTCATTGCCTTCAACGGTTTTAACAAACTACTTAGTAAGGTTTTCCAGTTTGTTTGTTTTTTTAATAAAAAATGCTGCTGCAGAAAATTTTTCTACCTGCTGATGACACGCTATCTTCATACATTTTTCACGATATCACCTTTGGAATGCACACCTTTCAAAGATAGGACAAAACATGACATTGAAAATATTCCAAAAATAGTGAAGACGGTAACTTCACTACTCACTTGATATAAAAACCATATTTCTATTAAATAACATTTTATTGTTCTGATATCAGGTTATAACAAAAGGGCAACAAAACAAATTAAATTACTAGTCTTATTAATGAAATTAAAAAAAGAATTTTTAAACAAAATGCTGAGCGCATTATTTTGCAGACGTAATGTAACTACAAAAATCAATATAAATATCTGAATATAGTAAAATTTCCAATAAATAACCCATAAAACCTCAAGCACATGTTTGACAGTAACAGTTTTTGTTTAGGTAGATAATGCATATATATATATTTTTTAAAAAGTATAAAAACCAAATTTCATGTTAATTTCGAGCGTTTCAATTGTTGAAGATAGTTGCGTTGCACAGGTTTGTGCAAAGCCAACTGTTCAAAAGCCTCTTCTATCGTAAACCATTGTCGTTTTCTTCCAATGGTTTTCGAATCTTCCCATTCGTCTAGTTCTTCAGTTACTGTCATGACATACACTTCAGTTCTGTCTTTATGTTCCAAATTCTTAAAAAAAGAGAGACAAAGTATATGTAATAAACACAATCAAGTAAGTATACTTGTTATTACATAACTATTTATTTACACAATAAGTGTTAAAAGCGAGATATGAAGATAGAATACCAGTTTTAAAGTAAGAATTTTATATATCTATAAACTGTAGTCTAAAAATTTTTCCGGTGATGACTACTTCAAATGATGATAATAACAATTCTTAGTGCACAATAAACAATATTTTATATAGAACTTAAACATTCTAAGAAGGGTATACCTGAGTCACCATTTTCAATAGATGCAAGCAAATCGTGCCGTCGCTTAGCAATCACACTACTGCGCGTCTAAACAAGGATAACAAGCATGTCCTATCTATCTAAGAGTATTCGAACTCGACAACGATAACGTTGTATTATCATAAAAAATCCCCAATTTAGAAAAAACTTTACATATTAAATCAAGAATTATTGTATGATTATCTTCCAACTGTAAGTAATCTTTATTTATTAATCTGACAAATCGCTTAAAATTGCTTAAGGGCTATCACCAATAATAATAATAACACATAGTCTGTTACATTATCCCCGATTAATCTTTACTGCATTATATAGAAACACGCACCTCAAAATAATCGCCACAACAAAAATTTGATAATTTCAATAAATTTATCAATAATTTAACGTCTTGACAATAACAAATAGATATAATCCATTAAAAATCCAAAAAGTGCATAATCATGAGTTGACGTTTAAACGTTGCGACGTCGCACTTGCGCTTAAGTTTGTTTGATGCGTTTATTAACCTCAATTGGTTGGTAAAACTTTCATACTTATTTATATTTTTTATTAAGAAAGTAGAGTTCGAATACTAAGATAAGATCAAGCTATTTAATTCCTATTTGAGTTAACTAAGGTTAACTTAAACTCAATAATCAAGTTTTTTTCCTTATTGTTATACTGGTTTAGATGCGCAGTGGTGCGGTTGTTTAGCGACGGCACCACTGCACCTACGTAACCATTTAGAAGTTGCTTGATCAGCACTTCTAAATGGTTACGTAGGTATCCTTTTCTTCGTATTATTATAAGTCTTAAAATTACTCACTTCAAAAACTCCCAAGCTTCTTCCAAGCTTGCCGATAACGCCAGCTTCCTCCAGTACTTCTCTTGTAGCGGTAACGCTAGGTTCTTCCTCTGGCTCAACGCCGCCACCTGGAACAATCCATTTCTCGGGCCTGCGAGAAGATGTCACTAAAAGAACCTAAAATAATATTAATAAGATTTTAGAAGACCATTATAAATTCTTAACAGCAATAAAAAATAAAATTGTTGAGAAAGTACATGTCTTGACAACAGCTAGTTCGATGGATAATTTAAATTATTTAGATCTTTACCTCAAATTACCCTGTTTCCTTAAAAAAAACATCAAACAGTCCTGTTTATACTTTGATAAAAAATTGCGACTTAGTAGACACTTAAAAAAATTAACATTACTTCCATTGACAACGATGTCAAAAAACAAATTTCAAATGGAACACATGAACCAATTCAAATCCTACATAAATTTTATTAGCATGTATATAACTAAAATTACATTTTAATGTGTGTTAAACTTTAATAGAAACAAATTGCAACTTACTCAATTATTTTTTAATTTGCGAGCATATTGTAATCAGTTTAGAACGCCATGTGGTTTGGTTTTGCAAATTAACATTGATTAGCTTATTAGTCGTACGTCTGCTAAGGAAATGAGGATTTTCACCGCAGCCTTAAGCGATCTAATTAATCTCTTAGAATTATAATAATTATAGATTGTTAAATAACATTCAGTGCAACATACTATGCTAAATAAAAATCAAACCCATATCGTCCAGAAAACGTACACATTTATTAGATTTATAGCTGATTTAAGTATTAAACTATTTAAGATGGTCTCAAAAATGTTAAGGCAAGTGACAAAGAAAAACACTTCTTTAAAGATCAATGCTTATTGATTATTATTATCACTGTTATACACAAAATGATATACAAAGGCGTGTAAAAGAGAATAAGGAAGCAAAATATCAAAATTTAGACAGATGATATAATAGGTAGAGACAGATCATAAGACATAACACTTGAAGAATACTCGTGATCGTAATACTTCATACATTTGTTTTAAAATCGCTTAAAGTTTACAGTCAAGAAAACACAAAGCTTTAAGTGAGTTAAATTTCATTAATTATTTTGAAAATTGAAAAAGTAAGGTGCAAAACTATTAGACTTGATACAAAACAAAATAATAGTTACAAGGCTTTATCTCAGTGTTCTTCTAAAACTGGACAAAGATCATTGACTATTGTAACAGACCCATTAAAAGTGACTATAGACACAAAATAGAACAAATTAGCATAGATAATATTCCATCCATTATTATTTTTTTGAGAAAGGTAGAACCTAACTTTGGTGATGACGTTTTCTTCTATATTCCGACACTGGCTGAGATATCCTCAGAGTTTACAATTCTTGTTCATAAACATTTCCTCAAACAGTTGTTAAAATTTGTTAGTATTTTGAGTATATTTTTTCAACTTATATATGACAATAACTGTTATTTGTGAAAGAAATGTAGATGTGACATTGCAATCAAACACAATATAACCATACCCTTATTACAAAACAAAACCTTCCATAGTTGAAAGCTCGTATAAAACACTATAAAAGTCACTAAAGTTACTAGATTTGATTAGCTGGCTTGTATAAAACACTATAAAAGTCAATAAAGTTACTAGGTTTGAATAGCTGGCGGCAAGGTTAGCCTATTATGAGTAGAAGGGCTATGGTTCGGAACAAACTGAATCAATTTCTATTACTCGAATTTTTAATCAAAAAGGTAAAGCTCTTATTAAAGTTAAAACCTTTATTATTAGTGATTGGTATAGTGCAGTATAATATGTGATGGAATGTGAAGTACACAATTCCCTAAATGCCCTAAAACGTGTATAATATGTTGCATAATTAAAATTTTATTGTAAGCACCTCATAATGAGACAATATTATTCTTTATAGTTTTACATTGAAATGAAATATAAATAGCCAAATAGTTCATTCCTAATGGCAAATCTAATATATTTAGTATAATCAGACAATTTACATAGATAATATTATATAAATTAGCGTTTGGTGGAGATATCGTTGCGTGTTATTTTGGTAATAAATACCGCAAGATTATATTACTCATATCACTATGAATAAACCTCAACAAATTTAATTAAATTCATCTGTAACTTTATATGTATATCTATTATTTGTAAATTTTAAAACCACATCCAAACAAACGTGCAGTTTCCTCCCTTAATAATATAAATCAGACCAATAACTGATGTTAGAAACGCACAAAGGTACTAAAACCATGCTGAAATGATAAGACTAATAGCAAAGACATATATTATCTATTGTATAATATTTGTTTAGAGAAGATGACCCCTATAAGTACAGATATTTGACCTAATTAAAATATTTGGCAAAAATAATTTGTATTCAGCCAGACTTTGGCAATTAACTAGTCCACTAATTTATGTTATTGTTTTCAAAAGCTGTGGACCCAAACATAGAATAAAACCGAGTCGCAGCAACGTCACAGAGGACTCTTGCGTAAACTGTTGGCAAAACGTTGCCAAATGAATTCGATTATTTTGATAAATTATTTAATAATGTGAATTTAATCTTACTTCACTTTCTGCGTCGGAACGAACACAGATGCAAGCGGCACGTCGCCGGAACCCCTCTTCGTCATATATTCGGATGGAATTGGGTTTTTCTTTGACCATGATGGTGGTGGTTGGTCGACTGCTTCGAAAGTCGCGGGACAGGGCAAACAACCAAACTAAAGAGTAACTTAACTCAATAACTAATTATGAAAATGAATCAAACAAGAGGCGTTAACGCTCTACTGGACAGCCATAGCCGCTAGAAAATTAAAATTATCACACTTTTTTTCTACAACACATCGTTTTAACCTGAGCCGAACAACATTTACACACGATATACTACTGCACTGATACACTAAGGTTTTAGTATAAAAAAACACGTGTTTTCCAGCTGAAAGCTAGCTGCTTAGCGATTGATTATAACCCATGACGAAGCTTTGACCGGCCCATTTGACCCTTCAGCTTTGGAAATCGTAACTTTGGCGAGTTTTGCGGCTTTCACCTTCACAACTGTCAAAATTGCCAAAAGAGAAAAGACTGAAAGAGTAGAAGAGTGTCAAAGACGCAAGCGTGTTTTAGTAACAAAACTAAAGTCCCTAAGCATTTTTAACATTTATGTTTTTTAAACTACCGAGTGAATAGTAATGATTCAAGTCAATAGAATATAACATCGTGTATTTATCAAAAAACATAATATAAGCATGCCATGAAAATTGTATAACCCGTTTGTTTTTATAATGTTAATTGAGGCAGCGAAAAGTTATGTTAAAAATTAAAATCTTAATAAACTTTGTTAAAACAAATTTTTCAGTTAAAACAAATTTTGCAACAAAGCAAAACAAAATATAATCAAAAATAAAAATTAAAATAATTGCTATATTTAATAAAATAAGAGTTTAAATTTATATATGTCACTTTCAAACCCATAAGAGTCATTTGTCTTTTGACTGCGGCTTTAATAACATGTTGTTGGAACCATACACAATTCTATATCTGGCTTAAGTTGTTTTTTTTTTATAAAGAGGCGCTATAATATTATATAATATGATATGTGTAAATACAGCGTGGTCAACAATGACTGTTTGAGTTGGCAACACATTTTAAAAACTTTTTTATTTGTCTAGTTGCATCACTGTCGTCGAATACGCTTGTTTGACAAATATTTAACATAATACTTATATAAAAACTGTAGGCTATGCCACAGCAACTAATTTTTTAATTGGCATTTGTCAATGATGTTGTCAGTGTCAAAGGTGTCACCCGCCAACAACAAGAAGTGGTTGCAATTGTAGAGCTCATTTGTTTTCTCTTGGCAGCTGTGACGTCATTAACCTGTGCAAGCACTTGCAGCTGATGAAATAAGTGGGCGCTGAAAACATTTGACTCTCTTTTAAACCGTTCAAAATTAAATGCAGTTTATGTAAATTAATTAAATTACTGTTCTAATATGCTGTATATGCAGAATAGTATATATATTAAGGCAAGCAAGCGCAAAGTAAAAAATTTTGCTGACGTTTTTAGTTTAGCCAGTAATAGCAAAGAGTTACAAATTTGAGCGTCTGCGCATAGAGAAGCAAACCGCTAACAAAACACAAATGAGCTCTGCCATGCTAAGCTAAAATGAAATGTAAGATTGCTCACTCAAACAGTCATTGTTGACCCCGCTATATAAATTAATATAATAAGCTATTTTTTATTTTCTAATCATATTTAAATTGAACATAAAAAAAATTAATAAAAAGACTACCTGCTGCTGTTTAAAAACAAATATGTTAACAAATAATGTTTTTAACATGGTTTTTAAGCATCTTTAAAATATAAGAAACTGGGCAACGTTGCAGTTAGCTGAAACAGTCAGCTGTCAAATGTAAGTTGTCATTTGCTGTCGGACGTGTTTTTTTTTGATAAATGATGTAAATAACACATGTAGATTTTGAAAATGGTTAAACCACGTTTATTTGAAATTATTTTGGGCACTTATGGGGAATTTGTTTTGGGTTATAATTACTCCTCACAGGTATATAGTATCTAAATTTTTCTTACTATTTAATTAAATCATTAATTCTTGTAGGAAAATGAGTTGGTTCAAAGATTTGCAGTTCATGACCATTCAGGTAGTGTTCGTTGTTTATCTGCCTCAGATCGTTATTTAGCCTCAGGTGGTTGCGATGATCGTATTTTCATATACGATTTAAAAACACACAAAGAACATTGTTCGTTAACCCACCACAATAGCACTATTACTTGTTTGAAATTTACTCCTTCAAATTGTCACTTAATCACTGGTAGTTCTGATGGAGTTTTGGCAATGGTTCGGGTGGGAAACTGGCAAGTTGAGAAAGTGTGGGACAAAGCACATAAAGGGGCTGCCATTCTAGATATTGCTGTACATTCCAGCTCAGCATTGGCATTTACTTTAGGAGCAGATTTTACACTATGCACATGGAATCTTGTCAAAGGAACTCTATCTTTTGTTGTCAACTTAAAAAATAAATGCTTGAATGCTCGATATCTGGACCAACTTGCATGGAATCCTAATGATGAGCAGCTTGTTTTATATGGTGGAAAATATACAGAAATTTGGGATATAACAATAGGGGGGCCTGTTACCCAGAAAGAATTTGAAGATAACGTTACTAGTTGTTTCTGGAAATCAGCCTCATTACTTTTAGTTGGGCATCAGAATGGAAACATAACCGCTTTGGATACAGAAAGTAATGAGGAATACACTTTTAAGGCACATAATGATAGAATCAAATCTATTGAATATCATAAGAAACAAATTATTACAGCGTCTAGTACAGGTGAAATTAAAGTTTGGAATAAATCTTACGAAGAATTGACAAGTCTTGATACCGGATATCGAGTTACGTGTCTTTGTATAGTACCGTATGCTGCAGTAAAGGTGGAACAAAATGATGAAAATGTCACGGTTAAAGTTGCTGAAGATAATACGAGAAAGAGAATTAACAAAGCGAGAGTTGTTGAAATAACCGAAGAAGATGATCACAGTTTAGTGGAGAAAAGACCAGCCAAGAAAAGGAAAAGTAAAATAAAAAAGACTTTGGTTATCTAAAGTGCCGGTTGTTGCCAACAATTGTTATAAAATTTAAAACGAAAACGACAGTTACATGTCTTCAGAAAGGAACTTATTCATTCAAATCTATTTAAAATACATCTCAAATAACATTTTTGATATAATGTATATTTCTTCTTTGGTAAATGTTTATTCGTTTACAAGTCACACAACTTAAAAACAACATTTTATCGAAAAAAACCACGGTTTTATTTTACAAACTAGGCAAAATAAACATCTTCTGTGAAAAACAATTTATTAATTAGTCAGTTTATTCATTTATTTTAGCTAACCGTTCCACCTCGTTCACAATCTTTTTATTCTGTCCTGTCAGTGTTATGTATATTGGTCTAATGAACACTATCATGGTTACATATCTGCTGTTTAGCACATATGTATTCTAAAATTGACAATTACAAATGTTTCTGGTTTTGCTGCAATTTCTTAATTCTTGGTTTTTACTATCGGCACAGCAAATCATAATTTATCACATCTACACTGTGCGCTCCAATAAGCTAATAGCGGCAAATCCCATTTATGAACTCCCAAAGCCTGAAATAATTCTTGATTTGGTACTTGAACCCAACTTATACTTCTTGCTACATTTCTCCAATGTAAAACCGCTCCTACCAAATGATGTTTTAAGGCTTCTTCTCCCAAACACTCATTTTGTAATGCCTGTTCAGTCAAAGTAAGTAACTTTGGAAGCTTTGAAGGCAGATTTCCATTCCATTGAACAACCCATTTGTCACTATTTCTAACCAGCTTACAAATTTCACCACTTTTTGGTAATAACCAAGTGTTTGGTAAAAGTTGTTGAAATGCTTTTAAAATATCTTCGTTTTCACATTCAATTCTAATACCTGTTAAAACACAGTAACCAATAGTATTGAATACCAATCTGTCCATTTCATTGAAAATTTTTCTGAGATTAAGAGGTGATATTGATATTGGAATCTCTGGTGCTGTGCTTGGCTTTTCTATAATAGGTTCGACGCTTAGTAACCAAGTAAACCACATATGTAAATGAGCAAACACAGCAGGCTCTCCTGTCAATTGTGATAAAGAACGAGCTGGATTGTTGGGAGAGCCCTGCACCTGTCTCACAGCTCTTTGTGAAAATTGCGTTTGTTCCACACCATTTATTTTAGCAGCTTTCATTTGAAGATCCGATGCAATCTCCTTTATGTTTTTTGTTAACATGGGCCATGAGTTTAACAAGTGTATCTGAAGGTAATTCGTGAAAAAAATGCCTAGTAGATGTTTGGAAGTTTACCTTGTCTTTCATTAAAATTAAAATGCTATATTTTCGATGAAAACCTCGAGCTAAAGAATCTTGGACGGTAAAAGTGTGGCTTAGAATATGGCCTCTTTCGTTGTCTCCGAAGTACATCGTTCCTCCTTCTTTACTTGTTTCCTGCAATATATTTTTAATTGCAATTTTTTAAATAATAAGATTTGCAAAATTAAATCGCACTATAACTACTTATAGAAAGTTGTTATTTTTGTGGAAACATAGCTATTTTGTTTCTAAAAAACATTAAGATTATCAATAATGATTTTTTTTAAAAGACAAACACTTTGTAAAGAACAAAAAATGATAGTCAAAACGAATTTATCCTGAATAAAGAATCTGTAGATTCATACATGTTTCGGAATTTTTACCTCTCATCAGTGAGTTGAAATGGGCTGGATTATGTCGGTTATAATTAGCTGAATCAATGATATCTCTATTCCGAATAAATCGCTTGGGTACTCTATTTACTGTAGTCACAGTAGAGTGACTGCGTAAAAGCACACGTAACGTCTTATCTATCAATGAAAACGATAATGTCGAACATATTCAAACAGAGAAGCTGCTTTTTAAGGCAATATATTCGCTTGGTTAAGACATACAATCCATGCTATGTGATTATTAAACGCATCAATGATTTACTGACAGTTGGAAATAATCAGAAAGTATACAAATATAAAATAATTAAACAAAGTAAAAATTTTGGAAAAACAATATGATTACTTAATTATTATTTTATTTCTTTATTGAAAAATTGTTAGTGTCGAAAATATTAACAAAAACATTAATAAAAATAATTTAAAAACTACTGTTCTTGGTCAAATAAATGGGACCAAATTAAAAGCAGCAGCGTCCAAAGAAAAGAAGAGTTATCAAAATCGATTCACTCAGAAAAGAGTTAACGCACATAAAAAAACAGTCGAATTAAGAATCTCCTTTTTTTTGAAGTCTTAAAAAAAGTTTTAGAAATAGTGAAAATGTTTGAATAGTTCAGTCTCACTAATGAGGGGTAAGAACTTAAAATCTATGAGTCTGTAGTCAAACTGCCAGATTTTATTGTTTTCCAGGCTTATGCCAATTCGCCGATTTTCATGGCTACTGAAAATAAACTTCTGTCATTTGATTTGCCAAGATGACAATTGTGGTGGTCACTTTGACATTAGTTATTTCTCAGTGGCGCCATTTGCCATTTCAAACTGAGAAGCAAGGGAAATTATATTCGTTGCTAGTTTGCCATGAATATTACTAGGTTTGTGGGTGTACCATATGTATATGCATGTCAACAAGGAATTACTCCCTAGAGTCCATAGATTTAGGGATATTAGGTAACAGGTTGTCAAACAAGTTGAAAGTTATGTAATTCGTGGTTAAAAACAAAAAAAAACGGTATGAATAAGCTATTATTAAATTTTACTCAAAATTACCGTAAAATCAAAAATGTTTCGATTTTTTCTATCTTTACAGACACCAACCAACAGCAAGGAAAGCCAATCATGGTTAAGGGGAAACAGTAACCTTAACTAAGCTGTTATACCCTCTAGCAGTGAACTGCTACTGAGCTAGCGCGAGTATTAAAAAATAAAGGACAGACCAAATACGTCGACACAAGCAATTACATTACCAAAACATATTTGACAAATTACATCCTCTTCATAAATATACGCAATAAAAACATTAGTGGCTAGAATGTGAAAATGCAATTTTTGTTTACTTAGCTAAGTAGCAAATGACCTAACCTCGCAGCTTAGGCTTCTGACAGCAGCTTGTTTCAATAAAAAAGCTAAATCCTGTTGCAAAGGGGTTCTAGTGGTCACATAGCAAATGTTGTCATCACGGCTGACAAGAGATTGATCCAAATCAATTGACTGACATGACTCGCACCAAGGAACTGTTAAAGTATGTGGTTGCTGTTGAGGTTCCTTCGTACTTCTTTGGGTTGCTAAAATTACACAAGGCCCGTGACTTTCACAAAAATGCCCTAAACCAACAATCCCATCCATAGTTTAGTTTGACAGTTGATAAAATTTAGGTTAGGGTTAGGTGCACTTAAGTAATCAAGGTCAACGACAACGTCATTTTTATTTCTATAGTAGATTCACCTTAAAAATGAAGCTGGAATCACTACCACGCGCGGTTTACGTGATCTCCTACCATAATAGGCGTGTCATTACAGGGCTTCATGTCATGCGTCATCTGATAAAGTTTCTCACAACAACACCGATCTATAACTTAAAAGTGCTTACTCCATACTCAGGCTCTGTCTTGTCACTTAAGCTACGCTTTTGTCTAGTTTTTCTATCCAATAATTTTTATACCCTCTCATCATAGAATATTAAATACGAGGTGATTATGCAGTGTTGTTTGTTTATTTCAGCTTTATCTTTAACGTGAAACTACTATAGTGGCATTAGTGGCAAACATACATTTTTTTAAACTATAGATCTGAAACAGAGACTTTAATCTGAAAGTAGTCCAGACGTCAGACCATAGAATAGACTATACTGACTATAGAATAACTAAGTAAAGTTAGGTCAAACCTTTTACATGCGTGCCAACAATAAATTACTGTTTAGAATTTTTACTAGTAGGTAAATTAATTTTTTAATGTTGCATGTAATGAGAATTTTTAAGAGCTACCTTGAATGTTTAAGAAAAGACAAAGCAATTGGAAGAACTCATTAGAAGCTAATGAGTTAAATAAAATATTATAAATTTATCCTCATCTTCAAATATCGTCTGGTAACTTTCATACATCCAAAAAAATAAAAACATAAGTCCAAAAATTAATTTTGTACACTAATGAAAATGCATTGTTACAAATAACCAATGACAGAAAAAATAATTATAGAACACATCTTATAGATAATTACTACAATGAGTTCATAAATCAATTAAATCAACTTCTGCTATAGAATTTTAAACATAGGTATGTATATTTTTTGATTAATTCATGCAGATACAGGCGTGTTGTATATTGTTGAATAAGCTTTGACGTTTGACGGCGCGATCCTAATTTTGAACACTAAATTAAAATGCATTAAGCTGAATTGCGCAGCAGGGGCTGATCTAAATAATTTTACAAACTTGCAGTATAATTGTAATATTTAATATATTACTTAATATATAATACTAATAAATATAATACTTAAAACTATAAATAAAATATTTAAAAATTTTTAGCTAAAGGTTGAAATGATACACTGAGCCACTGTCAGTAGAAATAAACTATTACTTCTGAAAAAAAAGATGTTTTAACTTATCCCGTTTCAAAAGCAAAGCAATTTTGCTCAATTCAAAAATTATTACGGTTTTTAACAAGTAATTATTTTTATGTTTAACACTCTCGAAAACACAGCAATTTTATTAGATTCAAAAATCATTACGGTCTTTGACAAATAATAATGAAAAAAAGTTACAAATCTAAAAGTTTGTAAATTTTGATATATTGCGACGGTTGAATAAAAAAATAATTGTTTGATATTTTTAACAAAGTAACTTTTTGAAAACGCTTTCGATTATTGAGATAAAATAGACTGTGCACTGAAAGTCTTAAGACAAATCGAACTTTGATTGTAACTGGTGGATAAATAACAATTAACAATATTAAAATTAATATGTCCTTTAAAATACTTTCAAAAGGTTTAATTAGTACATAATAAAATAAGCAAAAACTTTTTAACTTGCATCTTTACTTAAAAGCTGAAAACGGTTATCATTAGTGTTTTTTTTTATGTTTCTAATTTAAGTTTGTATTTGAATTTACTTTTTTTTTATTTGTAAACGCTTATTAAACATAAATTACAAAAATATTTTTTGGCAACGCCGCACTACAATTTATTTTTACAATATTGGCAATACTGATTTGCGACTGTCAAACATATGTCAAATGTCATTTGGCTGTTGTTTATGGCGCTAGTGTCGCTTTAATTCTTTCTTTTTCCGACATTTGCGTCAAACATGGTAAGTTTTAGAGTTTTCATTAGATATTTTGATCATCTTAACAGAAAAATTTTATAGAAAGATACATTTAAGGCTACACTAACATAGCTAAAGTTTTTATAACCAAAATTTTTTATTATTTTCAGGGTATTGACATAAACCATAAGCACGACCGTAAGGTTAGGCGCTCCGAGCCTAGAAGTCAAGACGTTTATTTACGTCTTTTAGTAAAGGTATTATTGTGTAATAATTGTTGATGGTGATTAATTTGGTCTTATGTTTTAGTTATACCGCTACTTGGCGCGACGAACGAATAATAAGTTCAATAAAATTATTTTGAAACGTTTGTTCATGAGCAAAATCAATCGACCCCCAATTTCTGTAGCCCGAATTGTACGCTTTATGAAGAATTCACAGCGTGAGGGGCTCACCGCTGTTATTGTTGGAACTGTAACTGATGATGCTCGCATTTTCGAGGTACCTAAATTGTCAGTTTGTGCATTACGAGTTACAAAAAAGGCTCGTGCAAGAATAGTCAAAGCAGGTCAGTAGAGAACATGAGTCTAGTTGTAAGTATTTGACTAAAATCAATTTTTCTAGGTGGTGAAGTTATTACATTCGATCAATTGGCTTTGAGAGCACCAACTGGAGCTAAAACAGTTCTTTTGCAAGGACGGCGTAATGCTAGAGAAGCTGTTAAGCACTTTGGACTAGCTCCAGGTGTGCCCCATTCTCATACGAAACCATTTGTCAGAGCTAAGGGAAGGAAATTTGAAAGAGCACGTGGTCGTAGGCGTTCTTGCGGTTATAAGAAGTAAATTTTCTATTACTGTACTCTTTGTTTTTTAATAAATAGTTTGTGCAGATAACATAAATTGGTTCCATCATTTGCTTTATAATTTTCAACTCTTACCCTAGTAAAAGTTTTAATAGCAACTATTAGGCTTGTTGGAGCCTCTGATAGGTAACTGACAAGCTGGAACGGTTTTTTATGTTGGCTTAGGGTTATGTTAGTTTTTTGCTTATGTCTTCAACAAAACTATTGTTTTAAAATCTTTACAAGCCAATGAACCGTTTAAAAGTGCCCATACTTGTATTATTTAGTAGGAAATAAATGTGAATACGTTTGAATTATTTTGACTCTAAGGTGGGTTTATAGAAGAATTAATGTTAATTTGTTAGACAAGTTCAGTATTTTTGTTATAAGTACTCGTGTATATAATATTTTGACGTCATTTTTATTATTTAAGCTGAAAAAATTTGACAAACTGTCGAATTTGAGATACAAAAAATTAAGGTCTGTTCGTCTACTTAATTAGATATAATCTACTAGAGACAACAATTAATAATCTCCAAGTATTTAAACATTCAGGCACCTAAGCATTTATCGTATTTGAAGCCAGAAGTCTTACAATGTTTCTCTTGGTCTGAAAAAGGGGACAAAATAACAAATTTTGCTTTAATTGTTTCTGTACTGCAAAAAGCCAAATTTTTAATGACTTAATAGGTTTTTCTTGCTTCCAAAATATCCAATTTTTTGTTCTTTAGCATCACGTTTTACAATTTTAATGTGTTTTTAATATGAACTGAGTCGCTATGAAACTAAAATTTTCAGTAAGTAATATTTTGCAACAAGTTAGGACTATTGTATCGAGTTACCATAAATGAATGAGGCAAAAAATACAAAGACAAGGCTGAGTAAGTTGGTAGTGCAGGTGCAACCTATCTGGTATCAATCGTCTTTATTTTGATGATGTCACAAGTAAAGACACATTCGTTGTGAATGTTTGTGTCATGGTAACGATGTTGTCAAGTATAGAATTTCTTCCGTTTTCTGTCTTCTATTCGAATAAATTTGCTTTGATCTTATTTTTATTAAAAGTAGTGATTAATAGTTATAATGTAATAATTTCCAATTGTTAATCTAAACACTCAATAAATATAAAATCATGTTGAAGTACACATTCAGAATGTTTAAAATTGATTTTAATGAGTAAAACAGTTTCATTGTTTATAAAACAAGCGTATGCTTCTCATCTCTAAATCGAGCTAGAGTGAATCGTATTCTATCTATTTTTATTTCTCTGGTTTGTACAGAATTGCGGTTTTCCACTGAATTCTGTTTCCTTTCTTTCATGTATGGAGGGTAGAGGTAAGGAGGACTATCTCTGTGTTGAAAAAGTGTCCGTTGAAATGCGTCAAATTAGGGTGGCTCTACAATCGCATCAGTGTAAATTAAATCACTCTCCACGTTTTCTCACAGCAGTTGTTTTAGGTTATGCTTACAAAATTATTTTGGACTACGTAAATAGTTGAAGGTTTGTATACTGTACTGTTACTAACTACTTTAGTCAACAAAAATAATAAATTTATTTACTCAGCACACTTCAATCTGTCTACAACTGCTACATTCATACCGTACACTGCTGCTACGCCAGCGCCATTCTGGAAGGTTTTTGAACTGTTACTTGCACCTTACAGCTGGACACTTTTTTAACTTGTCGCCCATATAAGATAGTCCTCCTTACCTCTACCCTCCATACTTTCATGAAACTATGATCTATAATAGGTTCTATAATAGAATAAGGTCCTATGGTAATCTTCATTCTATGGTTAGGAAAGGTTGAGTCTGTGGTCCTTGTCTCTAGGTATTCTATGGTCTCTAGGTGTGTTCTGTGGTCTCTAGCTAGCTGCTAGCGTTCTGTGGTCTTACTAGTCCGTTATTGCCAATTTTTTCGCCGGTGTTTAAGGTTTTCTGTTTGAATGTGTTTTTATTTTGCAAAATATTTAAATGATTTGACTTTTTTTCCAATGGATTTCCAGTGCAATAACTTTCTTGTGGTAAATGGATGCACAAAATGCAATTTTACCACAACTGAAACAGGTTCTTTGAGAAACCATTTTTGTGGAAATAAAATATTTAATGGAACGATTAAAAAAGTGTGTAAAGTATGCAGTATTGAAAGTGTTTCCTCGTTATGGAAATATCTCCACCAAATCCAATGTCGACAAATAAAGCGAAAAATGTCTTCAAATATTATGCACAAAAAGATAGAATGTGGCAAATGTATGAGCAAATTCAAAGATATGTCGAAATGGATTGTTCATATGAAAAAAGTGCATACAAGGAAGAAGCACTTTCTATGTGACCAATGTGGCTTTAAAACTTATTCCACCAAAGATATAAAACATCATATGAGTTTTGAACACAGTATTACAAAGTCTGTTTTATCTTTGAGAAAATTAGACCAATACAAGTCTAATTCTTGTAATGTTAAAACAAATAAACAGTCATCAATAATAGAAAAAGTTAATAAGCGTGATTCTTATATACATATAAACTGGATTCAATGTATAAAATGTTTACCAAAAATAAGGCATTTTTCAGACTTAGAAAGTCAAGTAGTTTGTCAACAGTTTGTTCAAAACGCGAAATTTAAATGCAAAAGCTGTTCATTTGACAGTTTAAATAAATACACTTTCAAGAATGGTTTGAAAAATTTTAAGAAGAACTTAAAAAAACTTACAAATTGGGACACACATACTAGATTTCAACATACCGAAGAAATCATCAATTGGTATGAATGTGAAAAATGTATTCTTCGCTCAAAATACAGTGACAAAATAAGTTACATGACAAATGGCAATGCTGATGACAAAAAATATGTGTGCAGATGTTGTACATCTATGACTTCTAAAAAATATTCTGTTCGAGATGATATAGATGAAAATGTGAGACAAGAGCTACTGTTATTTTTCAAAGGCTTTAAAGTAAAATTGCCACGTCTTAAATGCTGTCATTGCAATTTTAGAGCTGAAGATAAAGTATTAATGATGCAACATGAAATAGAAAATCATAGTTCTTATAAACCGATCAATTGGTATGAGTGTGAAAAATGTATATCTATGTCCAAATTTTACAAGAAATTAATGAGCCATGTAAGAATTGAACTTTCGTCAGATGACGAGACTTTTAAGTGTTGCAATTGTGCATATTTAAGTGAAGTTAGATATTGTTTTAAGAATGATTTAGATGAGAGTACAAAAAAGAAGTTAATTGAACAATACAGCACCTTGAAACAGCGGAGATAATAATTATACCCAAAGGTTGCATTATTTTGTAACATTTGAATTCAAGTATTATTTTATTTTAAGAAATAAACTTCTGTTTTTTTTGTTTGTTTTATTTATTTACGGGAACCCTCTTTACATGCTAAGCAAATACAATAATAAAATAAGTAAAACACAGAATAGATATTAACTAATAATAAACTAAGTCAAATCTAAAATAAACTTTCCAACTAAATATACTCACACAAATTAAATTCAAAATATATCCTTTAGTAATGCTCTAAATCTGGTCCAGTTGATACTGTAACGGTTTGAGAACCAGAAAGAAGATTCAAGAAGCTATCGATCGTTTCAAGTCGGTTCCAGACTGTATACACCGTACGCGATATAAGGAGCAGCAGGCAAGAGTGGAAGGAAGTCAGTTTGAGTTTAAGCTCAATAGAGTTCAGATCCAATCGAGAGACCAACACGTCACAAGTTTATTCACATAAAAATAAATGTACAAAGTGTTTTAATCATGGAGCTATAATAGAATGGAGTCAGGATGTAGGCAATTTGTTTTGATGCAAAAAAAGAGAGCATTCTTCAAGTCTATAAGTCTACATTATATCTTTCATTACTACATGTAACAATTGCATCAATAAATACTCAACAATATTGTTCATTTATACACAACTGATAAAAATCACGTATTAGATTATGGATAGCATCCAACTTAAAGCATCGTAAACAACAAAGGACTAATTCCAAAACTTGTGACAGTCATCCATTTCATACAAATTACAGACTCATTATATACATGTAGTTTTAAACATATTTGGCTTTTCTCTTAATATCTGCGCCGCTGTACTACTTTTTCATTCTAAGTGTCGGCCCCCACAAACCGCTGAAGCACCCCGCTCCCCGTAATTCTGCATCACAACAAACGCAGATTGTAGTGGGGAATGTGTTCTGACTCCATTCTATTATAGCTCCATGGTTTTAATAAACTTTATATAATTTGCTTTTTTTAAGCATTTTTTTAAAAATTTGATCGATTTAAGGATTTTTGGAGTGAGTTGGCAATATCTTGATTTTAAAAGTGAAAATATTATCTATTTGTCTTTTCTTTTGTTTTATTCAAAAATTCTAATTCTGTCAGCTTCAAATACAAAAATGAAAGAAAACCTTACATGTAAGCTTCCCAAAATTCGTAAAATTACAAAAATTACTTTGGTTTTCTTTATTATAATCGTAAGATACCTACTTTTTTAGGTTACCTAAGTGACATATAAACTGTAAATTTTGCTTTTTTAAAATCGGTTGTTCTTCCTAGGTCAGTGCACTTATTATTTACACCATCATATGCCATATTTCACATAAATATTCTTTCGATTAATTGTTCACTTCATTTTGATGTTCAAAAATTAAATTTTTAAATTTTAATTTAAAATATAATTGACAGACAGGTAAAAAGTCACATAAAGTTTCACCAACTTAAAAATTTCTTAGAAAAAAAGTTCGGTGCTCTAATGGCTTATAACCGCACAATACAATATATGTATAATACAGTGTATTTTACATACATTGGAACCACATTATATAAAGTGCAGTTTGGAAATCCAGAAATGTATTTTTTAACCTCGTTGATTGTAAACGGCATATTTACGTTTTGTCAACTTCTATAGTAGCTAGACTTTTTACATATATAGAGCTTCCATCTGTCACTTTGACTCACTGGCGTGTTGTAAAATACCATAAAAATTGTCTGCTTTTAGAAGCCTTCAAAAAAAATTTTGTTCAGTCATAAATAAAGTTTGTTTATACCAGGACAATTTACCGCACTTAATAAGACCTATTCAAAAATAAAAACAATTTAACATTTTTGGTACAAAATTAAAGAGTTTGTTGACGCCATCTTGTGGTGTGGTACTTAGCTAACCATCGATAGAGCTCTAAACCACAGACTAATTGCACTTGAGCTGCCAACCTCAAATCAATTCAAATTTCGGAATTTTTAAAACAGGCAATATTGAACCATCAGCTAAAAAGTTGAATACATTATACGTGTTTTATTAAATCTCTCCGCAGAACGTCCGGCTTCAAAATTAAAACCTTGCGCTGTAAAATGAAACTTACCGCACTAATAACGTAAATAACTATTTGACTCTTTAGCTACTTCTCGTAGAAGCTGGTAAAATAACCAAACCTTATTATAATGAGAGATAGGAAAGATCAAGATTTTATTGTTTGTTTACTTTATAATCCGATTATTGACAGCTGTCAAGAGCCTTGAGAAGTTTTAAACTTTGCAACTTTTCACGGTTTTACAAGTTTTTACAACACAATCGATTAATAATGCTTGGTTGGAACGTTAGAAGTTTTGCAGCAACAGATCCTAAGGCGTCAGTTTGTCGCAGAATATGCGATTTGAGACTTCGTTCTTATAGACTATTTTTATCTCTTTTACTGACATTTCGACAATGTACGCTTGGCTTGAGTGGTGTAATAATGCCAGATCAAATTGGAATGACGAATACAATTGCGTTGTGTTTTCTGAAAAGTTTTGGTTTTTTTCTTTGGGTGAAAAATGGTAAGACGTCTAAGTGAAGAACACAAGAAATTTACAATTTACTTTATTCAGCAAGATAAAGCACGTTTTTAGACAGCTAGGGTTACTACAAAGTTCCTACAAGAAAATAACGTGGTCTTTTTTATGGTCTGCTTGCTCTCTAGACTTGTCACCAATCAACTAGGTAATTTATCAGAACCGTTAAATAATCTTGTTTGCTCTTCGCCATCATATTCAAGATGCTTGGTATAAAATTTCTTAGGATGAGAAAAACTTTTTATTCAAACCTGTCTTCAAAAGTTACCAAGTGCATAGAAAACCGTGGTTGGCCGATTCAATATTAAAATACTTTTTTATTGTATGTATTTTCAGTTTGAAAATGTTAATTTCAATTTTTATAAAGTTTATTCAAAGCACTTTACATAGAAATTTTATTAAAATTGAAAAATCTTTACTAAGTGTTTGGATTTTCTTAAAAAGCAGTATGAAAAGGTTATTTGCTCATATATTTATCCAGTTTTGATCTTTATTGGTTCTGAGAATGCAAGGCTTATATGATTTTTATAAAAAGCATTTTTTTTGAATACCGGTATGTAGCGCATGTTTACTTTATTTTAATTAAAGCTTTAAGTATCAATCTAATATAATCTTGAAAAATGTATGTAAAACTTTCTTAGATTTGAAAATGTTTTTATCTATCGTTCCATGACTTTTACTGCCTAAACTTCAACGAAAAAGTAAGTAAAAATTAATATTAAAATTGCTTTAAATGCAACAAAATAACATATCAACCTTTTGAAGATTATTTTAAATTCAAAGCTTTTATTTCCTACTGAAGCATTATCAGTCAACTTTCTACACGTGCTCACTTACTAAAAAGTACTAGCAACATTGTCCCTCTCTCTGTTGTCAAAATGGCACAGCATTATTATCCATTTCAATTTCTGATTTTATATATAAAAAAAATTTAATAAAAAGTTGACAAATGCAAAATCATATGAATCACAAATATCGATTTTGTGCTGAGAGCATCTTTTTTTACATTTTTTTAAAGTGCGTAAAACGTGCGTATACCAAAAACAACTTTTTCAGTATAAAAACAACATAACAAAAAAAAATGACGACATTACCACATCATTTTTATGAACTTCAAAAAGTAAAAACTCGATCACCTATATACTTATTATGGACAAACTTTTTTTTAATCTTTTGAGTTATATACATATTTGTTTGTTTCCATAATATAGCGACTTTTATGTAAATCTCTATGTCTTTACCTATGTATAGATTTTTTTTTGTAAGTATTATACATTCTGACCTGTGCAATTTGAATTTTTATTTGAAAATAATGCTGTTGATTTTAAGTTTTTTTGTGACAATTTACTCTTGATATATCTATCGGTTTAAATGTCTATCTCAGGTGCGGTATTTTCAGACCAGCTGTAATTTTATCATATTAATGTGAAATTTATAAAAAATGCTTAAGTAAGATCTGTTGGCTTAAATTGGTTCTGTTGAATGCTTTTGTTATCTTTAACTTTAAAATAATTTTGACATATTATGCACAAACGTAGTTGCAATTTCTTAGAACTGTCGCCTTACCTAGATTTGTTCCATTTTCTTTTGTTGTAATAACAGCTGAAAATCATAAACACGACCTACATGCAACACGTAATCTTTATTTTTGTTTTTATAATACAATAATAAATATTAGCATATCCGGTTTGATGTTTTTTATGTTTGATTTTTTATTATCATGTTATTTTGACTGATAAGCTATTTATGTAAAGCATGCTACGAAAAGTGATGAGTTATTGATTAATAATAAATTAATTAAAATTTTTCTCATTTTTAGGTCAGAGGTGCTCAAAATGTGACACTTGCACAATTATTTTCATTCAATAAGCAGATAAAGTAGGTTCTTGAAATGATTATCTACATTGTATTTGTTTTTTATATTTTAAACATAAACATTTAAAATATAGTAAATATAGATTGTTATCAACAATCTATCTTATCTAACTATGTTTTTCACAATTATTGCATAGTTTGCATCACAGAAGTTTGCATTATGTACCGAATACAAGCTTTTACGCACAATAGAATGATTTTTAATTGTTTACAATACGTGACCTAGGACCTAGACTATTACATCCGTCAAGCTTTCATCTGTTTGTAAAGTATATACTTTACGCACAGATGAAATTGCAATATGTAGGTATATAATTATAACAGCAATCAAAAAAACAAAAGTTTGTTTATCCGTCATAGCTATGAGCACTATTGAATCAGGAGTAAAACTTTTCAGTGAAAAACAGTCAATTTATTGTAAATTCAATGATACATTTAATTATAATGTAAACCATTGTATACTTGCCAACGTATACACATACTGATGTTCAGTACATCAACAGAGTAAAAGCAGAAACGTTTACATAATATAATCAATTCTATTGTTATAAAACTACTTATAAAAATAAATAAATAATAGTTTTTTTAAATCTTTTTTTACATTAATTTGTAAAAGATTAGCTTTCTTATTCTTTTTCTGACAATATATATATATGTATTGCTGAAAACGCTGATTGTAATCTTAAAAATGTGTGATTTAAAAAATAAACTTTGAACGTAATTGTTTTTTTATTGTTACGTAAATGTATTATTATTAAATACTTAAGTTAAAAAAAATTTGTCTAAAACTCTGATTTGTAGACTTATTCATGTTTTGTGCTTAATGTCATATTTTTTTTCAAAACAAGATACATGAGTCAATTATAAAAACTTCTG
This sequence comes from Lagria hirta, assembly GCA_947359425.1. Lineage (NCBI taxonomy): Eukaryota > Metazoa > Arthropoda > Insecta > Coleoptera > Tenebrionidae > Lagria > Lagria hirta. The sequence goes on along the minus strand of OX375797.1, from coordinate 9,099,488 downwards.
TTGAGTGCCCCTACTAATTTAATAATAGTTTAAACAATTCATCATCATTTGGCAAGATCAAGCTGTCAAAACAGTCAATTACTAACATTATAGTTTTTAACACTACACTTTAAATATTTGTTTGCTATTAATTTCATGTGATTTAACTGTTTTGAGTCTTTTTTTACTTTTAAATTAAATGTAAAGCTTTACATTATTTCTTTTTTTAAAATGTTTAGGAGCACTGCTATATGGACAACCAGCAGCAGCAGCATCATTACATAACAATAAACAAGAATTAAATTGACATAAATTATATGAATAATTTGATAAATAATTAACTAAATCATGAGCAAATGCTCTTATAAATAATGAATGAGAAGAGACCCACAATACAACGACGCATCTGTCACCTATTTTCTCATACATTTTTAATTAAAAATCATTATTGTTAACAGTCGAAGAATTGCATAAAAACGCCTACTTTGTGTTTTCTAAATAAAATATGATTCATTGAAATTTACGTTTCTTTATGAGATGTATCAAGATGTTTTTGCGATTTAAACAAAAAAAAACTATGTCATAAAAATAATGTGCGTAAAATTTAAAGGTGTGGAGGATTAAACTAGAAATTATTCAATTTATTGCAATTGCGTGTGCATATTTTGAGTTTGACAGGTTTATTGCGTAATAGTTATTTATTGTAGTTTAATAAATAAATAAATAATAAACAACATGCATTTTAGATGTTTATTGTTTTTATTTTAAATTAGATATTATTATAAGCATTTTAACAACATTTTAAGTAAATTAATCTTTGATGCACTCTGATACCAAAACGACTACGTTTAATTGAAACAAGAAGTTTTTGATGAATAGGTAACCTAGACTATTATTTTATATTTCACTGCCTCTTCCAACTTATTTTGCGTCGAAAATAAATGTTTGTGATTACATATTATAAACTGCTCAAAACTATTACAAATTTATTTTCCGGAAATCGTCTTGGAAACAACATTTTCCTAGCTTTAAAATACTCGCACAAAGTGCCTCGTATTTCAATTTAGCTTTTCTTCAGTAATGTGAAATTTTTCTGACTTTTATGTAAATAACTATTAAAACAAGATTGGATTATTCACTGTGTTCATCATAGAACAACTGATTTGAACCTCAATTGTTAAGTTTCACTGATCAGAGCTAATAAGTTTGAAACATGTTTGACCCTACAAATAATTGAGATAAAACAGAGATTAAACAAACAGTACAAATACAATAAAATTGTCAATTAATAAAAGCATAATAAATTATTCAGCAAAAGCAACATAATTGAAAAGAATACAATTTATAAATAAAACAAAAACACATGCAAAGAGATCACAAACAAACACAGAACAGCAAATCACTCAAAGCAAAACCAAACACAAACATAGCAAAACACATCTAACAAATACAAGTTGTCAAACTATAGTATCTTTATCGAAATTAACAGATCAGACCTATGTTCATTATGTCAAATCTTATTGCAAAAACTCACTAATATTGTAGAAAGCTTTTCCTATTAAGAAAGATTTTATCTCTGTTTTAAATAGTTTGTCAGAGATATTTTGCGTTTGTAGCATACTGGTACTACTACAGTTTTGAAAAAAAAAAGTTTAATTTTTAATGAATTTAGTTCATACTTTTGACGCGCACCGTATAATTACTATTAACATGCTTGAAAAGACAATCAAATAGTTTAAATAGTTATTTACCTAATGAGTTCGGAAAGTTCTCACATGAGCATTAGTGAGAATAGGAAAAATTTTTTTTCAAATTCTTTCAAATTTTTTTTCAAAAAAGTTAAGTACAATTTTTTTTTGCAACGAATTACATACTTTAATAATGAAAAACTGTAAATTTTTAATAATAAATATTTCTAGTTTCTTAATAATATGATAATAATAATGATTTAGTTTTTTACTTATTTTTCAACTGGTAGCGTTGTTCTCGCCGATTATCTGATTTTTTAAATTTAAAATGGTCTTATTGTTTGGTTGCTATGGTTTTATTGAAATAAAAAAACATTGTTTCGAACATTTTCCTTAGTTTCGGTAGCAAAGTAAAAAACACCGCAGTGCGGGTAAAACGTTTGTCGATGCATTGTGAAGGACCGGAAACTGCCGTTCTTTGAGCAAAAAGCATATTGTACTTGGTAAGACCAAATCAGTTATATATTAACAGTATCTAAACCGTTTTCTTTAAAACTTTTGTCGCAGTTATCTTGGGTTTTTAATGTTCTTATTAAAGCGTGATGAATACGACGTCATCACTTAACAGCTCTATTAATTGTTTTTTGAGAAGCTTTATTTTTTTTAAAGTTGGCTTGCATTTAGAATAATTTTGTTCTTAATGGAGGTTCGTACTTTAAAGTTAGACTGACTCTCACTCTACTTTTTTTAGTTTAGAATCTGAAGAAAAAGCATTGATCCACAGCGGAAGCTGCGCTACTCAGGCTGGCTGTGTGGCTGTAGTAGAATTTAAAGGGCCTTAACCGCCCACCCTCCCTTCGTCGAGCTTTATCTTTCCCTCTGTTGTATCTCTACTCTTTCATTCCATTCCATTCATCCGATAGCGAAAGCGTGCTGTTGTGGAACAGACAGCGGCAGCATTGCATATCGAGTCGTCAGTGGTGGCTGTATGCCTTGCGCTCTTATTTTTTCGTTAAATATTTATCGTTTTTTTGCATTGAATCTGAAAATGTGATGTTTTTTATGAATGAAACTGACAGTGACTTTAGAAATAATGCAAGTTTTATTAACTTTTAAAACGGAATTTTGAGTAATTATTCTGAAAATTACGTGTTTTGGGGTGCCGAATGCAAATCGTATATAAATAATCGGTCATAATTTATAAGGGGTAAGTTATTATAACATTTAAATATGTTTCTTTAAAATTGGACACATTTAATTTGGAGTCAGTTACCATAGATAACGACATTAATCCTTATCATTAAAGTAGCTATGTGAAAAGTAAATAAACTATCAATATTTTAGTCTTTAAAAGATGATAAGAAATAAAAACGGTCAAAAATTGATGTATTTTTAAATCCTAAAACAAAGAATACTATTATTTTATTCTTTAGTAATTAAATTTTAATTGTGCAAATTAGAGAAATTATTTTTTTTTATTGTTTGAACAAGTATTTAAAAAATGAGGCAAAAAGAAAGTCTTTTTAAAAATTAAAACTGCTTTAAAGTGTTTTTAATCACGTAAACGACTGAAATCGGCTTAATGATCCACAGAGTTTTAATTCTATTTAATTACAAATATCCGCTTATAGAACATTTTTTAATTTTCTAAAACGGCGCTTTATTTAAAGATTTATTTTCGTTCAGCCCCGTATTTATATTTAGCAATATAGCTGTCTACATCCTCTCTTCAGATTAGTTCGAAGGGTGGGAAAGGTAGGTACTTCTTAAATTAAGTCAAGGTGTATTACAAAGAATTTTTATGGCTTTGCTCTCAAATCAAATCTGATTCATTATTTATAAAGCGAAAATAAAGAAAAAATGTTAATAGCTGGTGTTCATAAAGTAATAATTGTAATTTTTTTAGCACAATTTTTCGTATTATAAAATGCTACTAACAATCACAAAAGGCATTTGACATATGTAATGAATTCTTGATTCAAACAAAAATAATTAAAAAAAAACTAATATTAAAAAATATATATTTTTGTTGTCGTCTACCTAAAACGAGCTTTACAATTAAAACCTTTGCTTTAGCTTGTTTATATCTAATAATAAAAAACTCATTAAAACCTACATGGTTCCAAATAAACAAAGACAATAAAATTTTTTATTTTGTTTGTACATTATGACAAATATTGTTTTAAACGATTTGTAAATATCACGTAAAAACCTTAAACAACGTCTCACCAATGTTTTTAGACATTTTAAATCAATTTTTTTTAAATCTACATAAAAGGTGAATTTTTTTTTGTTTCAAAAAACATTTTTTATTGGTTTCAATAACTGATAATATTGTTATTTTAGAAGTATAAAAAATCTGAAACGGCTTTAAAAAACGTTTGTTCGAATCAAGTCCAGAACTTTGGATAGAAAATACTTACTAGAAAATGAAAATTTGTACAACTTATATTTGTTTTAAGAAAATATTATATTTGTAGATGGCTAACCTTTTATTTACGTACTAAAACAAGTGGGAAAATAATAGTTATAATTAGACAAGGCTTTGGAAATATTTTGCACGTCTTCGATTGAAACATTGAAACAATGAAAATTTAAATGTCACAAAATTTGAACCTGTTAAGATCTAAAGTAGAAACGCTAATTACGCATTAGCTTTGTTTTTTATCAAAAGGCTACAATAGCTTTTACATCAGAAAACAAAGTTTTTATGGTTGAGGCAAAATAGGCTTATTTCAATGGAAGAGTTTTGCACTTTCTTGCAGAATATTTCAAAAGATGTTGAATTATTATAAGTTTTCATATAATTTTTACAAAAATTTAAAAACTATTGTAATTTATAAATAAAAGACTTTTAAATAACTAACGTTTTTAAGATTGACTTTGATAGGTATGAATTTTGTTACATTTGAATTTTGATTGTTTCAATTATTCAATCCAAGATATACAAAATATTTTCAATGCTTTCACTAACTTGAAAACTTTTTACAATTTTAGCAAATTATGTTAAATACCTAACAGAGACATAATATTAATAAATTATTACTATAACCTGGACTAAATTTTAGTTTAAGGTAAAGTGTATAAAAAAATACAGTTATAAGAATCGCGTCGAATTACAAAAATTATCTTTGCATTCTTGACTGTGATATTAAGATTGTAAGCTGCTTTCTATTATTAAAATACTTGTTTTTTTATCAGTTCTTTTCAGATAAAAGGATTAAATAAAATCCCTCACCTAATTTTTTATTTAGCGATAGGCGGTAATTGTTTTTAATTTATTCTCAATTTTTTTTATCTGTTGAAAGATGTTTTTGTTTTTTTATTTATCAATGCAACTGTAATTATGTGTCAATGGCAGCTGTCATTGAATTTAATAATCTATCTTTGAAAGATAAGATGGATTTTAGAACAAAAAGATTCTTGTATGCTTGTCAATTATATTAATAATGTTTTTATCTGCCAATATTAGACAGCATTTCTTTGATAATAACCATAAACTTTCAGACACTAAATTTGGTTTTTTTAGTTTTATATGATTCTTTACAAACTTGTATGTGTTACTAAACATTAATATTATGAAATTGTATCACTAATACATTAATATTATGATAATCACTACCTACTTACAGTGCTTTTTTTCTATTAGCAAAACTTGTTTTTGTTTATTTTTTTAATTTGTTTGCTTATTAAGCAAATTGTTACAAGCAAACAATTATATGTACATAATTGTTTTGAATATTATTTATAAAAGACAAGGTATAAAACTGTGTTTTTAGAAGTATTTATTATTTGACTATGTGGTTGTGGTCTGACGGCCAATTTGAACTTAGTTTTTTTTATATATTTTATTGTTAAAATAACTTTTTCTACATATTTAAAAACATATAATATGTAAATAGTGTACTCCGTACTAGATCACCGTGAAAAATCAAAAGTTATGCTGCTTTTTTCTTTTTTTTTTAACACAATTTCTAGACTACAGAAATTGTACTCTGGCAAAATATTGTACGTTTTTTTAATACAAGTATAAAAAATGTATCAGTTTAAATTGAAGATGAGTTTGTAAATTTATATTTAATTTATGGACCAATTGATTAGTTTGTCTACTAGTCTTAATTCATTTGAAGGAAGTCTTATATTTAGTATTGGAAAAAACTAATATTTTTTTGTTAACTGCGTCTACACCACAAAACAATTTGTCTTAAAACCAGACAAATGGTATTAATTTTAACTTTATATCACATAAAAGGTCATATACGTTTTTTGTTCTTATTATTGGAAATTCTTTATCTCAGTCTATTCCACTAGCAGGAACTTTTCCACTTTTATGAGATCGATCTTTTCTATATGTATGTTTGTGGAAACATAGATTGTTAGATTGATGTAACCTTTTATGTATTATGTTTTTTTTTGCCAAAAACCTACATATAATAACAATTGATTTTATAAAGGTAAAATAATTTGTGCAAAAGACTGAACTTTCCAGCTTCCAATAAAAACAAAACAGCGCTGACCTCAGAAATTCCAAGTTACGTGAAATCTTTATCAGATATTTTGAGATAGTAATGTTTTATGTTTCATAAGCTTAGAACTAATACCGTTTGACAAGTGTTAAAAGACACTACTACATCAATAAATAACATTATAATTATGTTATCAATTTAATTAAAAAAAAATATATATTTTAAAAATATTTTTTATGACAAGGTAATATTACCTTATCGATTTTACATACAGAATGCAGCTATGGCGTTTCATACCAGCTGACTTTTATAATAATTGTAAACAGATGTTTAAAAACTTAAAAGGGAAAATATCTATTATTTTTTTCAAATTGAGTATTGACTTTTAGAATATTTCAATAGTTGTTGGAGTCAAATAGCAATAACATTGACTTCTTGTTGTAAAAATGTATCAAAAATTTTTTAAATAAAAAAATATTTTGAAAAACAAATATTATATCAAAACATATTGGTATAGGTTAGCAAGTTAGTTTTTGATCTTTTAAATATTTTATAATAATAATATTATTTTCCGTTATTATGTATTAGTGAAATTATTAGCTGAGGAAATAAAGAAGTTCAAGGTGGTGTTAATTTGTGCTTAGTGATTACGCATAAAGCTGTTTATTTATTTTTGTCGGTTCACCACACTATCTAAAACACAGTTTACCATCTGTTGTTACCAAATATTTCACAGCTTTTGAAACCACAATACAACACCGTACAGCTGACATGACACTATTATTATTAAAATATTCACTCAAAAGAAAAGCAATAATATTTACATCAATTTCGTTTGTGCTTCTTTTTTTATTATTTATTTATAATTTTTTCTTGATCGGAAGAACTGCTAAAAACGTTCTGCTCTAAATATTTTCAAGAGTAATGCAATTAGTGAATTTATTAACACAAATTGATGTGATTACTTACCTTTCTTTCAACTATATGATTCTTATTAAACACGGAATGTTTGTTTATATACCTAATCCAAGTGCAAGGATGTTTCCACTTTAATAAATTTCATTACAAACGGTATGCTATAAGTTAATCAAAGTGACGCATAAATTGGTTTTGTATGCTTGATTAGATAAGGCATTATGGATTAAGAAGCAAAAAATGCTGTTTTTGCGTAGTGAAACTTGATAATTTTTAAATTTTTTCTCTAAAATATAGAAAACACGTAAATTAATAAAAGCTGTCATTAGAATGCTCACGCCTCAGCTGAATCAGACATCTAATTTTAATATTTGGTATAAAGCATTTTATATTTCTAATTATTTCAGAATTTTTGAAACTGTAAAAATTATAAAAAAAATTTTTCATTGAGTCTTTACATTTAAAATGTTACAGAAAACACATTTTCAATATTAAAGGTGCTGAAATAATTGCTGATTTTAAATTAATTGTCATTTATTAATTTTCTTGACAAAAACATTATACAGTAATTTATTCCGACAGGTTTTGATAGAACACAAACTTTGTTGACAATGATACCAATTTATTCAATTATTTTTTAATTTTAAATTTAACTTTTGTGCAATCAAAAGTTTACAATGTGGTGATGATAAAAACTGTAAAAGAATCTAGATTTTTCTATTACTTTGAAACTAAAACTCTATTAAAGTCACTTTTTACAAGAGTTTTATTTTATTAAAAAACTGTGGAAGAGGAAAGTATGATTATATTTTCTAGTTTAAAAATTTTTTTTTGGCCATTGCAAAACAACTATTTTTAAAAAATGCTATACGCTGAATCACCAGGTGTATTGTTAAATCAGAACTGTTTTTTTAGTTAGAACAGTTTTTCCATCAGAGCAGGTTTTCAGTCAAATTCAATCAGAGGAAATTTTTATTTAGCTTTTTCTTGTTATTTGTAATTTTCTGCTATTTCTTATGTGTTTTTTTATTTATTTTAAATGTCTGTTTTATCTAGTTTTGCTCTATTTCTCTCTTGTTGATATTGTTTTCTGTTTTGTTAAATTTTTAGTTATTGTATTGGCTTTTATAGTGCTGTATTAGTTTTTTAATTTTTGACTGTTGTGCTTGTTTTTATTTGCTGTTACTTTGTTTTTTATCATTTATTTTGGAGGTTTAAGTACAGAAACTGTAAAGTTCTAAAGCGAAACATGTAAATTACAGTAAGACAACTTATTAAGTCATTTAAAAGTAAGAAGTAAAACTGGTTGAATTTGGTGATATTTAATCAAATTAATTTTTGACAAAACTGTCGAAAACATTAGTGTCTAAACTTACTTTGAAATTTTTAGTAGCTGACTTATATACAGTAGGTACGTTCATAAACTGTTTTGATCTTCTCTCTTGCTATGTAATTACGAACGTATGTTTAATTTTTGATTAGTTTATACGGAAAAACATACATGTAAAACAAAGGTTCTTCGACGAGCTTTGGCTTGTCTATAATATTATAGACGAGCTTTGACGTTAGTTTGACATTTTTTTGAAAATCATACTATCAAAGACAATAAAAATCTGTTAAATATCTTATGAACGCACTGTATATATAGGTATATTTATATTAAGGCATTAAATAAGTTCTTATAATTTTATTTAAATATTTGTTTGTTTTATTATGTTTATGCATTTATTAAAAATTTCTTTTTTAATACTAAATTATAGAAAATATCAACTTTGGAAATTTAATATTTTCTAGTGACCCCTACATTTTGATCTTTAATGATCTCTTTGTGTTTGCTATGCATTATTCAAAAATTTTTCTTGTTTTGACTGCTTAATTGAATAATAAATGCGTATTTAATGTTCTTTAGAATCCCACTCAATCTATACTGTCAAATAATTTTGCTACACAAGAATATCGTTGCTAAACAATTAAAGTAAAATAATATTTTTTTATCTAATTTGTTCTTATAAATAATAAAGAAAAACTTGAACTTAACATTAAAAAACCAATTAAAATAAAATCGGCCAATTCAAGTTCCCAGAAAGAATGCAAATAATGCTTGTTAACAAAAGAAGCCAATTCGTTACCGACTTTGAATATAAAGAATTCACATATTTTTAATTTTTTTTTACCTATTATTGAAATTTTGTCTTGGAACAAAAGTATTATTATTCAATAAAACTCTTGTTTTTTTTCTACTTTAAACAATAGATTAGAGGTTTTTTTTGATCTTCTGTTTTTTAAAAAGATCAACACAAGAATCATCTTTTTTTAATAACAATTTTGGTTAAACTCGGCAATAGGAGAATAATAATATGCAAATTATATCTATTGTTTCCATTAAACTTTGTATAATTTATGAAGTTGTTGTCTGTGTGATAAACATTTTTCTCTTAAATTACTACTTTCACTGAACCTTCTAGCAGATTGTGATTCAAGCTCTCTTTATTTTTTTATACATTCATCGTGAAATAGGAATGTTGTCAAGAATATCTTTAAAGTGTTTTGTCATATATAATATATTTTAGTTTATATTCAAAATTGATGTTTTCTCTAGTTCAAAGCTCAACTAGTTTTTAACTTATTTATTAGTGCATAATAAAAAAAAACTAGAAGAATACTGCTTAAAAAATATTTTAATATATTGTTGACTTATTACGTTTTTAACTTTTACATTTGAATCCTACTGATTCCAAGTGACGTCACAAACGATTGGCAGTTCAAAATTAGATAAAAAATAAGCTTACTTTTCAAAACTGCATAGCATTTAAAAAAAAACTGTTTAGAACTATTTATAGACTATTTAGAAGCATTTAAGAAAGAAAAAACATTGTAATTGTTATATTTTTTACCTAATTCAATAGAAACCGTTTGTTATTTTGGTAACAAGTTGTATAATGTTTTTTAGTCTTGCTTTTCTTGTCTGTCCAAATATAATTAATTTTTTTTTATAAAATAATAAACTAAAAATTATGATAATTTCATAAAAGAAGAAACTCCAATCATTACTTTTTACGGCTTTTATTGCTTGAGCTGATCATTACTCAATTACGCATTGAATGGAAAATATCACATTAAATTGTTTTAATTCATCGCTTACTTTAAATGATTTTTACAAAGTAATGAAGTAATTATCAAAAGAAACTAATAAATACTCAATGTCGGAAATATTACATTTAATTAAATTTAATAGCGCTCTTCCTCATCATTATTAATGGATAAAGAAACTTCAATTTGACCAACCAAATAAAACTTATATAAAAAGCCAATAAGTGAGCGATATAATAATCAGATTTATTAAATTACTATGAGGTTTCATTGTTATTGTTCATATATTATTTAGATCTACTCTTGCTGTGGAATTTAGCTTGACAGATTTTTATTGTCTTTGATAGTATGATTGCCGACAAATGTCAAACAAACGTCAAAGCTCGTCTATAATATCGTATGTTCCTCTGTATAAACTAATTAAAAATTGAAATTATATGGCAAGAGCAGATCTAAATAATTCATAAACGCAATGTATAAATACACTTAAAAAACGCTCTTATAATGTGTTATGTCAAATATTGTTTACAATTTTTCATAATAGAACTGTTAAGTTTTGACGAAGTTAAGTAAACATACATACCATAATAAAAAGTTTTAACTTCACCGGCGTCACTGTTATTAAAAGAAATAAAGTACCGCCTACAACATTTTGTAACGTTTTGTTTGAGTGTTTGAACTGACGAATACTTACAAGTATTTGAAATAATTTAAAGTGAATTATATGTATTTGTTAATAATTATCAAAGTTTGGAAATGAAAAGAATTATTTATTTAATCGAAACATTTTAAAATGGAGGACAAATTAAATATATTTAATCTTAAAATAATTATCAATTTGCAAATTGATGAATATAAATAGTCATAATCATAAATATATCGCCATAATTGTTTAATAGAACAATTATTCTGTTAAATTCAAACAAGATTTATTTACACTATTATTTTTTATTATGTTTTGATCATATTTAAATTCGCTAAAAAAATATATGCATTTTACATATTAAATAAAAGAATTTCCGGTAAACATGTTTTTTAATTTTAATTTTAGGTTGTTACAAGTATTGTAGTCTGCAAAAGTTAAATTATCAACTGAAATCTTCACTTTCACATTTGTTTTCTTATGTTACAGAAAAACTAAAATAAAAACTCTCGTGATTTCATTTTATTGTATGTCACACCTTAAAACTTTATACTTTTTGTTCTAAATTTTTAATCTTAATTGTGTAATAAATTGTTGGCTTAATGACAAATGCAAATTAATTGGCCGATTTTAACAGAAATTGATAACCTTTTATTAAATAGCAACAGTGCTAACGGCGAAGTTTATTATGATTTAATGGCAATTCAATATTATTGCAACATTAACTGTAAACTGTTGTTAATTTATATTACGAGTATATAAGTCTACATAAACATTTGTGCTTTATTTTTTAATAAAAAATATGTAGATAATTTTAAATTTATCTGTAAATATTTTGACTTCATTATTTTAGATATAGAATTAATAAACACAAATTTAGATAATTAATAAACTGTATAACATAAAAAAACATGTTTTAGGTTAATCTAAGGGTTGACTATTGTTATAAAAATTCTAAATTTATTTTAAAATTAGATTACAAAATTTAGAAGTTTCTCTTATTTGATGTAATTGAATAACATTGTTAAATGTTATTTATTTTTAGGTAGTGCAAATGCGTATAATAATAATAATTAATTTGTATTGTACGTTGCTAATCTACTACATATTTGCATTGTAAAATAAAAAAAAATTGCTACTGCTTTGAACATTGAGCTAATAACTCAGTTTCTAAAAAGTAATTTAAAATAAATCTAATTGAAAATAAAAAGTATAAATTAAATGTTTTTATTAAGTAAATTTAAGTTTTAAACTAACGTTGCATTGAAAGAAAGTTTATTGCACGCAAACAATATATCTACAAAGAGAGCTTTTTAAAATCTGTTATGTCTTTTTAAAATGTTATATTAAACGTTTATATCTAAAAATCAAAGTAATATCTAAAGTGATTTTAGTTAGGTGTTTGAGAGACATAATTAAACATATGTTAAGAGAATAAGTTTCTAGCGTAGTTTACACGTCGTGTTACCGTGTGTATTATTACTTTTATTTTTTTATATGGTGACGTCTCTATCGATGGAGTGCCAACGTTGTCATTTTTATCAATTTTTTTGACACGGCTTAATGGCTTTCGGCTGTGAAATTCTTTTTCTTAAACATATTTTAGTTTGTCATTATTTTTTGTATGCATATTGACTTTTGATTGGCTTTGAGTTGTACATCGTGATTTTGGTAAATTTCTTTGCTAGAAATTTTTTTCTGTTATAAATAAACTTTAAACAAAGATATATTTTTGAAATTTTTTAATACAAAAATTAATAATTTAATTTTTGGACTATGGTTTATGTATCTCGCAAAAATTAATAATTTAATTTTTGAACTATGGTTTATGTATCTCGGCTCACATCTTCCAATCAACGGTATCCAAAATAATATTAAAATTATTTATTAATTGCAATAGTTATTACAAATAGCGCAATAAAATTGCGATTGTCAAAACGTTTATGACTGTGACTGTTCGTTCCTAATAAGCACAACTTGTATGATCCGGTTGTATAAAAGCAAATCAAATCTCCAATCAACGATTGACATCAAATATTTAATTATTAATATGCATTTTATGACTCGAGCATTGTCAACTTAGTTAACTAGATTAACTGTCATCTATTTTTTTTACAACCGGCTCTTATACTAATAAGTCTGCTACAGCAGTATAATTTGACATTCTTATTATAAATTATTCAACATAAACTTGACACTTTTCATTATTTTTAGAAAATGCAAGATGCATTGATGAAAGGAAAATGTTTCCTTATTATATATAGGAATATAACAAAATATTTATTTTACTATTTATATTTTGTTTTCACTAACAATGAGATTCTTCTACACTATCAAACAAAGAAGCAAACGACAATTTATACAATGCTTGATTTATTTTCGCATTTTAATTTTTAACGATCTAGGAACAATTTTAGCATTTTTAAATTTTTTATAAATTAATAATTTAATTTACACATGCATTTTTAAAAATAGATTGTTATTATGTTCTTTGAAAATGTTTGCTTAAATCTTCATGTCGTTTCTCATTTGCTTACTTTTCACTCCTTTTATAAATCCAAAAATACGTTTGTACATATTCCAAGTGCTAATTAGCAAGTGCTACTTTAAAATTTTTCACATTCGCTTATTTCAGGTGCGGCTGGAAACTATTTAAAATTCCGCAAATTAGCATATGATTTTGGACATGTTATTATTGTAAAAAACAAGCTTGCAATCATCTGCGAAAAAATCTATATTTCTTGTATTGATTTAATCTAGATCTGCTGACCTTTTTCTAACAAATTATTCTTTTCAAAGTTAGGATCAAGGTTTCTTATTATTCTCTGAATCGTCAGGAGTTCCGTCATCATAAATTTTACTTTATAAACAAAACTGCTAAAGCCATTGTTTTGCTGTCTTATGTAACTCTTTCAGAATCCGACACATCTGTCTGTGATTTGTTTAGATGCAAAGCAGAAGAAGATGTCTGTGTGTTTATGTTTTAGAATACATGATTTATTTTCGGCTTAATAAATAGACTAAAAAGATTTTTCTCCGATGTTAAAAGAAGAATGAGATTATAAAAAAGAAGGGATGAATTTTCTAAAATTGGACGAAGGTTTTCTAGTTAATTACCAATTAGAGAAAACTATATTTAATGAAAACATTTATAATTGTTAATTGATGGTAGACTCTCATAATTACTCTCAAAACATTTCTTTTATTTAATGTCAACTATGAAAAACACGGTCCCTTGTTTTTGGGATAAAATGCTTGATTTCTCATTTTACTAATACTTTTTTTTACTTGATTGTGTCTCGTAAAATAAAAGACCTAAGTGGACGTTTTTAGTTCTCAAGCGATAATTTATGTTCTATAAATACACTGACATTGAAATAAAATTACACACCACCCTAGTCTGCCTTGTTTATGGTCGAGTTACACTTTTTGTGTAATTACATCGACTGGAGCAACGTTATTCACACTAGTATTTAGTACAGCGAATAAGTAGAGTGTAAAGTTCAAATAGTGTATAGTATAATTAGTTTTTATGTTACTATAACGTAATAAATTCTATGTAGTTTTCTTCCATAATGTTAGACATTATAAAAAAATGAATGAATTTTAAAAATTTATCAATCATAAATCGCAATCATTCTTGAATTCTATAGAATGCTGAATACCTTGAGAGTTTATGAAATTCGGATTAAATCTTAATTATTTGTGAAACCTGCACGGTTTATGCGTTGATATTCTGCTATACTATTACCTACTTATTCAAATTTAGCTAAAAAATCTATAAAGTAATGCGAATTATTTTATCACGCAGTGTTCTTATTATGCTTATCTATGTAATAAAAAAAATTGTGGAACAATTAAATTTAATTATTTATAGGATTAGAACTGAAAACCTTAAAAAAATTAAATTAAAACCAAAACTTAGAGTTGAAATAAACTCGAGTTTTAAAAAATCACATAAAAGTTGTAATTTACTCAAATTTATAAGTTTATTTAAAAACTCTAATTGTTAAAACAGCTGCTCGGTTTGATTGGTAGGATTCATAAGTATTAGGTATTTAAAATATTAAAAAATTAGGGCATACGTTCAGATGTATTATATCGGGTGTTTCATATAATGCCGTTTTTGAAATTATTTTTCTTTTAATATTTAAAAAATCTGATTATTTATTATTTATTTACAGGTCAAAGCTCAATTACAGAATAGGGAAAAAGAAAATAGAATGTTTATTGCAAATAGAAAAAAAAAGTATATAAAGAAAGAAATCGTTATTTTTGATAACAATGGTTAACTAAATGACGTTTTTTTAAATTTTAATACTGCAGACCAATTTCTATGCTACTTTTTGATATGAGTATCAAATAAAAAGTATTGCTGAGAATAATTTAAATTTTAAGAAGTTCTTTTTAGAAAGAATTTTTACAACTAATTTTTCTTTCAATTGTCATGCAGCCTTGTCGAGGTATTTATTAATTTACTCAATTTTTTAAATTCTCACTCGTTTCAATTACTTTGTGACATTTTGCTTTATGTCTGGTTTATTTCATAGGTCACAAATTAATGTCCAAAAAGAAAATTTTTAACACACAATAAGTAATCTTTTTCTAAATAAAAAATATTCTTAAATTAAAATATTAACATGGTTATGGGTGGGAGCTATCTATTACTTGAGCAATGCAAGTAACTTAAAATTATGCAAAAATGGGTCTATTCATAATTTCGATCTTTTTACAGCGGAAAGTATAAACTTACTAAAGTCAAATTATCGTAAATTTAAGGTTTGCTAATAGAGCAATTAGATTAACAAGATTATGTAATTAGAAAAACTAATCAAGCAAGATTTTATTTTTTGCATGTAAACATAATAATGTAATGGCTTTTCCCTTTTCATACTTTTTATAATGGTTAACCTAAAAAGCATATGAAATTAATGTCATTATAAAGCTGTATTGGCACCTGTTACATCTCGTAAACTTATCATAAATAATAAACGAAAGTATAAGTTTTATTATGTGCTGTCTGCTTTATAACAACTATAAACAATGATTATGATTTATTTTCATATTTTAAATTCGTTACTATTGTATTTGCTTAGCTCTAGTGTCTAAAAAAAATCATAATGTCATAAATTTGTCATGTTTAATTATAAGGCATATAAATCTCTTCTAATGACTATAGCCAACTGTTGTGTTGCGTTGTTTTAAGAGTGCGAAATTGCATTTTTTAAATTATAAAGGAGGTTATAACTTTTTACGCAATTTATTGAGATAAAGTTGCATTTTCTTATCTGGTTTTGCGTGACTTTTTGTGTTATAACCTTTTTAGATCTCACTTAGATGGAAACTAAACAAAAGTACCTACTACTTCATTATTTATCACTTTAAAGAACATAATAAGTATTTTTGTTTACTCTAACTATGTGGTTTTTTGGGTAAACTAAAATTATGTTACAGATAAAAAGTAATAAAAATTATAAAACCGCCTTTAAAATGATATTGGTCGTTGTAAACGTGTTAAAATAATGAACTAATGATTAGCAGAAGAGTAAACTAGTTACTAATTTTAAAAAATTAGGTCCGATTAGTATTTGAAATATTTTAATATTTATTTTCTAATAGTATTTATAAATGTTGAAAAAGATTGATACTTTGTTTAGTTGAATGTTAAAACCCTATAAGTTTTTTGCAATCTTTAAAATTAATAGCGTTTTGGCAAAACAAGCGTTAACATAATAAGTCTGCGTGGTATCAGTAATTACGTACTATGTTTTGATTAACACACTGCTGCTTGCATAGAATGAACAGAATGGTAAATAATATTATTTAATAAGTGGCATTAAATTTTCTGGTAGATAGACATCTACAAATCGTTAAAATTGTGGTGTAGTCACTGTTTAACCTTGTGAGGTGTATGTTGATGAAGTGCCGATTATTGAAAGTTCAACTCAGCCACTAGAAGTTCTGATCTCCGATGATTATATGTGATATTTTGAATAAGAATTGTATGCAATGTTGACTGTTTGAATGTTTATTATCAACTGCTTCTTACAAACTAAAAACTACTTTACATCCCCTACACAGCAGTGGGGGTAGACCACTGCCCTACCACAAGTTGGTCATTGGTGTCCCGCCCTACCACAGGGTAGTCTTTGGTAAATTGTACATATTCCCCCTTTTGAAGCTCCTGAGTTTCAACAATGTTATTAATCTTTGATACAATTTATCCATTCTTAATTACACTATGAGTGTTAATTACACTTTCTTAATTACGCTGATTCACTGCACAAGCACTACGTTGTCCCTTTTGGGTTATCTTCCTCGATTGGTAGCAGGCAAATTTTTGTTAATGCTCGTTTGAAGAATCCTTGCTTTGTTTTTACGGTGACGACACGGACGTGACCGTCCTTTCCAGGATGGGTGTTGATTATTCGTCCTATCTTCCATAATAGAGGCTGGGTGTTGTCATCAACGAGCAGTACCAAGGCTCCTTCTAATTTGACACTGGATGACCTATGTTGCATAAACCATTTAGCCCGTTGCTGAAGAGATGTTAAATATTCTTTACTCCATCGGGTCCAAAAGTGTTGTCGGATGCGTTCCACTAACTGCCACCTTGATAATCTGTTTATAGGCACCTCCTGGAGTGGATATTCCGGTATTGCCATAAGTGGTTCTCCAATTAGGAAGTGACCAGGGGTTAGGATTTCGAAATCATTGGGATCGGAAGTAAGGGGGGTCAAAGGTCTGGAATTTAAACATGCTTCTATTTGCACTAAAACTGTGTATAACTCAATTATTGATAAGCAAGCATTTCCTACAGTGGCCTTTAAATGCCTTTTTATTGATTTTACACCGGCTTCCCATAAGCCTCCCATGTGTGGCGAACTTGGCGGGATAAAATGCCAATTCATGTGAAGATCCGATAATTGATTATCAATGATGTTCTTGTTCCTTTTTAAAAAATCATACAAATTTCTTAGTTCATTGTTTGCGCCCAGAAAATTGCTGCCGTGGTCTGTATAAATATCGCGAACATAACCGCGTCTACTTATGAACCGTTTGAAAGCCGCGAGAAATTCCTCTGTAGATAGAGCTGTCGCTAATTCTATATGAATTGCCTTAGTGGCAAAGCAAACAAATACAACGATGTAAGTTTTTACTAATCGTCTTCCACGCCCAGTTGATTCCTTTGTGAGAATAGGTCCCGCAAAGTCGCAACCGGAAGTAATAAATGGACGCGCAGGCTGCACTCTTTTAGCAGGCAAATTTCCCATTAGAAATTGGGCACGTACTGGATTAATTTTAAAGCATTTGAGACATTTATGAATAATTTTACGTATTGAACTTCTTCCCGACATTATCCAAAACCTTTGCCGAAGTCCCGCTAAAGTAGCTTGCGGCCCCGCATGCAAAAGCCTTTCGTGCTCCTGTTTTATAATTAAATCCGTGACAGGGTGGCTCTTCGGCAATATTGCTGGATGTTTTGCGTCTATGGATAGCCTTGAATTTCCGACTCGCCCACCTACGCGAATAATGTCATTGTCATCAAAAAATGGACTTAACGAGGCAATTTTTGAACCTGCCGGTAGTGGTTTATTGTTTTTTAAATGTGACCACTCTACAGAAAAATTTGATATTTGAATTGTACGAACTATAATGTTAGTTGCGTTATTCAGTTCATTCACTGACAACATATTATTTAAGTTTTTAACTTTGCTTTTAGTTTTACAATTATTTATAAAGCGCATTGCCCATGCTATTACGCGTTGTAATTTAAAATAGTTTGAAAATTTTGTGAATTCTGGGATTTCTATAGACAGATTGCAGATTATGGCCGGCGACCGAGTTTCGGGTAAATTCTCTTGTTTTATGTTTATTTTCGATTGAGGCCATTCGATCTCATTTTTTAATAAGAATTGGGGACCTGCGAACCAACTTTTACATTGTAACAATTCCTCCGTGGACGCTCCGCGACTTAAGATATCGGCTGCATTTAATTGTGAGCTTATGTGTCGCCAATCCTTTGGATTTGTTAATGTTGCTATTTCCGCAATTCGATTTGCCACAAATGTTTTTAACATTTTTGAAGGATTGTTAATCCACGCAATTACAATGGCTGAATCGCACCATAAGATTTGTTGAGAAATATTAGTGCCTATCATACTTGCCTTTGCTGTCGTTAACAAGCGAGCCGCTAATAGAGCTCCGCATAACTCAATTCGCGGTATTGTCATTGTTTTTTGAGGTGTTACTCGGTTTTTTGCGCACATTAAGGTTGTGGTATATTGACCGCTTTTGTTTTTTGTTCGGATATAAATCGCCGCGCCATAAGCCTTTTCCGAGCCATCGCAAAATGCATGCAGTTCCACTTCTTTTTTTGCATCAACTTGTCTCACGGCTCGCGGTAGCGCGATATTTTTTAGCAATAATATTTCATTTGTGAATTGTTTCCACGCAGTGTAAACGCTTATAGGCACTGCTTCGTCCCAATTTAATTTTAATGAGCATAACTGCTGCATAATGAATTTTGCTTTTATTGTAACCGGCCCTATTAGCCCGAGCGGATCAAATAATTTTGACGATTCTGATAAAATCACCCGTTTAGTTACCTTTTTTGTCTCGGCAATATTAACATCGTACTTTAGAGTATCGCTAGCTGGATGGTAGTATAAACCTAAAATCTTGGTGTGATCATCTTTATCCCACCGTATATTTAAATGAGACTCGTTCACGTCATCCTTTGGTAAAATTTCTACATTATTAGATTGAAATTTCCGCAAGTGAAATTGACCTTGTTTTAATATAATTATTATTTCGTCTCTGAGTTTTTTCAAATCTTCCATACAATCTGCTCCCGCTATCATATCGTCCATATAAAAATTGTTCAATATTATATCGCAAGCCTTTGGATATTTAATTCGGTTTTGAATTGCGAGTTCGCTTAAGCACCTTGTAGCTAAAAAACTAGCTGATTTTGTATCGTATGTTAAAGTGTTTAACTGAAATGTTTTAAGGTCTTCTGATGGGTTGTCTCGCCATAAAATTAGCTGATATTTTGCATCGGATGAACTAACCAAGATTTGTCGGTACATTTTTTCAATGTCCGCACTTAAGGTATATAAATATGTTCTAAATTGTAGCAGAATCGCAAACAAGCTGCGCTGCACTACAGGCCCGCCTAACAAATTGTCATTGAGACTTTTTTGATTAGAACCTTTTGCGGATGCATCAAAAACAATGCGCAATTTTGTCGTTAAATGCTCTGGTTTTAACACCGCGTGATGAGGTAAATAACAATGATTTTTTGGAATTTCCGAAATTAATTCCATGTGACTTAATGAAGAATACTCTTTAATAAATTTCGTATATTCTATTTTTAATTTTGAATCCTTTTGTAGTTTTCTTTCGATATTGTAGAATCGCTTTAAAGCCATACTCTTTGTTTCCCCAATATTTAAATCTGGTTGCCTTGTCGGCAGTTTAACAATAAAGCGGCCCTCCTTTGTTCGAAGAACATGATCTGTAAAATGCTTTTCGACCATTATATTTTCCCTAGACATTTTATTATCTTCATTTAGAAACTCAGTACCTGAAGATTCGACTTCAAAGAATTTGACCAATAAATTGTCCACTTTGTTATTTGGCGGTATAGTAGATAAATTGCAAGATGTATAACTTACAGGGTTTTTACGAGGATTATTTGCAGCCACCGGTCCCCCAGCAATAAATCCAAAATGGGTTTTTTGAAAAACTAATCCGTTTTCCAAGGCAAATTGTCCGACGCACAATAAGGAGAAGAATAACTCGGCGCCAATTAGCATATCTATAGGTGCACTGCAATAAAATGTTGGGTCCGCTAACTGTATATTTTTGGGAACATTAAAAGCACCGCTATCCAATGTTACCAAGGGAAGATTTTCCGTTATTTTATCTACTACCAAACAACTGATTTGCTTGGCACAATAAGCATTATAATTTGATTTTATATCAACATGAATATATTTATTAATTGTACTGGAGACTTGATTTAGGCATTTAATTTCAATATTGCATGATTTTGTTTCGAGTCCTAATCTTTTACACATTGCCTTTGAAATATAGTTGGACATAGATCCTTGATCCAATAACGCCCGGCATTTTTCGAATTTTCCTTTATTGCCTTTAATAGACACGATAGCGGTCGATAATAACACGCATGAAATTTGTTTGTTATTAGATGCGTGATTTGTTATCGTGATATTATCTTGGCTTGACGATTCCTCGTTTAGGTGCAAAAGAGTGCTGTGTTTTTTGTCGCAGATTCTACACTTAGTGGTTATGCGACAATTTGCGACTGCATGATTATCGCGTAGGCAATTTAAACATAATTTCATTTCCCTTGCCTTCTCATTTCGCTCCCTATCCGATAGATTTATAAATATTTCGCATCGATTAATATTATGACCGGACATTTTGCAATACGCACAAATACCTTGTTTCTTGCTTGTTGCAAGATGCGCCATAGTCTTAGGTTTGTTGCTGCTCAATGTTGATTTGGTCGACGAATTACCTAGACTTAATTTACTATGATTTGCATAATTCATAGATTCTAAGATGTTACAACGTTTGTTTAAAAACTTTATAAAATCGCAATATTTTGGCACCGATGTGTCTAGTGACGCTTCCCAATCTCGCCTTGTGATATAATCTAATTTTTCAACCACGATAGGAATTAACAAAGCGTCCCACTGATCGGTTGCAATTGATAACGAATTTAGAGTGCTTATATTAGCCGTTACTGAGTGATATAATTCGCGAAGCGCGGTGTGTGATGATTTTAAGACGCTTGGTGCATTTAAAATCGCCATTACATGATTTTGAACGATTAAACGAGTGTTTTTGAATCTCGCTACTAGAATTTCCCACGCCTTGTTATAATTTTCGTCTTTAACTGGCAGTGTTTCAATGGATTTTAAGGCATCTCCCATTAAACATGATTTTAAATAATGCAGTTTATGCTGATTGCTTAACTGCGTATTATTATTTATTACTAAATCAAATGAATTTTCAAAATTAATCCAGTCTTTGTAATTCCCTGTAAAGGTTACTAAATTTAAAGTAGGTAGATTTAACCCTGTTTGCGATTGCTCTATTGTTACCGCTCGCTGACTTGAACTCGGATTTGCTTGAACTTTGTCGATGATATCCGCGATTGCACTTATTATATTGCAATAATTGTCTTCGAATACAATTCGGGCGTTTGCATGCCTTGCGGCGTCGTCCGGTTTGTTTTCGATTGACTCCAACTCGTATTGAGTTTGTTCAAATTCCTTTCTAACGGCTTCCAAAATTTGTTGACGCGCTTTTAATTGATTTATACTTGTAAGCGAGGCATCAAATTCCTGGACGTAAATTTGAACGCGATTAATTTTATCTTCTATTGTTTTTAATGTTTGCTTAACAATATCTGTTTTGGTCATTTTTACGACTTTGAATTTGTTTACAAATAGAAACTGGCTTGATTTTGAATACAATAGGATTGATTTAAGGATTGAGATTAGAACCACTTACCGGGATGCCTTGTGATGCCTGAGGCTGCCTTGGACAATGACTTCCGCTTTGGTGTGAAGAGTGTTTTCTCTTGAGACGCCGATGCAATGGATCAAAGGTTGACCGCCGTGGGCACTCGGTTGCCTCGTCTTGGAATGATGAACCTTCCTCTGCACTTAGATTGTTTTAAGATGATTTGATTTCTTGGATTAATTAAAATCCGGCTCGAAGGACCATGTTTAACCTTGTGAGGTGTATGTTGATGAAGTGCCGATTATTGAAAGTTCAACTCAGCCACTAGAAGTTCTGATCTCCGATGATTATATGTGATATTTTGAATAAGAATTGTATGCAATGTTGACTGTTTGAATGTTTATTATCAACTGCTTCTTACAAACTAAAAACTACTTTACATCCCCTACACAGCAGTGGGGGTAGACCACTGCCCTACCACAAGTTGGTCATTGGTGACCCGCCCTACCACAGGGTAGTCTTTGGTAAATTGTACAGTCACAGTATATTGCAATATTATTGCTGCAAACTGTACAAATTATTCATACGGTGGAAAAACCTTTTTTTGGCAAATTGTCAAAGTTTAAAAAAAAAATGTTTTTTAGAAAAAATTAAAAATTTTTAACAACTGAATAACGTCAATTAATTGATCAAATAATGCTATTAAACTTTTATTAACAAATTGTTAAGTTTCTGCAACTGGACATTTCCTGATAATGACCACTTGGTAGTCGAAAAAACCTTCGAGATCGATTAAACAAACTTTTTGACAAGTGGTAAAACTGTGTGAATAACTTATTGTAGTGTTAATTCGCAGTAGATAAGGTAATTGGTATTTTTTTTAATTAGAAATAAGTCATTTCTGCTTGGAGTCTGATTTTCCAAGAAGACACTGTAAGTGATAAAGTGATCTGAACAGATGCGCGAAGAAAAAATTATGTGGAAGGAACATAAACCTGTCGATAGTTTACTCCAGCTGATGTCATATAAAAGGGTTGTTTACAAGATAAAATAAGTAAAACAAGAAAACGTGGTTTACGAATTAGTTTTCAAAGATCTTTAATTATTTTATTAAATAGATAGTAATTTGTAGTCAAAATGATGCTTGATATAAATATAGATTTAATTTGATGATTATTTGAGTAGTTTTTTGTACAATTACATTTTTACAATTTATCACAGATGTGTTCTATAAAACTTTGTGTTTATAGTCTAAATAAAATGTGCAAATGATTATAGATGGATAACTGGGACAACTTAGTACTTGCTTTACACAATGTTGACAAGGTTAATAAAGAATTAATATGATCTTATTTTAATAAAAATAGAAAAAAAATTATTAATAATACTACTCTATTAGTGTATTTTACATAACAAGAGTTTTAAAAAAACATAAGTGTGTTTGTTTTTTTGGTTAAATAGCTCCTATTTCTTAAAATGCTACTAATTTATAAATTATTGACTCAGAAGCAAGTAGCTTTTGACAAATAAAATAAAAATGCTGTAAATAAATTTTCGTGATAATGAATGTATTTTTTTTTGTAAATTAGTAAGCTAAATGTCAAAGTTAAACTACATTAATGTTTTTCGGTTTAAAATTGATCGGTTTAAAATTGATCGGTTTAAACTTCTATTAAAACTGAATTTTTTTATCAGTTTGTCTATTAACTGCTTTTCCTTCCTTATCTTATTTTTTTATTTTGTTTTTCTTGGTTTTTTGGTTCTTGCTTATTATTATGTTTCTTATTTTTAAATATTTTTTTATTTTTTTTTTTATTGAAACTTTTGGTATTTTGTTCAAAGTTTCTACTTTGTCATCTTGCTATTTCTCTTTTTTCTACACTTTTGATCAAGTGTTTTATGGACTGTCTTTGTCTATTTCTCTTTTTTCTACACTTTTGATCAAGTGTTTTATGGACTGTCTTTGTCTTTCACCTAATTTCATGATTTTTTTAACCTGTATTTGTTTTATCTTTTTTTATTTTTGTATTTGAGTTTTGCAAGCATTTTTGTTATCTTAGAAGAATTGTTAATAAAAAGTATATAAAAATGAAATTAACTACAAGTATAATCTCTTTAAGGAGCAATAATTAAGAATTATTTATGAAGTAAAAGTCAACCTTAATATTCAACACACAAAAAATACTAAACAAACATCTAAATCTAAATACTATAATTAGCCACTATTATAACTAATCAGGTGTTAATCGCTTCAAGCATAACATGCTTTGAAGTTACCGTTGAATCGTCAACATTTATTATTAATAATAAAAATAAATATATTCTAAAATCAGTCAATTAGCAATAATAAATTTTTTATTTGTTTAAATTATAATTCTATCAACTCTAAGGTTGATTAAAATTAGCATTGCAAATTTAATTATTTTGCTCAAGAATAATAGAGCAAAACATTTGGAACAAATTCATTTTTATATACTGTGTTTTTTTAACATGAGTTTGAAAGACGTTGAAAATTTTACTTTTGGATCAACAAAATCGTTTTTCTTTTGAAGTAAAGTTGTTGTGATGTAATTGTCTGATTTTTATTGTTTAAATTTAAAGTGCACTCAGCAGTCTACATATTGTTTATTCTTTTGCCTGTAATCAGCTTAGGAACTTGAATTAATACTAGCACATAATTTTAGCCGCTTAATGTAAAATATCGTATGAAACAGTAGCTTTAGAAAACATATCAATACTTTTTCGCAATTTAAATTTGGAAATAATTGAACTAAAATCAATTCAGAAGGTTTATTTAATTTTGAATAAATAAAATAAAATAAAAAAACAATTTTCTGCGAGATTGTACTTATGTCAAATGTCAAAAGTGAGGTTAAAGTGTTTTTTGTGTGCTGTTTATAATAATTTATGTAAATGATAAAAACTGCAAGAAGCAAATGAAATAGATTTTGCAAGTTATTTTTAAAGGTAGTTTTACGTTTGTTTTCAGTATACCATTATAATAGGAACTGTAGTATAAAAATATATTATTATAATCGCCCACATATTTTTGTTTGAAATTTTCATAATTTACAAATTAATAGTAAAAAAATTCGTTTTTTTCCTGATATTTGTAAATTTGGATTCTCAATAAATTTTAGGTCATTTTTTTTCTTTTTCATTAGGTCATGGATTTTTATAAATTAAGTGCATTAGCATTGTAGAAGAAAAAGAGAAAAAATGTAAATACAAAAAATTCTTTTCATCATAAATATTTGCATTTGGTGACAATTTTTTTTAATTTGGCTCTGGCAATCACGAATCATGCACCACACTTTTTTTTGCAGTAAGCGATGTGTTTATCTATTCAGAATTATTTTTTTTAAATAAAATTTTGTCAATTTTGACAATAGACGCCAAAATTAAAACTGAAATTGAAAAATTTTGAAAAGCGTCTATAATCTATCAACGAAATATTATTGTTTGACATTCAGTCTATAAGGCGGCGGCTTTATACAGGTGTGATTAATGTAGTTATGTAATCTGTTAACAAAAATATCAAGACACGAATTGCCTTAGGGGTTGGTAACAACTACGTCAACGTTCAAGTTTAAATGCAATTTTGACTTTACATAATTTCTCTACAATACCGCATTTTTAAACAAGCTCTATGTTTTTTATATTCTGTTTTAATCATTATAATTAACATAAAATAAAGATTTTGCAAACAGTTTTATGCGGTAAACTCCAAGACTTTTAAGATAATATAAATGTTGTATCTTTTGTCAAAAGGCATTTTGTAATCCCATTTTTTGATTTTGTAGGAAAATGGCATTTGGAAAAAACAACATAACACGGAACCGTAATAGTTGGGGTCCCATATCTTCAGTACCAACTTTTCATCGTCTAGAACCCGATGAAGAATTTGCTGAAGAATATACAGAAAGAATGATGAGCGCTCAAATGCGTCAATTAGATCCTTTAAAAGAAGATTTGTCAGATTGGCTAAACAAAACATTAGGTGAGTACATATTTTCAGTGTCATCAAGAATTATTACCTATAGTTGCTAAAATCGGTTTTGTTTATAAACACTTATTACAAGCCTCCTCCTCGTCCTATTTATATAATATGATGCCAGGTTTTTCCAAAAAAGGAAATTCAACTTTGCAATATGATTGAGTTATTATTTGGTTTACAGATTTGGCTTGTTACGTTTATTAAATAATTATGATAAATGTGGAAAAATTGCTGTTTGCTTGGTTGGTTTGGTGCGTTTTTTGAAGCTTGAAGTTTTTCCAGAATGCTGATTTATTGTGTAATTTGCTATAATAATCATGCCAATTTTAAACATAGGATATCCACTAATAATATGCTAATTATAAACAATATAATTTCTTTGAATAAAAGGTGTTATTAAGACTCTTTTCTAATTTAGTATTTTTGCTCAAAATATGGATAATGATTTTTGAACATAATCTATTGTAATAATATGCTTTACTGTCTTTAATTATAAAAATAATGAGATAATATCATTATTAAAATTTGCCATTCAATATTAAATTAAAACAAGGTCAAAATTTGTTTTGTTTATGTTATTTAATCAAGTTTTAAATGTATAAAATATTAGTGCTCTGAATAATTTTTAATCGAGTCATTCTTGTTTTCGAGAGCTTATTGAATTGCACTATTAATAGTCCAAAATTACAGTTGCCAAAAAAAATATTTCATATTTCATTGTCAAGAATTACATACCTATTTAATTAAAATTTCACAACAATTGTGAAAATTGTTCTCCATTTTGCTGGAAATATCCCGGTTTGAATTGTTTTATAAAACATCATTGATGTGTGCGAGCTCTGTTTCAACTGTAGTTCTAATTACATCTTCGAACTATGGTAACAAAATTTAAATAAAAAAATTTGGCTGCGTTTAATAGTTTACATCTATCTGAGAATTAAGCTTTTATTTTTTGAACTAAATAAACTTTATTCTTATATAACTTATATAGTTTTAAACTCTACATATGCATATATAACATTAATCATATGTTTTTAAAGTCATGGATGACTCGATTAAAAATTATTATTAAACACTTGTTAAAAAAATTAAATTTGTATTAAAAACTAAAAAAAGATATTGGTGACAATAGCATATATTTCATAATGTGAGGGGCCACACCTCTCTTCATCTGGTTATGTCACGGTTACTTTGCTCTTTGGGGTTATCTGAGCCATGCGATCTAATGTCGTGACCACAACATTATCGCCACTGTATAAATAGGTATATCTATTTAGGTTTAATAAATATTAGAAAAAAAAATCAAATTTCTATTTTATGCGATAGAAGATGTATGTATAAAATAATAGTAATACAAGATTTTTTTCGTAAAATATAAATTTACGGAAAATATAAGACTTCTTTAGTTTTTTTTATACATAAAAGGTCAAATATATTCACCAAATAATTCTTTTCTGAAAATGTGTGCCTTAAAAAAACTGATCAATTTTTAATATTTATAATTAAATTTAGAGAAGTATTACTTATATAAATTCAGAAGTAGTTTTGAATGCTTAAGGCTGATTATACTTGATATTGACAGTTGCCGTATGATGTTGTAGTTGTCAACTATGAAGAGAGATGTTTTACGCAGTTAAACTCAATATGCCGCCAAAAACAAAAATTGGTTGTGGAATGAAAAAACATCTACCAGTAAGCAAGAAATTAGCGATTTTTAAAGAGTTTGGTGCATTACATTTTAAATGGTCTGAAAAGATTTGTCCGAAAATTTTTCATAAAAACTAAAATATGCTGTTTAATTGTACGTCGTTATTTAAAAAAGAGGTGTTTGGTGCTGCTACAAGGGCAGCACCAAACAGGGCAGTCTGTTTAGCAAAGACTAATTTCTAAAAAAATTATTTCAGTAACTTTGCAAAAATAACTTATTATGGTTCAGTTGCTCTACAATGCTGTATAAAACTCAATTTTAAATGAGAATCATATTTTCAACATTTCAGAAAAAATATGTTATTGGGTTGAATTTGATTTGGTTATTTATTTACATTTTTATGCTTTATTTTTGGAATTTTTTTTATATGATAGTAATTCGAAAACCATTGGCTCACTCTAGTTTTATTATTGAACATATTATTTAATATTTATACATTGAGTAATTGGTATTATTAACTATAAAATCGTAGTGCTTTTTTATACCTTGCATCTTTATGTTGTAGAAGTAAGTTTTTTCTATTAAAATTAAAACATAAAATTGAAAAATATAACAAATTTGTATTTGTCTAAAGTAGGTATTTGTGACGTAGATGTTAATAATCTGAAAATTTTCTAATTGCATGTACCTAATTCAAAATATAATATTTCTAAGTGTGTAATTTATTGAAAAATCTTGTTTTGTCATTGTAAAAACTCCAATCACCATATGTTGTGTCAATGTACTTTTTGATCTACTTTTTCTGCCATCTTATTACATATTAGGTTGTAGTTTCTCATAATTAACAATTCTACCATGTCAATGATATCTTCCTGTATACAAACTGGTGGAGTTTCCGTCTTGTGTAATGATACTTTTGCTATAATTCAATCGGCTAAAACGAAGAAAAGAATGTTTGATTACTAATTAGTCTGTGCAAAATGCTATTTAGCGTCAAGCTAAAATGTTTCGCATTCTTTGTGTCGTTTTTTTCTCACTGGTAAACAATTATCTCTAGAGAAAATGTCTTTACGGAAAATAGAAGATTGTTCTATATTAAAAATTTATATAAAGCGATAATTTATAGTAAAAGATAATTCTACACTATGGTAACCGATAAAATTACGACCGACTTTTTTTTTATTTTATTTCTTTTAAAATCATATTTTTTTGCTGATATAAATTACATTGAAAAGTTTTTTTTGAAACCGCTTAGCATTAGTTTATAACAAGCAAAATTGAATGTAAACATTTTTTTGTTCAGCAATTACTTCTCTTTTTTCTTTAAGAATCATTTTTCGAATAGTGTCACTATTGTTTCACTATTGTTTTATATATAAGTGGATTGAAGAAGCTGGAGAACCGGAAAAATGGGACTAATTTACAGAATGATGGTATAAACTTACTTATAGCATTTATTTTTGAATCCCTTCTTGAGTTCCTAGCGGTAACTTTAGAAGGAAATGCCGTGCGGGTTTAAACGTGTTAGATGACTATACAAAAAGCAAAAACTTAAAAGTGTGAACGCGGGGCTCGAGTTTCTTTGCATTAGTAGAGAATAAATCTAAATATATTTTTTAATATGATTTTTTATAAATACTTTTCTTAGCTATCGTTTGATTACAAATTTTAAAGTTTCTTATTCTATTTGTAACACTTTACTAATTTTACTAATTATTTATATTGTTAAGTCGTAATGCGATTTACTAGCAATGACAGTATTTTGGGATGCAGTGCAGATCTAACATTTTTGTTTGAGAGAGGCTTTTTGAGAGGACATTTAGGATTTATGTTTGAGGGGGGAGGCTGTTTTAACGGATGGAATATTTTATAGTAGAAATTTATTAGATAATTGGACTTCAAGTTTCTTATTTGTCTCTTCTCATATATCCATTATTACCTAGATTTATTTTTATGTAACATTTTTTTACATTATTGCTTTTCAAGAAATATTGTGGTTTTCGCCCAAGTATTTTTTAAATCAAATTGACTGCTTCTTTGCAGACAGACGCGAGTTGTTTTAATTAAAAAATAACTTTAATTAGAAAATAAAGCAAAAAAAATCTTTGTTACAATTTTCAGTCACATGAAATAATTTTTTTTAAAAAAAACGTTTTTTTTAATTTTGAATACTGGGAAATGCTTTTATACTCCGTACTACTTCCTACTCTTAAAAACGGTTCTCTTTTGATTTAATCATATTGATTTGTTTTTTGTTAAGTTTTTAGTTTTAAAGCAAACATTATCAAGAACATTCAAATTTTCGTCAACTTGTAGATATTGAATAATTTACAATTTGGGCGAAAAATTATGGATCTAATTAAATTATTACAGGTATTTTATACTAAAATTTACAATCTTAAAATTTTAGTTGAACCAGAAAAAATACAGTAATGTTTCTGTTCCTGGCACCGTTGCTAGTATTTCTTCTAGCAAAAATGCATAAAAAGGATAGGTTATAGATAATAATGTGATGTTTAATAAACCCTCTATTAGTATGTATAAGAAAAATTAAACAAATAAACAGATTGAGAATCTGTAAAACAATAGAGACAAGTTGTGAATAACATTTAGCTTATTCAAACAATCGGAAGTAGCTTTTTATGTGTTTATTTAAACATCTGTCTATTGACATTCTTTCACAATTCCCGTCTCTTAACACATATCCATATAATACATAGTTAGCTCATAATTAGAACCATAAAATTGTTAACTATTTTAACACGTTTATCAAAAATTATAAATAGTAAAAGTGGTAATTAAGAAAACAACCTACATTTCAGTGCAAATATTATTCTAGTAACAAATTTAAAAAGTCACTAATAATAAGTGCTTCCGGATAGCTATTTTTAAAATTTGACAACCTTCATACATGTCATTATTTGGTGTTATTACCTAATATTATGTTGGCGTATCATCAATCTTTCCCATCAGCTTCTTTTTCCCATTCGCTATCGTGATTAAACAAATAAACAACTTGATTGCATAAAAAATCAATAGTAAACTGGAACTTGGTACCTGGCACATCTTTCAAAAAATAAAAAAAATTTCTTAACTATATTTCTCTAAAACTAATAATTATTTGTTTATGTTCAAAAATAAAACAATAATTAAAAAAAAATTGTGAGAGCAATAGCAAAATGTTTGGTAATGTGTGCAACGTTTTATTTTCAATAAAACTTTTCTATGCAAATACTAAATGTAATAAATTATAAGCAACATAAAATTGCACAAACAATGACAATAAAAAAATTTTAGGCTTTATTCATGAATAACGTTTTAGAATAGAATACACTCCTTAAAAGCTGAAGTATAAACAAAAATAGATTTATTCATAATGAAAAACGTAATAGAGTCAAACATGTTTTGAGCTTATTGACTTTCATCAAGAAGATGCAATAGGTTAAAACTAATGCAATAAATTATTTAAAACTGAATAGATCTAAATTCTTTTGATAAATAAGCTTATTTTGCCCGTTGTGCTCAACTGGCAACACGATTAACACGCTGATTCGCTGATCAAACCCACACCCAAGTATAACGTTAATATATTAAATCGTCAACTCATAATGACAAGCCACTCATAGATGTTTTAATTTTTTTAGCTCATGCTTTAAATCAATCGTTTTATTGACGTCTAGACGTCAAAATTTAGATAAATTTAAATGTCAAATCTAAAAAGCAATTGAGTCTGTTCAGTAGCACTAAGTGCAAATGCTACAGAAAGAACACTTCAAAAATGTTTTTAAATGCGTCTCAAGATAGTAAACGTTGAAATCAATAGTCTCATGCAGTGCGACGGATTAATTCTCAATTTCACATTTTTGTCACGATTATTTTGAGGTATTAAGTGGTTGAAAAAAAGTAATAAGTAATTGAAGATAATATAGTTTTAGAAATAGTAAATAATTATTATCAGAATACGATGATAGCTCATTGCTATAAATGAGATAGACGCAGATAAATAATGAAAACCTGCATTGATGCTTTAGTTCCTCGCACTTGGTCAAAATTAAACTGTCTTTTTTTTTAAATTGTATATTATGAATATAGATTTACCAGTTAGATTACATCGTATACCATTAATATTTGTTTGAGACAAAAGGCGCTAACGTGATCACTTGGTTGTCTAATCAGCCATATAAACTTTGAATTTGTATCTATTGATCTTGTAAAAATATTACTATAAGGATTTTCGATAATTTTGATGGCATTTATCTTTTAAAATAGTACTGGAAATTTGTTTTAAAGCGTTTACTACTTTACATAATTCAAACTGCGTACAACTTATTAGAATCTTTTGTATAGGTGCTTTATAATATGTTGTTTGTTTTTATGACTGTGACCACCCCCACATAGCTTGCCAATAAACCAACGCAATAAATAAATATTTTATAGGATAAATATTCTATTGATGATGTTTTTACTTGTGTTTTTCAAAGGTGGTCGTCGG
Organism: Lagria hirta; assembly: GCA_947359425.1. Lineage (NCBI taxonomy): Eukaryota > Metazoa > Arthropoda > Insecta > Coleoptera > Tenebrionidae > Lagria > Lagria hirta. Next base: position 9,067,068 of record OX375797.1, on the reverse strand, counting down.
GCGCCCATCTGTTTAATTTTATGCTGTTTCATCTCTCGCTCTCTCATTAAAATTTCTTATTTTACGAACGTGGACGTGTCAAAGGTTAATGTGGGTGTTCCTTATCATGCCTGTAAACCACAAAAAGCTATAAATATTATTTATCAGGTTGTATTTTATCACAGCCATATCACAACTACAAAAATGCAAACAAATTGGCTGCCGTACTTTTCGTTTTTATGGTAAATAGTTGCTAAATTAGTCTCAGCGATATTTAATTACGGAAATAATTTTTTTTAATGAAACACTTTGCAATATTTTTTTTCCCAAAAAGTAATTGATATAAAGATCGGTCGTAACTATGTAGGAAAATGCAGCTTGTGTGGCTCGATTAAATTTTATATCTTATCGTATAAGGTAGCAACCTCTATTACTTATGAATTCAGTTTGGTAAAGAGAAAGTACCAAGAGAAAGAAGAAATAAATTCTATTGTTTGAATTTTTAGCGGCATTTTCTTTTGCTGCATTAGAATTTATTAAATGACTATTTGATACGGTTTTGAATTGAAAAATTCAATGCGCTTTAGGGCATTATTTTAAAGAATCGTGAATGAATTGTAAGCAGGCAATTGGTAAATAGTACATAGCCTTAAAACAAAATCATTTATTTCAGAGTTGTGTGATAAATTATTGTAAAATTTTATTTTTAAGATTTTCAATCATTTTATCCGTTTTTTTGTACTGAATTGCATTTAAATCGGCTCATTATTTACAAACATGAATATTGCAATCATTGACCTAGGTGATTTAAAAAGTTATTAATTAATAGATTAGACTAACTGTAGCTGACGTTGCAAATTTCTTTTCGTGTCTATTCTAGGTTAATTGCAATTCTTAGACCAAATAAATAATAAATTTAAATCATTGTTTGATTTAGAACTACAAAAAATTTGTTAAATAATAGCTTGCAGGCATTTATTTTAATCTTGATTTCTGTCACTATTAGATTTAACTATAAGTGATTTATTTTAAAACTACTATAATTAAACTTTATTACAATTTTTAAAATTTTGCAATAAGTCATAATCCTAAAGCTAGTTAAAGGTTATAAAATCAAATATTAACATGTTGTCGATGAAGAAAATATAGTAAAGCAAAGTTATAAGATCATACTCTCGAGATAACTTGCAAAAAATGTTGGTGCTAAAATAAATATGTAAAATTATGTTTTTAAATATTGTGTAGCACTGTTGCTTATTGTGAGTTTTAACATTTAAAATGTTTTTGAATGCTAGATCGCTATTTTTTTTCTGCAGCAGTGTGGTGGCCCTATAACAGTTCGATGTGAAAAAGTCAATAATGAAGTGTTCCCTACTGGTTGTAAACAATAGTTTGTAATTTTAAAAATTATTGTTTACATATTATTGAAGAATTAGCGTAAAAAAATTTATTTTTAATATTTACTTTAAGAAAATGTGTTGAATCTGTATTACTACTACTACTTACTACTAAATATGTAATTTAAAAATTTATGATAAGAGAGACTAAAGAAAGCGATTTAACTGCATGGGAATTTTTTGAGGTAGAAAAATTTATGCATTTAAATGCATCAACTTTCAATTATATCACAATTTTGAACCGTAGTATTTTGAACCGTAGTACAAGAATTCCAACAAATTTGCTGCTAAAACAACTTTTGCTCAAGAGGCAACAGTAATAGTCAAAACTGAGTTTGTCGCTCAATATTCTCAAAACTCCAGACGGCGATGTTCAAGAAGTATTTATTAGCTGTCACTTTTGTGCACACTTCTGCATTATCTTCTACTTTTTGGGATCATCCTTTATGGATTTATTTTTTTCACACAAAGCTTTGGTTCAAATTTTTTTCTTGCATATTAGAAACTATCGTTTACACCTACACTACAATATACTATTTATTTATTATTTTATATAATTATTTATTATTTTTGAGTTTAGAAATTAGTTTGTTTTTTTTTTGTAAAAATTTGTTTTGCACTTAGATACCCACATTAAGTTTAAACCAATTATTTTGACTTCAAAAAACTTTAGCAAATAGTTAAAAAATTTTTTTTTTGGTTTTGATTTTTTTTTTAAATTTTTTTTTGGGTTTTGTTTATAAGACATTTTCTTGTTCTTTCATATAAAGCATGTTCAAAGTTGCAGTATTTAATGAAAAGGCACCCAATGACAAGGTATCCAATGACAAGGCAAAGAATTAAAAAAAAATCAGTTACCAATCATTCAAGCTGTTGTAGAAGAGTCTAAAATCGCGTTAAATAGATGGCTTAAATATTCACAAATAGTTTAGATTAACAGTTTTTAGTTCAAAATTAACAGTTTTGGAAGTTTTTGGAAAGGTCTTTATTTGTACAGACCAAAGTTTGTTAATACGCTCAAATCCACAGGTTTTATTTCTTGATTAAACTTTTTGCCTAGTTTTAAGAAATATTAAAAGACTATTCTTTTTTTTTACTTGAAAGATATTTTTAATAATGAGACAATGCTCGCATATAATGAAGTTGTATGTTGCCAAAATATTTCTTGATTTTTGCCGCGAAATTGAATGCCGCAATCAGTATTTAAAAAAAACAGTTAACTGATGTTTTTAATGATTGGTTAATCTTTTAGCACCTTGATTATTTTTTCTGGGGCTATTTGAAGTAAATGGTGGATTTTAATGGGCCCTTGAAATTGTATTTGAAAATAAAAAGTAGTGCATGTACTTCAAAGGCAACTGTTTTTAGAGATAAAGAAAATTCTGAGTTCTTATTTATTATTCTGCATAATTAATCATTTAGACGTTAGTTTTGCATAAATTAAATTTGATTATATAAGTATTTTTGCTATAATTTTTAAAATTAAATGACTTTTTATTTTTAGCTTAATGATGTTTTTTTAGTGTTTTAGAAGTTGTAGTTTAAATAATAATTTACAACAAACATTTTTGGTTCAATAACTAATAAAGATTCTATTCGTAAAGATTTTTTGTGTATCATCATTGTCTAAGACTAACGTTTTATATTCTTCTTTCTCGTTTCTTTCTGTAAGCTAGATTTAGCTAAACTATCATAAATATAAATACATAACGTCAGACACTTAAATTTTTATTGTATGTTTTTGTTGTATTTATTTTATTAACAAGTTTTTGTATGATTTTTATGATTCGACCACTATAAATTTTTCGATTATTTATTTTTTTAAAATGGAACATTTTGATAGCGCAATTTTTGAAATTTGAATATACATATGTGATAAACAAGGGAAATGTTTTTTGTTAATCTTTTGTTGAATTATCATTTTTGATAAGATATTGGTAATTATATAGAATCAAATTACAAGGTCTAAGTTGTATTTCATTCTTAAATAGTTCATAAATTATATTTTTTTTGTTGTTCGATACGCTGATGAAGGTTTGTTATTCCCAAACAAATCAAAATAGTGAGTCACGCTAGTTATTTTCTCATCTTTTTTATGAAACATATTTTATTTATTTTTTTTAACATGATACAAAAAACACATACTTATATCTAAGATATTACTTTTCACATTTGCCGCTAAAGATCAATAATCTTTGGTGGCTAGACTAATATTTCATCGTCAGCATCTCTATTGACGTTATGAAAAAATAGTAATATCAGCCCTCTCAGTGAAAATCATCAATCTTTTTTAGAAACATGCATGGAACTATATTTTGACTAAAATCATTGTATGAAAAGTAATCATTAAGAATGGAAGAGGAAATGAGTACTGCTTCCATTTCCTGGCTAACGAAGGGTGTGAGCGTCCATTGTCTGCACTTTGGAAATAAGTATGCGTTAAGTTTAGACATTGAGCAATAATATAATATAAGCTGATATTTGAAAAGACCACAAATTTCTCAATCAGATCAATTAGTTAATTGCTGCTTGTAAACACACGTCAAATGACACAAGAGATTAATGAACGACATAGACCAGACATTTTTAATCTTTCATAATAAAAGAACTGACATCTGGTCTTTGTCGAGAAATTTGATCTTGTACGGGAACCCTTATAATTACATTGCGACACATCATCTATTGAAAGTGTTTTTATAACAGCTAAGCAACGACGGGGAGAAAATCTGTTATCATTGTGCACTAGATCATCGCAAAATTGTTCAAGACAAGAGAGAGAATGTGCAATACTTTCGATTTAACCAACTGATTCACGGTTATTGATATAAATATTACACAAACATGTAATTTTAGAGTAATTATTGTGAGAAAGTCAGGGTCGGATATGGTCAAGTAAGCAATGAGACAACTTTGTAATGACAAATTGAATGTAAAAAATATTCTAACTTTATTAATAAACTGAATTTACTGCTTTTTTCTCAATACAGTAACAATTTGTTGATTTTGTATCCGGTATAAAGCCGAAGCATTTAGCCGCAATCATTTACGAAGAGAACGATTTTAAATGTGTTAATATTAAAATGCAGCTAGTCTAGTCGAGATAGACATAAAAATAGCCTTAAATAGAAAAAATTAAAAACCGCAATTTTTAAAAACGTTGGGGGAGTTGGAAGTCTAAATTTCGTTTTTCCAAACAATCCCGTCGCCATCTTCATTTAAAATTCAATTTTTTCGTTTTTTTTAAATAACTCATTAATTCTCATTATCGGTTATTATCATTTTTACGCTAAAATCAATATTTGCAGAGTTATACTATTTTTATATTTATAGAAAAAATAGTAATGGGTGAGAATTTTATTAGCTTCAACTTTGGTTCTCGCACTTTTTTTACTCCACGATCAATATTTTCGAATTTATACTCAAACTGGAGGTAATTTTTTTTTAATTTTCCCAATATATTGTTTATTATGTCGTTTATTGACAAAAAATTTTATTATAAACTTAATAGGATAACTCTGCAAATCTTAATCCTAGCGTAAAAATGATGCCCACACTTGTAGGCCATTAAATTTGCAAATTTTTAAATGATACTATTTTTGCTCTAAAGTTGTAAATTAACAAATTATTTTAGAAAAACAAAAAAATTGAGCTTTAATAAGCTTATTATGTTAGTCCATTGTTAGCAATATGTTAGAGTATTTTTATATTGTTGGGTATTTTTTGTCATCTGAATGTATAGGTAATAATAAAAAATTATTCTATTATCTTAAATAACCGAAAAGTTGATGCTTTTAACTAGTAAAGCTTGGAGAGTTTCAAGTAGTTCGTCTTTTTGTTATTTTACATATTTCCTGCTTTTTCTAGCATTAGATGCTTATTGTTGACTTTTTTCAGCATCTTAAAAAATGTTATGAAAAAAACTGTTATTTTAATACTCTTCAAGAAAGCAGACTTTAAGAAAGATTATTAACTAATTCGTCTGTCTACACAGGAGTTTCATAAAGCTAAACATTTTTTTTTAATCTTTTTTTTGGCCGATTGTCGGTCGATTAATGAAATTTTAGGTTTAAAGTTGTAATTTGAAACATGTTTACCATTGCAATCAAATAATTTACTATGAACGGTATCTTGACAAATAATGCATCTAAATATATATGGAGTGAGCAAAGAGTTTTAAGATTAGAGAAGACGTTCGAAATATTTTGCACGTCTTGGATAAAACCAAACAATCATCAAAACAATCAATATTTAAATTTTACAAATTTCATACCAGTCAAAATGAAACTTAAACACGGTTATTACTCTTTGCCTTGCTTTTTTTCTTATAAATTACAATGGTTTTTGTTTTTGATTATGAAGAATTTTGTGACATTCGATCTTTTACTATTTTAATGCTTCAATCAAAGACCTGCGAAATATTTCCATCGCTTTCTGTAATCTGACGACTATTTGCTCACGCGTTAGTATTGTTACATATTAAAATAGGGTAATGTAGGACGTACTTTTTTTGAATACTAAACTTATACACTACTCCAAAAATTAGCACACTTATACTGTTTAAAAATTAAAAATTAATTATGTATATGTGAAAATTACTCGAATATGGACGATTATATTAGAATGTTATACCGGCTGTTAAGTTTTTAAAATTCTGAATATTAGGTATTAATTTATTTATTTTTATTTGTTTAATTATCTTAAAATGGTGCTTGAATTTATTGATTTAGTGTATTAAGCGCAATTTTTTTTGTTTGTATTTTCAAATTTTATACATAGTTAGTAGGTATAAAAATAAAAAAGTAATAATTGAGTGTTCTTGGTAGTAAAATAAACAAAGGTTTAATAATAATAATTGCATTTTTTATTTAATTCAAAAATATATAGTGCAAATAGACACAACATGATAAATTTAATTAGTATTTTTTATTTTTGTTCTCTTGTAAAAGTTTTAAAATTCTAATAATAAAGTTTATAATGCTATTATTACATGGAAAAAATAAAAAAAAAGTTTTGAAACGTTCTTTTAAGTTTGTTTTTTTTTGCATAAAATCAAATATTATTAAGTATGTAGTAGTCATTAGATTATTAGGCTGAAAAGTTTAAAATATTGTAAAGAAAGTAATTTAATCTATCACTTATTTAATACCATTTTAACATTATAGGCACTTTATTTGCATCAATTATTCATCTGCAATAACAGTAGTTTATTTTGGTTTATCTATTTCGAAAAACGTCGTAGCGATATCGACTATTAAGCTCTATTTTCGTTTATATGAAAAATGTATTCCATTCAGTCGTGCTGCAAACAAAGTGCTCATGTGGGAAATCTCACTTTCCGAACTGGTTAGATAAATATATATCTATTTTGTCTATTTTTCCAATTTAGTATAAAGTGTGTTATTAAATAGTTTAATATTTAATATTTATTCGAATATTGTATACCAAAACACAATTATTGCACTATTTGTTTTTTTATTTTAAGTTAGATTAGTAAAGTGATCTTTAATTTTTAATTTGAATATTTAATATTAATAACACACGATCACTTTGGCTAGCTTTTTAAATTTTTTTAGTTAATTTTAATAGTTTGGTAATATGATTTTCTGATTTACCAACGTAAGGTTTTAGCTGCTTCTAAAATTTTATACCATTGTGGTCAAAATTTAAAATTTTGACACGATTTTGATCTTTCAACCGTGCAACTGCTATTAGAATTTCTCTTTGTCTTACTACCATACCACTACTACATAATATGTAATTAGAATTCATCATTGCTCATCATCAAATAAACAAACATGTCTTCTATTTATGCAAATCATTTTATTCTTCAATATCCATCATCTTCTGGACAATCCCTCGAGCTTCGAGTCACTCAAATTTGTTTCTTCGTTCTTATTCATATCCGCTTCACTGCGTGATTTCCGTCTTTCAAAATTTCCTCTGTCTTTCTTATTATAATAACAACTACGTTTGTTCCAACTTTGACCCGATACTGGAGAAGAAGAAAAAAACTCACTAGAATGCGATCCGCACGTATCCATAAAAGGTTATTGAGGATGAATGGACGAATGGACAGATTAAAAGAGAGTTTAAAAATAAAGGGCTTGACTGAGTGACCTTTATGTCTAATACTTTTAGTAAATTTAAGCATTGTAGATGGAAACTTATTGATATAAAATGTATAAAACGTGATGTGTTCAGCGATCCATTGGGATGCTGAACACGTTTGCGGATGCGCTTGTTATCACCTAAAGGGTCACTGTCTTTTAAACTGGAGAAAAAAACACAATTCTAACTAGCCTTAATAATCTAATTTCTTTTTTTGCCGCTCAGAATTGAAATTGATTGGATTTCACATACTTATCATACAACACTGTTATTAGAAAATGACAGGTCTTCGCCTACACGGCTTTCCATCAATTTAACTGTCTTAATATTTTAGCTAGAAAGCATCTATAATTGTTACAAACTGCTACTTTGTTTAATACAAAGTGATGAGAAAAGTATTGCTAATTTTTGTGTTGATGACAATAAAAGTGAAACGAATTGTTAAATAAAAATTAAAAATCTCTTATTTTAAAGCTTTATTATAAATCTTGTTGATAACAAATAAAAATCACTTGAATCTTTTTTTTTTAAATTATCAACGCCCTAAAGTACCCTATGACGGCAAACTATTATCATATACCAAACGGCTTAAAAATTTATTATTTTCTGGCTAGTATTTATTTTTAGTTTACGTTACTAGTCTTGATTAATCTTGATTTTGGTTGGTTGGGTGATTTGAAATCGTTTTCAGCCTACTTCAAAAAACAAGAAGATTTTAGTTTAAATGTATATATTGTTGATGCAAGACAAATACGGTTGGCGTATTTTACGGCTTTACATCAGCTGTTCTTTTTATATCGACTTATTACTAGTTCTTCTTATATTGACTTATTACTTATTTTGTTTACTGACTAACTCGTTCAATGTCGGCTACCAATATTTACCAGTGAGTGAACCAGTGCAACACACGCAGTCAAATACTGTTTACGTTCTATTGCTTGTTTGGGTAAGTACTTAACCAAGCGGTGCTAAGCTAAAGAAAAAAACAATTGCTTTAAGGAAGTCTTATTTTGGTTGAGCTTACTATATACAAGAGTTTACTTATATGGTATGGTAAGTACAGGGTGGCCCAGAAAGACCGAAGTGGTGTGAATTCCTTATAACTTTTTTATTATAATTTTTTTTTTCTTTTCTTTTCAGTATTTTGTAAAGAAGACTTGGAGAATTTATAATGCAACGACTTGACTATGCAATTTATTTCCAGCAAAAAGCACAAGAGAATCCAAATTTTATTCATAACTTAATAATGAGTGACGAAGCCCATTTTCAATTAAATGGGTTCGTTAACAAGCAAAACTGTAGGATATGGGCTACGGAAAACCCGCGAGTACTTCATCAACGACAATTGCACCCAGTTAAGTGTACCGTTTGGTGCGGTGTTTCTTCAGAAAGGATCATTGGCCCATTTTTTTTTGAAAATGAACAAGGTGTTGCCATTTCCGTCAATGGTGATCGATATCGGGCCATGTTGCAAAATTTTGTAAGGCCAGCCGTGGAAAACCATCCGCAAATATGGTTCCAACAGGATGGAGCCACAGCGCACACTGCGAGGGCCACAATGACTCTTTTACGCGACATCTTTGGTGAAAGAATAATTTCTCGTAACAGCAATTTTAATTGGCCTCCGCGTTCCCCGGATTTAACCGCTCCAGACTGTTTTCTTTGGGGCTATTTAAAAGGAAAAGTTTATGTTAATAAGCCTAGGACTATTGAGGAGTTAAAAACCAATATTCGAGAAGAAATTAACAACATACCACCGGAAGTTTTGCGAAAGGTCATGGAAAATGTGTTGGAAAGCGCACATTTGTGCGAAGCAGAATATGGCCACCACTTGCGGGATATCATTTTTAATAACTAATCAATAAATATTCAACATCAATTTAATGTATTTAAAAAAAAAAAAATTAAAAAAATATCTCTTAAATAAAAAGTTATAAGCAATTCACACCACTTCGGTCTTTCTGGGCCACCCAGTACTTTACCAAGCGGTGCTAAACTAAATAATGGCCTTAGGGAAGTCTCTTACCTTTTTTACTTTTTATTATTTTATTACAGTTGTTTGAAGATAGTTTTTTTTGTTTATGAACTACTTTGAAACTACATATATTGAAATTTTTTTTTTTTATTTTTTACAAATAAAGTTTGTAAGTGTTACCACTTGTAAGTGGGGGTGTTTTCCCCACCCATCAGCGTTGCAACCCTCAAGACGACAACAGGTCTATTCGAGATTGTCATTCAGTCTATTCGAGATTCACTATTTCACGATCCACGAGATACGTTCTCACGAGTCGCAAGTCACGTTGACGAGCGACAATAAACGTTTATAATTTTAAATAGTTGTTTTATTTGTTAACCGCCGAGGTAAACAATTATTATCAACATTTTGGTCCTTCATCGAGCCGGATAAAGAACAAGCGAATTATTCATCACCGAACACCGATCCAAGTCAAGCAGAAATCGTCAGGCAGAGCAGAAATCGTCAGACAAAGCAGAAGTCGTCAGGCAGAGCAGAATTCTTCAAGAAGCAGAACATTAATCAAACCGCTTAACAATTAAGGTCAGTTACTCATAATTATACTCACAAAATGTCGTCTGAACTTGCTGATATGAAACTCGAGCGTAGGGTGGTAAAAGCGGCTATAACTCGTTTACAAAACAGTATTGACACAAGTAGGGATAAATTTACCCTACAAACGGATTTAGAAACAATAACGGATTTATTTAAAAAATACAACGCGGTTCAATTAACAATTGAAAAATTTCAAATAGCCCAAGAGGGAGCGGATGAGGAGACTCTAGAAGCGGAAAGTGATAAAGAACGCGGCAAAGTTGAAGAACAAAAGCGAAGTATTGTCAGTAAAATAAAATCCCTTCTAGATTCTTCTAATTCTGTGTCTAATTCAAGTGTAAATATGGCGTCGGGTCAAAATTCAAATGAATCGAGCGGGTTTGCATTAAATCTAAAACCTATACCGTTACCTATTTTCGAAGGTAAGCATTCAAATTGGTGCGCGTTCTACGAGTCATTCAAAGCTCTAGTAGGGGATGACGCAAGCATTCCAAAAATTAAAAAATTTCATTATTTGCGAAGTTGCTTAAAAGATGATGCTTTGCGAGCAATAGAATCTTTGTCGATGTTGGGCGACAATTATGAAAATGCAATCGATGTTTTGAAAAAGCGCTTTGAAAACAGGAGATTAATTGTGCAGGATCACGTATCAAATATTTTAAGCATTAAAGTCATATCAAAACAATCATCTTCCGAACTACGCAATTTAATAGACACGGTAAACAATAACATCGCGGCTTTAAAGGTACTTAAAATAGAAACAATTCATTGGGACGCTTTATTGGTACCGATTATTGTTGAAAAATTAGATTTCAACACTAAACGTGAATGGCAGTCGATTTTAGAAAAAGAGGTACCTTCGTTCGATTATTTCAACAATTTCTTAGAAAAACGGTTTCAAATTCTCGAGGCAATGAACTCCTTAAAGTATGACAATTATAATTTACAACCTAGTTTCAAAAATCCCAAACCTTTTTCTAGAAATATGCAAGCGTGGTCGAGGCCTGTGACAAATCCGGGTGTTAAATATGAAAAGTTTAACACAAATATCGCGTCAACAACATTATCTTGTTTTATTTGCAAAGAGCCACATACGGTGTTTCAATGTAAAGAGTTTACAACTTTAAGTGTTTCAGATAGAATTAAAAAAGTAAATTCACTAAACTTGTGTAAGAATTGTTTACGAAATCATAATATTGAAAAATGCAAATCAAATAGTTTATGCAAAGACTGTAAACAACGACATCATTCTTTGTTGCACATTAATGAATTTGTACCTGCGCCCGGTACTTCCGCTTCGACCCTTATTATAAACGAAAATAATCAAATTTTGTTCTCAACGGTACTCTTACTGATCGCAGATAGTGAAGGGAAGTTTTGTCAATGTAGAGCCGTTTTAGATCAATGCTCTGAAGTATGTCTAATTACCGAAAGTTTATGCAACAAACTAAAACTACCGACTAAACCGAGTAATGTTTCAATAACAGGTGTAAATATCTCCGATAATAAAGTTAGCTCCAGCTGCAATGTTAATATAAAATCTAGAGTAAATAATTTTGGTGCGGAAATTCAATGTTACATTTTGCCAAAAATTACTCGTAGCACGCCAGCTGTTTCCTTCGACAAGAACCTTATTAAATTGCCTTTCGGAATCAGTTTAGCTGATGAGCAATTTAATGTCTCTCGTGAGATTGATTTATTGTTAGGTGCCGAACTATTTTGGAAACTTTTACTAGGCGCACCGATTCAATTGCATAAAAATCAGCCGTATTTGCAAAACACCTATTTTGGATGGATAGTAAGCGGTAGTGTAGATGTAAGCGGTGATCACTCGTTTTCTTGCAATATTTTATCAAACTCGACAAATTTAGAAACAGCTGTGGCAAGATTTTTAGATACGGAGCAGGTAGCAGAATTAGCATTACAAACCATCGAAGAACGAGAATATGAAACATATTTTCAAAAAACAACCTTTAGAGATATTTCGGGTAAATTTGTCATAAAGTTACCTTTTAAAAGCACTATAAGTCTCGGGGATTCCAAAGCCTCTGCAATAAAACGCTTTTACGCACAAGAAAAAAGATTTGACAAAGACGAAAGGCTATCTACCGCTTACAAAGGATTTATGACGGAATTTTTGCAAATGAATCATGCGGAAAAAGTACCTATTTCAGAAATTCCCAAGAAAGCTTTCTATCTTCCCCATTTACCTGTTTTTAAACAAACAATAAACGGGCCCAAAATAAGAATTGTTTTTGATTGTGCGGCTTTGTCGTCAAATGGACAAAGCCTCAATGATAATCTTCAAACGGGCGATAATCTCCAGAAAAATCTATTTGATATTTTATGTCGGTTTAGATCATATAAATTTGCGATAGCAGGAGATATAAACAAAATGTATAGGATGATTAAGGTAAATGTAGAAGATGTAGATTATTTACGATTTTTTTGGCGAAATAACTCACGCGAACCGATCAAAATGTATAGACTAACTACGCTAACATTCGGATTAACTTGTGCTCCTTATATCGCAATTAGATGCTTAAAACAATTGGCAGCGGAAGCGCAGGAAACGTATCCTGAGGCGAGCAATGTAATTAACCGTGATTTTTATATGGACGATTTATTAACTGGTAGTAATTCAATAAGCAAACTTCTAGAAATAAAAAATCAGGTTTCTAAAATATTGTCAGGCGCAAATTTTAATTTATGTAAATGGAGCGGCAATCACTCGCAATTAATAAGCTCTGACAATAATCATTCGCAAGTGGAATTATCTAAAACCGATGACGTTAAAGTCTTAGGATTCTGGTGGAACTGTTATAATGATGAGCTAAGATATAAGGCAGATAATGCGTTCGATTATAAATTAACGTCTAAGCGAAATATTTTAGGTACCGTGGCTAAGATCTTTGACCCATTGGGTTTAATTAATCCTGTTATTGTTAAAGCCAAGATTATTTTGCAAAAGATTTGGGTGTTAAAACTGTCATGGGACGAGCAGGTACCTAAAGATATTGAAACGGAATGGAATCAATTTTTACGCGATATACCAGAACTTAATCATTTTCGCATACCCCGAAATGTAATGATCTATGATTGCGGTGCAAGACTAGAGTTACACGGTTTTGCGGATGCTTGTACCAAATCGCTTGGTGCCGCGATATATGTAAAATCTGTTAGCGAAACGGGTGAAGCATCTGTATCGCTAATATGCGCCAAAAGCAAAGTTGCGCCAATTAAACAAGTTACCCTGCCCCGATTAGAGCTCAACGCCGCTTTGTTGCTTTGCAGATTAATGAATAGAGTTAAAGAATGCTTGAAAATCGATGTGGTTTATTATTGGACGGATTCAACAATTGTTTTGTGCTGGTTGGCGGAAGCCTCAACTAACTGGTCCTCTTACATCGCAAATCGAGTTAAAGAAATTCAAAAGAATAGCGCGTTTTCAGCTTGGCACCATGTTAAATCGGAGGATAATGCAGCGGATATAGTGTCGCGGGGCATGTTACCAAGCCAGTTAAAAAAATCAGAGTTGTGGTGGCACGGTCCAGCTTGGTTAAGAAACGATTCTACAAAATGGCCACCAAGGTGGCAAATGTCAAACAAAAATTTAGTCTTAGAAAGAAAATCAAAAGCGATTAATATAGTATATTGCCAATCGGATTTACCTATATTAAATAAAATTTCTTGTTTTTTAAAATTAACACGAATTATTGCCTATTGTTTAAGATTTGTCAGCAATTTAAGAACGAAAACAAAAAATAAAGCAAAGTTTCTATCGGTGACGGAACTTAGGAGCGCTGAATACTGTATTATCAAGCTAATTCAACGCAATGCGTTTTCGGCGGAGTTGATTTGTATGCAAAATGATAAACAATGTAAACCAGGTAAAATTTCTATGTTAGACCCATTTATAGATCATAACGGCATTTTGAGGGTGGGAGGACGTTTAAAACACGCTCCTATTAACTTTGACAACAAATATCCAATATTACTTCCTGAAAAAAATTACATAACAAAAGCCATAATCCGTAAAATCCATCTCGAACAATTGCACGCAGGTAAAGAAGCCACCTTGGCCGCGGTACGACAGCAATTCTGGCCAATATCGGGTAGAAATACAGTGCGAAAAATAATTCACGCATGCATTAAGTGTGCACGATCAAATCCAAAACCTTGCCAACAAAAAATGGGTAATTTACCCAAAGAACGTTTGCAACCGCTTCGTCCATTTTTAATTTCCGGCGTAGATTATTCGGGGTACTATCTAATAAAATCTTCGAATTTACGTAACGCGCGAAAGGTAAAAGCATACGTTGCTCTATTTATTTGCTTTTCGACTAAAGCCATACACTTAGAGTTAGTGGGCGATCTTAGTGCCGATAGTTTTATTGCGGCATTAAAGCGATTTACATCTCGTAGAGGGCACGTGCAGGAGCTATTCTCCGACAATGGGACAAATTTCGTTGGGGCGGCTCGGCAATTTTTGAAATCCAAGGAATTTGAAAAAAGCATAGTTTCGCATTGTCTAAATGTAAAGACAAAATTTAGTTTCATACCGGCAAGGTCACCGCATTTTGGGGGATTATGGGAACGACACATTCAAAGCGTTAAACGACACCTACACACAGTATTGGGAAACGCGAGTCTCAATTACGATGAATTTTATACTTTGCTCACACAAATTGAAGCCTGCTTGAACTCTCGGCCTTTAATTCCGGTCTCAAATGATCCCAATGACTTGGAGGCTTTAACTCCGGGCCATTTTTTAATTGGTGCACCACTGACAGCGCCCATCGAAGAAAATTTAGCACCGCTAAATTTAAGCCGTCTAACGAGGTGGCAAAGAATTCGCCAGCTACACCAACATTTTTGGCGAAGATGGCATCTCCAATATTTGACCCAACTCCAAGTTCGTCCTAAAGGACTGCAAAGGGAAAGGACAGACGTCGTCATCGGGGCATTAGTGGTGCTGATTGAAGAAAATCTACCGCCTCTTCAGTGGCGTCTAGGTCGAGTGATTGAAATCCATCCAGGGAGTGACGGTGTTGTGAGAGTGGTAACAGTAAAAACAATTTTCGGAGTGTTTAAAAGAGCTATTAAAAAAGTGTGCGTTCTTCCAACAGAAGCGGACTAATTCACAAATTGACTGTTTTTATAATTCAACTTTATTGTTCTTGTTTTTTTTTTTTTTATTCTCTCCTTTTTTTTTTCTTTTCGCTAGTGTGCTAAAATTTTATTTGTAATATTGTATTTTTTTTTTTATTGTTTTATGTAGATACTTAGGCTTTTATGTAATATAGTTATGTATTTATGTAATATAATTATGTGTATGTAAAGTTTTGAAGTATCTCAACTTCAAGGGGGCGGCAATGTTACCACTTGTAAGTGGGGGTGTTTTCCCCACCCATCAGCGTTGCAACCCTCAAGACGACAACAGGTCTATTCGAGATTGTCATTCAGTCTATTCGAGATTCACTATTTCACGATCCACGAGATACGTTCTCACGAGTCGCAAGTCACGTTGACGAGCGACAATAAACGTTTATAATTTTAAATAGTTGTTTTATTTGTTAACCGCCGAGGTAAACAATTATTATCAACAGTAAGTGTCAAAAATATATGTCAAAAAAAGCCTTAATAAGAATAACTTAAAAACTGCTTCTCAGATCTTGATCAATTTTATATCGGACTAAATGTAAAGCATCAGTTTCCAAATAAAAGAAAATTATCAAAATCTGGAGTTGGTTAAAAAAAATATTAGAAAATTTATAAAATAAATTATTTTTAGGTTTAAACATTTTAGTGAAGGTTATGTTTAATCTTCACTAAGAAGCGTATTCTATGTTTGCGATCGACTATATTGAACTAATTAAAAAACATTTAATAAAATTGAGATTTTGCTTTGAGGAACGGATAGTGATGACGTTTTACAAGAAATTAAAACAGTAAATAATATGAGTTTTAATTTTTAGCTAGGTATAGTATTTATTATTATTTAGTTATTTTAGCGTATTTTGTAGGAATTTATAGTACATTTTTATATATTGTAGGTAACACAACTGTTATGTGTTTCGAAGCTACAAAAGCTTTTTATTTTTCTTATAGATTAATACATTATTATTGAAGATGGTGAAATTAATTTATGCGAAATTTTGATTCTCATTCAATTAACATCATTCTTAATGATATTGAAATTTTTATCAATTAAGATTATTAAGAGTGAAACAATCATCTACGAATGCCAATTAAGTTCACTTAATTTTTTATTATGCTGCTTGTTCTTGTATTTGTCTTGTTCTTCATTTGTCTATATGTTGTTTTTTAACGCTCTAATCTGATAAGAGCTACGTTTTTAATTCAACCTTAATGCAGTAATAAAGATGATCTCTTGTTTCTAATTGAATTATTTTACATGTTAGCAACTCAAGAAACTTGAAAATTTTGTTTTATTTAACATCCACCACGAAGCGAGTGGTGAAAAATATATACGCGTTAATTTCGCAAATGTGAAAGTCGTATATACATAGGTAAACGCAATTTCACATTTTACAGATGTTTTAATATACAGAATTTTTTATCTCAGAAAAAATATTGTTTAAGTTTTTATATTGTTCTTAGTGGTGTATATAAGATGTATACGATATAGTACGTATTTAATTGTGTTTATTTTGTGATAAATTCTAAGCAATAAAAACAATAGTTGATAGTACAAACGTTAATTGTTCGTAGTTTTATTATTTTGGAAAATCAAACAATAGTTTGTGTTTTTATGTTTTAATAGTTACACACAAAAAAGTTAAATTGGGCTTCAAATTGTTTCGCAGTTTTATGTTCTATTCTATTAGTTAAAATAAACAACTGTTTAAAAAGCAATAAGTTTTCTTAATGGTTGTTGTGCGATATGACACAACAAGCTAAGTTTACCACAATAAATTAAATAATTTGCTGTTTCTATATTCCATGCTTTATTAAACTACCCTTATTTAAACACATTGATTTTTGTTGGGCTACATAGAACTAGAAACCATTTTAAATACAATGCAAACGTTTTTTGGGCAAATATTAAAAAAAAAAACAAAAAATGCACGCAGTCTATTGTTTTATAAACAATAAAACTACAATTGATTAAAATTTACTACAATGAATTACCTTGTTTGTAAAATGTATTTATTCCAAAAATTATTAAAAAAAATATTGCTTTTGTTTTACTGGTTTTTAGGCTATATAAACAAATAGAACATTTATTTATTTACAACATATTTATTACTAGTTAGAAAACTTGTGCACATTGTTTTATCTTTCTAATGAATCAAATTAAGTTCATTACAATTAATGATGTACATCGTTTGTTGCTATAGTAAAGTCGCCACATTCTGGTAAGTTTTAGCGAACACGAACAAAATTGAAATAAGCGTGTTCGCAGAAAACGTGTACTAGCATCCGTAAAAGCTCAAACAGAATACAAATTTTATAGCTTTTTTAAGATAAATCTTTGTTTTTATGTTTGGAATTTTAAGTACACTAAAAAAACAACTTTAGAATGTACTCCTAAAGTTATCTATACAGCATACAACTTTGTTCATATTTGTAACAGAAACAAGAATTCAATTTTAATTTCACACCCTCAACTGTGGTTTTTCTTATATATATATATATTTTTAAATTGTACATTTTGTCTACATGTTGAACAAGAGAAAACACGGATTTGTCTTTGTTCTAGAATTTTTCATTAAACGTAAGTGTTTAAATATTTTACGAAACTATTTTTATGACCATTTTAACGCAGGTGGCTAGTTTTTTTGAATCCTTTGATAAGTAATTGTCTCTTTGAGTTAAGAACTTAATTTAAATTTTAAATGCGCTACTCAAAAATTTACTTGTCAAAGTCTTTCTAAATAAGCTGTAATATATCCTATAGGGGAGAGGATTTGCTGCTGCTTTAATCTATATTTTTTTTGTTTTCTATTTCCTTCCTTCCTATTGATTTTTAAGCTCTTTCCTCTTCAGGTGTGAACTATTTTGTGCTTCTGACGGTATTAAAAATAGATTTTGCTAAGATTAAAAGTTGTGCAAACATTTTCCAGTAAGTCTTAAAGGAGCGGTATAACATTCATAACTGTCAATCGGAGTTCCTTGAAAGAAAAGAGGGCCGCGTATGTCACAGGGGCCGCACCGCACATTATTAATATTCATACTGTGTGTACGTACGCATAGGGAGAGTCCAAATTGTCATTACTTATTATTATGTAAACTATACACATATTATAATTTGCAAGCACAGTGGCGTACCGAACGAATAAAAATTAAAATAGGGTGGGTGTGTATTGTAGACAGGGTGTGGTGTATACCAAAGTAAATTGATGCACTGATTTGAAGATGCATGTCATTTAATTAGATCTAATTTTGTTTTGTTTGAAGAGGTCAAAGTTCTCAATTAATCGAATTGAACTCGGAGTTTAGAGTGACCAGTGGTGTGGCCTCAATTTGCATGCGGGGCTCACGATTCTCTCAAAGTGAAAAAATGCTTAATCACGTTTGTTAGTGCGACCTATATTTTGATAAGTGGAATAATTCAACGATAAAACTGTATACCTGTTTTTGTTCTTTTATTACACATTGCATTTTTGCTATGTATATTTTGCTAAACCAACTCCAATATAATTAATTATTTATGAATTTACTCAATTAATTTGAATATTTTGAGCCAAATAATTCACAAATCACTTGTCACCAATACGATTTTTGAAGGTTTTTTTTTTAATTTTTTTGAAATGCCATTAATAGAAATTGGTTTTCTTATTTTGGTACCACCCTTGAGATATCTCCTTTCCAACAACAAAAAAATATGAAGAGCAGTTCAGAAATGACGAAGTTACTCGCGAACACTCATAATATACGGTCGAATTGAAAAGTCTTTTTTTCAAGTCGCTTAAAAAAAGTCAATCTGTTAACCGAATGAAGTAAACCAATTATACATTTATGACTTTTTATAATTTACTATTTTTAAAATAAATTTTTAAAATTAAAATTTTTAAACTTCTTAACTCGGTCTGTCATCAACTTACAGCAGAAGTATTTACTTTAGACTCATTGGAGTGGACTCAATCAATTTTTTTTTATTATTTAATAAATTTAGAAGTTAGTACGTTTTTCAATTCTCGAGAACAAAAAGGGATGCTATAAGATTGTATTGTGTATCTGTGTATATAGATGAGATTTAAAAATATGTAAGATGGTGAATTATATCATGTAATCAACAGAATTTTTTTATTTTTAAAAATTTACATACGTATTTTAAAAAATTAAATCGAGCATTAGAAAGTATTGAAAAACATGTTAAATAAATAAATAAATTATATCATATTATCAAAAGATTAAGCAGTTTTTTCAACTCTTAAAGTTCCACATTTTTAAGTGAAAAAACTTTTGAAAAAAAATGGACATTTACTATATAAATTAAATCATGTGATCAACACAATTTTTGAATTAGTTTTCTCAAGTAGGAATAACTTTAAAGTACATGAAGCTTTAAAACGTGTCAAAAATTTATTTGAGATATTTATTTTGAAAGTCAGCATTTTTAAGTACGAAAAACTTGAGAGAATATACGCTTATAAAGCTTTGGAAAACTTTTAAGAACAGGTGAAAATTGTGAATTATATCATGTGAGTAGCCAAATTTAATTAATTTTTAAAATTTTACAGTTTTATTTTTAAAAATGTTTGAAAAACATATGAGAAATGTGAATTATAACAATTAAAATCATTTTAAAAAATTTAGCATTTTTGACTAGAAGAAAATTAAAGTTAACTCATCTGGAAACTTTAAAGTCATTTATTGTTTTATAACACAGAGTTTGACGATTTTTGTATATTCTGCTACAGAGATTTAGATTTTTGACATAAAAGTTTATTTTTATACAGGATTTGAGGAGTTAGAGGGTAATTAGCTGAAAAATACTTCATTGTTACTTTCTTCAAAACAATGCTACAAAATATAACTCACATGAAATATGTGGGAGAAAATTTTGAGAAGCGTCGTTTTTGTTAAGTCTTCTATTTTAACAGTTAAAAATCATAATCTTTCATTTTAGTTATACTAAGTTATAGTTATAGCTATAGAAAATCAATGTTGCTGCTGCTGTTTGCATCATTTGTCAAGTTTGAATATTAAAATAGTAATTAATTAAATTAGCAATTAATTAATACAATTTAGATTTGACCGACATTTTACGGCGCTAACACCCAGTGAAAAAGCATTTTGGAAGCGTTAAAATATTGTTTTTTTTTATTTTGGTTCTCTAACGTAAGAAAAAGCAATAAGAGCGGCATAAAAAATATTTCTATTACAATAATTTTGTTAAAATGTTTATTTGATAATTAAATTGAGAATTACATAAACCGCGTAGTCACAGTTGCAGTTTAGTGTTTTTCACAAAAGTATTTGACTTAAAAGATTTTTAACTTTAAACATGTTTTAAGTTTGTTGGCCTTTCTCAGTGGCAACAAGTACATAATTCATTGGACTGTAATCGTATTTGAACTTTTAAAATATATCTCTTTAAAATTAAAATCTAAGAATTCTATATTACCTATAGGTAATTATGGTTTCTTCTTCATAAACTTACAGTTTTGTGGCTATCTGTAATTTGGATCTTGAAACAGTAGAAAAGCACAAAGCTTATGTATTATATATGTATTTTCTATTCTGTGCTGTAGACATGTCCACTGATCTGGTAGACAGCTTACCATAATCTCTTATACAACGTGCACCACCACCTCAACCCATGACATTCTTCCCATGCATTAAGATACAGAATATAATCCTTCAAACAAAGAATACCTACCTCACATTCCTATTTTGGATGCAATTTAAACTCTTTTTGTTTGATTGATATTCACCGTTCTAGTTGACAACTCACATAAATTCTTATACATTTGCGTGACTTTTCCATTATTATCTGAAATACGCTATTTACATCGACCAAACATGATCCACTTTTAAAAGTGGAATAAAGTAATGTCATATTTTAAAAAACTTCAAAATATATTCTTTTTTTTAAAATTTGTTTGCGACGATTAAATGCTTTAAATCATTTCAAATTGATACAATTATCATAATTCCTTCATTTACACGAGTAGTTGACCATCGAAAACCTTCATTTACGCTTCACAAGATCCGCCAATTAAATAAAATTATAGCAACAAGTCATTTTTGTAATGTCAAAAAAAACATAGATTAAGTATAAGTTGTTGTTGTGCTTTAAATTGTAAAAAAGAAAACAAAATATGTTTAATTGATTAAGCTTGGAATCACGCTTGAATGATAAAATTTCGTAATAAAATAGGTGCAAAATTAGATACTTTGTTTTTAAAGTAATTTAAATTTGTAATGCTCTCTATATTTTTTATTTAATCTTGTTGCAGATATTGACTATATGAATCGCAGCAATTTCCTCAGCGAATTGGACAATGGTGTTGTCCTCTGCCATTTGGCGCAAGTGATTTGTGAAAAAGCAAAATACGCCGTCGAAATAGGCCATTCTAAAGGCGTAAGTTACTAAACTTGTTAAACTAACTTGCTTTTTCTAACTAATCTAACGTTAAAATTGATTTTTGTTGGCAGCCGATTCCTACCGTTAGAGGAAAGTGTTTCGAAAAGGCAATGAGAAGAAGTTTTTTCTCAAGAGATAACATGGAGAATTTTATTAAGTTTTGTAGGTCCTTGGGGGTTCACGAGAATCTACTTTTCGAAAGTGATGACTTAGGTAAGCTAAGAATATCGCAATGAATATGCCGTAATTTGACACTTGAATCATTACCGATGTAAAATAAAAATTCTGCAATTTTTTAACTCAAATTGTCGTTTATTTTGTTATTTTTTATTAACTATATTCTAAGCTGATTTGTTACGAGACTTTATAGTTTTTTTTGTACAACAAACTAATATTTTTGATACTTACTGAAACCAATTTAGATATTAATAAAATAAAAAACATTGTTTTTAATTGATTAATTTATTTTAAATTGGTATAAGTTTTATAGATTAAAAAATGTTTAAAAGTTATGAAGTTTTTTTAATACGCATATTATCTAAAGCAAAAAAAATAATTTAGAAAAAAGATAATGAGAAAGACACAACTACGGTTTTAAACTCGACGTACTTCAGATTTGTTTCGTTGTACTCCAGAGTTGTTGTAAGACGTATAGTCGGTCAAGAAAGTGGTGTTATTGGTTTAAAAATCTTCACCTTATTAGGATTCTGTACTCAAATGGTGCTCAACGGGACCCTATTAACGTGTCTCTAGTGTACGTGTATCTTAGGACTCTTTTTTTGAGCGGTAACAGTTTGATATATTTTTTTATTTCTATAAAATAAATTGTTTGTTTTAATTTGTTTATTAAAATAAGTTACAATTTGTAATTTTATCATTGAGTTGACTGTATTGCGACCAATCTATATTACGATAAATTTGAAGTACGTCAAATTCAGAACACGACGAATACGGAACAAAATATTTTAAATGGTTTTTTAGATAAAGCTCTAGTTTATTATTTGCTCTGGGGTCTAGTTACGTCACTGTATTACATACAACTATTCAATGAAAATTTAACAATAATTATAATCACATAGCAGATATATATCAATAGTTCGATAGTTCGATTTTTTTAAATTTAGTTTTAAATTTTTTTTATGTAAATTTCTTAAATTCTAAAACTTACGGGTCTACATGAAAGCTCTGGGATTTTAAGAAGCGTCAATTTTGACCAGCTCTGGTACGGTAACAGTCTTAAAAATGAAAATCTTTGCATTTTAGACAATGACGTGAAGAAACACATGCATAAAGTTTGAACGTCTTGTTCATTTTCAACCAAAAAAAACTATGGTTGCTACCTTAATTGTTTGTTTTATTGTTGTAGCAGTTACTATGAATCATACTTACAAGTTTTACCTTACAGTTTTACATAACCAACCTCGCAACGTAATTCTTTGCCTTCTTGAAGTTGCTCGTTTTGCCACTTGCTATGGCGTCGAGCCTCCCGGACTTATTCAACTCGAAAAAGAAATAGCTGAAGAAGAGCAAAATAATTCTACTGACTCTGCGCTCTCATCTCTTCTTTCATGGCAATTCCAAGAATCGCCTCCTCGAATAGAATCTGCCGATCTGAAAATGCGTCATAGTAGTTCTGCTAATGCCATATCTTCTTATGACAGATGGAATACTGGACCACATGTTGTACTCGCACCATTAATTCAAAAAACTGAAGTTACGCCAAGTGGTGCCAGTGATGGAGTACCTAGTGATAATACAGAAGATGAATGGTCAAGAGGAAGTGGAGAAGACCCTGATGAAATTGATGCAGAAGTGGTAAGATCTGGAGGAGCTGGAGATGCAACAACAGAACTCGACAGAAAAGTACAATTGGCAGCAAGATTAATGCAAAGAAACTGTAATTGTGTGAATGGAAAATGTTCTAGATTAAATGTCAGAAAAGTTGGCGAAGGAAAGTATAATATTGCCGGCAAAAATGTATTTATTAGAGTAAGTTGTATAAAATTTTGAATCAAGTGTTTGGTAGTTTCTTAAATGTTTTGATACCACCGAATATAAACACTAAGCACTTGGTTAAAAAAACATAATATTTATTAAGGGTAACGTTCTTCTAGCTGCTAAAAGGCCGCCACATGATGGTTCGCGTTGGAGGAGGCTGGGACACCTTGGACCATTTTCTTCTCCGCCATGATCCATGCCAGGTGAAAATAGTATCGAGAGATAGTCCGGAACGGCCTGCTAGTGCTTCCAAATTTTTACACATTCGCGCCAAATACCGTAGTCCACCTCCACGCGAGTCTGTTACACGCTAAAGTGCACTAAACAAACTTTTTTCTACCATTTTTTATACAAACACCGAGAAGTTCAAATGTTTAAGTTCGTTTCGTTATGTTTTGTAGTGTTGAAGATTACACTAATTAATATAATAACCAGTAGTGCTAAATTTTAGGTTTTATTGCAATTGATTGAGTAGTTGTACGTATGAGTTTCTTTTTTTTTGTATATATTTTTCTACAATTAAATATTCACGCATTATTTTGTTGTTTGATTTATTTTACAGGAACATGAAAAAGAGATTAAACCCAGAAGATTTCCAGCTCAAAAAATAAAAAAAGTGTCTAATATTTCTAAAAAATATACTTATTATAGAGGGTTTGCTAAACTTGTCCGGCCTGGAGAGACAACAGTATAAAGAAAAACCAAAGCTTTTATTGTTTTGTTTCATTCTAGTGGTAGGTCAATAACTTTAAGTCTAGGAAAATTAAAAATCTCTGATTTTTCTAAGAGTTTATATTATTATTAACTTATTGGTACATTCAAATTGGGAAAGCATAGAAAATTTCAAGAGACTATATCAAGAAACAACCTAATACGTGATCCATTTCCGATTTACATAACTGTCTGAAAATGTTCTTTTTTTGTATTGCAATGACAGTTTCAACTTTTTTAATACTCATAGTGGACGTTTTGAATATGTTAACATATTATTATTAAAGAAAAAGTCATACTAATCAATCTAACAAACTAACTATCAAAACTAACCAATCCGTGGAGACCAGCAAAATCATAAATATAAAATCTCTCACGTTAGACATCACAAAAAATAATGCGATTTGCTGTTTAAAAAATATATATATATATATAGTTTTTTTTTTAATTTAACAATGATTGTATATTGCATTTATAAAAAATAATACAGTAAAACATCTTGACGATTAAAACAATTCGTCTATCGCTCTAGTGCGATTATGGTAATTTGACGTTAAATTTTTTAAAACGGGTTTTTAATTTTTATGCAAAGTAACATTTTTTTTTGTCTAAACAACAATTTTAATTGCACAAATAATCACCATAATCGCACTAGATCGATAGACGAACTATACTATCTAGTGTTGTATTCAATGGTATAAGTAGTTTGCAAAATTTTAAAATTAGATATTTTTAAAAACTTTATCTTAAAACTATTATATTGTAGCGCGAAGTGGCCATATACTCTAATCTTAAGTTTGGTTGGTTTAAAAAATAAAT
Organism: Lagria hirta; assembly: GCA_947359425.1. Classification (NCBI taxonomy): domain Eukaryota; kingdom Metazoa; phylum Arthropoda; class Insecta; order Coleoptera; family Tenebrionidae; genus Lagria; species Lagria hirta. The sequence goes on along the minus strand of OX375797.1, from coordinate 9,041,927 downwards.
ATATTTGTTTGGAAAGTGTAACTTTTATTTATTGTATTGCAGGAACACTAATCGGATTAAAAAATTTTTTAAGCAGAAGCTTAAACGTCGGACAAAGAATATAAAGGACCTGACCTAACCGCGCTTGCGACATTGTACTTAAAAAAAATTTTACTCAAAATAGACGTTTTGCGTGAGTTATTTGCAAACTAGACTGTTACTGTACCTATTTTGGTTTCAAGAATTGGGGCAACTAAATCACCTTAGCAACGACAAAATCTATAGCTTCGAACAAGTTTATCTTTCTTTCTTAAGTGAAAGCTAACACTTTTAGAACCATTTAGAAGTTTTAACTTTTAACCCACAAGTTAAAAGCATAACCTTAATTTGTAAACAGTTTTACTTCCAGTTAACGGTTATATACTACTAGCGTGTCAGTTGCACCAGCTTGTCACTTACGTGGCTGATTAGACAAACAATACATGAGTAAATAGCTTCTTGACATAATTCCTTTAAATTTCCTACCTCAGCATCTTGAAAGAGTCAACTCTAAAAGTCTTAAGTAATAAACGAATTATTTTGCATCGCCTCTAGTTCAAACGGTTATTCTTTCATTTACAGTATTGTGGTTTTTTAAACTAATAAACTTCAAAGTATAAAACATATTAGTTTTTAAATCTTGATTACCTACATAATCAAAAACAGTTAACCTGACAAAAATTTTATAAGTTTTGACGCTAAAATAAAATCAGAGATGGAAAATAGCAAACACAATTAATAAACCTTTTCTTCTAATTATTATTAAAGGTTTAAGCTTTTAAGATATTTTTTTGTCATTTAACAAAAAATATTTTTTGAAACAAAAAAATACATTTGTTTTTTGCTTTTTAAATATTTATTTCGCTTGTTTAATATGTATATATATAAAATCATGGACAAGCAATTACATAGTATACAAACATTAAGATATTGTTTGTATTTAGAGAAGCGCCACTTGGAGATGTTGCAACGTTTAAAAAAATGTCTAGGACCGCCACTGTCTCCTATTACTTTGACAGAGGCGGAAGAAATTTGTAAATAAGCAGGTAAAATGAGATGATTGAAAACATTTTTATTCTGAAAGATAAAAATATTATATCATTGTTTTTGCATTACTTAAACACATCTTTTTTATTGATGTATTACAAATGTTTACAATTATTATAAACATACCGAGTGTTACGTTAATCGTAATACCTGCTAAAGATTCAAACAAATATTAACTTAAGCCTCATGCTTAAACCAAACATGTGCCGTTTGTATAAAGGATGAAAGCTGGACATTTATAGTATTGTATGTAGTAGTTTATTGTTAAGCTTATTAGGTTTTGCAATATATAGAAAAGGCCATATAGCGTTATTATTTTTGGATTACTATACTCTTATGTCGTTTGTTGTTGAAATTTAATACTGACAGTCGACAGCACAGGTCGACAGATGACATTTTATCAAGTTGACATTGACAGTTGACAGCCAACTGATTAATTATTGTTGTCACCAAAAAAAGGAGGGTGCTTGTTTACTTGGTCCTGTCCCAATTCGTGACTTAAATTATAAACAAAATAACTGTTAACAATGGCACCAGTGGATGTTGAAGCACCTCCGGTAAGTACCTTCAATTTTTTCCCTTATCATTTTGACCTTCCAAGTGAAAACTTATACCCGATTACTCATCCCTTTCTCCCGTTACAAAATTCCAACGATTAGGGAGCAATAATAATTTTAAAGGGCGTTTCCCTATGTTATAAATTTTATTATTGTTTTTATAAATAACAGATGGATGTTCAAATGAGAAATCTCAACCTTTCGGGGCACGTCGGCTTCGACAGTCTTCCTGATCAACTTGTATCAAAAAGTGTGCAAAATGGCTTTGTTTTTAATATTATGTGCATTGGTAAGTATATTACAATTATCTTATTAATTATGCATGGAATGCAATTTATTTTGTAACCATATTTGGATTTCGTTATATAGGTGAAACTGGTTTGGGTAAATCAACACTAATGGACTCATTGTTTAATACAAATTTCGAATCTGTTCCCAGCCCTCATACCTTACCAACCGTTAAACTCAAGGCCCATACTTATGAATTGCAGGAGAATAATGTCCGTTTAAAGTTAACTATAGTCGATACGGTGGGATATGGTGATCAGATCAATAAAGAGGACAGTTTCAAAGCAATTGTTGATTATATTGATGCTCAATTTGAGAATTATTTGCAAGAGGAGCTTAAGATTAAACGTTCATTACCGAGTTATCACGACTCTAGAATTCATGCTTGTCTATATTTTATCTGCCCTACAGGACATGGTCTTAAATCAATTGATCTTGTCTGTATGAAGAAACTCGATCAGAAAGTGAATGTTATACCAATCATAGCGAAAGCTGACACAATTTCGAAAACAGAATTGCAAAAGTTTAAATCAAAAATTGTCGGTGAGCTTCAAAATAATGGGGTTCACATCTATGAATTTCCCGTAGATGATGAATCTGTAACAGAAGTGAATAGCACAATGAACTCTCATGTCCCATTTGCTGTAATTGGCAGTACCGATTTTGTACGTGTTGGTAATAAAATGGTTCGAGCTCGGCAATACCCTTGGGGAACTGTTCAAGTCGAAAATGAATCTCACTGCGATTTTGTCAAACTAAGAGAAATGCTTATTCGAACAAATATGGAGGATATGCGTGAAAAAACTCATTGCCGTCATTATGAACTGTATCGTAAGAAACGTCTAGAACAAATGGGCTTTAGCGATGTCGATGCTGATAATAAGCCTATTAGTTTTCAACAAACTTTTGAAGCGAAACGATCGAATCATCTACAAGAACTACAGCAAAAAGAAGATGAGATGAGGCAAATGTTTGTTGTGCGTGTGAAGGAAAAGGAAGCAGAACTGAAAGATGCCGAAAAAGATGTAAGTTTTTATTTTTTCTACTCATTTGTAAAAATATTTGCCAATATTTTTGAATCTTTCGTAAAATAGAAATGACTACTTACATCATTTCCTATGCGTATGACTGCTTTGTGCGACGAATTATCTAGTTTTGTGCAAGCTGTTTTGATTTAATTAAAAAGTCTGAAAAGTTTAAATTAACACAAAGATCAAAATGGAAGACATTAACTTAACACCTTTGCGGTACCGAAAAGTTCAATTAACAGCCAAGGAAATTAGATGATTATTTTTTTAAGGCGATTACAATATTTATTAATGTGTTAGGTTAATTGTTTAATATTTTTATTATGCAAATTTGCTTTAATTTTATAATCACAAATAAAAAAAACTTCAAAAATTAATTACACTTGTTGAATGTGTATTTTTAATCGGTGTTATGGGTTCCTCGGTAAAATTCTTCTCAGCCGTTACATTGAATATGCATTGTACTTTTGTTTACAATGTATATAGATAATTACGTTTGAAAAATTAAAATAAGAAATATTTAAAGTCGATTGGCACGTAGATATTTTGTTTGTTTTTTCAATTAGTGGAATTTTTCAGTCATATAATCATAGTGGAATATTCAATGCAGGCCGGCAAAGCGTGACAATTATAAGTATCTTAAAAAAAAACAAAGATAATTAATTGTGATTATTTGAAGAAAAAAAATTCATGAATCCAATGAAGATTTAATATTGCTTTTCAAATTTGAGCCTTTAATAAGCTTATTAATGCTTTCAATTTGGAGTCTTTTAGCGATATCTATAAAAGCATTAGTGCTCTCATAGATATGTTTTTAAAACGTTTAAGTACATAACTGTCAAAAAATAATTACGTCAAATGTCAATGTCCTCTTTTTGATAAGACTCAAATTTATGGAATTGCTTTCTGCAGAATAATTCGCATTTATTAGGTAATACATTTTTAAAGTTTTTAATTGAATTTTAAATCGAACGACTTGTTGATTTTAGCGACCGTTAGGGAAAAAAATTTACAGAACATAGAGCTTAATTTTTTTTCTATATATATATATTTATAGAAAATAATTATGTATATATATATATACATAATTTATAAAAAAGACGAAAATTTAAAAAAATAGCTTAAAGAACACGTTTTATAAGGAGTATTGGCGCACGGGTTTCATGAATTGTGGGCCAAATCAATCCTTATACAACTAGTTTTTTTAACAAACTATTATAATGTTATAGTTACACGCGAAGTTTGATAAGTTGAAGAAAGATCACACTGACGAGAAAAAGAAGATAGAAGACAGTCGTAAAAAACTAGAAGATGAGGTCGTTGAATTTAATCGCCGCAAATCACAATACCAACAAATGGGTAGCAGCCACCACACACTAACTTTGAAAAGTAAAAAAAAATAGTTAAGGCTGATGTTTTAAAAAAGTTGATATGTCTCCAATTTTTAAAATATATTTATTAGCGAATATCTATTATACAAATTTTAATTTTTTTATCTCTGTCAATTATTTTATTTATATATAGTTTGTATTATGTATGTTCTAGATTTACTTACTTTAGTTGTGCTTAACCCAAGTAGTCATTTTTAAAAGCAACTACAACTACAAACCAAAGTTTTTTTAACAATGCATCCGAGTATTTAAGCACCGCCATTTTATGTATTTTTTTGTATTTTTGATGACTAATATATAGTTTTGTATTCGATTTTTGTTTGATGTTCCTTAATCTATCTCTATGGTCTATGATCGGAGACAGTCCGATAAAAACTCATTACCTGTCTCAACGAAATTGTACTTGGGAGTGGTTTATACTTTAATGGGTGACCACTTTAACTATTCACATCTCTACGTGTCGCTGGGTCGTACTTTCACATGTTATTGGGGTATTTAGCATGTGTGTAACTGTTTATAATTATTTTAAGTTGCTTAATTGTTCTATCATTTTGGTTCGAAGCAAAAATTTTTGGCCTTTCAGTAAATACGAACTAATATCCTACGATTATTGCTACTGAATATGGTACTATTAATTCTTTTTCAATCAAAGACAAACTAGATTTTGTCTGGACATAATATTAAATGAAGTTCATAGATACGCCCTCTGCTATACAAAAAGCTCCGAAAATTAATATTTTATAATTCTTATTGAATGACATAAATACACTATATTAAAATAATAATTCAAAGGGTGTTCAAAGCTTAGCCTTATGAAATAAAAACCAATATATCCCAAACAAGAAACTTGGAGGACTGGGAATTTTATCCTGTTCCATATACTTTTGTACTTCTGGAATGGTCATTTCTACAACCTCAATAATCTCATCTCCCACTCCCCCACCTTGAGATACTTTCATGTCATCGGTAACTTCACAATAGAACGATGTTTGTAAGCTCCCCAAAGTTCCAACTCCAGATCTATATGATCCAATTTTAATTAAACTAGTTACAGGCACATCATAACCACATTCTTCTAAAATCTCTTCTTTGGCAATTTGCTCTATTGATTCATTTTTATCAACAAGACCTGCACATAATTCCAGTGTTACTCCCAAACTTGGGGGATATTTTTCGATATCTACAGTCTCTTTTTTCCTATCCCCTTCATCGATACTTCCAAAATAAACTGGTGGTCGAAACTGCTTCACAAAAACTAAAGTATTTCTATTGGTATTGTAGATTAAAATAGCGACGCTATCGTGTACTTCCAGTAAATCCCAAGTACGTTTTAGACCATTTTGGGTAAAATGCATTGTTTTTGGGCGGACATAGATGGATTTCTCAAGCGGTTTTAACGTTACGTCAGTTATTTTGTCCATTTTCTTCGCTTTGAAAGCCGTTAAACTAGAAAAACAATTTTTCGCCAAAAGATATAATTTTTCACATAGTACATTAGTTTTGATAATGAATAACCTCAACTTACAGATCGATTCTTTTATACGATGTGACACAGATTTTGCGGTTGATCAGGCTTAAATGCCCTTGAATAATACGTGCAGAGGCCGTGACAAATTAGTGAATAGACTATGTTATCTATGTGAATAGACAAAAATTATCAAAAAAACTTATTTACTTTTAAATATGTCAATAAAGTAATTATTTTAAAAGGACTTCTCATTGTCAATGTCATTTTGTCTAATAAGCCATAGAAGCGAGAGCGAAGCGATAAACAATACGCTCTGGTCTGCGCAGGTGCGCAGCAGTCTAAAATTAAATGCCGCCATTTTTATGTGTTGTTTTTATAAACCAATTTATACATATAAATTGGTTTATATTATTTGTATCTTAAAAATTTTGATTTTTTGCATATTATTTATAACTATATTTTTTTGTTAAAGATTAAGAATTTTTTGAAAACAAACTTGTTAAGAAGTTTGTTATGTCTCAGCGAGTTTCTGGTTAGAAATCCTTGCCTGACAGTTGATCACTTATAAATAGTGATAGGATGATAACCATATTTTACAACATTATTTTATACAAATTTGTATTATACATAGTAAACTATTTAAGTGATTGATGACGTATGAGCAGGAGCTTAAATGTTTCCAAATACAAAATATTGGTTATGTCATCGACACGCTAGAACTGTTTGCTACGAAATTTTTCTGATAGAGATAGTGTGATTCCGTTTACCAAAAACAAGTACATAAAACATAAACCTCTGTTTACAGCTGTCACCGCATTGAATGAAAACTACGACAACGTGGTCTTGTTTACTTGAAAACATCAGTGCTCTACTTTGTAGGCCATAACGAAGTAAGATAATCTATTGAATACAAACAAAAAGAGAACACAAAACAATACATAATCAAACAACTTGATATCTTTCTATTATGCTTTAATACACAGCCGTTTCTACTTAACAAGCCGTGAATAGCGAAATGTGACAACGGTGTCAGTGGGTCTATTAGCATTCACTAGATCAAGTTTTAAGTGTGTTTATTAAATTTTTCCGGTGACAATACTTTTGTTTCAAACTTCAAATAAGTGAAACTGTTGTGATTTAGTATGTATTTAGTCTTTACAGTTTTCCAAGTGTTTTAATTTGTTACTGCATTCGCGGGTGTATGACAAATTACACTATTTAACAGTGGCAAACTTTTTAAAGTTTTGTGGTAATTTTGTAGTGTAAGCTGGATTATAGTGCCTTGGTAAGTTGAAAATTATTTAATGTGATCTGAAAGTCATACCTATCTACTTCTGCTATGGTCTTAGCTGAGCCCACTTCCATAATAGACCCATTAATGAGTTTATTGTCTATTATATGAGTAAATTATTGAGTTTATTGTTTATAAAGTTTATATGCTTTTGTTTTACATACTTTTTTACTTTTCCAGAAACTACATTGTGATATGTTTACTTTAATAAAATTTGAGAAGATTTAACCGCTTTTTGTGTGATTTCACATAGACATCAGCTGCACTAATGTAGACATAGTTTTTCAAAAATCACTTGAGAATTTAGTTGAAATTTTTTTGGTAGGTTGTCAAATTTTGCTCACAATGATGTTGAACTCCAAAAATGCCAAAGCCATCAAATTAAAAATGAATAATTATATAATAACTTTTTAGTGGATTCTAAATGTGTAAAGACTCTTCAGTTTCAAAGAGAGGGATGACTAGAATTAATTAATTTTATTTATTTGCAATAAAAATACATAACAATTTTTATAAACTGTTTGATACTTTAAGATACAGCTTCAAATAGTGCTACCCATCCTGCTCCTCCATTATTAACAGATGATTGGTATACAACTCTCAAGTGTGAGTTCGAGTATAAAGTTGCGGGATTGTCCTGAAAATTCAAAAAAGTTTACTTAAGTTTCCAAAACTTAGTACTTGTTGTTTCATACATTTTTACAAAAAACATGGTCATTGGTATCTTCTTTGTCAAATGTTGTAATTTTTAAATTATTATTTTTGCAATCTCCTTGTATGTCAAACACTGCAAAATAAAGGCGTTTTATGTAATTATACTTTTTAGCAATAACGGTTAATTACCAGATATTTTAAGAGCAACTCTCATACCAATAGGTACTCTAACTTCCCAAACACATTCGGTGCTGCTTTTGTATCCTAAAGGATGTAAGGGACTTGTAAAACGTCCTTTGTAATTGTACAATACACCACCACATCCTTTACCCTTATCAGATGATGTATACACCAAATCGAAACTTCCTGATATTGAAGATCCCATTGTATTCCATGAATGTATCCATAAATTGTTAGTTGTTGAAAATACCGGATTGGGCAAAGCATAATTACAAATTCTTTGTAATAGTTTTGAATTTTGAGAAGCACCATCTCTTATTTCCAAACCGACTTTAGTACAATTTTGAGTGTTATATATAGCAAATTGTTGAAAATATAAGGCAATTGTATAATTTTTGGGCACTGTTATTAAATGTATGCAATCCTTATTTATTGTATACATGAGTCGTCCTTGAATATCTGTATAGTTTGAATTACAACCTAAAAAATGTTTTTTTTTACAAAAAAAAGTACTGATATATGTTTTTATATATTTACCAACTGTAAAGTACTCAAGTTTAAAACCTTTTCTGCGTTTGTCTTGGTTATTTCCACTGGCGAATTTGATTGTTAATGAATATGTATTAGAATAATAGTCAAATGGTTCATCACTTTGGCCGCAATATTGATAAGAACCTATTACCTGGGAGTAGCTCTACAAATTAAATAGTTAAACAACAACCAACCACCAATCGTCTAATCAATTTACCGAAAATTCTGGAATATTTCTTCGACTTCCCGAAATGATTAGAGGACCTCGACCAAAAACATTATAAGGCCGATAGTCGCTCTAAAACAATTTTTAATTAAAATATAGAAGGAGAAACAATAAAAATAGTTGGGAGATTGAAGCAAATAGATTTTAGTTGAAGTGGGTGAAAAAAGACAAGAAGGCCGATTTTTATGTGTGTAGGTCTGGTCAGTTTTCTAGTCTACTTGAATGAACCTTTGTAGAGTAGTGTTTTTTGAAACGTTATTTTGAGATATTTAACTCTATTTCAATGTGAGATTTTGAAAATATTAAAAATAATTATATAAGACAACAAAAACATGGACAAAAATGTTATCTATTGATATGTTCTACGAATTTAAGTCAAAAATTTAAAAATTAAATGTTTTTCATATTATTAACACAGTTTTACCACTTGCCAAAAAGTTTATTTTAGATCTCGAGAGCTCTTTCGACCACCATGTGGTCATCATCAGGAGATGAATAAAACAGTTTTATTCATCTCCTTTTTTTTGGCAAGTGGTAAAACTGTGTTAATAGTTTATAGTGCCAAAGATTCCAAATCAATCAATTATTTTTCATATTAGTAAAAATAATTCATAATCAGATAAAACAATGAATAATTAAAAAGATTCTTCAGTAAGAAATCAAAATCAGTCAAGAAGTATTAGTAATAATGACGGTAACGTTTTTAGTCAATCGTGTAAACAAAATTATCAGAAGAAAACAATTTAAAGGAAAAAACTACTGCAATGCTAACAATACTAAAACAGTAAATCTGTGCGTGAAAATCTCTGGTACAATCACCTAGAAGGAATGCTTCTTTACATCTCTATTCTGTAAGTGATTAATTAGAACAGTTAAATCTTTTGTTGTGTAGAAAGACTTGTCGTGGCTAGACGTTATAAGCTTAAACTGAAATTCAAGCTGGCAAAAGAGAACTAAAGAGTTAGTGAATACACCTAGGAATATAGTTTTACTTCAGTTGTCAATAATAGGTTCTTGATAATTAATTTGATAACATATGTGTAACAGTGCCGGAGTCTGTAAATAGCAGTGTGTTCTTGCTATGCTTAGGTATAAGTAATTTTAGTATTATTATTTTTAATTGTATAAGTTTATTAAATATTGTTTTTAATTAGTGTGCTTCTTAAACACCTCTGTTGTCTCTCTAGAAAAGTTGTGATTGAGTTTTAATCAGTTAGTTTTGGTTAGAGTACGTAAAGAAGTGTTTCAAAGTCGCATTGTGTCAGAAAAATGTGCACAATTTTACACAAGACAATTTACATAAAAAAATATGACTTTAATAACCACTGATGAATTATGGTATGGGAATGAAGTTTAATATAAAGCTTTCACAGTTCTTCAGTTACCAAGCTTTATCATGTCACACTATAGAGCCTAATACTTACCAAGTCTTCATTAATTTGAAGTTTTTCAACGCCACAGTTATTGGATATAAATTTACCATTATTTTCATTCAAATCTAAGTCTATAAACCTAACAACAAATTTTGCTGCACTTTTAAGTAACCAAGAGCATCTTATGTCATTTGGATACTTGTTAGGATAGTTTGGCGATTTTAGAATTTGTGGCTCATTTGTTACATTTAAGTATACTGAGCCGCATATAGCTAAAAATTGACAAAAACTGTATATTATGTAAAATTAAAAAAAACAATAAAATATTACATGGAATAGGAGTAAGCGTGGCTTTAAACGCTTTATTATTTGTGGAGCTTGTGACCAATCTCAAACTTAAACTATTTGTCGAAGAAGTAAGATCCTTTTGAACGTTGTTACTAATAATAGCACAAATCTTTTCCATTAGTTCTGAAGATGGTTGTTTTCCATCTCTAACCTCCACAAAATCACAAGTGCAATTTCCCAAATTGTATTTTTTGCTACTGCAAGAGGTTGCTAAATTAAATTCTGTAAAACTAATTTTAACGCTAGTTCCAACAGGTGATGTAACAATCCAAGTACAATCTAAATTGTACAAAGTTGGTGGTTGCAATGTTGTTGCTTGAGTTAGATTGATATTTCCGCCACATCCTGCTTGAGGACCTAGAATAAAATAGTAGGTACGACTGACATTTCTTGATTTATGGACATTTCTAAATATTTTAAAATGTTACTTACCATAAACAAAAAATATTTCAGCCACAAACCCTGTGTGATTCAGTGTTCTGTCGGCTTTCATTGAAATAAACATAGAATTTGATGTTGATTTGATAGCTGGTGGATCCGAGCTTAAATCGCCACATAAATTAGCGATTCTTTTGCTTAAAGTCGGTTTGATGTCATCAAAGATTTCAACATTGTCAAAATAACAAGTTCTTTTAAATTCAAAATGAAATTGTTGGAAACGTGCCACAATAATCTTATCTTTTGGTGCTGTTATATTCCATTTACATAATATATAACTGTTGTACAAACCGATGATCCTCGCTTTATTCATTGAAGGCGTTGAAATTATTGTAGGTGTTGTTATTTGGCCTCCGCAATCTAATAATTTATTTTCTTATTCAAAAGTTTAAGACAATTTGTTTTTTTATAAAATATCTAAACCAGCAAACTGTTTTAGTTACTCAATGGTTTTAGTATTAATCTACTCGCAAATAATTATACAATTGTGTTATTTTTTTGTCGCATTAGAATTTTTGTCACTATAAACTATTAACACAGTTTTACCACTTGCAAAAATGGTATTTATTTTATTTCAAAAACGACCATGTAGACATCATCAAAAGACGAATAAAAATACAATAAATAATTTTGTGTAATAAATACATATTATGTCCAAATAAAAAAAAGGTTTTCCATAAATTGTATAATAAACTATTTTTTGCATGAGTTTAGATCTTTATAAAAAAGAATAAAAAATATTACTGTCTAGTTGATAAGAAAATCTAAAACCAGCCTTTTGAAGGTATGCGTCAGTCATAAATGTGATAAAAATGTTATTGCTTAGTCGAACTTCAGCGGGTACTTTACTACCACAAAAAACTTGCTTATAGTAAGGATAATTTCGAAGTCTTGAAGTTTGCCAAATGTTTGATATAGAAATATTGTCAAATTTACAATTACTTCCGACTAAAATTTAATAAACATAATAAAATATGAGTGTATTTGAATTTATCAAAAATACGTACATCCCTCAAGTTCAAAATCGTAGAATTTGATATTTATAAATTCTCCTCTTTGTGCAGTAATATTGTATTGGCAATGCATATTTTTATTGTACACTATTGGAAAGCCTGGACTAACTATAAAACGTTCTGTATTGTCAGCATGAAATTCTCCACCGCAATTCCACTCCCATTTTGCCTAAAATAATTCTTTGCTTATTTCAATTAACTTAGTTGTTCAAGACAATGTGAGCTAGTAAAAACAAATATTTTTGTATGTATAATTGCACTTATCATCTTTTTTGCGTAAAAACATTTTTGGTATAAAAAATCTGCTGTCGATAGACCTTATTGTAAGAAATAGACCGTTTATTATGCAATCTGAAAATCTACCTCCGGCTTTAATGATATTTCTCATGGATGACAAAACGCACCGTATCATAAGTTAAAAATGACAACTTTACAAATTAAAATCACAATATTAACGATAATAACACAAATCTCAATTAAATTTGCCCAGTTTTATACATTTTTTATGTTTATGTTTAGAAACTCGAACCTTTATATACTATATGCTTCGTCTATTGGCAAGACGAATCGGGCATCATCGAAAACATTCCCTTTCTATTGGTTAAAGCAATAGAAATTTTCAGTTGCTATGAAAACCAAGCTTTGCGCTCTAAACGACACAGGATTTGCACGACGTTAAGGAAAAATCTTGTTTGACAAACAAAAGTGAGGTTAGGATAAATTAATAAGTCCTGCTGGCAGTGCTGACACCGTTGTTTCATAAAATTGTGCTGTGTAAACGGGACATTGCTTTAACCAATAGAAAAGGAGTATTTTAAATGCAATTCCGAAGATGCCCAATTCGACCTCCCAATAGCCGAAGAATATAGTTTTTTTTTTATACTGTAAGTTTGTTATTATTTACTAATTATTTGACAAAAAACAAATAATTAAAATCAGAAAAAATTAGTTAAAAAGAAAATCTTTCAATTAAACACTGTTCTTACCTGAAATCCTTGCCCGTTAATTTTATCATTACTTCTAAATAATATTTTTATTTTATTAGATGTCGAATTTATTGTTTTTGGTATATCGCGACCACACTTTTTTCCCATTGATACCCAAGAATCTTTCCAATTCCAAATTTCTACGTAATCATTTTGACAATTTTCGCTTTCTTCTATTTGGAAACGTGAATAGAAAACTAAAGCGACGTGATAACCTGGGTCACTTACTAATTCCCATAAACATTCAGAATTTGATGGATAATTGTCTGGATAAGAAGGTGTTTCTATGATTTTTGTGCGGTCGTGGAATACTCCTCCACATCCTGGGAATAATGGGAAGAAAGATAACATTAGCAAAAAAATGTTTTTTTTTTTTAAATTAACTAAATAAATCTTTGGAATGTTGTTCTAGCAAAATAATCTTGCAATAACAATCCTTAAATCTTTTCCAGAAATACTTTACAATACTATTACAAGCTCAGCACATTACCAATGTTGCCATTTAGACCTGTTTAAGAAAAAACCTACAATAACTTATAGCAAAATCTGCAGAAAAAGAAAAATACGTTTTAATTGACTATTAAAACCATTGTTAAGTGATTTTACAAGCAGGTCTAAATATAATAATTAATTCTAGCATGAAATGTACCTCCTGTTTTGCTTTCGTATTTCAAAGTAAATCCTTTTCCATTAGAACTATCATCAAATTTGTATTCAACCAACAACGTATTGCTTTGAGATCTAATAAGATTAGGTTTATTACTATTACAAAATCTATCTATCTTAGGACTTTTTGAATTATATCCATTGTAGACATCGAGAAAACTTTTTTCACAATCTGTTCCTAAGTTCAAACTATCAAATGTCAACCATATTGTACTGTCTTTTGCAACTTCAATTAGCCAAGCACATTCTACTGATTTTGGATTTTGAGAAAGGTAATCCGGATTCCTAATAGTCCCCGATGCTGAGTTTAGAACACCTCCACATTGATATGTTTTGTAGGATATTGTAAAGTTCACTTGACGCGCAGGGTAGCTTTGATAAGCCTGCAATTTGTTTTATTGTTATATTATACTTTGCCTTTAATTCGATATATAATCAAATAATAACTAGGTTATTAATTGATAATCACAAGCTTATTTATATCTTGCCTCAATTTTGAAATTCGAATAAGGTGATCTAACTATAGTGTTTGATGATGGTACGCAAATCTCTCCAATGGAACGTTTTTCATCTTCTAAAACAGTGAAAAACATATTTGTTTTTACACAACATAAACATTTTTTGACACTGCTTTTTAGCTTGCTTACACACCCCGACTTCAATATAAAAAGGGAGAAAAGCCAAAAATACGGTATTCTTAATCTAAAATATTTTGAACAGTTGGAAGTTTATAGAAGCATAACTAATAAAACTAGTGTCAAAAATATTATTATTATTACAGTAACAAATAAATTAACGTTTTAAAAATAACAAAAAATAAAATAGAAATTGCAGACATGAAGTAGCAATTTATTTAAAAAAAATGTAATCTAAATTTACATAAAAGCATAAAATAAGATAAAAATAGTTAGACTAAAATGTAGAGAAACATTATTCTAGTCGAATCTTGAAGTGCATGCCTTTTCTTGCATTTCTAGTAGATCTAGATAGCCCAAACTGCGGACCTACTATAGTAAATGAAAAGAAGTTTCAACTTCATATAGGACCTTTTACTTTGAATTTTGAAAGACCTGTTTGCTAAAGAATCCGCCGAAAAATGTTATTTTACTTACTTGTTTTAATATATATATTTCCATAATATTTTTGGCAACCTTTCTTCCCAGGAACAGTCACGTTTACAGTTGTTTGTACAGTCAACGCAACTGTAGTACTTTGAGAGGATGGTACATTTCTTTCGTATGTGCAGTAATATGTAGAAGGCGTTATTGGTTGTCTTATTGTTCCACTGCTTTGACTCAAATCACCAATGCAAACTAAACAGTATTTTTTAAATAACATCATGTAAAATTTTCAACTGACAATTACTTGCTCATGCACTGCCACTAACCTTAGATGTAACATAGAAAAAATATAATTCAATTTCAATTATCGTTTATAAAAACCAATATTTGGAAAATTTGTACTTGAAGACGAAAGTCTTTTATACTTTCTAAATGTAATTTAAATTTTGAACCAGAATTTAATACAGCGTCTGTTTGATCTATTTGAAACTCATTAGCCGGATGAGTGTCAAATTATTAACTCTTTTGCTTTTATCTAGTCGATAAGATAGTGGTAAAAATAACACACGGATAAACTCATTCATTTGCTAGTTAGCTGGTCGGTTTAGTGAAATTGACTTACGTATTACAAAATCATAAAAACTTCTTATTTAATCAATAAGTCTTCCACAAGTCTTCCACAATATTGCAAATTAAGATCTTTATCAAAATTCGGCTAATGCTTTTCAAATAGAACCAGACGTCACTTTTCTGGTTTCTTCTACAATGCTTAAAACACATAGTACAATATTTATAATTTTGTTTAAAACTCATAAAAATGTTTGAACCTTGAGTTACTATGTAAAGCAGCGTGTTGGGGGCAGAACCTCGAAGCGGTCGGCTTTAGTTATATTTTTTTTAGGTACGAAAACGTATATGTAGATTAGTCGCTTATTGGCAGTCATAATAGAAAAAAGACATGAATTGGTTGAAAAGACATTAGAAAGAAGATAGTTATGCACATTTATTATAAATGAGAATTTTGACTCAATTTCAAAGAACGGCTCCGCAGTACCGCTCTGAAAATGCTATTATATACGTACAATTCGTACATTTCTTTGAATATCGTACACCAGAAACCTATGTGTTTTTTGAATTTTTAACAAAATTAAAAATATTGAATATAATAATTTAATTTTTTAAGCGTTTTTTAAATTCTAACTTGTCTTGCAATATTTTCAATTATCTATTAGCAGCAAAATAGTTTAGTTACTGCATAGGGTTCAAATTTTGCTAATCCATGGTTTTCATAAGGCTAGTGACACTGCTTTTTGAAGATAATGCTTTACTAAACCAGAAGGTTTTTATCAGATAAAATAACAGTCAACTCACTACTTGGCTCATTCGATGTAAACTTAGCTTGAAACCCTCTTCCATATGTACGCGGAGCCCAATAAAACACAGATAGCTCATTATCTGATGATTCAACTACTTTTAAAGTAGTTCTTTCTGTAATCGTTTGAACGTATGAAACATATTTTTTACTATTATAAAATGATAGCCCTGTTAAATACGATCCACTTAGTCGCGTATCTAAATTAAAATCCACTACTTTCAAAGTAATTCTCCGACCACGGGGTGCTACTAAACGCCATTCGCAATGTCTTTCATTTTTATGTGTATCTGGATATTTTGGAGATTGTATAATGCCTTCTGACGCTTCTATTGTGCCGCCGCATGCTAAAAAATGGTTTTGTATCAAGAAAATATGTAGTTCAAACTAACACATTACTCACTTTCAATGCTTGAATTAAACTGTAACCAAAACCCACTAAAAGTTTTCTTCGTCTTAGAAGTTTGAAATTGTACATAAACTTCATTCTGTGTTGATGAAATTTTTTCGGGAATAACGCTTCCGCAAAAACGCCCCAAACTATTAACTTCTTCATTTATAGGATTTTTTTCGTAAATACGAACATAATCTTCATCACTGCAGTTTTCAGCAAGTGGTAGATCTATTTTTTTAAATACTATATCCATTGCATGTTCAGGTGGCGCAAACAAACGCCATGTACAGTTTGCTTTAATAGGAAATTTCTCTTTTACGTTGAAAAACGGTGACTGCACTTTACCTGTAGAACCTCTAATTGTTCCACCACAGCTTCCTAATAAAAAAAATGGTTAAAAAATACCGTTTATATTAAATTTTAAGCAACCTATTTTTATTTTTGCTTTAAATCCATTGCTCGGGTCAGGCACATCAGTGAAAAATTTGATAAACATCAAATTGCCGGTGGTAAATTGAGAATCTGGCAGACTACAAAATTTGTTAATTAGTTTTGAATATTGTGTGCCACCATCTCTTATTTCCACATATTCTTTGGTACATCTAAAATATTACTAACACTTAGTGAGAGTTACAGATACAGACACTTCTGAGAAAGCAAATAATAATAATTATTTAATTTTTTTAAATAAAATTTGAACAAGCTTAAAAGAAATCAAAAAAATTTAGAGCTATTTTTTAAAATTTTTATACGTTAAAATAAAATAAGATATATTTGCATCTTATGAAATCTTGATTAAAAGGCTCGATTAAAAAAAAACATAAGTTTACACAAAGTCTACCACAGTAATTTGCTGTTTTAGGAATACATGATGGGACAGCGCTGATAGTCAAAGAAAGATGAATATGCGTGGTTTATAGTGACAGACGGTTATATTTTTCCATTTTTTTTGTGTTTTCGGCATTAGATATGTATTTTGAACTTGTTTTTTCTTAACATCACCGCAGCAATAACTACAACAACAAAATTCGAATTATTTACAAATACTCTATCAAAAGTGTCTGTATTATGCTTTTTATTACTCAGAATTTGGATTCATATCAAAATGATCTACGAAATCAATCCTAAGGTTTTCACCAGGAGGAGCTGTAATTCTCCAAAAACATTCTAAGTGTGCCGGTGGTACATTTGGATAGTTTGGGGTAGATATTTCTGTGTCATTTGAAAATTGTGACAGTGCAATTTCACCACCACAGGAATATAAAATCTCACGATAACGTATTTTAAAATTCTATAAAAACATCATAATAAGCTGAATTTTGTATTGTTTTCTTACTCACAGCTACTGCACTTGTTCCAGAAAATATAACATAAGCATTATTTCCTGTCGTTTTCATTTGGGGAGGTTTTGACTCACCGCAATATTTGCCTTGACCAAGTACAGGGGAATCACTAAATCGGCCATTTCTAAGCTATAAATTTTTATTTTAAATTTTAACACAAATGCATTGAAAAACTAACGCTTTTTTCCACTTTATTTAAGTTATTTTGACATTTAAGTGGTTTTTGCAAAGTGAGAGCTTTATTAGCACATACCGGGTGATTTAAGATATGCCTCTGACGATTTATTAGATATCAATCAAAGACAATCAAGTTTACACACTGCACTACATTTATGCCATATGTTATCAAATCTAGATTTTTGAGATTTCTAAGAAAAAAGATTTTTTTATCAAAATTTGCATTACCTGTCGTTACCACTCATAGGTCAGAAATGCTGAATAAAACCAATCTGTAAAATTTCTGCTGTTAAAAAATAATTAGCTTTTGAATTAAAGCCGTTTTGATATTTTTATTGGTAAAATACCATTGTAATCCGCGAACTTGAAAAAGAGCAAATATCACAGATGAAAAAATATTAAAATAGAATAAAAATATTTATAAACATTTTCCAAGATGAGATTGCATAATTTTATTCAAAAATGTTTCAAATATCCAAATAAGATTTAAAATCATTTTTAAAGATGTGACGGCTTATCTGTGTGCGCAATACCATAACAAAAGTCGTACATATGTTCAATTATAAGATAAAACCAGTTACAATTTTTTTCAGATTTTATAAAAAGTACTCTTTTGAAGGCAGATGTTAATCTCTTGAATCAAGCGGTATGTATGTTTTACAAATCAACCACTAAAATTGCTAAAACGCTGTAAAGCTAATAAAATGTAATAGTGGAAATAAGGTCACAGTAAATTATTATAAATTATTATTTATTTACCATTATATAATTTTTGCATTTCTCATTAGACGGTTTATAAATGTAGAAATCTAAAAATTCGATTTCTATAGTTCGACCAGATTTAACGGTTATATTCCATTGGCACTAAAATTATAACAAGTATAACGTATAATAATTATTATTTAATAAAAAATAATTTTTATTGTATAACGCGCGTGCACTTGATAACTACGAGTTTACGTACATTAAAACTTCTCTATTTCTTTTAAAAATACAGGGAAGTTTTATATTATTATTATTCAGCGTGTTACATGTGCGAGCGCATTGTCAAAATTCACTCTCAAATAAATTTCATAACGGCCTTAAAAAGTATAGCTTTAATTTTTTTTTTCAACAATTAAATAGTAAATTACATACCTAGGCCAGTAAAATAAGAAAAGTCTCAGAGCACATGTAATTGTTGGCCGAGGCGAAGCCGAGGATGACAAACATGTGGTCTGAGGCTTTCTTTTTTACTGGGCAAGGTGCGTATACTATTTTTCTGCTCGACGAAGCCGGAAAGTTGCCACTTTCCGGCCGGAGGGCAGAAAAAGTACTTTCTAGCTACTTACCTGTCTTGTGAACACATTGCGATAACCCGACCTTGTTTCATTATTATAGATTATGTAACCAGATGGATCCGTTAGTGTCCCGCCGCAATCTGAAATAAATTATTGAAAAGTATATTTTTTAATCGTATATTATTATTCGGGTTTAATAAGATGTTGCTACACGAGTGTGTTTAAAATACGACCACTACATTAAGACGCGTTTTAATAAAACAAGTGTGACAATACATTTTATTAACCAATTGTAATATATTAATTTATCTACATTGCTTAACTAATTTTTAAAATTTTGACAGTTTAAGATTTCTCTTTAGTGTAGGATTTTTTCCATCTGAAGATTAGTAATCACATTGATATTTTGCATTAGATTTGAAAATAATACCGTAGTTGTAAAGCAAATTTAATAATCTCTATTATTATAGTTCAGTTTAGCATTTACAGACGCTCAAAACTATTAATTTACCTCTATAGCGCCTGATTATACACAAAGCCGACTAAGAGACTACTGAGAATTTATTTATCAACAATCTCAAAACCAACATAATTATAAAAAAGTATAAAAAGATCAATATAGATAAAACATAATAATATATGTATTAAAACAAACCAAAACTACCTTGTCCAACATATGCCTGGAATCCAGTCCCATTTGCAAATCTATCACTTTTAAAAACTAATTTCATCAAGTTTGTACCATAAAATGAAGATGCTGCAGAAGTATTTTCGTGACAAACTTTGTTAATTGAACTCCAATCGGAATTTGCTTGCTTTTCAAAAATTTCGATGTAATCTGCATAGCAAGCAGGTCCATAATTTCTTTGTAAATCGACTGCAGTGAAGAAGATCATTATGCGATTCATAGGTATTGTTGTAAATATCCATTCACAAATGAGATTATTAGCGTACCCATTGGGATATCCAGGTGAGGTAATTGTCGTAGAATTTCTTAGGATATTTAAATCTATTGGCTCTTCTGAACCACAACCTTTTACTGGAATATTATAAAAAATCAATAAGTACTTCTTCAAAATATTGTAAAATATTTTTTTATCTTTAATTTATTATTAATCTTTCAAAACACATTTTAGAACTTACGTTTGTTTTTTTAATAAACAAAAACTATAAAAAAATAAGTTTTTGTGAAAAAAAAATTATTATCGAGAGTTTTGTAGGTTTTCCTCAAAAAATTTCAATCCCACTTTAATGTAAATGTAAAAATATGTTTGTTAAAATTTCGATTTTTAATATTAACATTAAGAGAGTACTTATCGCACCTTTCTCTTTTTCTTAAGATTGAATGGAAAAATGTCAAATTGTCATTATTAACCATGAGCAATATTGAAAATTATATTATTGCTCGTCAATAATGAAATAATATTAACCATATTTTTATCCATAATCCAGAAATTACAATCTGCGATCTTATACAAAGGTCGTACGTTTTTCTACTAATAGTAAAAAACTCTAAAATATTACAATTTATTTTTTTTTATTTTTTAAACAAAAAAACTTTGAAAAGAAGTTGTAAAACTAAGTTTGACAGTGGTAGAACTGGGTATTCACGTAAAACTTACTTTTAATTTAAAATATTTTTAGTTGTCCATAATGTTTTACATATTATTTTGGGATGTATGCAAGTTTTTATTAATAATTATTATAAAATACTAACTTTTAACTTCTGACGGTTTTAGAGCTGGAACACTGCTATCGATTTGTAACCAAGTAATAATAAACTTTTCAACTGTTCGACTAGATGAATAACTAGTAAAAACAAGATGTACAACATTTGTTGCAGATTTAATAGTCTTATTATTTTCATTACAATATTCGCCTGTAGAAGGAGAAGTTGTATCTTCTCCATCATATACCTAAAAGAATTTTTATTTTGAAAGTTTCAATTTTGTACCAATTATCTACAGTAATCGATGCGTAGCAATAATCGGATCCTCCATTTTCAAGATATAATTCTTGAAATGTTAACAAAACACGTTTTCCATAGTCTACGTTAATAGTCCACGTATAATCTCCATAAAATGGCAATCCAAGATCGTATAGCGGAGAAACGATTCTTCCAGAAGGACCGTAAAGTATGTTATCATGATCTGTACAATTATCTGTAGTTTCAAGTCGGAATAATAAGAATTAAAAAATACTTACTCAGATAGTATTCAGCGTAAAATCCTTTTGAACTACCTAAAACACCATCTATTTTGCTAGTTTTTAGATAAATCCATAAACTACCCATATTTGTAATATTCGTAGGTATGTCATTACCACAAAAACTACCAAGATGTTTGCCATTTCCATTGTTTTGTCTAATTTCTAAATAATCAGTGTTACAATACTCAGAGTCTAGCAAATCAAAGTAACTAAAACTTAAAGATACATGATTTCCTTCTGTTACATCAATTGTCCATTCGCATGCGGTATTCATTGGGTATCGTTTCGGATATCCAGGCGAAGCAAAACTGCCATTTAGCGCCGTTAAGGTACCACCACAACCTATTTCGATATAAAGCCATTTTTAAAATTTGTCAATATAATCTCCTTAAGCTACTTTTAATACTCACTTGACTCAAAAACAGAAAATGCAGCGTTAAATGCAGTGTTATATGTCAAAACTATATGCAATGCAGATCCCTCACTAGTGAGAGTCGGAGGTACTTTCGATCCACAGTATTCTCCTAAAACTGGCGCTTCAGCTGATTCCCCATTGTAAATTGTTAATGATTTGTAATTATCATCGCAGTAATTACTCAAGTCATCCAAATGTGTGACTGTCAAATATATATGTTTTGTTAAATCTTTTGCAATAATTGTCCAAGTACAGTTTTGCTGGTTGTAATCTATATCATTTGGATTAACTTTAATGTCACCAAAATTTTCTGCAATTATTCGAGCACCACACGCCTACAAAATATTAAAAACTAATTTTTTTAATCTATGTAACGTCAAATAACAATACATTTATTCGTTACATCTAAAATTATTTAATTACTCAATAAAAACTCATACGCACTTTTTGATATTTTGCTTTAAATCCTTTGGCTGTGAGACTAGAATTTGTAACCATTTCCAAAAGTACAATATTTGAACTAGATTTGATAGTACCATTAGGGAATTTTTTTCCGCACGCTTGAGCTATTATTGGGGCGTTTCTATTAGCACCATCATACAATTTAACATAATCACGATCAAAGGAACAATTTGTGAAACCGTAGAAATCAAAATCTTCAAAGTTAAAATCAATTATGTGACTACTTGCCACTTCAATTTCGTAGCTGCAAGTATCGTTCACATCATAGTTGTTGGGATAATTAGGTGAAGTGATTATCCCTTTGTCTGCTATATATTTTCCACCACATTCTAAAAAAATATAGTTTTAATTTTACATGCGTCAAAAAAAAAAGAAAACAATAGGTACATGACAGACTAGGATTAAAAAGCTTTTTATTTTTGAGTATAAAACTTGCTTTGTAAGCGAGTTGAAACTTTTTTTGCTCATTGCCTAGTGCATCAAAACTTGCTCGCAAATGCGTTTCAATACTAAATTCTTGTTTTTAACCTCTGAACAAATAGAAAGTGTTATAAGTTTGAAGTGTATTTGTCCGACGCTTTGTAGCTGCCAAACGATTGAATTAATATATATTTTTTTTATTTGAAAGCTAAGACGTCGAAAGTGTTTTTAGTCATAATTCAAAAAAAATCGGCTCAGCCGTTTAAAATTATAATTTTTTTTTAATTGATAAATAGATTTAAGCATCTTTCGCAGGTCTAATCTAATCCAAATTTAGTATTACGTTTTTTTTATAAAATTAGAAAAACATTGTGGTTATAAAATTTGCAATACACGCGACTCTCTCACCAACTTGCAGCAGAACTAATTTTGAAACATTCTCAATCAGAGGCTTAATTTTGAGTAAACTTATCAGTTTTAATTGAAGTTTTTGAACTATTTCTATTGTTATAAATACTATTGTACAGATCGTTCAAAATTCTTTATCGGGGTGTTGTAACCGTATGTCTATTTTTAAACGTAGATACATATGAAGCGTTTAATAAATTATAAAAAACCTGTCACTTTATATTGCACAGCAAAAGCTGCTGTAAATAATTTATTTTCTACTGTTTGTTCTTAATTTTGCAGTTTTCAATTTGGTATATTCTTATTAATTCTGCCATCATGGCATGATCAGCATTGTTTATTCATTATAAAAATACTATCAAGATTCAACAATCAGCAGATATCAAATTTGACAAAATAAATCTGCATCTAACTGTAAATTAAAATTTGCACTTACTTGTCGGTTTAGTGGTGTAATTAGCGTAAAATCCTCGCCCTTCAATCGACCGGTCCGTTTTAAACCTTACAAACATAAAATTACCGGTACTTCTTAATGTTATAGGTTTGAGCTGTCTGCATATCGCAGCAATTTCCGGATAAGTTGAATCTTCTCCGTTGTATAGTGCTACATAATCTATATTACACATACTATTTTGTTCAATTTCCACCTTGTGGAATGTAATTTCAATATGATTGCCAAAATCAGCTTCGATCTTCCAATTACATTCAACACCTGCTGGATATGGATTCGGATAATTTGGTGACATAATGGTGCCTGTCGGATGTGTAAGAATTTCACCGCAACCAAAAATTTGCCATTCTAATCTGAAACCGTTGCCGTGAATCAGATTATCTGTTACAAAATGAACTGAAGCTATTGATGCATTTAAAGAGATGTAGGGTGGTATTTCGTTACCACAATAAGTTCCATGTTTTTGGAATTTTGGATTTGGATCTTCATATTCATCATTACTTTTTTTATACAAAATCTACAAGCAACTGAGATAGTAAAAATATTTTAATTCATAAGTCACAAAAGTTACCTCTACGTAATCGTATAAGCAGTTTGATGAGTTAGTAGTTTTTTCTAAATTAAAATGTGAAAACGATATATTTATTTTGTTGCCTTCAGCAACTTGAATTTCCCAATTACAGTTAACCGAGGTTGGATAAGAACTAGGAAAATTGGGACTTTCTATTACACCATTAAAACCAGAAAGTGTGTTGTTGCACACTATAAATAAAATCAGTTGAATGTAAGAGCGTTCATAACAAAATAAACTTACAAGTTGTATACTGCAATTGAAATCCTCTACCATTTCTGCTCAAATCCGATATGAACTTTATTGTCAAACTGTTTGATGTTGATTTAATAATTTGTGGATTTGGTGTACAATATTTGCCAAGTGATTTTGACTGTAGGTTTGGTCCATCGAAAATCTGTAAATAAAAAATAGAATGCTTCCTGCTTAGATCTAAGACATTTTGATGACGAATAATAATTTCAATCATTTTAAAATTGAACAAGATATGTAATAATACTTAGTAATTAGACAGGATTAACCCAAAATACCCATCAGTTTTGCAAGTTTTTGTGCCCACATTGTTGGTCAGCTGTTTCAAAAAGGAGCTTGTTTACCTCGACCTGCTGACATTAACATAGCAATATAGAGTTTAATTACCTCAACATAGTCAAGGTGACAAAGGGCATGGTGTTCCAAATCAAAATCAGTAAAAACCAATTGAATAAGTGATCCCACGTTTATGAAAATTTTCCAAATACATTCCGTATTTTCAGTATAAGGTTCTGGATAATTTGGAGAAATAATAGCACCTGTAGGACCTGTTAGAGTACCACCACAACCAGTAGCAACTGATTCCCATATTATCTTGAAGCCTCTATCAAATCTGGTCATATCTGATCTAAATTGAAGATAAAGTCTGTTTGCATGGGAAGGTATCATTTTTGGTATGGTTTTCCCGCAGTATTTTCCTAACAGCGGGGAAGAAGCAGTTCCTCCATTTCTAAAAATAGTTTTGATACATTTAATAAGAGATTTTTGTTAACAAAGAAATTATTTTCGAATTAAATCTCTAGTCAAGTAATTAGTATTTACCGTATTTCTAAATAGTCATAGCGACAAATTGAATAATTTTCCAAGCTAAAATCAGTTACGTTTAACAATATTTGGTGTCCAGATGGAACTTGGATAGTCCATGTGCAATCGACGTTCAGTGGATACGAATTTGGGTAATTAGGTGTTTTAAGAGTCCCATGCGTTGTATAATAATTGCCACCACATACTTAAAAATAAAAGACAATAATTATACCTAAATAAGGCTAATCAATTTTTTGCACAAATTTTGATTTTGCTTTTCTACACCTTGGTCGTACTTTAAAATTTGTTACGAGAAATTATTTTTTTATATACAACAATTTTTACATAGTTTATTTTTGATTCACTCTAATAAATGTGACACTAAATTTCTAAATTGTGATAAAGTGAAAACAAAGTCCTAAAAAATGGAAATATTTTTTTTTGCAGTCTTCTACAGAGATTCAACGTATAATTCACAATCTGTAAAGCAATGAAGCGTCAAGCACTAAGTGAAAACGTAATACTGAAACCGTGTTGAAATTACAAAACGCTCCATATAAATAAAAAAATCAATGCAAATTTTTCCAAACTATATCTGTAAACTTGAACATGTTTTGTTCTTATTGAAACTCTTCGGCAAATTGCAACAGGTTCAGATTTGAATAAATTTGGAGTGACAAATTTACTTTGGGCTTATATTTATCCAATTGCCTGTTAGTTCCGTAATAATATAGTAAAACGAGCGCTATTAGAGTAGCTTCTGCTCATTTTACGCTATATAAAATTCGAAAATCAAAACAGATACCGGAAAATTCAAAATGTACGGTTACCCGTCAAATGCTCAAAAAAAAGAATAAAATTTAATTCAAAAACTACAGATACATCTTGTTTTTCAAATGTTTTGCATATTAGATTATGAAGCAATTAAGTAGTGCATGAATTTTTATGTTTAAGTTTTTGCGTTAACTTAGAACAAGAGTCTAAAGTTTAAAAATTAGATTTTAATTGGTTGTTTCTAGATTAAGCCCATCCTGTAACGAGTGAATTTTTATTTCATTTCTATAAGCTCACATAAAATACTTAATCAAAAATTCTACATTTTAGTTAATCTAATATATTATTATCAAAAAACAAAAGTAAAAAGTGAATTATAAAATCTTCTAATTATTCATTTCTAATTGAGTGCATCAATAACAATAATTGAAACATTAAAAAAATAAATATTAGAAAATTCATCGAAATTTGTGCTAGAAATTCAACAAATTATGCAAAAATATTTATAACTCACCATTTTTTTCCAAGAGAAAATTATAGCTTGCCGAAAATCCTCCCAAATTAAAAGAATGATCAGATTTAAAAACAATAGTCATCATATTAGAACTGCTCAGTAAAATTGGTGGATTTTTTTGTCCACAGAATTTACCAATTTGTACGCCTATATTTGTAGCAGTATCATTGTCAAAAACTTGTACATAATCGTAAGAACAATCATAATTTTGTTCCAATTGGAAGCTTTGCCAAATTATTTGAATGACGTTGCCGGGTGGTGCGGCAATTATCCAATTGCAGCCGATTGATGGACTATAAACATCTGGGTAGTTAGGAGAGGTGATAACTCCAGATTTATCCTTTATGATTCCTCCACAACCTAAATATTTTTATATTTTGTACTTTATATACAAGACTACTACTACACATACTGAAAATAGCAGAACATAGTAAATAATTAATTACAAACAAAATACGAAGTGTTGTGCCGCTTCTTGTAAAATTATAACAGTCGCTATTAGAAACTTTAAAGTTAAATCTGACATTTCAATATAAGTGCGTTTTAATTATAATAACTTTAAAATTTGACAGATACATTAAAAAAATAAACCTTAATAAAATAACGTTCACAAGAAATTAATTAGGAGAGTTATTTTTTAAAGGCCGATTTGTTCTAGACAAGAATTCAACATTCTTTGTAAATAATTAATGTCATAGATTGAAAAAAAGCTCTATCTTGCTATAATAGTTTAAACCTAAGAAATTGATTAGTTATTTATTAAGCACTATCTGGAAAAGCTATACTCTATTAAGTCTAAAATGTTAATCCTATAATCGAACGCTAAATATTTATCTTGGTCAGTTGGTCTGTTGACAAAAACTAAATTCATGTTAAAAAAAATGTTGATAATTTGTTCAGACTTTCTTTAAGGCGCACCATGGCAAAGAAAAATGTATGTGACATAAATGATTAAAAAGATTACATTATCTTTATAAGAGAGTAACATTAAATATCTCTATTGGACTACTACTTTAAAAATTTTGTGCACAATAGTATAAAGTCAAAGAACTGATTTAATTTTTTAGGAGCAGTTAACTTTAGTTATTGAAAACGATTATTTAATAACGCATCTACCTAATGTAGAAGTACAAATAATATTTCTTACCTAATTTTGTTGTAGTATAATTTGCTTGAAATCCTCTCCCGTTTGCAGTGGCATCGACTATAAACTTCATCCATAAATAGTTGTATGTAGACACAATCAGTGGAGGTGGTCGGTCACAATATGTACCTATCAGAGTTGAGTTGGCGTCGTGTCCATCTCTCACCTTAAAAAATAAAATATAACAAAAAATAGAACGAATAGTTAATAGTTGAATATATATATATTTTTTGAATTTTGGTACATATTTTCACTTACTTCTAACGAATCATATATGCACTGAGGATGTATATTAGCTTCCAAATCTAAATCTAAAATTTTCAACTCTATCACTCTACCCAGCGGTTGAACTATTTCGTAGATACACTGGACTGAATGAGGATAATTATTTGGATAGCCTGGGGATTCTATAATTCCACTGGGTTCAATGTATTTTCCACCACACACTATAACAATATATTTGAAACATATATATTATCTATATTTTGTTACGCTGCTACCAAACAAAGTCATACAGTGAAGTGTGACATTTTATATTTGTTTATAAATATAGATTATGGAATAGCACACACCATTCGGTAGGTACTGCCTATGCTATTGCTAAAAGAATTAATAACTTTGGTTTGAAATTGTTCAAGTGTTTATAAAAAGCCAAAATTATCTGCGTACACTAAGCATCTACTGGTAAATTTCAGTAGAAACAGAAGAAGAAAGCTAAACATAAATGGCAACTATATCAAAGAAATTTTTCAAATACATGCTTTTAAATATTTGTTGTTGACTTTAAAAACAAACTTAAGTGTGTTTTTGAAACCATAAACCCAAGGTTAAAAATTAAGATTAATAACGTTAACAGCACAAAACAGAACATCTTGCATAGTGGTTTCAGATATATGACAGAACTCATAGTTGAACATCAAAGTGACTTTTAATATTAATTGCTGCAAAATATCTTGGAGCATAGAAGATACAGTTCAACTAGCAAAATTATATAGTGCTTTTTATTTTGAAGCTCTAAAATGAATAATTGCTATAACTGCTGCTACAACTCAGGCAGATTTGCGGAAAAAACTTTGTAAATATTGTATAAAAGCGGTTAGCAGACAATATAAGCACAATAAATGCATTTTCTTTATGCAGCTGATCCAACAAAATTATGACTAAGACTAATAAACTTTGAAAGAGGCAAATTGTTTTTTTTTTCTGTTAAATAGTTTGTATATTAGAAGTGAATAGCATTTTGCAAAAACAGGAAGATGGGTGGGCTATTATTGCGTTTCAAGATCTAGTGATATTAAAACAGTTATTCTGCTGACTAACCGATTCAATCAGTGCACTAGTGCACAATACACTTTTAACAAGGTTTAATGCGCTGACAATTTTGATGTATCACCAAACTCTTCTATGAATATAATAAAAAACTATGCATTAAAGAGCTTTATTTATAAATTTAATAAAGAAAAAGGTCTAATCCGATAAAAGACTTGAATTTTAAAGTAAATACTAAGATTTCAATAAAATTTGAGTTCAGCTACTTTTGGAATATCTGCCTTAAAATCTAGATACACACTATTGCTTCAGTTAAAAAACGGTGTGTATAAATATAAAAGTCAATGTATTAATAAAGAGGCATAAATGCAAATTGATGAGCTTTTGTCAGCATCTATTTAAATAATAATAATAAAGTTTTTTTTTTGATTTCTTACCGCTTTTGTATCTGATTAATTTAAAATAATATGTACCTAATGGCTAAATAAAAAATTAATAGCATTTTGAAATTTATGAAATATATGATTGGCACTTTTAGTTTTAATGCTTAACCTTTGTCCTACAAGAAGCACCATATAAAAATTCGCACTCTGTACGTAAAAAAATCTCCTAATAATGAGCCACTTTTCAACAGAGACAAGGTGGGTTAGGTTGCCATATTTTAGCTTCAGGAATTTGTGGTAACATTTAGTTCGTATCGTTTAGTTGTACATATACATAGTAACGCTGAAGATATATGATTATATGACAGCATTAATTAAAATCATCGTAGCAATGAAAGACAATATTGAAATTGAGATGATTGCAAGCTATTAACCTGATTTTATGGTACCTTATCTTTTCAAAAACCAGATTAAAAATTCGATTTCACAATAGAGAATTAAATATGAGAGCTTAAATATGATTTATAGTTGAATTTTAGCAATGCAACAAAAGGAACAATTATCTGCTGTCAAGCACTTTAACAGAGCCTATATAATCTTATAAAATAAGGGCTACTACAACTATGCACTTATTTCCAACAAAATTCGATACAAAACTTTTTCTTACCTGTTTCATATCTCATGACAAAACCACCTTCAGAAACAGCCCAATCTGTTTTAAATATTACGGTCAATATATTAGTTTCCGAAACATAAGGCGCTGGTACAGTGTCACCGCAATATTGTCCTATGAGAGGGGAATCTGATGTGGAACCACTGTGGATCTGAAAAGAAAAACTAATCAGCTATGTCACAAAAAATATTGTTGTACTTGGCATAACATAAGCGTTTTATTTTGAAGTGCAACAACCTTTAAGAAGTAGTACTCTATAATACTACTGCATAATCGCAATAACGTTCATAAATATAAACTATTTTCAATTTTGCATCAAGAACATTGCTTATATTAACACTGATTGACAAATCTGATGCAGCTTTAAATAATTTGGCGCTTATAAACGGTTCTGGAGAAGAAAGAGTTACTTGAAATGTAAAAAAAGTGATGTAAGAAAAAATTAAAAGCGTATGAAAAATGATGTAATAAGCTAGTCTGCAATTCTTTAGTTAACTAATTAATTTTTATTTTTGCTTATTAGTCTTGACTATGAATAGAAAACAAAATTTTTAAACACCCGCTTATAAAACATTTAATTGTTTACTTGAAATATAAAAATCAATTGATCAAAAGCTTGAAAACAGTTTATATAAATCGGTTTGCTTATTTATTTTTCGGTCAACCGTATAATTGCATGTGTACCAGTTCTTTTACATAGGCCAAAAGCGACTTATGCCAGTTTTAGTTTGTTTTTTGTGCAGACAAATTGTGTTTTGTTGCCTACGGGTGCAACTATTACTCAATCATGTGTTATAAAGATGTTTTGTTTGTCTGGAATTGTAATTTGTTTTGGAAAGTATGATTGTTTTGTTTATTTTACAATTGATTGGTGAGGAATCTTTAGCACAATAAACTATTCACACAGCTTTATCACTTGTCAAAAAGCCAAAAAGTTTGTTCAATAGGTTTCGAGAGCTCTTTTGACCACCAAAAGTGATTATCATTGAATAAAACTGGTCATCATCTCCTGATAATAATCACTGAGTGGTCGACAAAAACATGTAGACTGAAATTAATTATTATACTGCCACATTTATTGTTCGTCACATTGAACAAATGTCACTATCGGCGTATTGCGAATTTTATTGTGGTTTTCAAATCACACATTATACAATTTGACTATCTCTTTTATTCATTTTCTCAGGTTGCTAGAAAATTGCATTATCAGTTGAGTTTAGCTGTTATTAATTATCTTTTTAATTACTATCGACTCAGTAGCGTGCAACAAATCTTAGCCAACTGTTCATTTTTTTATATCTTGAAAACGAAAAGACTTTTACTAAAACTTTTTTTTAAATGAGGTATACTTTTATACAACTGTTACTGGAATTTTTTTACACGTTATATCAGCACCACCTGTATAGATAGATACTTACGGCAACATAATCAAACTGGCAGCGGTCTGATGACTCCAGCGAAAAGCTCAAAAACGTCAACTTAATCCTTGATTTTTCAGTCAATTGAATTCTATATTCACAATATATATCATTTGGATAGGCATTGTCATAAGAAGGTGACCGTATTTCATCTTGATAATGGGTATACACTCCTCCACAGCCTGGCATTCCTTCGGTTACAGAATAAGTCACTTGAAAACCTTGGTAAGATTTAGTTCTATCGGAATGAAAGTGGACTAAAACCTCTGGCCCTGATGAGTATATTCGTGAAGGATGCGTAGTGTTGCAAAATTTTGCAAATACTGGGTCAGTTGGTTCGGTTCCGGTAATAAACTATCGAATAAATAACGTTTGTTATTAAAACAATATTATTGTAAAGACTCACTTCTAAATAATCTTTGGTACAGTCTGAATCGTTACCAATCATTAGTCGGAAAAAGTGGAATATCAGTCGCTTTCCCATTGGAGCTTGTAAAGGCCAATAACAATCCCTAAAATTTTGGTTCAAAAACTTTTTAAGTAAATTTAGAAAACAATTTGTTGATAAAACTGGCAAGCAATAAAAGATGTAATTTTAAAGATAAAACATGTGCACATTATATTATAAAATATTTTAAACCAACATGATATTTTATGAGTTTATAACTAATTTTAATAATAAAATTTCGTTCTATCAATTGGTATTATTAAACAATACCTATTATTTGGATAGATTCCAGGTGATCCAGGCGATTCAATAGTACCATGAGAAGTAACTTCTTTTAAGGGCTCTCCACAATCTACAAAACGTTATTGTATATATCAGTTTTGTTTATAAGAACATTAATTACATGGGTTTACAGAAATCCACGATAATTCAAAACCGTCAAAAGCTACTGAGTGATCAGATCGAAACCACAAGTAAATTATGTTGTGAGTGGAAATTATATTTCCTCCATTTGGTAAATTGTGACCACAAAAGCGACCTATAGAGCGAGCCAATGTATTGTCGCCATCGTGAATCTAGGAACGTTTAAATCTAGTCAGTGCGCTATAAGTTATGAACCTATTACTTACTTGCAACCAATCATATTTGCAATTATTTGATTCTTCTACACTAAATCGTTTAAAAGTAACGTTTAATACACGAGCCTCATTTGTTTTAATAGTCCAAGCACAACTAATTGCATGCTCATACGACCGGGATTGTATTGTAGGGTAGACCAAAGTACCATTTTCCATTTCTAATCGACCGCCACATGCTAAAGTTTAAAGCATATTAGCAAATGCTATTAATGCAATTTCCATTTTACCTTGTCTTTCAGTTTCACATGTAGATCCTGTAAAAGTACTTGTACATGTACATCTAAAAGAATATCCATGCAAACTTGAACAGGTTCCACCATTTTTGCACGGATTTTTTGAGCATGGGTTTATTATTTTGTTACAATTAGTTCCTGTATATCTTGAGTAACAGATACACATATATCCGGTCCCATTGCGCAAACATATTCCATGATCACAAGGAGTTGGATTACAAGGATTTTCTTGTGAAGGTTGGAGTGAACGAGTACAGCCGCTTGGTCCCATTCCGTTACCTATGTAGCCGGCGGGACAAATGCATTCAATCGATGTAGAGCTTATTGCTAAAAAACAAATATAGTAGTACAGCACTGTTACTAAAAATTTTAAGTCTTATTCTACACAACAACATCACAAAATTGTAACAAATTAATAAATCGTAGTCGAATAAGTGCAGAAAACACAGTTGCATCACTTTTACACAACTTTATAGAATCAGAATAAAATTTATGAGAAACTATAAAAGAGCATCATTCTAATAATCTACACAGCACTTTGGGAATTTTTTTTTATTAGAAGAAATAAGAATGCGCTGCAAGAGAAACGCTGTTGTTTGCAAACAATAATGGCTAAGCAATACTGAGAAAAAATAAAGATGAACGAAAAGCAAATTTTATAAACTG
Source organism: Lagria hirta (assembly GCA_947359425.1). NCBI lineage: Eukaryota > Metazoa > Arthropoda > Insecta > Coleoptera > Tenebrionidae > Lagria > Lagria hirta. Next base: position 9,008,646 of record OX375797.1, on the reverse strand, counting down.
AGCTTTGACAGACAAATACGCAAAATCGAGTCTTAATGTAGCACTTTTAAAAAATATCGGTCAACTACCACAAAAAAACATCAAAATGCAACTGACAAACATATTTATCTAATTGTGATTTCGTCTAAGCTTTAAAATAAGTTTTTAAAACGTAATGAGATAATTAAACAATTGCTTTAAAAAGTAACTTCTGGAAAATATCTAGCAATCTCTACTTTTAGAAGTAGTTGTTTTTGTCAAAAAAAAACCGTGAGGAACTGTATTTAAACGAAATTTTTCCTGGTGTAGCATCTGATGAAGCTACCTGCCAAAAAAGCACAGACACATGAAGAAGTCAATTTTTTGCGTCAAACTTAAATGTTCAAAAACCCTGCCTTGATAAAAAAATCGTATACCAAATAAGCCAAGACAAAACTACGAAAACTACATCTCCAAATTTAAAAATGTATATAATGATATGTCGTTTTTTTTTAAAATGCAAATTATTAAGCTTAACTTTGTGCAATTCTCAGTTAAAACTTACAAAATATGTTGTTTTCACATTTAAAATATGACGCTTGATATATGAGGGCAAAGTTTGACCAATAAAAAACATTTTAAAGTAGAAAAATAATTATAAAAAAGCTCTACTTCCAACAAGAAACTTTTACTAAACTCATAAAGCCTGAAATGAGTTTCAGGCTTGGAATGAAGTTTAGAATGCTTATCATCTCAATAGTGACTACTTCTGTTAGAAAATATACCTATCCTGATAATGCAACGTCTACTGTAATGATATATTATTAACCGTCATCTCGTTCGCATTTAATTATTTTAATGCAAAATAAGATTCAAATGTAAAAATATCACATTAATTACTTGGGTTAGCCCTGCAAGTTGCCAAAGCATGACAACCTCCATTGTTAATGCTACAAGTGCCGTAATAGCCACAAGTTACACCATCTCCTTTAAAACCGGTAGGACACGGACCACAAACTCTTGAGCCCTACAAAAGTTAAACTAGTTATATATTTCTATTTTGTTTGTTTAAAACATACTTGTGTATTAATACATGCCACCATCGGATTGCTACTACAACCTCCATTGTTAGTAGCGCATTCATTTATATCTGTGCAATAAAAACCGTTTCCTCTATAGCCTTGTGGACAACTACCACAATGGAAAGATCCAGGAAGATTAATACATTCAACTAGGGGATTCACTGAACAACGTGGTGTTTTCGCCGCACACTCGTTCTCATCTGTATTACAAGGTGGAGTTCTCCCATCCGTAGTCCATCCCTACAAAAATATGATTAGCAAATACAATTTATGTTAGTCTTTAACAAAACATCTGACTGTAAACAAAAGCCTTATGTTTTTGGACTTTTGTTTACTTTAAATTAGTCAAATATTGTGTCATTATACGGCAGGTAGTGCATTACTGGATCACATAGACATTTGTAGCCAATTGTGTCATATTGAGTGATACATGTTCCATGCCCACACAATTCGGCATTAGAACCCGATTGACAATCTGTAGATCGGCGACTACAGTGCAAACCAAACCAGCCTTGTAGACAGAGACATCTAATACAAAAAAAAATTACATTAATCTTTTAAAATTCTGCTCATGTTAATACGTACTCGTATGAGCCTACTCTATTAACACAGGTAGCACCATTTTGACAACCTAAATCGGTACCAACAAACCGAGAACATTCATTGACGTCTTTATCACAACGAGGACCCTAATAAAAAAATATTATCAATCAACTAATAATTGCCAATAGTTATATTTTTAGTATTTTACCTCCCATTGTGGTGGACACTGGCAAATAAAATTGTTAAATAAGTCTTGACAGGTTCCGCCATTTCTACATGGATTGCTCAAACAATCATCTAAGACTAATAATGACTTTATTTCATTTACTTGATTCTGAAGTGTGGTAACTCTTTTATTTAGTCTCCGAATGCGTATAAAAAGCTAAAAAACAGTCAAACTTGTACTTTATTGTTAACAGTCTCTTTTTTTAATATTGAGAGCAAATAAATAGTTATTGTAGTTACAAACTTTTTTAAACTGTATATGTTACTGCAAAAGCGTACTTCTAATAAAAATATTTGCTTCTCAAATAAATTTTAATCTTAATAAAATATTTTAAGAAATTACTCTTGAATTGCTTGCAATTGAAGTGGTATTTCTTCCAGCATTGTTTTGTACAATAGAACTGACATTTATTTCGCCATTTTGCAGTAAATTCAGTTTTTCCATCAATCCTTCATCAAAAAATTGATTTAATTTTGTGATTTTTTCCATAGAGTCTCCAAATGTTGCTTGGTAGCTGTTAACTACCTTCAAAGCTTTGTTTGACTAAAAATTTCAATAATGAGTTATATATTTTGCTATTAGCAGTACTATTATAATACTATTGTCGGTTTAGGTATTTAACTTTAAAACTGCGTAACTCCACTAATGATGAAACATTATGTTTGATCATCATTAAGTATACAAATTTCTAGCTGTTAAAGTGAAAAAGTGCATATAAACTCGATAAATTTTTTTCGCATTTTGCAGTTGCTTTAGCAAACTGCAATTCTTAACTTTAAATAAACAGTTGTTGCTTTTTCTGTAAATTTATCAAAAATTGAGTGAAGCAGTTTAGGAGTTAAGTCGTTTATATGACAAAATATCTCAGTTTTGATAATTATTGTAATTTATAAAATTTTTGAACAGCAAAAAATTGTTTCTCTAAACTTATTCTATAGTGCAATAACAATTCTATATAAAAACGTGAGATTTGCCATATTATTATGTCTTTGATGTAAATATAGCTCGTTATCTTAGAAAGATTTCAATGACTTAAATACAATAATTAATCCCATTTTATAAACAATTCAATGACTGATTAGCTGCAAAACTTTTTACTTTTAGCGGTAACTTTCTAAGCTTGAACGAACTATTATAGCTACATCAATATCTGTAGAACGTCAAAAACAGTAATATTTACCAGCTTTGCTGTTTCAGTCAAATCAACCCCATTAATATGAACACCACCTTTTCCTTGAGTTTGCAAACTGATATTTTTATGTTCAGCAGCATAAAATATCAAATGTCCATTTTGCGAAACAATCCTTGGCCTAAAAACAATTTAAAATAAGCATTTGTTATATGCCATATCTATTTCAAGATTAAATTTTATATCACATGGATAGTTTTAAAATGGTGTCCGCGACATAAACACGAGAATAATAAGAAAATCTAAATTAATTTAATTTAAAACTGGTTTGTACCAAAAAGGCACAATTTCATGAGTAAATCACAATTGAAATTTTGGATAAAGCCGTTGGAGTGAGTAGCTTAGGCTTTTTTTTTACTAGATCAGTTTGCTAAAACTGATTTTGACGAGTTTTGCTTGATGTCATATTGACATGGCGAATGGTTGACAATGATTGTAGCAGTTATTAGCTATTAGAAATTACTCTAGTGTCAAACAAAACGGATTGACAATTAAACAATTATTATAGATTTAACAGAGTTTAGAACAATTAAAAAAATTAAAATTAAAAAAGTTATTAAAGGAAGAATAATTTTGGCGTTTAACAGTGCAATTTGTAACAAACGAGCTGTGATTCTAAAAATTTCTAAAAGTGTTAAAAAAAAGAGTTAAAAATTTTAAAATGTAAATGTGATCTAAACACTTTTATTTTTTGTCAAAGTGCATTTGCTTGCAAACTATGTGTTGAGGCTAGGCAAAAATGTAAGGCATTTTTGAGAAAGAAAAAAGATATATTTGGTACACCGTGCTGAATTTGCAGTCAGAATGGAACAGATATTCTGATATATAAGACAATCACTTGTTGAACTTATCGGCTCACATTTGTTCAAAGCTTTGATATTCACTTTTTTGTTGACATCAAACATGTCGGTCAGCAGAGAATCTCCCCAGTAGGGATTGTATAATTTGTAATTGTGATTAAAAATGAAAAAGGGCTTTTACAGCCAGTCGTTATTGATAAATTGTAATCATTCGGAAAATATCCCTGCTAAGTTATACAACAGGGTTATACCGTGCTTACTGTAACTTTAATTTTTTTGTCCTGGAGGCATCTCTTTAAATTTAATGGTTTCTTTTTAAATTTTTTCAGTTATTTATCTCTAAAATAATATAACTTTTCTTATGCTGTCCAAAAAATCCGTCGAGAAAATCCTGGAGACTAGGGATCTAGAGATATTACAAATGATCTCAAAACCACAAACTCAGTGTTTTGTATTAGTAGAATGTTTTTACTTTGTGAAGATGTTTTAAACCGATAACTTCCCATATCAATTTGATCAAGATCTAAATAGTAATTTTTAAGTTATTCTTATTATTGCTATTTTTGACATATATTTTTGACACCTACAATTGATTTAAACAACTTAAACTAAAGCAATTTGAATCAATTAAAAAAATAAAATAATAATTATATTAAAGTCGGTTTTTTCTCAATTTTTTATTTACTTAATTATAGCTAAAATAATATTGTATGGCTATTTACTATGAAAAACTATAGATAATTATTAGAGGTAAAAAAAATTTGTTGGCAAAAATCTACATTTTTAAATACAAATATTTTAGAAATTAAGATTATAAATTTTTGAGCTATTTTCAGAAAAACATGTGTTCCAACTTTGACTCTCAAAAACTTTCATAAATATCAACTTCACAGAAACAATAAGTTGAACATAAATATATAATTATCTAAGAGTGGATTTCTAGTAGCCAAATTTAATATTTAATTATAATTAAAAATAATCCTTCACGTGATTGGCTGAATTTGCAAAAATAACGAATCCAATTATCGTAATTTTAAATTTAATTGCAATAAACTCAATTTTAGTTAATATTTACAATCCGGTTATCAATTTTTGGCGTTTATGGCTTTAGTCAGCAAATAGAATTTCTCAGCAACTAGAGCCATTTTTACAGCAACCAACCGCAGTTTTATGGCAGTTTACAATACCAGCTACGACTTTGACACGTTAACCATAGTTTCACACTAAGAAACGCTTTGGATATAACGAGTTCAGGCTAAAAACACACCCAATTCTTGTAAAAAATCGTTACCTACTGTTAAAAATATTCAATACGGTTCAATTCAATCTTTATGAATATAGTTCGAGACGATCCTATTAAGCATCTGGCAAGCATTAGTTTTCGAGTGGAACCTTTATCAACTATTAATAATGGCAAAGCAATATTTGCAAAATAGCGTTAGACATACTATACTTTCCGTAAGCGTATTTTTTGCGTCTGACCAAAAAAAACGGTACTGAGTAACAGTACATTCAAAATCAACCCTTCTGTCAAGTGATATAGAAAAACTGCTGTAGCTTCATGTTTTACTGCGATCATTTTTTCTCTGAAAACTGATCTACGCATAAAAAAACTCATATGTACCACATTTTGTTTAAAATGGTCGCGTTCTGCTTTTTAAAAATAGCACCTACTTGCAATATTTTAGTACTAAATTACTTGCGATAGTGCTTGTACTCTGTATTGCAGTGCGAACCATAGTAATTTTATTTGAAAAATTCCAGAACGTAAAAGTAGGCGTTTGGGGGCGTAAATTGTTTGCTAAGTCACTTGTTGCTAAGTTGCTTTTAAAAGCTACTTTTTTTATTTTTCAGAGAGGAAAAAAACAGCGTTTTGTGAGTGGTTAATAACAAAGCCAGATCTTGCCTATAAGTAAAACAAAAAGAGACGCTGCTATGTTTCACAATATTGTTAAAACTTTAAAAAAAACATTATAGTGCTTTATATAGAGATCTTGTTACACACTCGTATCCCCCCAGGCGTTTTACATAGTTCTTGATCCAGCCTATTCAAATTTTTCCGATTTTGTCGGTTTTGTATAAATTAACAAAATGATCAAATTTTATTAATGCTGGAAATAACTTCTCAAAATATTTCTTTAGAGTCTTTTCTAGACGGCATATGCCAGAGATTAAATTATCGACACCGGTTCAAAAATTGAGTATCTTTTTTTTTTAATAATTAATTAATTTTTATTATGACAATAGCAATTAATAACCTGATTAGTGAAATGAATACACTAGTAAAAATACAAAATTGATACAAAATACGCTTATTGAAGGGGCGTAATTTATCTAAAAAGTACTAGGAGGTGTCAGGTGCATATGACACATGAGAGACTAACTTATATTATTTAGCTAAACTAAATTAATATATACTAAATAAATAATAAATATGAATTGTTTTTATATTAATTTAAATTTTTATTTAATAAAATATGTTTTTAAATTAATTTCGTTTTAAATAAATAAAATCACCATTTGAGTTATCAAACAAGTATTATCAAATTTATCCTGTAAATATATTGAAATAAGGGTACAGAAAAACAATTGAGGTACTTACTGTGATGAAAAATAAACATTGTCATTAGCCCACACAAAACTAATATTAATCAAATAAATTAAGCAGCTTAAATTAATTAACATTTTTCTATAATTTTGGCAAACATTTAATGCAGCATATTTTTAACCGTTGTTTATTAAGAGACTAATTGCTCTCAACTAACGCAAAACATTTTAGAAACCCATATTGACACATTTTTGGAGGCGTAAATCAGGGATATCAAATTCATCAGGCTATTATTTACCATTGTTTCAAAAATTTAATTCACTTTTGTGTTGCCTATAATTTATTAAGGAGCAATTTGTTAATAAATTTATCGGTTCCTCTCAGCTAAAGCCTATGTTACACACACAAAAACAGTCTGGTAACTATGCCATACATTACATATAATGTATTTGCTGCAAACATTTACCATACAAATTTAAAAATATATATATAAATTTGTATTTATAGCCGTAACATTATTTAGATCTTGCCATTGTTAGAATGTCTCGTAAGATTTCTGATACCTGCTTTTTGATTTTCTTGGAATTAAGTTATTTAAAGCTTGTTCTGCTTCAATTTAAGCCTTTTCTGGCAAAACATTGTTTTGCTAAGCTCGAGAGGTTGTTAATGAAGACAGTACGCAGTCGGATACTAATTTACTTAAGTTACAAAATAGAGCTCAAGCGGCGGCTATGCTGCTAAGCTCGTATCAAGCAAAATACGCAAAACTATATTATGTTGCAAGACGTCGCTAAACAACGAAGGTTTCTAAGATACAAAGCCTTCTGATTTTTCTTGGGTTGGTGATTTTATATTATAAGGCTTCTCTGTTTTATAATTTTACTTTTCGCGCCCGTTCTCATGGCTTTAGGTTAAATTTGGCGGTTCGATTTTTTTATTACAGGGAATATAAAGCTGCTAGACATTTTTTCCTAAAATTTATTTGATGTTATAATTTGAAAAGAAAACCATAAAAATAGATCTGATTTGGCCAAACAAATTCTATTCTAAAATTGGTTTGGCAGAAAAGTTTTTTGTTTTAATTGACCAAACTCTGGAAAGAAGACTTTGATGGTCTTCTTTCATAGAACTTTTACACTTGAGGGGTGGCTTTTTTACGGTTGTGACTGTTGCTCGATAATAGGTTTTGAAATGGTTCTCACGACTCACGTATTAAATATAATATTCTAATAGTTTGATTGTCTCAGTTTTAATATAGTGTTCCGGTTTGAGAAATAATTTTATTAAATCTTATTTGTTTAGAATGCAATCTAACTGCAAATAACACATTTTTCTGGTTTGGAGCTAATCTTCTTTACGAGTCTTGTCTATTGCAGGTACTCCAAGGGTGGCTTTTCGTCGGTTTCAAATGGCCCAAATGAACAAATAATTTTAATTAATCATACTAAGCCTTTAATTTACTGGTTTATGAATTTGTTTTTTATAATATTTACAAATAAAAATTCATTTGCATAACGACAATGTTATACTAAGCTGTTATTATACAGTATGTCTCAAAAAAAAATTAAAATTGTTTTTAATAAATCAAGTGGATCATCTATCACAAAACACATTTTGCAGATAGATCCTTTAAAAAAACATACACACCTACTTTTTGTATGCCAGAATAAGATAACATATTCAAAGTATATTTTATATTCAATATACATTTTGAAATTGGATGCGCAAATTGTATTTTCGCAACTACTTGCAATGAGAGTGTTATTTGGTAGAGTGCAAAAAGTAGTGATTAAAAACAGACAGAAAAGGATTCGCCAAAACAAAATACTAAAATGGTCTTTTGCGCACTTAAATTTAAGCCCCGATCTGTATATTTTTCCATCTAAAGTATTTCTTTACCTACTTTTATTAACATTTGGCTCAGGCCAAAAAAAGTGTTAAAACTATGGAACATTATATAGCCTTTTTTCTTTACATCTTTTAATGTATATCTTTTAAAATTTATTTACTTTACAAAAATAGTTAATTCTACACAGATTAATTAAGTTGACAGAGAAGAGCAACGCTTCTTTTAATCCAGTGGGCCGGATTTTCACTAGTGTCCAACAAGACCGGTAAAACATAATTTGTAGAATGTCCAGTAGTTGATAAAACGCCTTTCCGTTCTGATGTTTTGTATACTGGACACACATAGCGACCTTTTTCATGATATTCCTGCTTTTTGATTGGAATTATTAAGATTAGTGGCATGCGGTCATTTAGAATTTTTGGATAAAGCTCAGCTAGTTGTTGCTTATGCCTATCCCATCTTGCTCCGTCTGTGAAAAAACCATAAATAAAAGCACCATCAGCTGGAGCTTTATTATTTCTATCTTTGCTTTGAATTTCGAAGTCAAAAGTAAGTTGGTCAATAGGAATGGTATATTTTCTAGCAAAATTTTGTTTCACACCAGTGAGAAAGGCTTGTGTAAAGAAAAAACCTGATATCCAATAATCACTAGGTTTACCATTTTCAAACCAAATTTCCAAAAACTTTATTCGATTTAAAAAATCAGAAATATAATTGGACAGGTTTTTAAGACTTGGATATGAATTGCTGGCCCAAATAGATGGGATTTTTCCAAGTAAAAGAGAACCAGAAAAGGATTCTAAAGATGGACTCATTGATACTAAACCTTGGATAGCTTTTTGCATGATTTTTAATGAATTTCTGATAGTTGTCAAAAGTTTATTAAAGCGTACCATTTCCTGAACCAAAACTGTATTCATTGATTCTGAATATTGAATCGGATATTTACTAATTGCCAGCTCTTGATCAAAGTTTTTTGGCAGTTTGTCTGCAATAAAAATATAAGGTCAAAAATCTAAAATAACAAGTTAAAAAAAGCAGTAGGCAATATTTATAACTTAAAAAAAATAGAAATTTTACGTTTAATATGTTTGTAATTCTTACCCAAAATATCAGAGCACAGTCTCATGACATATTTGTCACTCTCTCCCAGCCCTTTTTGCACTTCACCATACGCTTTTAAAACCGAATTCAAAAGTATGTTTGAGTTTTGCACATCTCTCGTTATTCCTGCGTTTGTATTCAATCCAAAAACTTGTGGTGGATGGACTTGGGGCAGATTATTTATATGGTTTATAAAATCTTGATAATCAAATTTAGTTGGAAGCCCATAACATTCCCCGACATCACTAAATAGATAATTAGGTTGTGTTGCAACTTTCAAATTAAAAAAATCTTCAAGAATTGTGGTGATTAACCGACGATCCCAATCATCTGTGACCCTTCCGCCGTAATTGCATTCCCCAATAGTGTATGATACTACTTCATATGGATTATCACTTTCATTAATAAACATTTGCAGCTGTTGAACAGAAATATCAAAATCAGAATTGTTAAAACCATAAGGAATATTCCAGCCCATTGAACCAAAAGTACGACGTTCCTGAACAACAGCATGGAAAAATGCAATACCATACAGTAGCCTTACAAACATTTCATCTTTTCCTGGACAACCCATATAAAAATCTAAACTTTTTACCGGATCGTTTAGATACGATTTCAATAAATTATCTTTTAAACCAGTTGGTGGCTCATTTGTAATTTTCACACCTTTTTGTAATATAGACACTGGAAACTTAGTAGAAGGGTAACTTGTCAGCCATAATCTAAAAGTGTCATTTGTATTTGAATAATCCATGGCTTCGAAAATCTTTTCCAATTCTGGCATCCACGAGGTAGCTAAATGACAATTTTGCAGGCAAACCCACAACCCTTCAGTTTGTCCTTGTTGAATTAAATTTGCAGCACGAGGCCCTTGCCCTTGCCCTAATGAAATTGATTGAAAACGTTCAGAAAAGTTTTTTTCTTCTGCAAACTTTACTAAAGCTGTCATTGGGTCTGTTCCCGGTGATAAAATAAAAATTAATGGACAAATATTATAAGATTCATTATACGAAAGAGAAATGTTGAACTGAGGTGGGGTTATATATTTTTCACCCATTTCTTTTGATATATAATTAATTGCTGCAACTAACAATTTATCTGGTCTTAGAATATTGATTATTATTAGTTTTTCAAATGTTTTTAATATAGTATCCCAAGGAGTAGGTAAAACTTCTTTATCGGGATTATAACTGTCATATATTGCTTTCCATTCCAAAGGCTTTTGTATAAAAGAATTCTTTATATTTGAAAAGATTGATATATTATTAACGCGGCAGAGTTTATCCCAAGACTCTTGTGGAAACCAATCAAGTGGATTTAGATCGGAATTCTCTACTTCAACACCACCGGTCAATAAAAACATGAACATTTTTTCGTCCAACTTTTTTTGATAGATTAAAATTTTTGAACACAAAAGAAAAGAAAATAGCAGTTTATCTTTTTCGAATAAAGATCTAGTAATGTTTGAGTACAAATCAAATGTAAAAGCTGCAATGAGATTTGCGACCCGTTTCTCAATAGTCTTACATTTTTCAGCTCGTTGAATTGAACTCACATACAAATTGATAAACCACTCTAGCGAATATTGATACATCGATTCTACATTACCCAAATCACAAATACAATAATACAAAACAGCTGAATGCTCTGCCACTTCTTGATATGAAACACGAAACTCTTCAATCGTTTTTTCTATTTGCAATGATTTTTCTTGTTTATCACGGATCGTGACAGATAAAATTTTGGATTCGTCCAGAATTTGTATGGCTGTTTCGTCTTCTAATATATCACCTTTACACTCCGATAACGTTCTAAGAATATTCAATTCTACACTATCTAAATCAGCCTTGTTTTCAGCTTTCTGTATAACTAGTTCCTGCTTTAACCTTTGTAATTCAGGTTTTTCTACAGCAACAACAATTCCCAGAAGTTGATCTTTTAAACCTTCTACTGTCAAAGAGAAATTAATAATGGTAACCCGATTAAAGACCTCAGGCAAATAATGTGGATTTTTCAGCGATGACGCTAGATATAGTTTAAAATTTTTATTGTACTGAATCACATTTTCACCCAAACTAATGACTTCAACTCCTGCTTGCCAAAACGTGTTTTTATAAAGCAATGGGTCTAAAGATGCTTCCAAAGTTTCTCCAATATTTTCAATTAAAATTGGATACCCGTTTTGCACACAAATTTCAATTTTTTTCATATAATCTGCATGACTAAATTTAACTACAGTTAAAGAATTTTTTTTCTCCATTCTTTTAACCCAACTGCAAGCTTGAAATTGTGGATCAATGAACAAGGACCACTTTGTAGAATTATCTTGAATTATGGCATTTTCAGTAGAGAAATTGTCTCTCGGTAGACCATTAATATACCAATTTTGCACTTTAACATCTAAACCAAGTACAAGACAAAAATCAAATAATTCAGAACAAGGTATGTCCAAGTTTTTAACATATTGATGCCAATCGCTAACAGCTTCCTGTCTATATTGATACGTCATCGCAGATAAATAAGATATTATTCCACTTGAAATTAGTATATCACCGGCTAAACAATCATGCTGTAATTGCAAACTATTTGCAGCTGCTGTCCATCGAGTTCTTTCTCCACCTAATCCCCCAATTAATTTTTGAGCTCTTATCAATTTGTTTTTACACAGATCGACATCATCTTGCAATTGTTTTTGTTTTACTACGGCTTCATCTAGCTGATTGTTTAAACCTGCTAATCTGGCTTCCAGTTGAATGACTTGTTCCCGTTTTTTATTTAAAACCTTTATAGTCTCGCTAAACTCCCGTTCAGCTTTTTCTAGTTTTTCTTTTTTTGGCGCTACTATTTTGTTAACTTCATCATATTGATTAATTGCTATGATCCACTTACACAAACCTTCAGCAGCACTAGATGCTTTTGCTACAACTTGTGGCTTAAAATCGTTATGCGAAAGGTAATCTCGACGAATTTTTAACATTATCTCTGATTTGATGTGATCTTTATCAAAATCTTTGAGGCCTTGTAAGAAATTCATATCACCTAGAACCTTAACACTGGGGGCCCAATAGTCAACTTTCATTCGACCTGTTGAAGGATCAGGTACACGAGCTGGTTTCACATCTTTCATTATACAGACTGCTGCCATAACCAATTTTACTGCAGCCGGTGGGTTTTTCATGGATTTTACTAAAGTAATATCAGCAGGTTTTAATGTATCCAAAGCTTGAATTGCTTCTTCTAAAATAGGAATAGCTTTAGCTAAATCTGCTTCACATTCTTTTTTCAAAGCTGAAGCTTTAGCAGCTTGGACATTTGCAATTTTCTCATCTTTTTTAACCATCTCTGACACTTTTTCTACATCTAACGTTTCTGTGGCTATTTGTTCCATCATCTCAATTGCTCTAAGGTTCATTTTTTCTAACTGTGGTTGTAATTCCCCTAAATTTTTTTGCATTTCGGCAATTTGAGATGCTGCAAACTTCAATTTGCTTAAACCTCCAACGTAACGTTTTTGTTTAGTTGATATTTCTTTTTGTTTGTTATTTGTAAGACCAGTAAAAGACTTGATAAGCTCTAGATATGAAGCAGAAGTTATGTATGTTTTTCGCCCCAGCGAGTTAAAAAACTCATTTGAAATTTTACGAGCTTTTACATGAAAGTACTTACACGCTATTGTAGCTTGCTGTTTGACTTTTTCTGGAATTTTAATATCAGTAATCCAATTAAGTGCAACTTCCTCTAAAGCTGATTCAGGCCAATCATCAAACCAATCAATAGTACAGCAATTGATAAGAGAAGGGTACAACCGTAAGCGGTTTCTAAATGTAGAGCCAACAGGGCTAAAACATAGGATATTGTGCAGTTTCTCACGGCATCGTTGAGTAAAAAAGAAAAATATTGATAAAGCACTAATATCTAGATTTCTATTCCCACCTTGAACTGCCAGACGTACCATATCTAAAATCTCTTGTTTTTCATCAATTTGATACATATTTGGCACCTCTCCGGAATTTAGCAAGCAATCAATGTCTTGTAAAAATGCTTCTTCTTTAATCTGGCCTTCTGTTATCAAAAACACACAATGTTTGCCTTTACCACCAGCCTCTTTTAAAAGTTTTTTGATATCATCACGCCACTCATTGAGTCCATAATAATTAGTAATTTCTGGTTGAAAAAGTTGCTGCCCGTATATTTCACTTGCAAGCTTTGTTAAAGATTGTCGGCCTGAACCACTGACTCCAACAAGTAAACTGCTTCCCGAATCCATTGAAAGAACGCGACATATTTTGGATAAGTGTTCTAAAGCATAATCAAAAAGTACCACATCCATTTTAGCTTTATGTGTTGCATTATATTCATTTAGAAAACTTTTGCTCAGATCACGAAAAGCTTGTATACTCACCGTCTCCTCATATCGTCTTTCATTATCGTTCGAGTCTTGGTCAAAATAAGTTCCAAACATTAGATATTTTAGCGAATTTGATGAAAGATTTCCATCGGCTTCTCGTGGTAGTTTCTCAAATAGTACGTCAAAATGATCTTTGAAATATTCACGCACTAAAGATTTTATTTTTGAGAAAATCCATTCTTTATCAGATGTATCTACCAATCGATCAGAAAAAACTCTAAGAACTTCATGAACCCAAATTTTAGCAAAAATAGTTTTATGATCTACACATTCTTTTCTCAACATTGCACATCCTTGAATCAAACGCGAAAAATCTCGCAAATTAAACACATAATGACTCTTGCTTGGCGTTGGCCGTAGATATTCACTTGCTGATTTGTATATTTCCAAACTTGCTCCAACCGCAGAAAACACCATAGAAATAATATCATTTGGAAATCCATTGTTTTTCCAACCTAAATGAAGAATGTTAACGTAAATCTTTGACATTGTTTCCTCGGTAAAAGCATTTATTGAAAAAATATTGAAATGTCTCAAAAACCTCGCGTATATTTCCTGTCGACTTCCTCCAACCAAACCCATTGCGGCAATTATAATAATATCATGTAAATAAACAGGTTGTGTTGTTTTTAAGTCGTACCAATTTTTATGATCAAAAAATTGACGTAAAAGCTCAATTGGAGGCTGAGCTCCATAAGTTTCTTTGTACGGCATATTCATGTCATCGATAAATAATACAACAGTTTTGCCTTTTGGAGCTCCGTAATGACCACGTTTTAATTTACTTAACTTGGAAATTACTAAATCTTGAGTTTGATTTGCAGTAATTTTTACTGTGAAAGTAATAAACGAAGGAAGGTACAATTCATTTAACCTATTCATTAAAAGATCTTGAATATAAAAACTTTTTCCAGTGCCGGTAGGTCCAACTAAAAGTATTGGTTTTTTGTTTTGAATGCACAAATCTACTAGATTCATGTATCTAGCCGAGTCAACTGTTGGAATAAGTGCATGTTGAATATTAAGGCACTCTTCAACTTTTGCACTTTTTACTACTTCTGGCCAATACTTCCAAACGCCTTTCTTCCGATAGTGGAAACTGTAATCATATAGTAATCCTTCGACTGGAAATGACACTTCTAATTTTTCCAACGATGCTGGATAGAAATGTTGATCAATTTGATTTTTCCATAATTGTCGATAAAATTCATCATATTTTATTTTAGATTTTAGGTCTAGAACAGAACCTAGACCCCATAATCCAGCTTGAATTAAGGTAGCTTGAATCCATATTAACAAATTTTTGTCGCTTTCTTCCTCATTGCAAGCTTTGTCTAAATGCATTTCTACAAGATCCATCATATTTTTCACAAGACTTATTTGGCCAACATTACAATACTGGATGCAATTCTTTTGAATAAATATTAAGCAAGGTGGTACGAGCCAATGAAATATATCAATGATTAATGTTTTGAAATCGTCATAACACCAAAGAGGATTACAATTTTCAATCCATGATTCTAGAAAAGGTTCCCAGCCTAAAGTGATAGCTTCCGTGTAAATCATACCACATCGTGAAACAGTTGCTGGCGAAGCTTGCTCTAAATCCATAACTTCAAAAATTAATGACATTGTTGCGGATAAAGTCATAACTTCTCCACTCATCAGACAAAGTTTTTTATTATCATCTAGCACCGAATTCATGTTTTCGATCCAAACAGCATCTACAGGACCATCAAAAATTATCCATTTTCTGTCGTGAGTTTGGTCATTGGTGTAATCACGAAAGCAAGTAGCAACAACACCATCTGACCATTCATAAGAAACAAGATCAAACTGTCCATATAATTGGCCCATTGTTATAGCTTTAGGGTTTAAAATTGTATATTTTACTTTAGCTTCACCATTGCCTTGTTCATTAATCAAGCTCAAAGTCTCAGCTAAAATTTTTAATATAGAGGTTTTTCCCGCATAAGGATCACCAACAATCATGAATCCCCAGCGTACAATCATCATTTCGTAAGTTTGAATTATTTTAAGAAGAAAAGAATCTTTTGCTTGTAAATTCCGCTGCTGACAACAATTTTTTATTGCCATCAGTAACAAATTATAGTCGGCTTTTGGCAAGTTAATTCCCGGAAATAAATCTGAAATAATTCCATCGAACAAAGGCAAGTCTTGACTAAGAAATTTTGGCAAATTTACGTCTAATATTGCTCTTAACAGTAATATATCTTCATTTTCATCTGGAAATTTTTTTTTGTTGTTGCCAGCTGCTGAAAGCACTGACTTTACTGCTCTCATTCCATAATCGTAATGATTTTGCGATGATAGT
The DNA here is from genome assembly GCA_947359425.1 of Lagria hirta. Classification (NCBI taxonomy): domain Eukaryota; kingdom Metazoa; phylum Arthropoda; class Insecta; order Coleoptera; family Tenebrionidae; genus Lagria; species Lagria hirta. Next base: position 8,992,604 of record OX375797.1, on the reverse strand, counting down.
TGCTCTGAACAGAGTCTATATGTTGTTACAATTTTAATTGATAAATTTCTGGCATTGATGAAACCATAAGAATATAAAGAAATTTCTCCGATCATAGCATAATCAGGAACCATCATTGCTACTGTCCGAAATAGAACTTTTAGGTTATCTGGTAGTTCTGACCTACCGGCATATCCAGGATTCATAGTAATACACACGTAACAGGAGGGATTTAACAAAATTTCGGAACCTTCAAATAAGAATTTTTTTAAATTTCCTCTTATAGCCATGACAATTGATAAGATCTGCTGTGCTACTACCGATAGAACTTCAATATCAATACGGTTAAACTCATCAAAACAAGCCCATGCGCCGCAACTTGCAAGTCCTTTAAAAAATTTACCCATTGCTTTATAATCAAGACCATCTGAACAATTGAACACGACACATTGCACAGCCAAAGCTTTTGCCAAATCTTTTGTTGTTTCTGTTTTTCCAGTTCCAGCTGGTCCTTCTGGAGCACCATTCAGATGAAGATGATAAGCTCCAATTAATGTACGGTAACAGCGATCGGTTAATGGAGTTATAACCAGTCTATCGGTATTTCCTAAATACTCATAAGCATATTTGACAGTTGCATTAATTAATTGAACGTGACACTCATCATCTTGAAGATAATAACGCAATTGTGACAACCACTTAAATTCTTTATCATTTTGAACGTTTTGATCTAAAAGATCTTGAACGACATCTTTAGCGTGAACATCAATAACAATTAATGCTTTAATTGTTATTCGTGTAAGATTTGTAAGTGTTGGATTTCTGATTAAATCTACAATTTCTTTTAGCTGTCTTGTAAGCTGTTGTAGTAAAGAAGCTGTTGTCATGTTTTCTATGCGATTGAGAGATCTATGCACTTGTATTGTCCAATGAATTTGTGATACTGCTAAAATAACTTGTCCAGGCCATTTTTGTACCCATTGCATTCGGTCAGTGATAAGATAGTTCCGAAAACTTGCTAAAATTTGTTCCCTTACAGATTTAATCATTTGATCCTCTACCAGAATCAACCATTTTTCAACACTACCGCCAAATTCTTTAGTTTTTATAATTTCTAAAAAATTAATTTGTTCAGATTCTTGGCTAAACATTGCTGATATTTGCAATTTCTCATCAAAATTTAAGCGATTAATTGCTTCAAAACATTTTTTTAAGTGTGGTTGCACACGTAATGGATCTTTAGTTTCTGACAAAATTTCTAACATTTCATCATTAGAAAGAAAAAAAAATCGAGGAAAAAATAGTCGTTTTTTTTCTAAATACAAAATTACGCCATCGTTAATTTTCTCAAGAAGTTCAACACAATGCACCATAGCTTCTAAAACTCCAGCGGCACCAGCAGTTTCGGTCACCCTAGCGTCTTTAACAACCATCTCTATATATCTTCTATAAGTGTCGTTGACTTCGCGAAAGAGAGCACCTTCTTCAGGCATTTGATTTACAATATCTTTTGATGAAAAAATTGGCAGAAGGTACAACCATTGCGATTGTACTTTACCCCATTCTTCAATAGTACCGTTAATTCGTGACAACTTTTCGTAGAAAGTTTTAACTTCATGTTCATAAGGCTTAACAAAAACTGAACCTCTCATAGTTAGAGTTTTCAAAATATGATCATCTAAAACAACCTGTATATCATCTAATTGTGTAAGAATTGTTATTTCCGTATTTTTATACAATCCGGTTTTAAACCGAATATCAATCCATTCAGATTCCATTTTACGTAAATTCTTTAATAATTCTCGCTCTTTTGTAGCACCAGCGCTAATAACCTCGAATTTATCAATATCTACGCTCAAACCCATGTTAATCATTTTTCTTAATGATGTTCCAGCATCTGGAGTCAAGTCAAAGCCCACTATTTCGGACATTTCCTTCCAGTGTCTTTTCAATAAAGCATCATTACACATTACTTTCATCATCTGAAAAACTGGTCTAAAGTCCCTAATGCTTTGCAAAGCTTTAGCCGTAAGCTTCAGAGGAGCAGGAAAATTCATCAACTCAGGATCATCAACAATACCTTCGAAAGTGAGAAACATCCCTTCGGATTGCGATTGCTGACGAAGCTTAATTCTATACGTTTTTTGCATTTTTAGTAGTTCTTTTTGAAAATTTTCCAAAAGATGATCAGCTTCTTCTGCGTTTAAAAATTCAAATTGTCCATCATACCAAACATATATCTTTCTTTCCAAGTCCAGACAAATTTTGAGAAGATGATAAAATGGAAACAAGAAATTTTCGATTTCTTCATATTTGTAAAAAACAGTGGGAACGAAACCTAACGTCTTTTCTTCTGCATTGCTCCAAACAATTTTCTGTCTTATATTTCTCATAATTTGAAGAAAAGGTGTACAGTTTTTAATGTAGTGGCGCACGTTTTTAAGATCATCCATTTCATTTAAAATTGTCAAAGAAGGCACCAGATTTTTAAGAAGGAAATTAATTTCTTCTCTGGTTTTTTGTAAATTTTCTTCTGCTTCGAATTTGAGTTGTTCATACATACTGGAATTCTGTTCAAAAACAGGAACAATATTTTTCAGCCAATTGACCGTGATTGAATTTAAAATCATGTGCTGGTTTGTTATGTCCCCACATTCTATTAATTTTGTCAGATGATATAACATTTGCTGAATTCTGCTTTTTAGCTCATTTAAATAAATTGTTTTTGCCCAAATCATATAGTTGCCTTGTGCTATTAACTCGGTTGTATTTATTGGGACTGCAAGTGCCCTATTTTTTATTTCTTCAAAGCATTTGCATATGTTTTCGTTTTCTTCCATGTGTTCTGATACGATTCTTCCAAAAATATCATCGCAAATGTGCTGAAGAGACGCCTTCAAATTATCCACATATTCGGACAGTATTAATTGACCAATTGCAAAATATTCATTGGTTAAACTTGTCATAGCTCTAGCCATATATCTTTTGTAGAAAGCAATTTGGTTAAAACCCAAAGAAGAACTCATATGATCTAGGTTTTCTTCTATAGAAAGAACACCAAACTCACTTTCAATGAATTTCATATATTTAAAAATTGGTTCATAATGTTTCTTAATATTTTTTGCCATTTTCAAAATGCAAGCATTAAGAAAAGCTTCTGTAACATTCAAGTGCATCATTTCTGATTCTAGGCCATTATTTGTGACCAAAATAGGAAAGTTTTGACCTATCAATACTAGATCTTTAAAAAGAGAACAATACAAATCGACTACATCCTCAATTGTTGGTTTTAAAATTAAACCATCTTTGCCAAAACATAATGTCAACTTTAAATACGGAATTAAATCATTTGATTCTGTTACCTCCAGAACATGATGCATCGTGTCCATAATGCTTTTGCTCATGCAAACCGATAGCAAACCAGTGCAAGCGTTCAGATGTTTGCAAATATTACTCTTTTTACTGTTTTTACTGACCAATTGACAAATTCGCCCATATAACTGCTTAAAAATAGTTTTAGAATTTTTAATGTAAGTGTCAAAATCGGTCTTTAGCTTTGCTATATCGGCTGGTTCATTATTTCTCGCTGTGAATTCAAATAGCTTATCTGGTAAAGAATTTACACACTCTTCTAAACTTTGCTTCAAGAGAGCATGGTTTAATTTCCATTTGCGTTTGATAAATCCTCTATGCCTCAAATAGATGTGATAACTTTCAGTTTTTCCAAAAAACTTAAATGGAGATAATCGATTTTCGATGCCGTTTACAGAATTAATTTTTAAATTTACGCAAACTTTGTGTATGGTTTCAATAAACTGATCTAGAGCTTCTTTTAGTAAAACTTCAACCAGATCTGAAAACTTTTCTTTCAGTCCAGTGGTTACTTTTTGCATTATTTCTTCACGTAAAAAGCAAAGTTCTAATGTTTTTGGAGCAGATTCAACAAAACGCAGAATGTCTTCTTTAGTGGCATTCTTTGTTGGTAATCCAGAATATCTTTGAAAAGCCCTTATAGGTTTTTTATTATATTCTCCTCTCAAATTTTTCGCTATTTTACATTTATATTCTAGTAAGTATTGACGTTTTTTGGCTGGAATTTTAAATTTTTCCAAAAGGTCCTCAGATACTGTTCTGCCGATTAGCTCTTCAAGAAGAGGAAGTTGGCGGTGATGTTGCATTTCACGGCATTTTTTTCCATAAGTTGAAATTTTTTCGTTCATCTTTTTTTAGATGATTGACAATGTTGTCATACTTGTCATTACATATTATATATAAAAATTTTTATCCAATACCTCTTAATATGATGTTATATAAAAATGATGCTTTCGATTGAATTAAGGGGTCAATAAACAACAAGTGGTTATATGAATCAATAATACAACTGTTTTATATAATTCAGCAGTTTACAGAAAATAGAACAATTTATTGAACATCAAAAACTACAATACATAAAATTACAATTAACAGGAATCTCAGATGAAATCATTTGATGAGATTTACGTTAACATTTATATTAAAAGATATAACATTTATATTCTGCTTTCTCTTCTCTTTCTTCTTATTCTTGTTTTTTTGCTTTGTTCATCTTCTTTATCCTGGGTGCAAGTAAATTATTGCCTCTTCGTTAGCATCAAATGAATTATCAACAGTTGGTAATTTAACATTAGCGCACGACCACCCTTGACAATTTGTACAAAGTTTGAACTGACTCTAATGAATTGTTGCCCATCTTCTTTTTTATCTAGTTGATAACCAAGCCACACTTCAACAGCAGCTGTTAATGAGAAGCCGCTGAGGTTGGAAGGAAACAAGCTAACTGCATTTGTTCTTTATTTCGAGTATGTATTTTTAACGAAACATGCACATACATAGAGAGAAGAAAGCGAATTCCGTTGGTGATAACTTCTGGTAGAGTTGAATTACTTTTTTTAAAAACTTCAGCACATTGAACTAAATCCTGTTTTTTAAACATTTGTAAAACAGTTATTGCATGTAAAAATTGTGCATGATTTTGACACTTTGCCAAAGTAGATAATCTTTTTGATGAATATATTACCAATATGTTGGAATTTTCCAACCTAAAAAAAAATGTTTTTTTGAGTGGAGTTTGAGCAGTGAGTAATACTAGGATAAGTCTACATCTTCACCTAGGTACAACAATTGCTCTATTGCTGTTTCAATTATCATCATCACATCAGCATCATTATAAGCTTGTTTTACCAATATATTTTCAGCAGTAAACTTTTCTTTACTAACCGAGATTTGTTGTGAGTATTTGCAAGAAATTTATGTTGACTGCATAAATGTATATAACTCTGTATACATTATGATAATTATAAATATATAGTTTACATACGTTGCTTTCATTATAACCTGGCATCAATATGTTACAAAAAAGCAAGATTCTTATCAGTGATTGCAGAAGTAGTTAAAATAATACATATAGGTATTATTATGTGGATTCTGACCATTTTATCATTTTCATTATGTATGTACATTTCAATATGTCAAAAAAAAAACACTAAACACTAGAGTGCGCCACGACAACAGTCTCTTGAAAGAACGAATAAACCGATTTACTTAAAAATTTGTATTTTATTAAATACTGAACATGGTTCGTGTATTCGTGTTTTAGTAGTAAAATAACATTTAGATTCGATGGTAAATATAATTGAGAAAAACAATCCACAAACAGGGTGAATATGTCGAGGATATTTTATATTACCACAAACGTTTTTAAGTTTGTTTGCAGGTATTTAATTCTTGTCGAGTTAGTTGAAGTAAAAAAATCATTATGTAAACAAATGCCACTGATGCTTCTGTTCCAAATAAATTTTATAAAAGTTTTTATAATGTGTCTTATCGAGTCAAAAAGAGTCTGCCGTATTTATCGTACAGTTAAAATCATTCGAAATTGAGTAAGATCTACAATGAACGATTATGAAGACACAAAATTGTATTTCAAATGCTGCCGTTGCTAGAAGAGTCGCCACATTACGTTAAGTTTTCAACGATCAAAATTGTAGAAAGCGGTTTCTTAGAAAACGTGTAGTAGCATCAGCAAAAACCTAAAGAGTTTACACATTTTACAGATTGCTCAGAAAAGACAAATATTGGTTTCTTATTTTTTTAAATTTAAATATATCAATAAATCACCTTATAAAAAACTCCTAGTTTTCCGACTTTATTGACATTTTTTTTTTCAAAAATTGAAAAAGAACAAACACAGATTTGTATTTTTGTTACAATTTTTCAACAACCGTAGTTTAAATATTTCTCGTAAGGCGCTACGCGTTTTCTTTAAAAACCCTTTTTATGAACATTTTTATTTGGGTGACATATAGCGCTGATATCATTAAAATCTACAGAAAATAATAAAACCAATACATCACCTAAAAACAAATTAATTACAATATATCAGATAGTATAATAAACAGAAATTGGTGCTTTAAACTTTAATTTGCTCAATTACAATTTATTTTTTTCTATATGACAAAAACTGAAAAAACGGGTTTTTTCAGTTGATTAATTAATTGAAAATGTAATAATTATGTATTTTATAGGTTTTTTACAAATCATAATGCAAAATATTTTGTCTAAGGTCCTATAAATCTAAACTTATATAAAAAGAATACATAGGTAATTGAATAATCGGAGTTAATAATACTAAAGGGTGTCAATTTGAAAACTTCCCACCCTTAATATCTTTCTTGCAGTTAAAAATATGAAAAATCTAAAAAACATGTCAATTTCATTTGTAAGAGGGACACTTTAAATGAACATTTTTAAGCGTCTTGTTTTAACCCTCTATGAGGGGTAGAAGTTACCTTTAGAATCTTAAATGAGAAGATGAGTCAAGCAGTACATCGTTTTAAAGAGCGTTCAATTCTCTTTTCAGTGGTACATATCTTATTTTGTTGTTTTTTGTAAAGATGTTTCCGAATAGTCGTTTTAAAGTTGCTAAAACAATTTAACTTACCTGGATTGAGATTTTGGTTTTCAAGCTATAATAGTGTTCACACAAAAATTATTGCATTGGGTTTCTTTGCATTACAAATGACGAGAAAACATGTCACACCGTTAAAACCGTTGCATAATAGGAAGAAAATCTAGTTTAAACAGTTGATTTCTAATTTATCGATTTATTTTACTTCAAAAAAATAAATTATTTGCAAATGAGAGATTTCTACAATAAAACTCATGAGATCTGCTCTACGCACTATGTTATAAATTGTTCCATTTTCCTGTAAACAATAATAAAGTTGGTTGTTGGTTTTCGAACTCTTCCCTAGCATTTGAAACGCAATTATTCTAAAACCTCTGAACAAAAAACAACAAAGTAGGATACCACTGAAAAAAAGAATTGAACGCTCTTTAAAACAATGAGCCACTTCACCTCCGTTTTTATTTAAGATTCTAAGGGTAACATCTACCCTTTCTAAGAGGTTAAAACACAACGCCTACCAATACTCATTTCAAGTATCCCCCTTACAACTAAAATTGACGTGTTTTTTCATAATATAGACGCTTGTTTATTTGAACACATGTATACATTCCGTGGGCTGCGGCTGTGATGTAACGCTTACATTTGCGCGGAATCTTATGTCCTTGAAGAAAAAAACCGATGCTTAATAAATATCAGCTTAACGCTGAACGTCAATAAAGTCTTTTGATCAAGTACTTAATTGATAAGTAAAAACTTTAATAAGTTATCTAAAGAATTTCCAAATTAATTATATAATAGGTGGTAGGTCAAAAATAAAGTAGACATTGAAAACAACCTTTATTATATCTAAACTGTCATTGGAAAAATGCTGTCTCAGACATACAAACAAAATTCTCTTATATCATATTAATATAACCACCGGTACCCATAATATATTCGAAAAAACTAAAGCATTTATTGTTTTCCATGGCAATTAAACCTTAGTAATTCCAACAACTCCACAAGCCAAACGAGCTCCTGCATTTCCAGTCGTTTTGCTCAATTCATGTCCTCCTTGGCCCAAGTCATCTGGATCGCCATGTACAACCAAAGTACGTCCAATAATGCTGTGCTCGCCCTCCAACGAAATCACTTTATCGCTTATATTAACCTTTGCTACTCCGTCAGCACCTGCTTCAACATTGCCCAAATCACCAACATGGCGAGTTTCATGATTTGGTCCCCCATGATCCTTTCCATGTGGATTTAAATGAGCCCCAGCCGAAATGCATCCGTTAGTATTGTCCCCAAATTCATGAATATGGAAACCATGTAAGCCTTTAGATAAGCCGCTAAGTTCGCCGGTCACCTGAACGGGGCTTTTGGCATCTTGCTGAGTAAAGAAAATTGTACCTTTTACGGTTTCTCCATTAAGAACAACTACAGCTTTTGACGGCATCTTTCTGTAAAAAATTGTATGTCTAGTCTAGAATGTCGTTCAACAATGACTAAGCGCAATCACAACTATCTGATAGTGATAGTGCTTATCACGATTAAACCGCCAAGGTTATCTAATTAACGGTAGAGAGGGATCTGGGACAAAGTTCAAAAATTTTGTTATTTAATTGAATCTAGAAAAATCCAAGCGGTATAAAAAATGTTGAAAAAAAGTAAGGTTATGCAAAACGTCAAAGTATTATTATGACATTAAGCATCACACACACAATTACTTCAAATTTCTAATAAAAGAATCTATAGAATGATAAAAACTTCCAAACATTTCCATTATGTAGGTATAATAAGAAAATTGAATAGCCAATTCTTTGAAAAACCAAAAAAATTATAAAATACCTACAGTGCAACAAGCCACAAATTTTAAATATAACAAAGGCTTTACAACATCAAAAATAACAGAAAACTACAAAAAAAGAATGTTGAATAAACTATACACTTACTTTTTTAATAAGGCAAAACAAGAAAGCTTTAATAACTTTAATAAATGACACTTTAAAACCGCACCAAATGTTGACAGTTGACAAGTTGCCACTTGTCAAATTTTTCTGACAGCAAATGCACAAAAGGTTATAATCTTTTAAACAAACAATTGACATTTGTTTTGGAGTACCGTGTGATCCACAATTATTTAGATAAAGGAAAGTTATGTAAAACAAAATCAGACTCTTAGCTTGAGTCAACACTTCTCGATTATTATTTTTGAAACAAGAGTTTTAAGAGTGAGTTATCTTCTTTTATAGTTAGTACTGTTTTAAAAGCAGTTAGTAGGCAATAATAATGGAGTATTTTTTTAGTTAATTTGTATGTACCGATACAAATCTATGTATACAGTTAATAATTACAGTAAGTCTATGTATTTCATGTAATGATCTTGATCTTCCTAATAACTTTAGCATCACTCTATTATCTGGTTATAAATTCGAATCCTACTGTGTCAAAATACAGCTGACTGTTGACAAAAAAAAGACGCGTCTATAGATCTCAATGCCATTCACTCATCGTCAGATTTAATGATTATTGAGGAAAATTTATTTATTATAATCAAAAACATCAATAAAAGAGGAAGAAATGTCTCACCTTGGAAACAAAGTGTACATTTGACAACTATTGTAAGATCTGTCAAGTGTCAATCTAAGCGTACATGAAAATAAGAGGCGTGGAAACTTACACCACAAATGTTATTGATTCTAAATTAGTTTCATTCATAGATTAGGTTTCATTTTGATAGATAATCGAAGTCCAAATGTCGTACTTCACTCGCAAGCAAATGTTGATGCTTTTATCCACTAGAGTCATAACATGCTCTTACTTTGAGTTAAGTTTGCTCGTGGAGAAAACTTCACCTTAGTCGACAAGATTTTTTTACTTGCTCATGCAAAAAAAATACTATTACACCTAGTTCGAATGTCTAGTTAAAAATAGTTTTATGCAAAAAAAAACTGAATTATTTTTTGATCTCGAGTAGTATACTTATAAAAAATAACAATACTAACATAGTATTGTTTAGTCGGATAAGCCAAAGCAGACCACAATTAAACAAGGTAAAACCAAATGAAAGTAACAGATACAAATGATTTTGTTTATTATATTAACAAAGTAGCATTACATTAGTATGTAAATTACTAAAATCTACAACTTTAGTTTAGTTCTGCGCCAGTGACGTCTCTTTGCGTTGTATCTGAAACAAATGGAAAACGTTAGGTATAGGTAATTATTATAATAAAATATGCAATCTTAAAGTCCTCTTTGATCGACAGCAAGATGCTAATTGCGCCTAAATTCGACAATATGACAAGACAACCAACTTTCAAATGTAGACCGCCTTGAAATATGTAGCTATGCACATAATACTTTTGAAGATATCTATACAAAATGTGTACTTTATATAGAGCTGAAAACATATGATCGTATAGTAAGAAACACCATATTTGAACCCTCGCATTGTTAATAATGAGTACTTATCAGTCATTAAAGATTAAGGCATTTTCTCAAGTCGTGTCCATTCTAAGAATATTCGGCCATCTTTGCAGTGTCTATTTACAAGCACCCAACTATTTTTTTAAATTTCGGCAAAACTTTATGACTATTCAAATAAAATGCCTCATACTATATTCTGACATATACTATATAAAACCGCCTAGTATGTTTAAGAAAAATTGGCATATATGATTATACGGAATTTCACAGTTCACTCAAGATGTCACTGATGGTCAAGATGAAGAACTGAACATTTCGGTCGCCCAACCGCCTTTTGTCTTATTCGCTATAATATACTTTTCACACATATACGCTATAATATAGTTTGGAATATGAAATACTTCGTTTATCATAGTGACCACAGTGTAAAAGACAAGTACTGCAACAGATACAATGAAAATTATCCTTCATAAGATTTAAAACACAGCAATACCCAGTTTAAACACAGACAAAAAATAGTTTTCTACATATAAAAAAGCTAGCTTAAATAACAATAAATAAACGGCGACCTACAAAGTCGACTACTTTCTTAAGCTTCTTCGCTGGATACAATACAATATTCAGATGAATTTTGCTGAAGCTGAATTGAAGTCACTTTTTACGTCCTGCTTCTAGTTTTAAATTGTTTACTTTATCGCAAAAACTAGAATAAGATCAGACAGACATACCGCACTAAGAATATGCTGTGTATATATATGTTTTACTTTTAGTCAATATGCACGTTCAAGAAATAAGTCTTTTAAGTTCTCCTGCTTCCTGCTTGTTCAATGAATTTTATAAACATGCATCGATGTTACATGTGAACATAACCTAAAGCTAAAAAGACATACCTAGCAAAAACTTCAAAAATTGAAATTTCAAACTTGCACACAATATAAGAGCTGAAATGAGCGTTATTATTGATGAACATCATTAGCATTACCTGATTGTATTCCCTGTCCTCATTCTAACCCATTGAGGAATAGGTCGATTTTGTTTCAATTTTTTAGCGAGTTTTCGCTTTATTATGAAGGTTTTATGTGCAGACTAAAAAAAAATTAAATCAGTTGTAGAATAATAAAAGAAATATAAACAGATGATCCGAATATTTACGGATTCCTTACCATCTCAACGTTTCTGTTGCCGACACATACAAGCGGCGAGCGCCAAAGAAATGTCAAAGTGCCAATGTCAATATTGTCAATTCGTCAAAAAAGCAAAACCATAAAATGTCAAAATTGTCAAATAAAATCAGAGAAAAAAAATTATAGCAGTAAATCCAAAAATGCTTATTTGCGCAGTACCTAAAAACCAGACCCTAATAATAATTGAAAAAACCATAGAGCTATAATAAAAAAAATGACCATGCAACTCGCATGATAAAAAAAGAGTGTCAATTTATTGGTACATATACAATTAAACTAAGAAATTAGTTTTTATTGTTTAGAAAATAAAGCCGACTTATTATAAAATGTTGCTTATAGTTTAAGGTGTTATTACATTTTTTAGCAATAAAATATAAATTTTTATCTTTATACTTTTTTGCAGTTTATAATGTATGAAAATAATAAGACAATGGTTAACTTTGGATAGCCTGCTGTTATGGTTTACATTTTAAATGCTCCTAAAAAACATTAGACAGCGTGGTCGCATAGTTGTCGCTGTTACTTTTGAAAGAAATTTTTAGTAAACATTAAAAACAATTGTTTTTTACACATAAGACAATTTTTTCTCAAAAAAAGTAATATTTTTGAAACGTATTGTTATTATTCAACAACAAACTAATTAAATTTACATAAAAATTTATTTCCTATTTTAATTTTTGACTTTTTTAACTAAAAAATTAAATTGAACAAATAGCTTATTTTAGACTATTTATTTTTGAAAAAATGAATGCACTGCGGATCAATGCACAGACTTTTTTGTTGTCATAAACTGTTACGTAGCTGCTCTTTGATGCAAGAAGTACAAGAGTTTAAAAATCATAGCATAATTAAGTCAGGTCAGGTCTAAAAATTTTATTTAATGAAATATTATTCATATAATCGTAATTCATATAATATAAAAATTTAATTTAATTTCTTTGAGATCGAATCTTAGTGAGTAATATCTTGTAGACATGCATATATTTTTAATAAATATTGTATAGAAATATTTTAAAAACAGCAAAAAGATATTTTCTCAATTCAAGTGTTTTCTCTTTTTTCAGTTTATAGAACTGAAATATTATTAAAGTAACATTTTATTTTTAGATTATATTTACTCAGTGTTTTTATTATTATTATCTTGGAATAACTAAAGAGAGCATCAGTATCTTGGCTGTTTAGCTTTTTCTTGAAGCTTATTTGTACAGCAAGAAAAGAGGCATTTGTTGTGGTGGACCTGGCAACATTGGTGAGCTGGAAGTGTTTAGTCGTAGCTTAATTTATTGTAACTGTGACTGACTTTTGCGTGCATGGCTTTGACAGTAATCTTTCCAAATGCACTGTTGGTACAGCTGCAATGCAATAGTGGATTCTTCTCGGTGTTGCGTAATAACTATTTTCTGTAAAATGTCGACTGCGTACATACTTGTATTTTGTTTCAACCGTTTGCACACTAAGTATTTGAAACCATTTTTTTTTAGCACTGCTTGCTTTGGAAACCTTAAACATAAACATTTATAAATAGAAAGCTTTCGAAGAAAGCAGATTAAATTTTGTATTGATATTGTGGACGCCACTGTGTGACAACTGATAATCGGCCAATGAAACACCGGGTCCACCACAGCAAAAGTTTTCTTTTTCCTACTGTAAAAATAGGCTTCAAACAAACTAGTCTCTATGCTCTCTCTAGCTATCTCTTCTCCTTGGTTTTTACTAATAAGATTGCGTCCTCAATTTAGGTATGTCAACATTCTATGACGCCAACTGTCAGAAACAGCTGATTGATAATCATAAACATTAAATTAATTTAATAAAATTTTATTAGTGTCCAATATAAATTAAGCAAGATGCACCAAGCGTATCAAGTACACTCTTTATTAAAGTTAACGTTTCAAATAGAAGCAATTGTTGCCTACAGTTTGTAGTCTCTTTATAATAATCTAATATTTTTAAAATTATATATTTCAGATGACCATCTTTTAGTAGGAACAAGACAGGGTCATTTATTTATGTATAGTTTGGTTAAAAATGAAGACAAATGTGAGGTGCAATTGATGAGATGTAACAAATCGTTCAGCAAAAAGTCTGTGCAACAATTGGAAGTGATTCCTGATCACAATCTATTAATTAGTTTGACCGGTAATTAGAGCTGATTTTATGTAGTTTTTTTGTAGATTATATTTAATTTTTAGACAACTTAATTCAAGTACATGACATCAATGCAATAAATTTTAATACAATTCATCAAATTCCGAAATCGAAAGGGGCTACATTGTTTGCAGTACACATTAATCGACAGACGTCTCTCACAGGGGTCAATAGTGTTTTAGTACGTTTAGCAGTTGCTGTTAAACGAAAGTTGCAGTTGTATTTTTTGAAAAACAATGAGTTTCTACCATTGATGGATGATATTAATCTAACAGAGATTCCAAAAGCTATGATATGGTGCGATGAAACTATCTGCATTGGTTATCGGGGAGAATATGCTTTAATTAAGGTATACGTATTCTCAGATAATTCAAATTGAGTCAGAGTACAAGCCTATAAATTAACATGTTTTTGATCATATTAAACTTCATCAGCTTATACATGAGTACCAAATACAAAGGTATAGTGGCTTTCACGATAATCGGATAGCTCAGAATGCCATGAAAAACAAGAAAATGAGTCGTAGATTACGTCCTATTCTCTTTTCTTATTTTTAGATGTCATATAGGTGTCAGTAATTGTCAAAATAGTTCTTGCTTCCAGAACACCACACCGATCCCAGATCAGATATCCTGTTGAAATCGTAGTGGCAGTTTTATTCGACTGATTCAAGGTAGAATACTGTAGATGCATCTCTTATTCAGCTATATTTTGAAATGAAAACGTATTTTGACAAAAGTGACAGCTGAAAATAATCGTTGTGCATGGAACGTAATCTACGACTCATTTTCTTGTTTTTGATGGCATTCTGAGCTATCGGGTTATCGTGAAAGCCACTATACCAGCTTTTTCTGTTTTACGTATACAATGTCGATTTTGTGACACCGTTTCTAAAAAAATAGTTGGACAAAATTGAATTTGTCATAAACTTATTATTGAATTATAAATATTGGTAGAAGGGAAATAGAAAAAATATCATTTGATATTCGTTTTACAAGATATGTTTGTGGCATTTATTCATTTGAAGCACAAACAAATGATTTGTATAACTCTTATAACAATATACTATTGAGTCTTTGGAATGTGTGACATTGGTCACGTCCAAACTCATCAATTTGAATGAAATTGTCTAACTGGCTTTCCCGCAAAAAATGTTGAGGATTTTCTTAAAATATAATTAAAATTAGGAGTAGTATCGATTGATCGATTAGCATGATTTTGTTCAGTTGTTGGCACAAGTATGTTCTTAATGCTCACGATATACATTATAATGCACGAAATGTTAAAACCAATTCACTTACAACGTTCGTTGTTTAAAGCTTGCATTTAATAGAAATTGACCATATAAAAAGTGTAATAAGAATCTTTGCAATGGCTTGGGCTGATGAGTTTCTCAACAATATGGACAAAACAGCGCTGTTCTCGCGATTTGCAGGATCCATGACATTTTTGTGCGATGTTTAAAGCTATAACTAAATGCATTATTAATTTCAAATTATTAAATCCGGATAAAATTTCTTAGATTACACGAAATATCAACTTAAAAAATTATTTGTCTTTATTCGAGATTGGTACAGCCCGTAATAATTTGTTTGTAAATTTTTTTAATACTATTAAATCTTAAAGCTCAATGGGGAACAAACGGAACAATCAGATTTATTTCCAACCAGTAGCAGTAGATCAAGTGAGCCATGCATCGTCAAAGCTTCGGAGAAAACATTTGCATTGTGTCGCGAATCACAGACGGTATTAGTGAATGTTAATGGTCAAACTGAAAAAACTAAAGCTTTGAGGTGGTCAGATGTACCTTTGACGTTAACATGGGATGAACCATATGCTCTTGGAGTACTGTCTGATTCTATTGAAGTACAAACATTGGAACCATCAGGTTTAGTTCAAACTCTACCTGATTTAAGCAAAGTACGTTTTATTATAAGTTGTCAACAGGGATTGTTATATGCAGCTTCATTTAGCCAAGTTTGGTGTATTTTGGCAATTGATGTAGCTCAACAAAGAAAGGTTCTATTGGATTCGAAGCAATTTCAACTTGCTTTAAAATTAACGGTGAGTCAATATTATTTTTTCAATCTTGAACAAATTAACAAACCTGAACATAAAATAAGAAATAAAATGTTTCAATTTAAACGGTACCAGCAATCACACTACTCTTATCATCAATCATACAAAAATAAAATCGTCGATCGCATGATATAATAATCAACAGTCGACCGCTCATATAATGAATACTTTTTATTCACATGTTTACTCAACTTACGCTACGCCTCACGATTTTTCTTTATTTGTCTGATCAATGTCCCAAATTGGTGAGGAGACTGGTGTGCTTTACTACTTACTTTAATTACTACGTATTACCAATTAACCATCGTTTAAGAGCAAAACCCCTATAAATTAATAATTTTTTGCAGACAATATCAAAGGAAAATGAAGACGAAAAGAAAGAAAAAATTCATCAAATTCAAACCCTCCTCGCTTATGACCTATTTGTCAATAAACAATTTCACGAAAGTATGAAAGAATTTTTAAAATTGGGTACAGATCCATACGACGTTATACGTTTATTCCCAGATTTACTACCCCAACAAAATACGTCTGCAGATTATCCAGAACCACCAAAAGATTTAACTGAAAAAGAACTGGAAACCGGTTTATTAGCTTTGATTGATTATCTTACAGAAATGCGGTATCGCCTTCAGTCGGAAACACAGGTTTGTTATTATTCAAGTCCTTCAAACTGGCATAAACAATAAAAGTATGTTTGTAGTCAAACATCAATGCAAGTGGAAACCTTAATGAAAAATCAAACTTTAGTAAATCTACACAACAATTGCTTCAAATCATCGATACGACGCTTTTAAAATGCTACTTACAAACTAATGATGCGCTGGTAGCACCTTTATTACGATTGAATCATTGTCATTTGGGCGAAACTGAAAAAATTTTGAAAAAAATGGGTAAACATAATGAGTTGATTATTCTATATCAGACTAAAGGTCAGCATAGACGAGCACTAGAGCTTCTACAAGCTGAGGCAGGAATTGAACGTACTATTGGCTACTTACAACATTTAGGTTCGGAAAATATGGGACTAATAATTGAATTTGCTGATTGGGTTTTGAACACATCACCTGAAGAAGGTTTAAAAGTATATATTCTTTTATAGATCTTTTTATTACAGAAATACAACATTTTTTTATAGATATTCACAGAAGATCTAGACATTGTGGAAACATTACCGAGGCCTAGAGTTTTAGATTTTTTGCTTCGCTCTCACGCATCGGTTGTAATTCCATATTTAGAACATCTAGTCCATGTGTGGAGCGATACGAATCCATTATTCCATAATGCACTAGTCCATCAATACAGAGAAAAAGCCACAAATACGGAGGAAGGACCAGCAGCAGCCGAACATACACGAAAAAAACTCTTAGAATTTCTAAAAAAAAGTCAGCATTATACGGCTGATACAGTTCTTGGCCATTTTCCAACCGACAGTTTGCTTGAAGAAAGAGCCATTATTTTGGGCAGACTAGGAAAATATGAACAATCTTTAGCTATTTATGTAAGAGCGTTGGGTGACATTGAGAAAGCCGTAGAATATGCGCAGAAAGTTTATGAGTCGAATTCTGTAGGATCTCAAAGTGTGAGTAATATTCCTAGTTTGCATTCAGAAGAATAATTTAAATATTTTTTAAAGGTATATGCCCTATTAATCAAACTGGTATTAGATCCTCAAAGTTGCCCATTAGCATTGCCAGGCTTGACACTGTCTCCTAAAACAGCTCAACCTGATTTAGAACTGGCTTTAGAGCTTCTAAAAAATCATGCCTCTAAAATTAATCCGCTTGAAGTTTTGGCGGTTCTACCCGATAATGTACCGGTGACAAGAATCCGCAAGTTTTTAATGGTTTCATTACAGAAAGCTGTGAAAGAAAGGAGAAGAGTACAGTTATTAAAAGGGTTGTTGTATGCTGAGCATTTACAATGTCAAGAGATGCGCCTACGATTACAAAGTCAACATGTTTTGGTAACTGAATTAAATGTTTGCCAGGTCTGTAAAAAAAGATTTGGAAATCAGAGGTGATTGACGTGAATCTTTTATTTGTAAGATTGATAGCATTATTGTTTACAGCGCCTTAATCCGATATCCAAATGGAGATGTTGTTCACTATTCTTGCCAAGAAAAAAAATCGTAGGTTTTCTATGTCTCTGGTTAACATAAAAGCATTAAATGCTTACAAGTGCTGAAATATAAATTAATGGATATTTCTGATATATGTACGTACATCTAAATAAATCTAGACTAACAGATTTCAGTATAATTGTAGATTCCAACCGAGCATTGCCCACACAGTCTGAGAGGGCATAAGGCATTATTTTTATGTAAAGAAAAAATGTTCTAGTTCATCTTCCAAAATGTACAGATTAAAAATATATACTTTATATTATTTTAGAGCGCTTTTTCAGTTTGCTTCTGCTGTCTGGCGATCGAGATTATAAAAGATCAGAGAATGCATGATGTCAGAAGATGACCGAAAAATTATTCTCCCATATTATAAGCAAAGACGTTATATGAGAATATTATATAAGACATTTCAGAATTGGTTTTAAGACAGGATAGAGGGGCCCTTTTCAGTTAAGAACCAGCGGAATTAGACAATCTGAAAAAAAAATTATCTGGTTAATTTTCAAGTAGTAGTTATATGTTCCCTATTCTTTCAGAGAAGAGAAAAGCAACATGAATTGTCTCCAGACACTGTTGCGGCTTTTTATAACGGTTTTTGGGTACATTGAAAAAAGTGTAAGTACTCAGATTCTTGACAATTTCTTTCAGTAGTACCTACAAATCATGACATGATGTCTAAGCTAATTTGCGTTTTCTTAAATGTGCCTTCTCTGCCGTAAGAATGTCATAGCAACGTGAAACTTTTTGAATATTCGAATTCAGTATATGTTGTATAGTTGCAACAATTTATGAGTGTTCGAACAAATTTATGAATCTTAACAGACTTTATTTTGTCTCAGACAATTTTACTTGTTGAAGCTTGTTACTCGCTTTCATCAGAATATGAATTTTCAGAAAAACACTTAAAAGTAAACTCAATTCAACCTATTTAACATTTCAGAGACAAAGCGACAGTATTTTGATTAAAAAAAGTAAAATCATAGCAATTAGGTCATAAATTTGCATGCAAGGTATCATTTGAAAAAACCTTAAATGGGGTACAAAATGAATTATTACATATAAACAATCCAACTCAAGAATTATTATTCAAAGAATAACAATCAATATATACCTAAATAACAAAACATTTTTTATTTAAAAATACACACCATCATATAGGTAATAGATAAAAGCGTATATGGATTGAAAACCTATTTCAAAATGTTTTATTTTCATAAGATATTCATATGTTACAGATTTGCTACGAACAAATTTCGACAATATTCAATGGATTCTCACAGACATCATTTAAACATATAAAAACTAACAAAACAATCAATTAATGTTTCTTAAAATGGCTACAGTACTATATATGACATCATTTTAAATAAATAAACCTAATTCATGTTATTCATTCAAAAATAAAACAAACTTCCATTCAAATCAGTCGCAATACAATGTAAGCACATAAAACAATCTAAAATCTGAAATTGCAAGAATTTTATTAAAGGGACAAAGAATTTTAACCAAATAAATCTATCATGCTTCTAAATGGAAATTAAAAACGCCCTATTTCATGCCCTTGTTGCTGCTAATGCACAATTTACTTTGTAATCGTTGAGTTATTCACTTAAGCTTGTTTCTTTCTAAATATAAAAAATATTGTATATAATGTAAAAGTCAAACAAATACGTGAACGTACCTTTTGCAACTTGCAGTTACACAATATTTTAAAGATTTTAGGCTCGCTTAACCTTTGCAAACTTCCTTCACCCAAATAAACTTCCGTTTATAATCGTGATTTATACTTATCCAAATGCTAGAGTTTGCATTTATGATAGTGTCTATTGTATAGAACTTATATGTATTTACAATAGGGAGTTACCGCTAACAATCCACTAAGAGCCAACATATCATAAATTAAAGTCTGACCATGCAAAATCAGAGGTACGATTTTTTTCAGAACCGTATTACGTTATTCGAAGAAATGATATGCAAAAAACGCACAATCGGAGTTACCATGAAGTCAATTGCTATTACAGTATCGTAAACACAAATTAGCATTTGGATAACTATACCTGAAATTTTTAGGAAATCGTTACGTTTCAGTAGACTGGTGACCTCCTCCCGCCTTGAACAATAAAAGTTGGCCCTCCACGCCCTGTAAACCCACTTAACAAAAACTTAAACGACTCCTGCATAAACATTTAACTGCAAATGAAATTAAACATTAAAGAAAACTGAAAAAAACACGACAGCACCAATAAAATCAAACGCAGTTTATATAATGTTCAGTACGCAACTACATGAAAGAATGATTTTCACCTTGCGTAAAAGTAATGACATTTGGTTAAACTTGATACATAAGTAAAGTTCGACTCTTTAAATTAACAACCAAAGACATTCGGCAATAAATAATAATAGTACAGTTGCGAAATTTTCTTTAATAGAAACATAACTAACATAATAATTCATCGTAAAAAATATGGTAACGATTTCGTTGACATTAATCGGGAAAAATACATCATTGTTTATAAGTAAAACAATTTGTCAGACAGTTTGCTGTCTGGTAATTTTTTAAGATACTGGCCGACCAAAGCCGCCAATTTGTGCGCGTAAAGACAAGGTGCTGGAACTCTGATGGTGCCCGACCAATTGTAATAAAGATGACACAATTTATAAGCTAACCGCTCCAAATGATCGGGTCTGACATCACAGTCATTGTGAAGAACAATGTAATGTGTTGGATTAACAGTTCCTTGTCGTACACTTTGAGGAACCAAATAGAAGTCGGGGTAATTGCGTCGCGTAACCATTGAATCAACTACAGTGCCTGCAGGAGGATTCTCAGCATTCTGTGGGCCTGTTAAGTGGAAAATACGAGTACTAATTCGTTTTTGAACAACTACAAAAACTAAGCCCGCATCGATATTTAGCTCTTGAAGAACTGATTGGAATTGTTTCACTTCGTAATTCCGACAGTGCTCTAATTGACCATCTCCAACTCCGTCTCTAAACATTATAATTTTTGTGGGGAAACATCCTAGCCGATTTTTTCTTTCAAGCAATGCTTTTCTAAATGTCATTTTAAAAAAGTCTCCAATTTCGCCGCCTTGAAATACGGATTCACTATAGTATTTGGTTGACTGATCAGTAATAGAAGAAACAAAACCACAAACTGATTGTTTGTTAGTACCATGGTAAACATCAATACCACAAATCATCCAATTTTTAACTGGTATTGATACACTCCATAAAGATCCTCCCAATTTACATGTGATTTGCATTGCTATTTTATGTATTATTGTACGTACATTTTTCGGATTCGACAAAGTCTTACCAAGTATCACTTGACTGGCAATTGGCGTTTGAGTGCAACAAATTTTTTTTATCACCGTATAACGGTCAGCTCGGAGAGTTGGACAAATACACACTACCACCTGTAATAAAATTATTTTTTTTAGTTCACTTTACAAAGAAAGTAGCATTAAAAAAAAATGTATATAAAATTTAGATCATTTAATATTACTAGCACGGTAAAATAAGGTTAATTCTACTGTACAGAAGAATATAAGTGGTGAGTTACGCTCTGGAACCAGTGAAACATTTTACCTTGCTTGTATTGCTTAATATTCTACTGGTTTTCACTTGTAAATATATAGCATAAAATCACTATTCAAATATCGATTACGAAAAGATTATCAACAATTTTATTAACGTGGGTACGCATGCTGCTTATATATTTATGTAAAAATAAATGTGCCAGAATATTCTCACAAGAGTGTTACTTGGATTAGTTTATCATGGATACTGCTTGCCATATTTCAGACTATAGATGACTCAGCCCTACGAAATAAAAATATTTTGATGTACCAGTCAACTGAGTTTTGGTTGCAGTTCTAATCAAATTCCGTTGTAACACTATTCCATGTTTTGCATAAACTGTTTTTTTTATGAAAACTGATTTAATTAACAAAGTGTTTAGAGCGCGTAAAATTTAAAATCATTCATTTATGAGCCATTTAAAACTGTGTAATCTATAGTTATTATAAAGCAGCTCTCTTACCTGAGTATCTGGACGTATATTAGTGTTAATCGCTTCCATCCATGAATCAGTTCGATCGTCTCTTATCATAACCAAACGAGGTTCCTTAATGAAACAGCCCATACCTTTGGCTAATCGTAAAGTGGTTTGTACAAAATTCTGAGCATTTCGCTCATCTCTTCCAGTATAGAACACAATCCAATTGTTAATGTCCATTGGTCCGATTAGAGAATTATTTGACACAGCTTTGTTCCAGTCAAAACCAACGAACTTTTTATCTGGTCCACCACCAAAAAAGACGGCTTCTTGTGGCAACACTCGTGCAGGAATATTTGAGGTCCCATCTACAATTTTTAAACCCCATCCCGCTAAAACTCTTTGAGCTTCCTCGCTTTTCTTAACGTTACTCAAATAGGTTCTTAGTGCAAACATTCGTTGATTTGGGGTTACTCGAGTATATGCAGCAACGTCTTTCATGACCTATAAAAATCAATTATTATCATTGAACCGACACACAAATCACTTATATATATTTGACAATTCACAAACAATCAATATAATGTATAACGACAGCATCAATAGCGCAGAGATAAGTGAGCCTAATAGCTGAGATAGATGAAAATTTTGTTATTTTGACAAATCGCTTAAATAAGCACCTGTCGTCAGACGTTTGACGGTAAGTGATCTTATACTGTTAGTGTTTTGTATCCGAGCAGATTGATTTGACACCTTTTTTAATCGTGATATGCAATTTCAAACTAGACATCAAGTCATATCCCTCTTTCAGCTACAACCTCTACATACAGTCTGCAGTTTTCTGACAGCAATAAAATGTTAAGACTCGACTGTATTCTTAATAAAAAGCTATAATTCAATGATAGACTATACATAAAAATAACAACAATTAATAAAAAAAAAAACTATAAACAAAATGATGCAAATTTAATATAAACTTACTTTAAAATCGCTTCGCATTGCGTCAGTGAGGCCAGTTAAGTTGCAAAATTCAGGCACCAAGCATATCAATCGATCGATTTTCTCCTGATTTACAGTTTTTGTTTGTTTTGATATTAGCAATGGTTGTTCAGCATCTTGTATTTTAATATTGTATTGTTGTTTATAGTAATCTGAATATGTACAAAGACCGCCTCCTCTAATTTCAAAAGAATCCATTGGAGTCATATTCCAACCAATATCGTCGACAACGTAGTTTTTATTGTTGTATTTTGTAATGACACAAGATCCAATGATACTTCTTGTTGATACTTCTTTAAAATCGCGGGGATTTGACGCTCGGATGTCGTCCAACAGTTCATACACTGTTTGGGTCCGTATAACACGATGTTGGGTGTCTAAGCACACCATTAGACCACCTTCCATTTCATCTACAGATACAGCATACCCTGGGAAAATTTCCAGCTTATGCTGCGGTACGAGAAATGAATGCTCAGTGTCAAAATAATTTCTACCCATCTTCGTATATAATAATATATGCATAATTCTTTTAAATAATACATTATACAAATGTAAACATTCATGTAATTTTTTTTTTCGCTTGAAAGTAATGATAGTTTTTACGTTTTCACCTATACTAGGTAAAGTATTGTCAAATTCATTTACACCGGTTAAATATTGCCCTGCTAAATATAGGCAACTATCACCATCATACACCTTCGTTGTAGAATGTTCTCCTAGAGCGGCATTTAGAAGTTTCACACGATTAGATCGGGCGTCAAGATCAGGTCGAAAGCGTACTTCATATTCATAAACTCCACGATCAGCTTCGACTTCAAGTCGAACATAATTTGCTGTTGCATTTAAAGGTGTACCACTTTCACCTGTAAAGAAAACCGACATTATTCTCTGGGATATGCATGCATCTAGATGATGAACTGTACACAGTTTAATAAAAAATATGTTTCTTGTTGCCGTCGCTTTATTAATCACTTCCGTAAAAGTAATAGTTGTAGAAACTACATATACATTTTTCCTCTTTATGTTTTGAAAATATTTTGTGAATATGTTTTATATACAGTCTATGTATCAGCTTTATGAAAGTTTGTTTACTCTGCGTTTTAAACCTGAAGATTTTCACCTCTCAAGTAAGTTGATAAAATCAGCTTGAATTTATTAATTTTACTGTCGTTTTCTAGAAATTAATTTATTCCGAGATCATCACACCTTTATCTATTCGAGACAAGGATCCGCAAGCTTTTTTGCAGACAATTAATACCCGGCAAATATGAGAAGAATTAGCCAGCGCTTCTCTTGCAAACTAAATAATGTTTATCATATTGAAAATAAAAATAAGAACTATTTTATTTTTTATCCACATAAGTCAAATTCGGAAAAATTGTACAAAACTTAAATAATCTAAGAATCTATCGTATTTTAAGACGGATAATTATTTCTATCCAATAACAAGTGGTGAGAGGTTTCAAATATACCTTCGTTAAAACATCTTAACCACGGGGTGGCATTTAAATATCTAAATATCTCCTGTAGCGTGAGAAACATCTTATAAATTCTTACTAAATTCAAATAACAACATGTGAGACTACTGTCTTGTTCCTCAGCTGATCGAGCTGCCAGTGGCGCCCTCCTCGGCGAAAAGAATTGCCAATACTAATGCAAAATATTGCAAAATACAAGATTGGCCATTTTGATTAAAGTGTTGGAAAAGATCATGAACAACAAAAGAGCGAAATTTACTTTGACAAGTAATAATATTCACTATTTCACCTATGATTTTACGCTGTTTTTTTTAAATAATTGTGCCTCCTCCAGTTAAAAATCCACAAGCTACCACTGACAGGGCTTCATCTGATTTAAAAAGTTTAATTTTATTGGCGGATAAAGTTGGAACATCCTACAAAACAGTGATAACCCCATTGCGAATATTGCTTACCTTTAAAAGTCCTTCGTTCTTCCTGAATGGTCATTTCAGCCACTCTACTGCTTAACTGTGCAGGATTTTCTCTAGTAGGGGTAGAAGGTCCAGGAATTGGATCAATTGCAGCAGCAGCTTGCATTTGTTTGGGATCAGCCCCAACCTGCTGCTGAAGTTTATGCAGCAATGCCGCTCTTCCTCTGGCTTTAGGAGGAAGAGCTTCAATAGCAGCTTGGTCAATTCCTACGGTCTTTTCAGTCTGCTTCCTTAACATCTCGAGGAGTTCTCCTCGTCCTTTAGGTTTGCCCGCCATATTTATCAGAACAGCTATTATAAAACAACACGTTAATATCAAACAAACACAATGCACATCAGAAACACGTGGAAAACAGAATTAAAAAAAACAAAACAAACACAAGCGGCACGGTAAAAGATTCGACAAGTACAGGTAACAGGTAACAGGACTAACAGGTTTCTTTTTTTTCGATTCGTCCTAACTTGCGCGAACTAAAGCGGAACACAACCGGAAAAACCCGAGTGACCACGTCTGACGTCACAGCGCACGGTGGTGACGGAGTGAAGCAAGTTTCCACGACATAACCTATCTTTTGTATTTAGAAACATTTATTAAGCTCCTCCCTCATACGTCATCACTTATTAGTTTATTCTGACATAAAAACAAGTAAGAATATTAAGAATAATCAGTAAGTGATAGAAACATAAAAAAACTGCTTACTTGTTTTTTTTCATCTGTAACTATGGTTCTAGTTAAAAAACTTAGATAAACGGAATAAAGTCAAAACACGTTTTTGCATATATTATTGTCAAAACATTTAAAATTCTTTCTCATGGCACTAATGGTAGCCAAATGAAGTACTTCGAAAAAGTCACCAACCCATTATCAAGAAAAGCACTAATTAATTATCACCAAATTCTAAATAAAATATGTTAGTTTTTTTTTAAATATTCACTTCCGATTGGTTTATAATTTTTTATGTAGTTTTCAATTTAGTTGTTGATTAATAAACTCGAGCCAAGTTTTAATATGTAGTTATTTACATAAAAGTCAGGAAAATTTCACATTACTGAAGAGGAGCTAAATTATACGAGGCACTTTGTGCCGAGTATTTTAAAGCTCCGAGTTAAGTAAGAGATTTTACTGACGTGTTTTGTATTAAATTTTTCCGGAAATCGTAAAAAAAGACGAAATTTACAAATTTTTTTTACAAATTCCACAAAAATCAAGTTTGTCAATTTTGTTGGCAACTATAGTTACTAGGAAAAATTCCACAAAAGTCAAGCTTGTCAATTTCGTTGGCAACTATAGTTACTAGGGTATCTTTTTTATTTTGCGTCTTGCAAAGTTTTTACAGTACTAGTCCGGAAAACTCAATTTTCCTGCGCGTAAATAAGCAGGAAAATGTTGTTTCCAAGACGATTTCCGGAAAAGATAGCAACTTTTTATGGTAGAAAAATGTCATGTGTGCCAACATACTTTGACAAAAGTAAAATCTATCAGCTTATAGAGTATACCAGGCTTACTGTATTTTATTTGCCTTACTTTTACTTCTAATAACATACTCAAGTAAGAATTTATTAATTTCTATTCTACAGATATAAACATTAAACAAAATCATTTAGAAGAATTTATAGTACATTAAAATATTAAAAAATAAATAATTTTATCTTCAATGTTGAGGAGAAGGGAAAAACTTTTGTTTTCTTTTGAGCTTGAGCACTGCCCTAAAACAGTAAATAAAAAAAATTACTACTTCAAATTAACAAGAAACCACATTAAATTTTACAATTCAAAAATACTTGATAGAACAACAGCTGCCATATAGTTTAGCAAAATCCGTTTAATATTGTTTTATCTAAAGAAAAAAATACGTTAAACGTTTTTAAATATTGAAGATTGGGCGACACAAATTTAGTTTTAAAATATTAAAAGGAATTTTATAAGAATTTTTGCTTGTTTTGAATACTCTGTCCATGGGGGCTTATTGTTGTATGACAGCGTTGCGTACCCGGTATTCAAGTACATATTTACCGATTTGGAGTCATAAATCCTTTGCTCGTTGTAGAATGCATTAATGAGTCAGTACTAGGAGTTGACTGTAACCTCAATGGTTTCACAGAATGATCAATATCAATAAATTTTACCCAAAACTCTCCAGGAATGTTGATTAGATTTTCCATTACCTAAAATTTTAAAATGACAATCAAACCACAAATAATACAATAATACCCCAAAAGCTTACGCAATTATGTTTAACCATCTCTTCTAATAATGTCGCAGCATTTGGGTTCTCTGATGAATATCCGACAATAGTAGGTCCGAATACTTTTGCTAGGTTAGATACGGTCATTTTACAATCTGTACATCGAGAAATCCTGGAAATTAATAAAGTTATATAAACTACATTTGTACCTGTATATCTTTGTCTTACTAGATAAGTAATGAAGTAAAGTGTTTAAAAATGTTCTACTTTAGGCGCAAAAAGTACAATCCGGCCATCAAAGAAAGCTCGGTTTGAAGAACATAAGCGGTACTTTTATCTCGATACACCGTCTCATTTCAGGTAAACACAAACTCTAACGTGATTGCAACCGGTGTGTTAAATTAGGTACATCGTATGCTGTTAATCAATAACTCCAATGCTTAATGAAGAATACCTCTTCTGCCGTACCGATATTGTTTCGATGGCCGAATATAATTTCAAAATGACCACAATGCCCAAATGACCAATCTCTACTTATGCTATTAAAATAATTTCAACAAAAGTTGATAAATTTGTAAGCATCTAAAAAACAATAGCAAGTAACACGTCGAAAAAAATCACAATAAATCACCAAACTTTTTGGTTGTTTGTAAATTTTATAATAATTATTAAATTCAAAGCTTTTAATAAATAATTAAATTTATTAAAAATCAATCTTGAAAAGTCTTAAAGCTTTTTGTGCTATGTGCATTTGTATAGTACAAAATCTCTACATTATTTTACCAAATACTGTCTTAATGCGTACAGCGACAGCTGAGCTTGCATTGTTTTTAAACTTGTCATCGTTTTCACATATAAAAATAAGCATTACAAAATTTATAAAAATTGAAATAGCGATTTCAAACCTAAAATCAAAACAGGTAGTGCATACACTTTTTATGACTTTTACATAATGCTTGGGCTTTATGATTTATCTTTTCAAACCTTACTTTATCCGATAGTTTGTAAATTAATAATCATCGACATTAAACATAAAGACTACATTCTAATAAACTTACCTTTGTAAATGC
The DNA here is from genome assembly GCA_947359425.1 of Lagria hirta. Lineage (NCBI taxonomy): Eukaryota > Metazoa > Arthropoda > Insecta > Coleoptera > Tenebrionidae > Lagria > Lagria hirta. Next base: position 8,964,526 of record OX375797.1, on the reverse strand, counting down.
AGTATCATATAAGCCAATGTATCCCTATTAGGCTGCGGCAAATCTGAAATAATATTACAGAGCGCTTGGGTGGAATCCTTACTATCGGTGGCCTCAACAAATCTTTTCCATCGAGCATAGGTCACAATAGGTTCATTTAATGTTCTTAAAAAATCTTTGACAGTTCCACAGATCACATGAATGTCAATTTCATTGAGACAAGGTGCTCCACGACCTTTAAGAAAACGTTCTTTCAAAGAACGAACATCCCGTTCCGAGCCCGGAACACGGTATAATCCAACTTCAGATAATCCGCGCATTTCTATCTCATTGATACAGTGGATGAGGATGGCTGGTACCATTGGTGGAACTGATGATGTGTAATCACTGATGACACCCTAAGAATTTCTTTAATGTATTCCGCAGTTATAAAGATACAGAGCTGTTTTGAATTTGTGCCCGTCACTTAAACGCTGACACAACAGTCTAAGCAAGGCTGTTTAGCAGTATTTTGAAAAAACTATTTCAACATCAATGAAATATATGGCCTGCGTTATTTTTTTCAAAGTGTTAAGCACAATAAAAGCAAAAGTTGAAAAAAAATCTTGGGGAACACTTCTACAAGTGTTTCCTACAAGTATTAGATTCGGTACGGCGTACCCTAATAGCCATTACTTTTTTTATTGACACCAATAAATTTCTTACCAAACCATTCCGTCCATTTGGAGTATTTAACAAGGGAATACATGGTAAAGGTAGTTTCTCTTTACATTCAACGTGACATACACCCCTGCATTCTTTACATTTTACAGCAGTTTTTCCAAATCGTATTCGTTTTTCGCACACTACACAATTATCGGGCATCACCATAGTTTTCTGCATAAATGAATGCTGACGCCCTGAAAAATATCTTTCAGGCTTACGAGGACTGTCACGTGCCCAAGACTCGAGAATTAAGTTCGAAGGAGGTCCTGCATGATATTGGTCAACCTACAAGTGTAATATAAGGCAATGGCATCTTTGATCAATGACTCAAGACACTTACGTTTGTAACGTTTTCCTCCTGTTTGCCTGGAGTTTTTGGAACAGACTCAATAATTGAAGTAGCTGTAACTGGACCATCTTTGCAAACCGTCAAGGTTGTAGTAGCTCTGACAGTATCGCTTGCACCAATCTGTAAATGAAAATTAAAAAAATTAAAGCTAAAAAAATATATAAATTAAAAATAAATCACCTCTACAATCTTCTTCTCTGTTGATTTACGTTTTTTAAACGCTGGTTCAGCTATTCCCTCGGTACTTGGTCTATGTTTTTTAAATCGCATAACATTTGATTGAATATCGAGATCATCATCAGATCTCGAGTAGCTAAAATCCGATAAAATAGATCCAGTTGAATTGATCTCTTTAATTGCGCTCAGTTGCGCTTGTCGATAATCATCGTCTTCCCTTTGATTATTTAGAAATGATAATTTATCAAACATATCGTGTGAAATTCTGTTTGACACATTTTTGTCTTTGAAAAGAACTTCACGAACACACTGAATTTGAGATTCCTGAAAATAAAAAAGTTTCATACAAACTTAATGTGATCATTTCAAACTTAATAAAAGCAACTATTAAAATCTGCTTCAAATTTAATAAAGCTATAAAAAACCAAAGTGTCTGAGATTATTTCATTGCAAACGAAGATGTAAATTCACTAGTTTCAGTTTAAAAACAATAATTCTCCTAATTCTCAATACATTAAAGAAAAAAAAATTCTGTTGTGAAATACAATCTTTTTGGTGGCTAGCCAAAAGCTAGATAATTGTGGTAACTTACAAATTCATTTCTTTCCTTCCTTGCATTACGAGTATTTGCCTTTTCCAAATCGAGTAGCTTTCTGGCTTTTCGTAACTTATTCTCCAAATCGCTCACTTCGCAGACGCGTTTCTCCAGCAACTCCTTCAACCTCTGGCATTCATCTTTTGCTTCAAACAAGTGTAAATTAAGAAGTTTCGCTTGGTCGACGAAATCTAAAAAAGCAGCTTCTGTTTCCATTTTGCTGCGATACAAACTTTCATGAGCCCGCATTAAATCGTCAAATTCGGCAACAAGCGATATTTCCCCATTATCAGAAGCTGACGATGCAACGCTTTCCTCACTGTCAGAGGTAGCCCCATTGTCATGCAGTAGAAATTGTCGATGGGCCAGTGGTGTTTTAAACGGTGTTCCTTCCATGTTTTCTGTAAAATAAATAATTAATGTAGTAAACTCTCGTTTCTAATAAAAAATCTAAGAAATCACTCACAAACCACAAATTATCCAGTGAATATTTTAACAAACTGAAAAATTCGTTACACAAACGAACCTTTAACTTTAAATGATTTAAAAATCATCCAATCAGAAAACGATATGAAAGAGACGCACCAACAAATGCCAACCGACGTACTGTCAAATTTAAATAAGTATAGACCTTTTATAAATCTCTAAGGTGACATCTTGCGTGATTTACTGAAGCAAAACGTTCTAAATATACCGCACGATCAAAATTGACTGGATTTGCTAATATTTAAGCTAATATTTTTTGAACATTTTTTAACTTAGTAGTTAGCAAATCAAATGCTTGTTTTGCAATAACTATAGACGTTAATCTAATTTTTTTTTATTGCATGTTAAAAAATATTTATTAGACAAATAAACAACAAATCTGTTTTTGAAAACTAACAAGTGACATCAAAAATGATAATAAAAGTGCAAACATCATTTAAATGCTTTTTTTATTTTCAGAGTCAATAGCAGATTCAATCATTATTAAATTACGCGGCACTAAAAGTTATAAACAGCTATAAAAACAAATTATATAAATTTTTACATGTAAATTTATTTCTGGTTGTCAATTGTAACTTGTACTAGGTGATTTTTTAAATTTACGGTTTAGCAAGCTATAGCTTTTTTGACGACGTACATTTATCAAAAACAAATGGCGTAGCGCGTAGCTTATGTCAACAAAGTTGAAAAATGTCGAGTGAATCTGTCTGTCTGTGCATGGACTGAAAGTTAACATTTTAAACATTTGCCGTAAATTTATGTAGCTGTAGCTACCCGAATAATCCTTATTTGATGTTTTACAAAGTTGTTAATAAAATAATTAGTTATTAATAAAGCATAACCTTACTTTTCAGTCATGTAATATTACGTTGCAATCATATTTTAAGCCAAACTAAATGCACGCTACAGCGAGAAAATCTTATAACATGATTTTGATATTTTATCGTCTGTAAATTATTTTATAAAATAAATTTATTGTGGTTTTACATATTAAGTTGTTTTGTCAAAAAAGTTAAAGCTTGCTAGATCGTTAATACAGATTTCTTTTATAACAAAATTTTAGAAAAAAACAGAGAGTTTATTTATTTATACAACTATATTTTATTCCGTAACACAAAACCTCTATATAAGAATAAACCTTTGGAATTTTACGGTAATTATAAGAAAGATTTATTAAGCATAAGTAATAACAGAGACAACCTTGTAATAGAGAGTTATTGCAAGCATGCTAGGAGTCTGTCCTTTATTACAGGCTCCTTTAATAAAGTAGCCCGTAAGTGTGTGTCATAAAGAGACTTATTGCTCGTGGCATATTATTAGGGACTGTTTGTCTTTATTTTGACGTTTCTGACACTTAACCTAATCTAACAAATAACTTTGGTGTTTGTGTGCTGTGGGTCCTAAATCAATTAGTTATTATGGAAGAACAATTACAAGTTGCTATACTGTTAGGTGCAAATGACGAAGAAATTGAACAATTACTTCTGCACATTATTGGTGTTGAGGATGAACAGGAAAATAACCATATAGGGCCAGTAGAATTTGATTTAAACGACATGACTGATGAGGAAATTAAAAGTAATTTCCGTTTTTCAAAACTGGATATTACTAGATTAAACAACTCTTTGGGACTACTGGAAATATTTGGGAATAATGTAAATGGTAACATAGTGCTCTACAACATTTAGGTAGGTACATATATATGTTTATTTATAGGAAACAAAACTTGCAGGTATAACAGCACTATGTATGCTACTCAGAAGGCTTAGTTACCCAAATAGATTACATGATTTAAAAGCACTTTTCAACTATTCTTCTCAATCCCTATCACAGTTTATCAGAGCAACAGCAGATTTTATTTTAGAAAATCATGGCCACCGTTTGGACAATTTAAATGCACATCAATGGTTAGATCAAAATAAGTATCAACAATATGCACAAGTAAACCCTTTTTTGGATGTAATTAAGTGTTAATTAGAGTGTTTTTAGGCTATAGGAAATATGGGCGGAGCAATTCAAAATTGTTGGGGGTTTATTGATGGTACCATCAGGCCAATTTGTAGACCATCTGTCTACCAAGAAGAGTATTATTCTGGACACAAAAGAGTGCACTGTGTAAAATACCAATCAGTGTTATGTCCAGATAGAATTATCATTAATTTAAAAGGAGCTTTTCCGGGAAGAAGACACGACGCTGGTATCCTTCGAAATACTGATTTATATGAGCAGTTAGAAGAAAATGTTGTTTTTCCTAATCATGGAAATTACGTTTTATATGGAGATCAAGCATATGGAATCCGACCATTGCTTTTATCTCCATACCCTGGTCAACCAGCAAATTTGTTAGATCACCAACTTGCTTTTAATAATAGCATGAAAGTTTTGCGAGTTGCCGTTGAGTGGGGCTTTCAAAAAGTACTAAGCATCTTTGCATTTGTAGACTTTAAAAAAAATTTGAAGTTGCTGCTGAGTGACATTGAAAAGTGGTACAAATGTGCGGTACTATTGACAAACTGCCACACATGTTTGTATGGGAATCAAACAGCGGAATATTTTAATATTGTTCCTCCACAATTGGAGGAGTACTTGGGCTATAATAATTAAACGGAATTTTGGCAAAATGTATTTGATATGTTTTATTGTTCAAAGCCTTTTACCTTACCTGTTGAAAAAGTAAGCAATTATTAAGATTTACTTAAAATGTATTTATAACAATTTTTTCAATATAAAAAAAATACCAAAAACAATAAAAGAAACTTTAATTAAAGTCCAGAGATAATCGTATTTACATCCCTAACTAAATACATGTTTTTAAGGCTTATTTTGCCCTATCATATCCAACAATTTATTAATAATTGCTTGCTGGCTGTCAATTATTATTTGAAATTGTGCAGATTCCAAAAGGAATTTTTTCTCCGCCAATGCCACATTGCGTTCCGCAACAGCAACTTTTCGTTCTTCAATCTGCAGACGTTTCACCTCCAATTCAGTCTCTTTTACCTGTTTTTCTTTTAGGTACTCTAACCCACTACGCCTGATATAATTTGTTTTTTTCGCCCTGTTTCTGATTGGCCCTACGAGCATATTTTCCAAGTATTACAACTTATTAATGTGTAAAGTCTTACCAAGAATATTTCTTGCCGGCTTCTTATTGTTTGCTCGGGTTGTAGCAGTGCCCACCATTTCGTCATGACATGGGGTTTCAACAGTATCCACAATGTCTTCATTATATAAATGTGACATAGCAGCCCCATTTGCTGCATTGTCATCCATTGTGATGATCTGAATCACCTCAGGTACTTCTCTCGGTAAGTCATCTTGAATCTCTATTTAAACAATAATTTTAATAAAACCACTTTTTTGACAAATGTTGCACTTACCAGCATATTGCATATTTTCGGGGGAATCAATTTTCCAATCATGACCCTGCGTGTTAGGAATACTAGTATAAAAACTACAACCTGCATTTTCCCTAGAATTCTTCCCAATTTCCGTCTTTATTTTGTCTAGACGTTTGAGAGGCCTCTGATCTTTCTCTTCCTTTATTAGGTCATTTAACTCTTGGAGAAGCACATCTTTTTCAGAATATGGTTCTTCTTCTCCAGACCTGAAATTTATAACAATTTACACCTTAAAACACTGCGCGAATACACAAGAAACAATAGCGGGGAACTAGTAAGTTTTTACAAATACGTACCTCTTCTGCGTGCTTGAATCTTTCAACTTCCACTGCTCCAGCAGCATTTGTACGTGCTGCCGAATTGTTTTAGGGTTGAAATCTTTCCTCAGCATTATTTGCACCCCAATTTTTATTTCCTCCCACACTTTTGATCCATTTGAATTGCACTCTAACCTCACTCTTATCTGATTTGCAAAGTTAAATGTCAAAATAAGGGCGCCTTAAATAAAAACCTCCTTTCCTGTATTTAAATTAAATACAGGCGGCCTGTATTTTAATAAGGGTCGACTTTTAACGGCGTGCATTATGCGCTTGCGTACATGTCAAAATAAGGGAATCCTTTAATAAAGGAACTTAAAATCTGCTTTGCAATAACTCTCTAATAATATTATGGTTACGGCATCCTTGGTTCTCCATCAGAATTTCATAGTCTTTAACCAAACCAAATTTATGACAACTCATCAACCAAGGAGTACTATCAAGGAGTTACTATAAGCAAATATTGCTAAATCTGCGGAGAATATTAATCCATGGTTGACATGCATAGAGCAACATCTTGTACATTTGCTGTCAAATAATATGACAATTGATTATTATGCGACTATTATAACAATGCTGTAACTAACCATATAACTAACTATAATAACTGTCAAACGTCATTTATCATGTGTTTAGCTTAGAATTTGACGTTTAAACTGTCTTATGAGTCAATTATTAATTTAAGTTGTTTTCATAAACGTAAACATTAGTTGATAGAAACATGCTCATGCTACAGTTCAACAATGAATTGTCAAGACTTTTTAGATTGTTGCTCCAAATGGCGTTATTGGATTAGACCATTATTTATAATAATTTATGCTATTGGAGCATTCATTTTAGTGCCTTTGTTTTTGATAAAATCATTTGAAAACGGATTCAACAAACATGATCAAGAGATTTTGATCGCTGGAGTATTTGCATGGGCTGCAGTGTTTTTATCATTTTGGGAGATTATTCAACATGTTATCCATTACACACAACCCAGACTGCAAAAACATGTCATCAGGTATTATATTTCAAAGCTTTTTCTCCGATTTTCTCTATATTTTTATATATCTTTTAGGATTCTGTGGATGGTGCCAATCTACGCTGTAGATGCTGTAAGCTTTAGTAACATAAGTATATCATTATAGCATATTAGTTGTCATTTTAATATTACGCGGGATCTATGTTATGCAGATATTACTATCTCGAAATTCTAGGATTTTGCGATGCACTACTAGGTATTGGGTTTGTGAGAATTACTAAAAGTAATCTTTGAGAGGAGGGGGGGGGCACATCTGGTGAATACAACTAATTTTGTTGTACATGAACCGAGAGAATAGAAACGTCAATTTTCATCATGAAGCAAGACTATTTTCTTCTACTAAGCCTGTCTTCTTGTTTTAAATTTCACATCAAAATTTGTAATCAGATCAGCGTAGTATTGGCCAGTTATCCATATTGCTTTTTTGTAATAATATTTAAAGCAAAACCTTTTATTGCCACACAAGTAAGCTACTTTTATTAACCACTTGTGCGACCCGGCCAAATTTTTCTACGACCCGATGCCTACACTTCGCGACCTACACTTTGAGATACTATAACAGTACTAAATTATTTAAACAAAATTCTTTAATATTCGTACGTTCTGAGCTTATTAACTCTTATTTTATGTTGACTGTAGTAGGTCAGCTATTTATTTCCTGTGTCAGCCATCAAATTTTGAGCAAAATTCATAAATTAATTAAAGCAGTGATTAACAGCTAAATTGACTATTACATACTTATTAAATTTTCTCTAAAGAAGGCTAATAAGTCTTAACGCCTGTTTAAATTCTACAAGACTTTGATTTGTTCTGATATAATACAATTTAGAATTATTTTGTATTTAGAATGCACTAAATTTTTTTGTTGAGTAATTGCTTTTAACACTTAACTATTCAAATGAGTTTTTATTGTCTCAGATAGCGGACCCTGTTTTTTCTACGTTGTACATAATAGAAAGATAAAAACCTGCGATACAAGGAAAATAGGATGCTTTGGTTTACTTAGTGAAATAGGACCAACCAGCATTTTTCCTTTGTTTTTGATGATACAACTAAATAGAATACTCAAATTTTCAAGAGTATAACCTTAGTTCGAGACATATGTTGTTTCGAAAACTAAAACTTCGTATGCTCTGTATGTAAAGGCTCGATATATCAAAAATATTTTGTCTCTTTGTTGTCTTTGACAACGGACAAAGGTTGATGTTCATTTATACCACTTTTTGGTGGAGATGGAGATAGTTTTAGTTAGCTTCAGTTTTTACTGTTGTGTTTTTTCTCTAGGTTTTACTTTTCTTTCTTTTATCCCGCTTGTACTTAATTATTTCTTAGCTTTATCTACCAATTTCTTGACCTTATTTTTATTTTATTATATAATGATAATATTTTTTTTGTTTTTTACTTCGAGTATACTTCTAGTTTCTTCAAATATTTTCAGTCACCATACATATATTTCTTAGGGTTCCGTCCCTGAAAGGTATCCAAACGGGACCCTATTGCTAAGTCTCGTCTGTTTTCAGAGGACTGTCTGGATACTTCAGAGTATCTCACGAACAGTAATAGGTAGAAAGTTGAAATTAAGTAGAAATTGCCGCATAAGTCGGATAACAGCCAATAGTGAACATCGGAAACTTTTTGTCTCTGAACGTGATCAATTTGATGGTATTCCCTAAAATTCTTATATTATCTTCCTTTTTATGTTTTGTTTCTCAACATTTTTTCTTAGTTTATGGTTTAACCGCCATCGTCAACATTTTTTTAAAAATTGATTCTATCTTCTCCAGAGCTTTGTTTATTTTTCTGTTTTTTTAAATTTTTGTCCCTTATCCTCATATTTGCTTTTCTATTAAAGCTACTATTTTGCATTATATTTTATTTATTATGATCGCTTTCTGTAAAAACAATAATAGTTTATCTTAAGTACATACTCTTAATAAAAATTTAGACATTGGGCAATTATAAACATTAATCAAAACTTTAGTTTCAAAAGTTTAAAGAATTTCAGCCGTTTTTTAATATCTAGTAAACAAATCAAATTAGAAGAAAATTGGTTGACAAATTCTTTTTGCCTTATGCCCGTATTCATAGTCGTATCTTGGTTGAGTCGGACTCAAGCACAGTCTTCGGTAATCTTCGGACAAGCGTTGGTATGCGTTTGGAAAGCGAGTTATCGCTGATTCCGTCTCTTCGGCAATGCTCGCATATTCAAATCTTGAGGCTGAGATCGGTCTCGAGCAAGCTGCATTTCATAGACAAATCTTGAGATGTAAATATCAAATTACGGTGTTAATAAGGGCGAGTTTTGGTTTATGAGCACGCGCAGTGGGTCCGTCGCAAGTCGGACTCAAGCAAGGGTACTACTTGTCTCAAGACGCCATTTGCAGGTTATGTCAATGTTTGACGTTTGAAAATACTGAAATAGGGTTATGTGGCATATGTAATAACAATGAATATTGAAATGTTGGACGAGTTTGTGGAGATGTTCGACTTATTAGACACTGAACATAACATGAGAGTGCCAAAACGCTATGTGCGGGATGCTGCAAATCCATTGGAATTTATTTCCAATTTTGAATTTAAGCGACGCTACAGATTTACCAAAGACAGTGTAGTGAATGTGTTATTGCCCTCTTATTACCATCTCACCATACAGTTAATACATTCGATAAACAGACATTAATATCTACGCTGTTAGGCGCCAAATTACACCGCATTTCTTTGTTTCTTATACATAAACAATTAAAAGTAACTGTGTGTAAACAACTATTTTATTGTGAATAAAGACATATGAAGCAAGAGCAATGTCGTGCTAATAGAACTCTTCATGTAATATTTCGATCGCAACTGCTAACTTTCCACATTAAGCCCCATGTTCAAGTCATTCCTTCATTTTGGAGCAGGTTGCGAAATCACAATTTCCCCTTATTACCATAAACAAAGTATCTCATAGGAATAGTTGAAATAAATAGCGAAAAAAGTGGACGCTGTAAAACAATAAATGTTGAAGTTGAAATCGCAATAAAAAAAATACCTATTAATTATTATATATGTTTTTCTTTTTAATTGTTGTGGTAACCTCTCTAGAGGCGATTTTTATGCAGTTGAGTGGGAGGGACCTCGCCGGTACGTCTTCATGCGTATCACAAGCTCTGAAATAAAACAACGGTTAAAATGTGGACTGTTTTATTATTACTTTTGCACTCACATTGTCCCTCTCGAAGACTCGCAGTTGGTACTCCGCTAATCTCTCGTTTACCTCCTGGGTCCGGCGCGCCGAGGCTGCCTCTCGCACACGTTCGGCCTCTGTAGCCTCCTTGGCCTCCTGTGTTTTTCATTTTCGGTGAATCTATCTCCTACAATGCCCATTTTATATATAGTTATCAACATAGATCATTAATTATATGCGTACTTACCACTTGCCATTGTGTAAACACTTTTGCAACACGCTTCTATTTGTTATTACGATAATGCGTCCTCTTGGGAATGTCAATTGGAAATGGAAAAGTCGAACTGTCGCTGTAGTCTGTCAAAATGCCAACATGCTTGCAAACCTTACCAAAACATGCCAACATGCTTGCAAACCTTACCAAACCAAAATCACTGAACGCACACGAGCATTACCGGAGACTGTGCTTCGGAAAGCCGAACAGAGTTCAACGCTTTCATTCCCGAGCATTATAACGAAGTCCAATCTTGCGATGGAATCAGCTAAACACGCATGCAAACGGTTTTCCGAACATTGCCGAAGACTGTGCTTCAAGTCCGACTCAAAATATTTTCCAAGGGCGATCTCGAGCTACGACTATGCATACCAGCATTAGCCTATTTATATAATATAGTTTTGTTACTATATCCATTTGTTTTTTGTTAGTGTTCTTTTAAAAATAAAATTATTATCTCGTTATTATATTGAAGTTAAAGTTTAACGATTTGAGTGTAGTTTACAGAGTGTAGTATTGTCTAATAAAATATTTTTTTCAGTGGTTAGGCCTCTGTTATCCACAACAATCTGTGATTCTAGATAGTATAAGAGAATGTTATGAAGCATATGTTATCTACAATTTTATGAAATATTTATTGAATTACTTAAATATGGAAATGGATTTGGAAGTTAGTTTAGAACTTAAACCTCAAGTGAAACATATTTTTCCACTGTGTTGTTTACCTGATTGGGAAATGGGAAGGTATTGTATTAGTATTCAATTTTGACTGTATACTATGTATTCTTTGAGAAATGCGCTTTGTAGTTTTGAAAGTCCAGCCAAGTTAGAAATTATAGTTTTGTCGAATTTCCGTTTCGTTCATACATATTCTGATTGTTTTTTTCATTTCTTAGTTTACTATTAGTATGTGATAACCATGAAGAAAGTTGAGAAGTTAGAAAGGAATATCTATTCTATAAGTAATAATACCATTAATTAAATATTCCTAATAATAATTAGTTTCAATTGTGTAAGAATACTAAGGGTACTGTCCAATTTTATTAGTTGTTACATTTTCAACGTTTTGTTTATAATTGTTTTGGCTTTTATGAAGGTTTGTAATTAACTGTATTTTACATCAAATTGTTTGGGAGAGGAAGAATTGAACTTCATACAGTTAGGCAATAGAAGATGCACTTAACATTTTTACATATTATAGTTTCGTATAGAAAAATAGTTTGTCTCTTGAAACGTATCAATTACTATCTAAAACCACGTGCAATGCAATTATAACTTGAAATAAGAATTCAGCCAAAATAATAATTAACAGTTTGAACACAATGTATCATTTAACTTGCGACGAGTTAAACGGCGATGAAAATAGTAAATGTGTTTTGTTTCCTTTTAGCGCTTGCTGCACTTTTCGTTGTTTTTGTAAGCGGCAGAGGTTGTTACAAATACATAGTATATAATCTTTTTTAGCTTTGTTTAATATGTTATTGTGATTCTAGAAAATTTGTTCAAATATGTAAGCATGGAATTCTACAATATACTGTGGTGAGACCACTAACTACAGCAATTGCATTGTGAGTATAACGGATTTTTATTAACTTCACTGCTGAACACCCCAGGTGTGATCAATTAGTGTTCTTTATTTTTATTAAAATAATACACTATCTATTGACTGTTCTACAAACTAAAAGCTAGTCTTATAAATCTGTCGTTAAGGGTTATTGTTCTCATTTGGCAGGTGTCAAATAAAAAGATTTATCCATTTCGGAATCTGTAATAATTATTAAAAGACCGATTGGTAACAAACGTGATATTCACTCTAAAAAAATGCTATAAGCAATAAACTAATCAAGAGTTTAGAATTTGTTGTTTGTTTTCATTTTTTTCATAATTAAAATATAAACTTCATGTGGGACAATATTTACGTAATTTTGTTCAGGCGCTTGAAGCAATCAAAAAGATTGTTTTTAGTACAAACCAATATGAAATTGAACTTTAATAAGATCACTTTTCAAAGTAGCGAAATTTTTTCTCTTTTTGTTGTTTTATTTCAGCGTGCAGAAACCTATTTCAGTGTGAGTCCTAACAATATTATTATTTTAGTGGCTGTAAATTGTCTGGAGTTTATGGTGATGGAGAGTTTAAAGGAAATGTAGCATTTCCATATGTGTTGGTTGTAAATAATATATCACAATTTATTGCAATGTATTGTCTAGTCATGTTTTATAAAGCAAGTTTGGCTGAATTGCGTCCAATGAAACCATTTCCAAAATTTTTTTGCATCAAGGCTGTTGTTTTCTTCTCTTTTTTGTATGTTGGTGGTATATTCTTGCTGTTCAATATTAATTTTTTATTGTTTTAGTCAAAGCGTGGCAATAGACTTATTGGTTTATTTACACTATCTTTCGCCGTCTAATTCATTGGTTTATGTTAAAGACGACGCTGATTTAAGTTTGTCTACGCGTTTGCAAGTGAGTATTTGACTAATAATAAAAGTCTAATTGGTCAATCATAGTTTATATAAATTTATCTCCATTTTTATTTCATTCGAAAAATACTTCAATGTGGTCTACTAGGTCGTTGTAATTAATAATAAATGACCTTATTGACTGTAAAACTGTACTCAGCAAAGCCGAAGTTAGAATGTACCATTGTCTACAAAATTACTTTTAAAAATCCCTGAAACATTAAAAAAATAATTTCTCTAGAAGTTCGAATTTGACGGAGTATTTTAATATTGACAATAAAATACTGTAGTTGAGCATGATTAGTCTCTGTTTTTATAAAAAATTGTCAAATACTTGTTAGCAACGTCATTTAAAATTAATTTCAGAATTTTTAACACTGGCAATTGTTTATGAAAACGAAGAAGTTTAGTTGAAATAACTAATTTACAATGGAAAATTCATTTTGTTTCAATGATAAGGCCTCAATGACATTGCATAGAAACAGCTTTTAGAAAAACTTAACCTCAGAAGTCACTTTACTTTATATCGTGCATTTTAATATCCAGTTAGTAAATGCAGTAAACGCCTGATAAATTGATAGTTTTTTTTTTCAATTTGTAATTTTTTTAGGATTTTTTAATATGCATTGAAATGTGTTTGGCATCAATAGCACATCAATATAGCTTTTCATTTAAACCGTATATGAGGAGTTCGGATCTGAATCAATCATGCTGTAGTTCCTTCCAACAATGCTGTGGTTCATTTTGGGCAATGTGGGACGTTTCCGATGTCCATGGCGATATTCAAGAACATTTAGGAATTGTTGGTAAGTGATCTAACGCTAGAATTATTTGCGTCCCTAACTCATGACCACAGATCATGACAAACTATTAACACAATGTCATTCGTCACATGTAGTCACCATAAGTAGAATTTTACATGTTGCTAGTTTTTATTTTGTCGTCACTGGTCATAGCAATGAAGAAGCATATATAAGAAACATGAAGATGTTTGTTTCTCGTCAAATTTTACTACTAAATCAATAATTATTAGATACTTTCAACACTGTAAAAAATGTTTTCTATTGAAACTTGAAGGAATTGTTTATATTATAATATGGATGTCTTGCTGTTTACTCAACATAAATGTATTACATAGATTTATTGGTAGTAGCATCAGTTAGAACTTGTTAAGAATCTTTTCCAATAGGAGTGAACACAAATTTATTAATTAATCCGTTTTGATTTCTAAAGGCAGTACGATAAGTCGACGAATCCGAGCGAGTGGAACTGACGACATTGCAAGGGCCAACCATGGTTATACAAATCTAGAATCGACATCAATGAATCCTGCTGTACCACATAACGACTACGATGTGTTTTTTAATTATGGTACCATGGAACCGAGTAAAACACCAACAACGGAAACTCCAAAAGAAGATTTAATATAGATTTATTCTTATTTTGTATATATAAATCCACGTATAGATTTTTTATACCTCGTGGAAAATATTTTAAGTAAAACAAACATAAAAAATTATTTGACGTCTTATTGGGATCTGAAGCCTTCACTATCTAGTTGGTAGTTGAAACAGTTGGCAACTGTTTGGACCCAATCTAACTCCAAATATCAGAGCTTGTGGTACTTTATCACAGTCTATCTTTGCAAATAGTTACGATTCTTCTAACACCAAATCCTTCCGTTGACTTAATCTAATACATTTCGGGCATTTATTGTTTTTAATGGTGAAACAATTTTTATGCAAAACACAGTTACAGTCAAGGCAAACAGCTGCATTATTGTCGAATGGAAATAAAACTTCATCATTTGAGCAAATCTCACAAATATGTCCTCTTCCTTTACATACTTCACAACTGACTTTAATGTGCTTGGTAAAAATATCAATTACTTCATGTAATTTTGAAGGTAACTCTCCAGAATGTGTATCAACTAGGTCTTGAAGACTATACAGTTCTGGTGTATCAATCAAATGTAACACACCGATATGCTTCCATATTAGATGATCTTCGTTTGCATTTCGACAGACAGAAAGATATTTTTTCATTCCAAATAACTCCAGCCGTAAACGACGTACCAAACTTAATTCGTGAACTAAGGAAAATAGTTTAGGATTCAACTTCTCTAGATTTATTAGTGGGCGACTCGCAGTAACACGAAGCTGTTGCAAACTTGCTTGGCATACCACTTGGGGAGATAGATCCCAATTTTGAATTACGCGCGCTGGAACAACAGCAGAACTGCCCCAATGACAAATGGAACAGTAGTAAAGACCTGAATAATCACAAAGCCTTGCTTCTGTCCACTCTTTTGCTGAAAATAGAACAAGTCTTATAAAGATATTGTAATTGCAGTGTTTTATAAATAAAAACAGATTGGCGTGATATTTCTATAAAGCGTCACCTACTAGTAATTATTGTTAACTATACGACTTACGACTTGCTAATATCACTCATAAACTTATTTTATTGTCTTTCATGATTTGTCACATTTCCTTTGTGATTTTTTTATTGCGTAAATAAAACGTTATTGCGTATAAACTTTTTTTATGTAAGAGCATCAAAATTGATATTATTCATTGGTTGTAATAATTAATATCATTTTTCTTCTTATGTTTTATACTTCTAGCGCCTGAGGTTTTGCTATTTTGTAGATTTTTTGTCTTCACCTGTCTCAAATTTTCTCAAAAAAAAATAGCCGAGACAGGTTGATAATAAATGATGTATTGATTAATCCAAATATGTACAATTAATTAATTGTCAATTTGGCTCAGTAGTATTCAGTGAAAACATTTTATTCTCGACAAATTTTATGTATACTGCAAAGACTTATATAATAAGGTAATCAAGCAGAGATCAGCGTTCTAAGGAGGCCGTAGTCGTGTATAGTCTCCACATGCACAAAAATTAGACTTTAGATTTTTGTTAACATGCGAGTTTAAACACTTTTATTTACAACTTCTCAAACCTCTTAAAATTTTTCCTCATCAGAGTAAGTCTCAGTTCTTTTTCTAAAGCGATTGCAGCATATGCTTTAGCCGTCTAAAAAAGTGAATAGCAAATCAATTTTAAAATCTTTTTTTATACCCGTAGTATTCTTTCTAAAGAAAAGTTAATCGGCAACCTGGTCTCCTTTCGCCTGGATGACCTTTATTAGCATGTGAATACCCCAAAGTAATATTTGGGCAGTAGTTATAAAAAAAAAGAATTTATATTTAAACCTTACGATGATATAGCAGGTCGTGAGAAATACAGTTTTAAAGAATCCAAACTTTGCATAAAAAATATTGAAATAATAGTACAAAATATTTATAACATGGGTTCATAAATTATTTACATCTAGTCTTGCTGGGCAATTTAGCTTGTCCGATTTTTATTGTCTTTGTCAGTATGAGTACCTGCAAATGTGAAACAAACGTCAAAGCTCGTCTATAATATCGTATGTTTCTGCTTATGAACTAATCAAAAAATGAACATACGTTCAAAATTCCATAGCAAAACTTGATCTAAATAATATATGAACGCAGAGTATATATATAACTCATATTTCAAGAAAAGCAACAGTTAATTAAAACGAGTGTTTTTGAAAATTTAGCGCAATAGTAGTCCCTTACTATGATCCAATAATCGCATTAACGTGTTGAACTGTCGATTAATTAAACAAAAAGTGGGTAATTAAATATTTTCAGAGTAATATATTTTAATTGCCAGTTTAACAGTTAAGGAGGTAGAGGACTAGTCAAAATGGTGAAAAAATCGAGCAACTTGAAATATTGATATCAATACAATAAAAGGTGCAATAGCTGTCAATGCTCTGGGCTTCATAATTTATCTTTTTTCTTAAGATTAAAAATTGAGACTTTTTCATACTACTATAAAGTATCTTCACGTTCTTCATATTTCATTAATTTTAATAGTGAAGAAATCGCGCTAGCTGCTTTGCAACTACTAACGCACGATCAACAATGACCGAACTGATTCAGTTTGTGGATTGTGTTTTTTGATATATAGACAAACAAAATTTATGTAACAACACGTTTAACAAAATAACCCAAAAGGGGAATGTTTGGTATTTCTAACAAAATACGAATTTGATAGAGCTGTCAGGTATTTCTGTAAAATAATTAGCCGTACTCGTGGTTTGTATTTATTGGTATGTATATAGATGTTACAATGTTAACAAGGTTATCCAAATGTTGAATTTTTCGTATTTTTAACAAAATACGAACTTGATAGACCAGTCGAATTTATCCGTAAATTAATTAACAATAATGTAATACCTGACTTTTATAAATCGCAGATTCGAAAATTTATCAAATCTGCGTTTTTATATTTATTCAAAACTGCGTTTTTGTGGTGGAAAAAAAATTCACGTCAAAATAAAAAAAATCTCGTGGGTTCTTTGACAACATTCCAAGGAGAAGAAAATGATTACCAGCAAATAAATAACAAAAATAAAAACACTCAAAAACTGTTGTCGCCACAAAAAAGCTAATGAAGAAACGTTTAATTTTTATTTAATCCGCAACCATGTTAAAATATAATCAACTATTAATCGCTTTCATTGATGTAATGGTTAAATAACTAAATCATGGTCACCGCGAACTAATGACGCCATATTTAAAAAAACACCAGTTATTTTTTAAAAACTCTGTTCAAATCTCAGATCTATAATTAGATCTGAGATAGAAAAATAATTGCCACAAATTTCAATTACCTGCGAATATAGCTTTACCAAAACAACTTATTCCTTTCGGAGCCGCTAATAATCAACAAGAGTTTTACAAATTAGCTTTTAAATCATAGAAAGATAAATATGGATTATACTTACTCAATGGTAATAAAACACCACATTCAGCACAAGCATATTTTTGCGCTGATAATCCTTCCTCTGGACAGATTTCCATTTCATATGTGCCTCTTTCACTCGCTACGACATGAGCACATGTTCTCATAATTTCCGTAAGACATTTATGATGACAAGCATAACCACAATCTTCGCATTCATACCAAGCTTGAACGACACTCCTTTCAAAATCTTAAAAGTTATATAATTCTACAAATGGTTCTGAAACCTACCAGATTGCACCAGCACAATGGTCACAATATTTTGATGGTATACTGACTGATAATGGTTGTAATTTTAAATGATGTCCTCTAATTGTCCGCTTAGAGACCCGATAACTTTTGTTTTTTGGATGCCTAAAAATCTAAATATTATTCAAAGCCAGCTTTACATTGAACTATTTCAGTACTGTGGATCATTTTTAGCATCTTTGCATTCTTCTAATCTCAAACGCAATTCTACTAAATGTCTAACTAGCCATTTTCTTTCCACTGAACAGTTGTTGCATTCTAAAACTAATTCTTTACAACGGCTAATTGCTTGGACTAATTCTTCTTCTGATGCTTCCTGAAACAATAGTTATGCTATTGAAATAAAAACTTTAGAAGTAAACTGTGGGAGTAACTACAAAATTTTTGAAGCAAATTTTGCAACAGTCATAATCTGTCCCTCAATGGATTGTAAATTCAATAATGTATTGTGATTTCAAATTGAACTCTTGCGTAGAACGTGTATTTTATGCTCAGGTAAACCGTACCTTCACCAAATTTATACCTTTTAAAGAACTTGGCATGAATGAATTATATCCTTTAAGTACTAGTTTTTATGTTGATTTTTGCAACACGTATTTGTCTTATTAAATATGGTAGTGAAACATTCAGATCCAATCAAAGATTGTGAACGAATGGTGTTTGTATTTAAATGAAGACTTAAATCCAACCTTGTTAAGAGCGAGGTGAAATTCTTCTTGAGCAAGACTTGAAGGCAGAAAACTATCAAAAACGTTCTCACTCGAAGAAGATAATGTCGACGGTGTGGCATCTCTACTTTTTGCTATCGCACATTCCGCACTTATTTCTTCTTGCATTTTCAAAAAAAAATTGTAAGTTGGATAAAAGAGCCTGAAGACTAATGTAAAAATTTGGATTTGCTGGATTTATTATTTTTTTATGACAGATGACATCTGTGCTGTCTAACGTGTGACGCGACGACTCTGACATGTCAATAGGTCGTGTGCACGCAGATCAACTGTTTCCAAGCTTGGAGGTAAAACAAAGTGATTTTGAGGTTAGAAACTATTGTATTTCAGCAGTTTCAAATCGTTAATTCTGTTTTAGTTGGTTTTTTTAGTATAAATATAGTTTATAGTGTTCTTTATAAGTTGTAGTTGTTTTTTTAGTCTAAATATAGTTTATAGTGTTCTTTGTGGAATTAGTTCTTTGTTGTTTACGATGCTATCCATAAATTAATACGTTATATAGCGGTTGTGTATAAATTAACAATATTACTATAAATATTTATTGATGCAATTGATACATGTAATAATGAAAGACACTTATTAGACTTATAGACTTCGTCAGAAAAAAATTCATAAAGCTGTGACAAAATATAAACATCTACGCCTTTGTTGATGCAAATACAACAATGGCCAACCATAACCAGTAAATTATTTTTATCTGGACGCTTTTTCAATCCACACACTACATCCCAATTGAACCTTTGTCTTAAGGCTTTTATTAACACCTCTATTATTATTTGCTAAAAAATTTTGTTAAGTTCATTCACAAAACACTAGTTTTCTCGCAATTAAAAATGATATAAGCAGTCCCCCACAAACCAAATAGTAAACAAAACTTGTATCTGACGTTGCCGGCCGTTGCGATTTTTTTCAAAAACAACGAACTTCTATACTGCACCACGCTTTAGCTTTGTAGCCACGTACCTTGTAAACAATGAGCTTATGGCAACGTATATACTCCGCGCTTAGTGTGCTCTCTTTTTTTTTGCATCAAAACAAATTGCCTACATCTTTACTCCATTCTATTATAGCTCTATGATAACAACAGTGTATAGAATAGAAGCGGGTGTATACGCTTCAACAAATGAGCAAATTTAGAAAAGTAAAACGGCAAATACGTTGCCATTTTTACGATATTAGACTGGCATTTATGTGTGTCATTTTTTTTTAATCAAAGAAGCCGCGTCTAATGCTTGAAGTTAGGAACAAATCTATACTCTATCAATGTTATCGCCATATGTGCAATACGAAACTTGCTGATTAGTATAATGATTATAACGGGTGTTTCTCAAAATTTGGCGTCATAGTTGGCCATGCCTATGAGTTTGCGTAAACGGATCATAAATTTTAGCACAATTGCTTCAAATGTCAAAATAATTAATAAATTTCTCAATATCTTTATTTTTAAATTTAAAATGGTTCTCTCACAACAAAAAATTTTTGTGATAAAATATTATTTTTAAAATAAGCCACCGAGTTGACGGTAAATGGTGAATTATTAAACCAACTTTTTTTAATAGAGCAATAATGCTGTAAGATACTAAAAGTAGATTTTACAGCCATTCTTGGCACAGCTTTATGTAAACTTATTACTTTCAGCAAGTTTACTTTTTTGCTTGTTACAGCACTGCAAGTGCCTTAAAGTGCTTTTAATTTAATCTCATTAACGTCGATTTATTAAATTAAAAATAAGGTTAGGTTCAAATATCAAATTAACAACTGTCACTTTAATTCGATGGTAAAAGTACGTTTACAGTTCAAAGCTAAACATTCATGGCAAGCTTCGTTTCAAAAATGTTTACTCATTATTGTTTTATTACAAAGATAATATAAACTATTATTTGCATAAAAACATAATCTGTAGAAATTTTTTCTCAAAAAACTTTTTGATGCAGGGCAACTCCTAATAGATGTTGCTAGTTTTGTTGCTGCATACTGCAGAAGTAATAGGCATAATAGGAAGGTATAAGCCCAAACTTGTCAATTCAAATTTATTTAAATCTGAATTTGTTGGGAGTTCCTGATAACGTTTTAAAACCTTGTTTACCAGTACTTGTTCTTTGCCTACACCGAGCACTTTTGCGTTTAAGTTTGCTCTTTTTACCACAAGCGATTCTAGCCACTTAGCAATGTAAAGTTGAGCAGCGACAAGATCTAATTAGAACAACTTTTTCTTATAGTGGGGTTTACATGTTAAGTTACCGTGTTCATTATCACTTTTATATTTTTATTTTACTAATAATATCATTATATTTTTTAACGCGGCTTTTATCTTATGCGTAAGAAAGTAGTGCAAGCAAATAATGTAATAATAAGTTCAAACATAATAATTTAAAAAAATCATAGTATATCGTCAAATTTTGTTGGAGTAAATTAAGCTACATAAAGACGTTAAATATGCTTGCTTATTTGACATGTTGTACATTAGTAGCCAGTTAATCATTACAAATATTGAGTTGTAGTAACTATAATGTTTTGCTTCATCTAAAATCCCTGTTAAAACCAAGAAGCTTTCAATTTAAAAAAAAAGTTAAATTTGACATAATGTGAAACAAGGCTTAGTAATATTAAGTTGAAAAGAAAAGCTAAGCTACAGTAAAGTTTGTACTGTTCTCGAAGTTCTAAAAAAAATAAATTCTTATAAGCAATACATTAAAGTTTGCTGTGTAAAAGTTTCGTTGTTTAATTGTGTAAGACTCTTTTTCTAATCTTGCGTTTTGCCAAATTGTAACAATTAAATTGAATTAAATTACAGTTAACTCTTTCTTTATAATAAATTTGTCAGAATGTCTTTGTTCTACAATTATTACCCTTAATTATTTACTCGAAAACAGTGTACAGAATGAAGCTGGCAACAGCCAGCTACATTGTTATTAACAATCTACTTCAACTCACCCCTCTATATTCATTGTTAGAGAAACGCTTGAGCAGTCAGACGGATCGATTGGGCGAAACATGAAACATATTTACACATAATGTACCTGTCAATAATACCTGTAAAGTAACTCACCGGGGGCTTTTCTCCCCCTCGCAGGATTCTCTTCTTCTCGAACTGATTGTGGAAGACATCAAGGCTCATTGGACTTGGACAACCACTCCATGGACTCGATTGACTCATTCTTCATCCCTTTTCTTTAGCATCGTGGTTCTCAATGATGTTCATTATTCTTCCGAATTCAGGGAGTCAGCACTGAATTTACATTATACCACAAAACAACATATGATCAACAAGATCAACACGTTAACTATCTTTCTCTTTCAATAAACAATTAACAGTTTAAACATTCATAATACTGCCCGTCCGACCGCTCTGACCCTTTTTTCAATCAACATTCTCACTCTCGCCCCGCACAGCTTACTGATACTGAAGTCCACCCTTCCAGGGATGCTAAGCCCATGTTTTCCCTCGTTACTTAAGATGCCATATGGCCCTCATCAAGATGATTTAATTATACAAGCGATTTAGCGCCTTATTGGCTTATTTTTACATTAAAAAAATAACTATAAATTATTATAAAATCAAAAACTCTCACAATTGATAGCAAAAAAGTTTGTATAAAACTAGATATCTTTCGGTAATATTTAAATCTTTATAAGGCCACAACTAAAGTTTTACCGCTAGCTCTTGGAACAAACATACTCTGTCGCTAGAGGAAGTTTGTAAAGTTGTTGAAAGAGAAAGGTCTGTATGGGTGCATCAGAAGCAAAAAGTGTGTTTCATTGATCATCTATCATAGTAAGGTTTTTGAGCTTATTTGTATTTGTTTTAAAATATGTAATTGTTTTGCTTTTTTCTGTTGATGCTACATTATTTGAAAGTTATCGTCGAAAGTATGGTTTTCTTAATGAAACGTTTTGCATAATTTGATTTCCAAATTTTATGTCAAGATTGTTAAGAATCTGATTGTGTCCATTTATCTTCGTTTTAAAGCTACGGCTTGTTTGGCTTATATACCTAAAGCATGATTAAGCAAAAAAACTAAAAAATTCTCAAACTCTAAAAATTTCTAAAAAGAGATTTTGTTAAAATCAATGTAATTATTGGCAACCTACCATGCAATTATGAATAAATTTATATTTTGTACCTATATTATTTAAAATTTTTTTTTTGTTAGTGACGCTTATAAGCTATCTCGAACATTAATACTACCTATTTAATTTGAGAACTTCTTTGATGTCGATTTAAATAACGCAATGAAAGAAGAAAGTTTGTGAACTATTGTCTGGGTTAAGTCGTTAAGTGCTGAACTTCAGGCAAGATGAGATCTCGCAAAAAAGAGGGTTTTAAATTGA
Source organism: Lagria hirta (assembly GCA_947359425.1). Classification (NCBI taxonomy): domain Eukaryota; kingdom Metazoa; phylum Arthropoda; class Insecta; order Coleoptera; family Tenebrionidae; genus Lagria; species Lagria hirta. The sequence continues at coordinate 8,941,435 of OX375797.1, read as the reverse complement.
ACGCAAAGGTTGGTTTTCTCTTTTCGAATATAAAGGTATCAATAACTAATCCTCATCCGAAACTTTTTATTGCTTTTTTATGTTTTCCTCCACGCTTTCTGTTAATTACTTTTTCAAGATTTTAATTTCTTACAGGTGATAAAGTTTCCTTCATTGATTATATGATTTAGCAACCCACCTACCTTGTATACTATATATTTTTTTAAGAAATATTAGATAATAAAATGTGAAAAATGTGCTATAGTGAGAAGAAGATCGCGTTAGCCCGCTTTTCGCCAATTTGTTACTGTTATCGGGGAATATAAAAGAGCTGAAAACTAACGTTATCGCAAAAGCAATTTGCATAGCTTATGTCTTCCGAACATTCTTCTAGGAATTGTAAAACCAAAAAATAAATACAAGTCAAGAAGTAGTGGATTCAAGCACTTCTAAAATAGTATTGAACGTAGAGCGCTGCTTGTTTTTCTTAAAAAAAACCGAGCACTAAAGCATTTTACATTAGTTTTTTTTAGAAACACCTACTTTTCTTTCAGCTGTCATAAAATGAGAGGCATAAAAATACCAAATATTAGTGAAATATATTAGTAAATTACATTTGGATAAATGGGGCTTATGTAATAGATAAGTAGGTACTAATAAAATTAAACAATAATAATTACTAATTCCTAGATATTTATAATAAAGCACTAAAGTTAAATTTTTTATAACAAGTCTGAAATCTATTCTCCAAGGCGTTACTCTCAAAAAATTATTTATATGAGTCATAAAACAATAACTATAGTGTAGAGAGTGAAGGTGTACCATAAAATCGAAAATCTGTTGTATATAATATAATTTAATTGTTTATTTTCTTTATGAAAAAATTAAGATTTTAGAAAGTATACAGCTATTGTGACGAATACTCTTAGAAAAAGATACCTGACTGAAAGATTTCTTGAATGATCTTTATAATATGCGCTAACTCCTAATAATGGTAATCGTACGACAATGGGTGATATAAAACTGTGTATTCTGCTGATACCACTTACCACTGGACATCTAACATCGATAACGCACTTGTCCTCACCTAAGAGTATTCGTACTTGATCTAAACATGCTCTAAATATAAGAGATTATATTTAAATCTTGGCATTTATAAATCCTTAAAGATAAACTTTATTGTTCTTGAATTCTAATCACTTAGATTTTGTCTTTTGGCTTTTATTTATCGCTAGATTTACCCTACCTTCCCGATTCTAGTAGCTCTTTGAAATCTTTAAGACCATCACCGTCTTCCTCTCTAATATTATATATTTCCAGTTTGCATTGCACCTTCATCCACAATTTCATCTGAATCATTAACTTCCTCGTAAGTTTTTTCTTCTACATTTAAACATTTTTCAGAACCATGACAATTTGTGCATTTTATGCAGCTGCTACGAAATAGCAGAGATAGTGCGACCAACCAAACAAGAGCTATAGTAAAAATTTTAACATCCACATCCATATACTCTATATAAAACAATTAATTTTTTGAAATAGTTGATAATGGTTTATGATTGTACAATTCGGTACCTCACCAAAAACTAAAGCTGTCTAAACAAGACGGCAATTAGTCGCACGGACAAATAAAGACCGTAGTTTGCTCGGACAGCTGTAATGTTAAACATAATCGCCATGAACTACCTGAAAAAGTTAATAGTTTATCATAGGGTATTAAGCTAATAAAATTTTTACTAGCTTTTGTTTGGTTGGTCGCACATATAGTAAGGCCCAGATTCTTATAGCTTTTTCCCACCTCTCTATGAAATACATTTTAATAAGCTAAAATTTTCCGTAAGTAACTCAGGTATATAAGTTATCTTAAGATAGCAATAAATAAGCATCTACGCTTATAATTTAAACAAGATTTTATACTTTTCTCAAAATATTGTACCTAAATGTTTTATTAAATATTAACTTTATTAACTTACTGGGTTCTTAATTATAGTAGTATATTTTAATTTGAAATTTTTTTGTTTATTAATGTAACGAGAAATATTATGTTTTTTGAGTAATTAAAGCGGTAATTTTAATATATAAATTCATAGTATACATAATGATTAAAAAAAATTTGAATTCGAATTTTTTTGGGTTTTTCTCATTTTCCGAGAAAATTTACTATAGTAATGTATAATGTATATATATTTTTTACATTATTAGAAAGTAAACATTTCAACGAACAAAAAGCTTAACAACTTTTTTAAAAAAGCAAGTATCTTGTCGGATCAATTTTCGATTGAAAATTAGAGTGATTCTTCGATATTCCAAATAAGATAAAAAAATTTATATTTTAAATAAAAAAAATTACAGTGTGTTTGAGACATGAAAAAGTAAGTTTTCTTAAAGTTTCAAAAAATAAAAAATTTTACTGTAAGAGATAAAAATAAAAAACTAAAAACATGATTATTTAAATTTTCCACATAATTTTTAAAGTTATGTGTAAAAGTGTACAAACAAAAATTGTCTTTTATCTACAACTTTGTCATTTAATTTTTTTCATAAGATTTGTAGTTTTTCTAAAAATTAAAGTAATCGTTTTTTACCCCAGAAGCTCACCCTTGTATACTTCCCGACCTCAAATCGTCTGTAAATTTTTTTTCGTTATATTTTCTTGTTTTTCAAATGGATTTCATTCTACTGCTATGTTTTTCCACTTTTTACCATTTTTAAAAACTTTAGCACTGCTTTATACTGCTTATTTAAATATAGGTATTACATTAATTTTATACAATATAACGCTAACAATAAACAGAAATTTTAAAAATAAGCTTAGCTAGTTGAATGCACTTTATTCTTATGTGGTTTTAATTTGTTAGTTTAATACTTCCAAATTTTGTAGATCTCAAATCTTTAAAATTAACATTAAATCAGTTTAATAATTCAGTTTAGTTAAAATTTATCTACTTTATTATCATCTAATCACTTTTAAATCTGTTTGTTGGCGTACAGACAAACTTGTTTGTCTAACTTTTAACCTAATTAAATCTGTATAGTAGTATATTGTAGCCCAATCTAGTCTTTTAAATATATTCTTATTTAAATATAACCAGGATATTTTTAATTTGACCACCTTATTGACTAATATATTTTTTAAAGCTGCACAAAAACACTATAAATATGAAACATTTATTAGATATTTTTACATCTATTTAACATATGTTAGGGAAGGCAACATCAGTAGATATAGACACTTAACAAGTTCTCTATACTTACATCTAAATACATTACATTTGTCATTTCATCAGCATGTAAAAGTGGCAAATATATTACATTAAAAAATTTCAGCACTACAATCTACAAATTGTAGTGTTGAAAATACAAAATTTGTTGTTAATAACTTCCAACTTAGGGCTCTTTTGATAAAAGTTATTAACAAGTTGGTTATGAAAAAATGAGAAAAATGAGTAAAACATGCAACATTGAATTATGTACAAATTATTTTAGATAAAACATATGATATACATGATTATATAAATATTTAAATAAAGGTACTTATGTCTAATATAAAGTATTTAAATGAGTTTCTTTAAGCGTAATCATTCTCAATCATTGAGTTTAGTAAAAACTTTACAGCACCGTCTCATTCGTACACGTTCTTGGGCCATTGACTAGAGAGTACCTTGAGGAACCATTTCTGGCAGACACAGGCCCACGAATAAACAGTTCTTTAAAAGTTTCTCTAAACTGCCTAGACATACCACAATAAATGGCAAAATTAATAGGATAACTTACAATAATGAAAAAATTAGTAAACAAGATAAGCGCATTTGCAACATTATAATCTAAAAATTCTATAAACACACTGGAAATGATATGAAGTAATGTGACTACAACTAAGGGAATTTCCACAATTAAAAATACCGTCACTACTACGATAAGCATAAGCGTTGTGCAGTTTGAGTCTCTGAGTTTTTTACATTCTGTCTTCTGATTTTGATTCTTTTTTGATAGCAGAAGATCTCGGCGTTGCTGCGCTTGCTTTAAAGCGCGGAAGAGGAGGACGTTCAAAATCACAAGTGCAATGCAAGGAATTAAATGTACAAAGATTACCCTAAACATAAAATATGTGACAAAGTAGAAGTTCTCTGTCAAGAAGAACTTAACCCAGCTGGCATGCTCCCGATGACAAACTTCTGTGGTTCGGTTATTCCATGTTATTTCCACCTAAAAAAAAATTTCAAATTAGTAAACTATTTCATAATTTTTCTACTGCAATTAAAACATTTAGTTTTCAATTTTTTTTTATTTTTCTATAGCATTGCAGATGCCTTAAATTATTTTTGATAATATAGCCTAAAGGTAGAAACTGGAGCTCCAAATTATAAAAAACCTGTTTAGGCTTAATGGGATTGTTAGAAAATGCACTCTGACTATAAAAGCTTTCAAAGATAATATAACCGTTCGGAAGACAAAGTCGGAAGGAAAGTCAGAGGACGCAATGTATATATTAACTGTGTTTAAGTTTGTGATTGGGATTGTCATGAGATAGACTCGGGATGATATTATTCATAACGAGCAGATTTTGTAATCTATGTAATATATTACTGGATCTAGTTCTGTTTAAATGTTATAAAATTTTAATTATTTTTAAATTCTGATATTTTAAGATTTAAGTTATACTAGCTTTTATGTTTTAATTTTCTTAGAAAAGTTGGCAAGATCAAATATACAACTTTAATTTTTATTTCTAAGATTAGAATTAATTGACCATTTTATTGCTTTTAATGCTTTCTTTTTTAACAGCGTATTAATCCGCAAACACAAAAAATATTATATATATATAATTATGTATAATAGCATTATAAATAAAGTTAAAAGTCAGTTATAAGTTTTTAAACAATTGTTCAGTTAAAGTTTTTATTAAAGAATAATTTTGTATTATTACATTATTATTATCAGCTCTGACTGCTATTTTGCACTTTTACTCGGACCTATTTAGGTTCTCTCACTCTTTAGTATTTCACAAATTTAATTATTGTATATACAATAAGTTGCGTAAAATAATTAAGAAAAGAATTATAAACGCTGTGAGAGATTTACGCAAATTCTTTAAATTTTTCAAATTATCGAAACATCTAATAAACTGTCAAAAGCAGAAGCTAAAACTTTTAATCTAATTTTCTTGAAAAAAATTAGTTTTGATAAAAAACTTGTCTGAACAATTATGCTTTGCGCGTCTTAACAAAGACCTCGATTTATTGTTCTTTCGTTTTGATAACGAACTCAAAACATTATCTCTGGCGTGCTAATAGAATCGTCTTGTGAAAAAATATGTCATTGGTGAAAAACTTATGACTTTTTTAGCATTGATAGGCAATTGATGCTGGAAAAATAAAATTGGAGTCGCATTTCAGATATAAAAACCAGCTGCGATCGTTTTGAGCTTGTTGGTGCGTTTATTACCTCTTATAACAAATGTTTTTCATTTTTACAAATAATTATAAAAGATCTGACTGGCTTAAATAACTGTGAATCATTTTTATTTATTAACTATAGAACTATAGTTAATAAATTTGTAAAAACAGTTTGACTTACTTTAATTGTTTATACAATTCAATAACTTTCATTTGTGCTTCGATAGGCGCAAATATTAAAAGGCGTATGATAAGACGCACCACGAGTGTCATGCCACTATATAACGTAAAAAGCATTAAGGTACCAACCTAACCTTAATAAACTCGACTTTTAAATTAAAATTTGAGCAATAAATACGTTCGAAAGTTTGCTCGCTGTAGCAACGAATCAATATTTATAATTCCTCTGCTTTATAAACTCTAAAATTCTCGTAACAAAATAATCCAAACATAATTAGTCTTGCTTAACAAATTCCGACGTTGTATAATTAAAGAAGCAGAGAGCTTTTGACGTATTGCCAAAGTATATTCTAAAAACTTATGTTTCATTGTGGATTTTCTATTGCGTGCTCAACCCTTGTTATAATGAACTCTTTAAACTAACACGACATAATGCAACAGGTGCTACAGTGCTACAGAGTTAGTTCGGTTACATATAACTAATTTAAAAAAAATTAGTCTTTCTTGAGTCTAATTCCTTTAAATTTTGGTTATGAATATCGTAATTGCGGCCATAATTTTGCATAGCTGTCATAAATAATAATAATTATTTAGTTTTTCTTCTTCAGGTAGTAACCCAAAATTTACAGTCATTCTCATTTTAGTAATACACTAATATTTAAGTTTTTGTTTTAATATACAAAAAGTGTCAGCTAAAGCTACATAGATGAAGTTGACAATCACTTTTGTTGATGAAGTTTGCTATTTTATTAAGTTTAATTTGTATTTATGTTTTAAAACCCTTAAAAATATTAGAAATAATTGTTTTATTCTTGTGAAAAACTTCTTTAAAAATGTTTAACGTATTCATAAAAAAGAACTAAGAAAAAATGATTTAAAATAATATAGCTGCCTCATCAGAAGCTTACAGAAAAAATAGAATATTATAGGCCATGGTTGCAAAGATTATCATTATCATCCCCCGATGGTCAAGTTTGGAGACTGTGCGATTGGGTACCTAATAACCGTTTCCACTACGCAAAATTTCTTTAAGATTATTTCCACTACTAGTAAAAACCGTTCTCAATTTTAGCTTCAAAGATTTTTTCCGGTTTGGTCTGTAGCCTCGTGCACATTAAATAAATAAATAAATAGATAAAACTCATATATTTTGTAATAAAAATAATTATTTTAGATTCACAACACAGTTGTTTTGTGATTTAAAATATGCACGTATTTTCGATAATATAAAGTATAAACATATGAAATAGCGGTTATTTCAGATTTTATTGAGTAACTTCTATGGGTCATTTGAAATAAAATTTATCATTCAGCAGAGTTAAAATTAATTGAAATTAAAATTGTTAATGTAGTTGTGAAGAATAATTATTGGCATATCTAAAAATCAATAGAGATTTGAACGCCTAACACTAAATATACTGATTATGTTTGCAATGCACAGTCTTTTTAGAAAATGTTCTTGCTTTATGTCAGCAAAACATTTCGATGACTAACAAAAATCAATCATTGTTAAAACTTTATTTCAAATTGTGAACTTTTCAGATCACTTGAATAAAAACTGTTAAAGCCAGAATGATATTTTTCGGATGACTTGCTTTGTGTCAAGTAATAAGCAACAAGAAACATTTTTGTTAACACTACGCAATTTTTGGTATTATTGAATTCAGAAGCAAACTCTTACGGCAATAATGAAGAAATATTTTGTAAAAAGCAGAATAAAGTTTGTCATGGAACCTGATAGATATTGTATTTGTGGCAGCCATAACGTAGAATATTGTCATTTTCTATATTCCTGTTTATTTAAATAAAATAAAAGATTCAACCACACAAACTAATGTTTAAAGATCAGGTTAACCAGAACAAAATTGACGTTGACAGATGAGTCTCGTAAACAATCCTAAAAATCACAAATTAAGTATACATAAATAACATTTTTTTACATTTGTCTACTTTATATATATATATATATGTTTATTGTAGTCTGCAATCAGTATAGTAGTCATCTTACTTTCTCTAATGTGCCATTTCTATTCCGTCTATTGACTGTGATAGAATCTTTGTGGATGTTACAATTAATTGAAAAAACACACAAATTCTTTATTTTTGCCTTTTACAAACATGATTAACAAGCATTTCATTTCTTTCCTTAAAGTTCTACTGATCTATAAACCAGAATAAATTAAATCGGTTTTGCAAAATGTTTTTAGAGATAATAAAGTTTAAAAAACTATAGTTTCTGAATCAGTTTCGGAAAACAAAAACAAAAATCGTTTACGGGACTTTGATTGCTGTATCCTTAATAGATATACTGCTGACTGGCTGGCGTCTTAATGTTGAGTATAATCAAAAATAAAAAAATCAGTCGATTTTAAAAAAAGAAGAGAATAAAGAATAAGCCATAATACGCTTTTAAAAAAAGTGAAAAATAACAGAGGAAAATAAAAAAGAGGTCTATGATTAGAAATTGTAAAACCTGCAAAAAGTTATAAATTTCTTCTGTATTGGTAACAATGTAACAGGAAGTACAAATATTTTCATATGATAATATTAAACGTAGAGTTATAATCTTTGTTAACTTAGAAAACATTATTTTTTATTTATACTATGCAGAACAAATATTAGTTATGCTTATGTAATCTAATATTTTATTTAATTTTACAAAACGCTACTATAGTGTAACAGAATACAAATTGTGGTCATCTATTTAATGATAGAAAAAGCTCCTTACCTTTGTGAATTCCGTATCAAAAAACCTAAATCCTTGATGCAAAGCGGCTACCACTAGAATATAAATAAGACACTTGTAAACGTTGGCCATCGTGCAGAATTTCCGTGCTAGAGGAGCATGACAGACGTAAATGTACCGTTGTACAGCTAAAGCTAGTGTCAACCATATGCTGGCTGTGTGGAACATGTTTGGAATCACCTGCAAATAAAAAGAAACAGTGTAAAATCGATGAGGATGACAAAAAAAGTGTCAGTCATGGCGTTTTGCAAACAAGAGCTTTTATGAACGCAACAAGTGCTTTGCAAAGAAAGTAAAAAGTATTGAGAGCTTGTCGTCGACGGTGCTTTTTACAAAATCTTGAATAAACACACCAGCTCAACACCTGCTTCAAACGCCACAAAAAACTTGATTAAACATAAGATATTTTCTTTAGTTTTTATTGCAACAGAAAAAGCAGTAAACAAGTTTTTCTAATGTAGTTTGAAAGATGGTTATAAAATATAAAACACTTTTAATCTTGGTTATTAAAACCTTGAATATATAATTATGTAAAACATTTTATATATTTGATAACAAATGCTAGAATAGCAAATTCTGATGTTTTTAAAAAAATGTACCACTAAGAAAAAAAAAGTCTGCTAAAAAAAACAACAAATTTTAAAAATTAAAACGACAAAACTACATATATCACATTAAAACTATATTCAATCCGCTAGAATAACAATTATTTTACTAAATTTTTCAAGTAATTATTTATAAAAATATAGTTATTAATTTTTTTTTAATTCATTGCGTTTACATCTTGTGAATTGTTCACAATGTGCATCATACATGTCTCGGTTTAAAAAAATATGTTATTTCATATACTGTCATATAAGTCATAACGTAGGTTAAAATATACACAAAAAATTGTTTTTTTTTCAACAGCTTAAAATAAATTTGCAAATATTGTAGACGTTTTGTATAATTTCAAAATGATTCTCTATAAAGTTTAGAGACCAAGTGTAAATTATTTTTTAACAGTGTACTTCTACTAGCAGTAGTACCGCAGTTGAAGTCATATAAGTATGTAAAATCGTTTCTTGCAGATAATATGAATGATATACTGTATACTGATTTATGCTCGGTACAGCTGCTACGAACAAGTAGTGTCAAACTTTTAACTAGAAAGAATACAGCTTTAGACGCGTTTAAATATAATCCGGTTCCTCTCGTACTGAGCAGGATTACAATCGCAACGACGAGTACACGACGCAAAACTAACATGTCTCATAATGAGGTAATTTCAGTTCATGTTTCATATTATTTGGTAAACAATCAGACGATTAGCAAATTCTGCTTTGCAATGATTGTTTAGATTTGTTATTGTTCATATGTATTATTAGTTGATTTAAATTCATTTGTTTTAGTTGATTTAAAGTTGGTTTAACTTATATCGTTTTGCATGACCTAAAAAACTGAAACAGAATTATTTTGATTATACTATTTACAAACTGAAACAAATTTTTTTCTTTAATATTATCATTAATTCTTTATTGTTTTTATTTTTTCAAAAATACTACACCAGAATTTGTCGAATAACACACATCCAAATTTTCTGATTGAATTTTTATTGTCTTGGCATAAAACAGGTTGCTTCAAAACTATTTATACGATTATAAAATCAATGTTGTCAGACGAAAGTTTGAAAAACTATTTCGTGCAACATCTGCGGCAAAAACATTGGCTTAGACAGAAAATTTCAAGTTGACTCTCACCATAAGAGGAGTCAGTAAAAATTTCGTTTTCTTTTTGTAGCCTTAAGCTGTGAGGTTTTTCTAGTAGGTAATATTTTACAGAAAACTTCGACTGTAAATAAAACAAGCAACTCAATTTTTGTTTTCTTTAGTTTTACGAGTTTGACTTTTTCTACTTTCTCTTTTAAATTGTGCAGTCATAAGCAGTAGTTTTGATTAATAATAGATCTGCTTACAAATCTCCTATATGTTTTAATATCCAATGTTTAAATATTCAATGTTTCATATTTTGCTTTGCATTGTCTTTGCTACTAACGTTTTGCTAACATATTGTAGATTCCTGGTTTTTTCATAAAATATTGACTCTAATATTTGGTTTAACAAAAGATAATTTAAAATCACAGCACTTTCTAATATTTTGCTTTAAGAATCGTTTTCGACACCACAGACCTTTTCAGCAATAACTTCATTAAACAAATGTTGCTAAAGCTGCACCAACCTTTTATTTGAAAAATCTCAAACTTCACTTTAAATAATTTTTAATTCAAATTTGTAATGATAAACTGTCAATCTGACAACCTAAATAATGTTTTTTTGCTGAATCATCAATTCGTATTTTTTAAAGTTTACTTGATTCCATTGCCTTTAGCAGTTGATTTTTTGTTTACTTTTCTTTAAAAAATGTTCCTTTTTTATACAGAATGTCTATTATTTTACTTTTTTTGCTATTCAAGTTTAGTATTTTTGCGTTGAACGTTGAATGATAACTGGCATTGTTCAAGAAAATCACACTGTTTGGTGAAATATTTGTAATACGGTTCTTTTTAAACCATTGGTTCGCTCATAGTGACCTAGTTTAAAATCTTTTAGATTCTTAGCTGATATAAATACTTTATTTGACGCCCAACCATTCTCAGATCCCTCAAAAAAAAATTCTTCTTCTTCTTGGCATTAGTTTTGGCATCTAGTCTACATTTGCTTGAAACCGTTCTTTGATATATCGTGACTATCGCATCATATTTCCTCAAAAAAATTAAAAGTGTTATCGTCTTTTTGAAGTTGATTTGCTTCTCATAACAATTGTACCGTCACTCAGGAATTTTTGGAGATTTCAAGAAAATTTTCCTCCGATAAACGGGTTTATGTTTGAAACCAATTTTAAATATTTCCAGGTTAAAAACATTTCTCTATAGCACTTAACACTAATTCTATTATCAGCAAGATTTTGTGTTTTCACTGTATATTTTGTAGTTAAGCGTCCTTACTAGAGATTAGCATAGTTTTCGACTGCTAGTATAAAGCATAGTTTAATCAGACCTGTTTTTTTTATCAAAATTCGATTATTGATTATTGCTTACACTGAAGAGTAAGAGACAGTAATTGCAAAACCATCTTTACCTTCTTCTACATCCCTAAAAAATGTAAAAACTTTTTAAACAATTTTTCTCGTTTTTATACCACTATGAACAACGATTGCTATTCTGCTAACACCAAGGGTTGACTCTTTTCCTTATTTTGCATCATTGGTATCACAAATGCTTGTAAATAAAACACAGCAATTAACAATTTTCAGTGTTTATAAAATAATTGTAGAACAAGCGCAGAATATATTTACACTTACTTTTTTTGAGCAATACTTAAAAAAGTGTTCAATCAGGGGAATAAGTAGTTTCTTCCTATTTCTTCTTAGTAATCTATCTAAATCGCTAAGCAGCGGATGTGTGATCTTACCTATAAAACGACAGATCTTGCAAGATTTTTAAAATTAAATATTTTGCAATATATCAACCTAAGCAAACAAGCATTAGTCAAGTCAGGTCAGGCCAGGTCAGGTCAGGTCAGGTCAGGTCAGGTCAGGTCAGGTCAGGTCAGGTCAGGTCAGGTCAGGTCAGGTCAGGTCAGGTCAGGCCAGGCCAGGTCAGGCCAGGTCAGCGATCTTGTCTTGTCTTTGGGAAAAAAATAACGTTTTTTTAAAACACACATTATAAAAGGTTTGGTTTTTACAAATATATAAATAAAACGCCTTAAAACCCTTAAAAAAAAAAGAAAAACATTTGTGGATCTATCTAACTTTATAGAACATATTTTTGTATTGCATCATAGAATATAAATTTCTATTACAACAAAGCTTCTATATAACACACGCTTTAAAAAAAAACTCATTTTTACTGCACTTTTCACCAGAGAAAAGCTGTCACTATTAAACCAAATAATTTATTATGTGCCGTTTATCTCGATAAAGTTGAACTAACGCGTCAAATAAAACTTTCATCGGAAAAGTTAACGTTAGATAGACAATTTATATATAATTCAAGTCAACAGGGTCGCGTCTATACACGCACGCCATCGTTTCCATCTGGGAGTTGGTTTTTTCTTTTGTACTTTACACAAGAGCAGTAAAATTTAGCTCGTTAATTAGTTTTAATTGTTCACTTTACATCAGATTATTTATTATCCAACGCCAAACTGAGAACACTGGCGGTTGAAAATTTATTGTCCGCTGGAGACATTTGACGAACAATAGATTCATTGCGTATAATTACAATACAATTAATTACTAGCTATGTGCCACGGCAACAAATTAAATAAAAAAAAAACTTGAAACAAAATAGAAAGTAAATTTAAAATAGACAAAAAGCACAATTTCTTATTAAATTTGCGTATTTATATTAAAATATTCATCTTTGATTGATTCGTTGTAATGCAGAAACTAATCGTACACCTAAAAATAAAACGTATAAAAAAAGTAGGTTTACTAGCTAAGTAAACAAGATTTAGGAAAAAAAAGTATTATTAAATAACGTATACATTTTTAAACACTTAAATAGATAGAAAACTGAAAAAAAAGCAACACTGTGTGTACGCACTGTTCGCAGACCTGAAAACGCTATTTGATATTGAGTGGACAGATAAAAACTATAGAAATGTGTAGTGAAAAAAAAATTAAAATTTATTTAGTGAACACAATAGAAGATATATACAGCCAAACAATAAGCAGAGAAAAATTGTGAACACTTGAAGAACTAAAACAAAATTATCCGCCTTTATTTGCAAATTTATTTGCATTGTATATAAGTCATGTAGACAAAAAGTTATGCCAAGCACAACTAGAAGAAGTAGTGACATAGAATAGAAAAGTACACACTGCATTCAGATAATGCTGATAGCCAAAAATAATAAAAAAATAATCAAGCGCTTAGGATTATCTTTGAAAAGAAAAAACTTAAAACTTAATACAATAAAAAAACAAAATTAATAATATAAGATTTAAAAAAAAGCAGATAAAAAAACAAAAAATTTAAATAAAAAAAATTAGAAAAGAGGAAAAAATTTAGAATATCTTAGATAAGTTTTTAACAACAGAAAAAAATAAAAAATACATATAAAAAACTTGTTGTAAGAACTCAATAAAAAAAAATAGAAACGATAGAAGAAGAAAAACTTTTTCACGTTTCAAAAATGTATTAAAACTTGATACAAATTACAATATTATACAGCACAAAAATATAGAAATATAATAATTTTAAACGAAAAAAAAAACCGAGTTCAAAGAGTAAACACAAACACGCATTAACAAACGCACCAAGCGCCACTTCAATTTTCGACGGATTCTCTTGATTTATCTAAGATGTCATTACCACATCTTAATTTCCTTATTATGGTACCACCCTCAAAAATTTCTCCTCTCCAACAAAACAGGAATTATCAAAATCGGTTTATAAATAACAAACTTATCCGTAAACACACATAAAAAATATATACTGTCAACAGAGAGAACAATAGTATGCAAATTATATGGAATCAAAGCAGAGACAAAAAACATACAATAAAAGATTGTAAAAAATGTTATAGATAAACAGAGTGAAAAAATTAAGATATAAATTTATATAACATTTTTCAAAACTGAAATTTATTGACGTGATTTGTTTTGACAAAGTGTTGATAATTTATTTAAAAAAATGTTTTTGTATGCACTTATTAGGATTTGATAAAAATAGTATTTTTTTTCGTGTTTATAATAATTATAAAAATATTTGTAATTTCAACAGGTAAATACATATCAAAATACAAGAATATATATTTAAAAAATGACAAAATAAATAATGATATAGTAAATAATAAACATAAATAGAACATAATATAATAATAAATTAATGATAATATTGGTTGATGATGGTAATAATAATGATTATAAATTGACAAGAAGAAGAATAATATTATTTCTATCTCAAAACTATCTCAAAAAGTAGGAACTTGCTAAAGCTGCCCAAAACAAAATATTGGTGTTTATCCATATAAGATGCTGTGCATAAAATTTTACTTGTAGATTTTGGTTCACGAATAAATTATTGCCGGTGGTTTAACACTTTTTTTACAGGTTTAAATTTTTACTTGTTTAAAGTTATACTGTTTACAATAATTTGCTATTAATTCTTTTATTAACAATATAACACTCAACCTGAAAACAGCACACCTTTGACATACGTCAGATCCTTAAGCTTTGCCGGCTTAGTTTGGATGTGTGCAAAAAAAATGATGCCGCGACCCATTAAACATTAATTTGAATTTGCTTTTTTAACATATAAATATTTTCCTCCAGTTTCTCATCGACATGCGTTTTTTATTTCAACGCCTACTTGATAGAAGGACTTTTTGATCGCAGGGTATTTCATTTATGTATGATCAACAACCATGACAAAAACGTTGTTTTAATAAATTACAGTTCTATCTCAGCAAATAACATTCTCAATAAAACGCTGCTGTAGGTACCTGTTAGTCTTTGTAACCCTTTTTTTTTCTGCAATCATCATCATCAGTGTTTATTTATATAATTTACGATTGATATTATGTTGCTTATTCAACCGGTTTCTTTTAGCAATTTATTCAAAAACTGTTATACTTTTGATTTTAAATTAATTTTTCTGAATTTCTTTTCCTCGACGTCGGTCCATTTATCAAGCAAAACACCGTTTAATTACTATTTTCCTGAAAGAAACAGCTTAATAGCTTGCAAAAAGTTTCTAAGATAAAAAATACTCAACCGCGCCAGTGGTTTAAAGTGATTGATTAAAACGTTAAATTTTAATTAAAGTGTAAACAGTTAAGCAGATAGAATTTAATAATCTTTTTAACTGCTCTAGCAATGTTCTATAGTTTGTGAAGATAAATAATTTTATGTTGTTTAAGTCCAATCAACTGTTATCCAATAATAATTAAATACAAATTTTATTTTCTAGAATAGCTAAGTACTTAGTTTATAGTAAACAAAATAAAAAATACGATTTGTATAACATTTGTATGTATACAAATGTTATACTTTCTGTAAGGTGTCATTTAGATTGAAATTAAAAAAAAAAATAAAATAAAAACAAATATTATAATTAAAACTGTTCGTCACAGTTTATTATTTCTAGAAGCGATTTAAAATTTTGCATTTTTAATTTGGTTCTGATTGTAAACAATTTTGCTTATTTTTGACAAAGTGGTGATAATTTATTTAAAAAAATGTTTTTGTATGCACTATTAGTATTTGATAAAAAAAGTATTTTTTTCCATGTTTATAATAATTATAATAATATTTGTAATTTCAGAAGCAATGTACAATTATGATAAAAAACGCACTATATAGTTTCCATACTGATTGTAAACAATTTTGCTTATTAATAATTATCAATCTTATACCCGTAAAGACGGTTATATTACAGAATTGTAAAAGTTTTATTTTACAATTTTCTATGTTTTTTGTAACCAAATACAAATGTTTCCATCAGACACTATTCCTCATAACTTTGAAACTTAGAAAGTCTTTTAAAAAATAAATTTCCGTTCATAGCACGTACACAAAAGAAAAATATCTCGTTTCATTTTCCTCAATTGTAACATCAATTCCAAGAATTGGCCGTCATTCTAAAATTCAAATCACGTCTAAAATAAAATAATCTCTTCGTGTTTATGAGGGTGTTGTTCCAATTTGGTTGTCGCAAGATGGCAGAAAGAGATGTTTTAAGTGTGCCAATTGAAATGAGTGTGTAGACAGACAGTATCATTTGCGATCTCGCCGTAATTTTCAAGAATTGCAACTATGGACTCGAATATGAATCAAGTCGTATTTATTGTAATGGAAACTTATAATTGCTTTTTTTCTTTGAGAAGTTACGTGAAACTCTTACAAAATCTAATGTACCAAGTTTCAGTTGCTTTGAAGCAAATAATGAAAAAGATATCTTTTAAAAAGCATCAAAAAGAAACATTGAAATGTTTTGTTATCCAACTTTTTTGTTTAATTTTTTTCAACCAATAATTCTTTTGAACCTAGTTTTCTCTAATTTTGAAAATTTTGTTGCGGTTTTCCAAAATAAATTATTTTCTAGCTGCGTTAAAACTTTAGATTTTATAATTTTACTCAACACTATCTTATGTTTTAAAAATTAGACAGCTTAGAACATTAATCTCATTTAGAAAATTAAAAAATCTACACGTTTTATTGTTATCTTACCATTGTAAGACATAACAATTTAGTTGTTATAATTATTGTAAATTAATAAACTTCATATTTAAAAAGTAGACAAAATTAAAAAGTTTATATTAGTACAGTATAATATAGTGTTTGACAGCCGTCAATAGATACTTAACAAAACACAAATAAAAATCTTTCTAATATGTATCTTACATTTCAAGCTTCTCAACTTTAAAGTTTTAAATTCAATTTTTATATATTGCTTTTGCTTGATTTAACCCTCAAGAAAAAAATTATTTGTAGTGTATTTTTGTGCTCTGTAGCCACTAAACAATTCTAGAAACGTTAATTTGTTTATTTATTTGGAAACTTACGTGATCGGCAGTGCTCTTAGCCATGGAGTTATCATTTGTTTTTTTTAAATAAATTGAAAGAAGCATCTCTGACAGGTCTGATCTAGTCGAAATTTGGTATTACGTTTTTTAGGACATTTAAAAAACGGTGTAACTTTGAACTGATAAGATTAGTTGGCGCTTATAAAACACCTAAATTGTGGTTGAAACATTGTTGAAAATGGAAAGAAATAGTTCTCTTTCTAGGAAAATTGCAAAAGATGTTGAAGAAGTCACATCGAGCTTGCTACCGAACAAATCCAGGAACGCTTATTACAAAGAGTTGAGTGAGTTCAATAACTAGAGACTAAAAAACGATGTTAGTTAGTGAGGTAAGCCCAGACTTGCTGTTGGGTTACTTCTTCAACGCCAAAAAAAGATTTGCGGTCTTTTCAATGTGGGCAAAATACTGCATGTTAAGACCGACATTAAAGCTTTACGAAAATACAAATATTTTACACTATAGCAAGTTAATCGCTTTTTTGAAAAACGAATCAAAAAATTACAATTGCCAGAAAAGAGAATCAAAAAGTTCTTGAAAGAGAACATATTTACCAGATTCTAGTAGAATCACCGAATAAAAAATATTTGATGTTAAAAGTAGATCGATTTTGTTATTATTTATATTTATCTTTTAATATAAAATGTTAACGTAAATCTCAACAAATGATTTCATCTGAGGTTCTCTGTTTCTTATAATTGTAATTTTATATATTGTATCTTTTAATGTTTAAAAAATGGTTCCATTTTTTGTTGAATTATATAAAAACATTTGTAATTTTGATTCATAAAACCACTTGTGTTTCATAGACCCTATAATTCAATCAAAAATATCATTTTTATAACGTCATAATGAAGAGATGCTGGATAAAATTATTATTATATTGATGAAATAAGTTTCAACAAACATAAACTTCATTCAATAATATTGATAGAATTCCACATTTTTTGTTTCTTAACAAGACTTTGACTGTTTGACCAATAATTTAATCACGTAAATGTGTAAGCTTCTGTCATAAAACTTTTTAACATATAATGTCTATAACTCTTTAATGTTTGGAAAAGATCAACAAGATGAAGTAAAAACGTTTAACCTTTTAAAACAGTTATCTGCTACATTATTTAAACCATTTAATATTACAATACTTAATTTCTACAGTATGTCATACTTTAATGCTAATTCAATTCTTAAGCTAATAGTTTTGTAAAAAACTAAGGAAAAAAAATTTTTGAAGTAAACTGAAGCGATGAAGTAAAATTAAACTAAAACGATTGAATGGTTAATTGATAACAAAAAGTATGTTAGAGTTTGTAAATGCGTTGTTTATTTTTATAGATTATGTATGTTCTATCAAATAAATGTTCAATGTTAGGATAATAGTGTCGTCTAAAGTCAACAACCGATCTTAAGTGCAAAACCGCAGCAATCGTGATTCGCATAAATGATGTAAATCAGTCAGTTAGAAATTGCTGCCACATTAAATGTGATCAAAGAGGATTCAAGAACGGTCTGCAAATTGACTTATTTTAATGCTCGACTAAAAAGATTTCTTTGACCAAAAATCTTCAAACAATTTTCAATCTATACCAAAAATCAAAAAAATTATGTTTGGAAAATTTTACAACCTCAATTGCTCCAAAACAGTAAACTCATGAAAATGTAAAATGTCTTACAAAAAGTTATATTCTGGGTGAGTTACAGCAGAACAAACTCATTCTATGTAATAAATAATAATCTTATTATTCTATTAAAGATCTAGTTTTATAACGGATGATTTGGCGCCGTGAAGACACAGTGCGCCAAATACCTCACCAACTTTTTTAGAACACGTGCGCCAATACCTCTTAAAACCATTTGAAATTTTAATATTAGTTTAAATGTTTTTATTTGCACAATGAAAATCGAAAAACACAATGCATATTATGTTACTATTATTGTACAAAATTTCATTAGTGGTTAAATAAAAGTCTTATATTTCCATAAAAGAGAAAAGATTTGTCCAAGCCTGTAATGAACATGAAACAAATACTTTGCATTAATGTTAATCTATATAAAAAAAAATTATCAATTTCACAGTCGCATTTAATATTAAATTTGTTTGTTTTTTGTTATTATAACTAAATAAAATTTGTTTTTAGTTTTATAATAAATATCTATCTACTGAAAACCTTTTTTTCACAATTTTTACCATTTAGAAGGTCCCAAAAGCCTTTTGAGAAAAAATCGAATAGAGAATGAAGTGCTGGGACATATTATAGTCTTCTGTATAAATACTAAGATCCTGAGACTATGTCAAATTGCCAATGTTTTTTTATAAATTACCCAAGTTGGCGTATAGATAAATTTATTAGCTTATAGGATGGAAGTATTTCTGCTGGTTTGTAAAAAAACCATCATATGAATTAATATCGAGAAGTGGCAACGCGGTAAATTGTCTAGTCGACTATTTTACGGAAGAAATTGATAACGCAAAAATTAACTGAGCGCATTATATATAGTGTTCTCTAAAACTTCAAAACAAGGTAGTGCTAAGCCTTTGACAGAGAAAAATAGTTAACTTCAAATTTTGTAAACCCAATAAATCCAGTAAAATTCTTTTTGATTAATCTTATTTATTAATAATATTTCAATTATGTAAGATTTTAGATTATATCAGAATATGATAGAAAAAAGAGCACGAATATTTTTAATTCTACATGTGAATTTCGTGTGAAAAACAATTTCAATGCAAATTTCAAAAATTGCCCACAAATTGGTAAACATCAGATTTCTAAGTGAACATCAACTGCAGCCAACGAAATAGGACTTGAAAGCAAAAGACGAAATGTTACTAATCATTGAAATATTTCCACCGCTGTCTCTAATTTTTAAAATAAAATTTTAAAAATGACAGGTCACATCTATAAACACATCTATAAACCAAGATAATAGCTGCTCGCAAAATAAGCAACTACATGAAAGTAGTGCACAATATTTATATTAATAGAAATTTACACTGTTTAAATTCGTTTGTTGGTTTGGTTCTTGTAAGAGTGTTTCAAAAATTATCGTAAAAGAGTCTAGACCATTTTGTGATAATGTTTGAGAAGTTCTCTAGGGCAAAACTTTTCGCGTAATTCGGCAATATATAGATAGAAAAAAAGTCAAACTAAATCATCAGCTAATTAAAAGCTTGCACTATGCAGGAATCTTTACTTGCGTTGACCAGTTTTTGCATAATAAAGCTTCAAGATCGGGTGATTTTTGATAGTTTTGCTGTCAAACCCATGAGACCTTAGAGGTTTAATGCCAAGCAAATAACCGCGTTATTTAAAAGCTTCTTTGCTTAAAAACCGAGAAAAAAAATCAGCCAAATTTTTTTACTAACGTGTTACTTTAGAAAGTCATGTTAAAAATGTTTTCTGTCTACAACTAATTAAAAAAAAAATTGAAAACCCTATATAGGTTACTTTTAAGTTTAATTGCTTTAAAAAGTATTTATTCATAATCTTATATATTTTATTGTATTTTATTATACCAAAATTATTTACATTGAAAAGCCTGGACATTTTTTTAAAGGTTATATAGTTGCTACGTTTTTGCATCATAATCTTACTGATTAAATAATAATGTAGACCCTGCTCTAAATTGTAAACATGACAGATCATTAAGATTGTTTTTAACAACTTTAAAGATTAAATGGCCAAAATAGTCATCTATCTGTTTGTTGCGATGTAGATACTACTAGACATTGTTTAGAATATGCAAAATGATTAATGAATATTCTTGGAAGTATAATGTTTTAATATTTCACTGCCCGGCTTTCAACTTTATAATGTAGTGAATTATTAAGTAAAAGTTTTTAGCACGTAAATTACGTCTGAGGAGTATAATAAATAATAATTCGCAAGCTCTACTTACCTCGTGCATGGCATTCCAAGCATAACAGAGTCCCATCGGCCATAAAGGTTTCCAATGGTTTCCTAAGGTGTACATATAAATTAACCATGGAGCTGGTACGAGAAGCGTAAACATATCACAAAGCGCCATTGCCATTAGCACAACATTCGTGGGAGTTCTCATATGTCTTTTACTCAAAACAACAACAATCAATGTGTTTGCAATAATAGTTATAATTAGGAGAAAAGGCATAATATAACCGTATAAAGGCAAAGCCAACGTAATTGGCATTTCCTCTGTTATATTAAGATACGTTGTTACATTTTCCTTCTCCCAAATGTAATCAGATGTTGAGCTATCCGTGGTGGAGAAATCTGATAAACTATAATCAGTACTGGAGAAATTCAACATTTGTTCGGTCTCCGTCATTCTTTCTTAATGTTTATCTTTATAATCAATTTTCTATCCGCGTGGTATTAAGTCACATTTTTTCTTGTTGGTAATTTTCATTAGGAAACTTTGTGAAAGTGTCAAAAGTTTTCGATAGGGCTGTTAAGTCTTCCACAAATTTAAACCTAAGTGGATTGGATTGAAAGTGAAGAATTGCATTTTCAACTAGTGCTCCACCAATTTAATCTTATTACTTTGCTGTTTATTAACATCGTTGATTGGATTTTAAGCCCACTTCAATTAGAGTTTGTTGTCGTAAATAAACCGGCGAGACTGTCGATCCTGGAACAAGAAAAGAGTATAATTAATGCCTGTTAACTGTCAGGAACGAATGGAAATTTAATGAAAGAATTTTTGTTTGATGAACACAAACAACTTTATATTATTTAAAAGAAATGAGAAAATAATCACTTGGTGCTTCAACTTTAACGAAATTAGTTCTGATTTGTAAAACGATATGGAGCGCTGTAAATTAAGTATTTATGTGTTTTATACAAATAGAATAATCATTTCAGAATGGGACAGCTCACGTTTTCGTTATTTTAATAACACAATTACATTGTTTGCTTTTATGTTTGCTAACCATCCCCTTTTTTATTTTGTTTACCTGTTTGGTTTTTTTTTAATAACTCGCTTAAATATTTTAACAGATACCTTATACCATATGAAACAAAATGTATCGCTCGTCACGAACATAAAAAATGTACTGCATTTTTTTGATTTCCTCAAAAATTCTACTGAAATAATACAACGCTTTTACAGATTAATGCTAAAAGATTAGAACCAGTGAGTTTACCACACGTAGTTATTCTAATTTTTATTGGTGTACATTATGTATCTGTAAAATTAGTCAATAATTGTTGAAAAATTTAAATAAACCACTGTTATGCGTTGATTAATTTAATTCATTTTATTAAAGTTCTACCTGACTTTATAATCTCTGCACTATCTACTATTCATTAGTGACTATCAATTCTAATTATAAATTTTTTAGCCTTATATCATTCTTATAGATAATTAGGGGTAAATTGAGCACGGTTCAAGTTTTGTTTGGTTATTAAATAAATCTCGTTTCTAATAACTCAAATCAATTTATTATCAAATACAATTGAATGTCTTTTGTTTACATAAACGATGAAAATAACCATTAGTGCAATTTGCACGTAAAGTAACTTGCCGCACATTCAACGGACGACAAAAACTTATGTCAGTTCGTTTTCTTTTTAAATAGAATATTTGATTGTAAGTTCTAAATATTATTACTAGATGACGCTACAGTGCGAAGGAACAAACGTTTGTGTAATTTATAAGTTATACCCTTTTTACAAGTTTCTGTATTTAGACATTTGTTATATTTAAATTAGTTACGACGCTATAAATATTTGTAATGTTGTTTAGTTTGTTTAACTTGCTAATTTCTAAAAATTTATTTTATTTTAAACAAAATTTACATAAAACTACCAAATTAAAGAAAAAATTTCTCAGTGAAGTAGAAGGATTCCAAGCTCAGGTCAGACCTGCTAAATGTACGCAAACAAGGCAAGAGACAAGTACTGACCTTCAAGGTTTACTAGGTATATAAGGTCTGTGTATATAATAATTAGTGGCGTAAATTAAAAATAAAGTAAGCATGTGAAATTGGTAACACTTATTCTAATTATACTAATTAGGCGTTCCCTGGCTTGTTACTTTGATACTACGCTTTCTTGCTTCTTTTTTGCAAGACAAGAACATGCAAGTCATTAAAAATAAAAATAATAAGCATCCACATACTTCATTTATGGTTTTTCTAGATTTTGTATTTGAAAAGTATTTGTCTATAAAATAAATGTAAATAACTTCCTCACAAATCAAATTCGTATTTATGGATATGTATTTCTATTTTTTATTAAAAAAAACCAAAATACAATATGCCATTGAAAACATCATCTTCGTTTTTTGGATTCTTTATTACTATGACTTTTAACAAATGTGTTTTTAAATTTTTAGACTTCAATTATTATTAACATAATGTGCAGTTGAAAATAATTCAACTTCTATTGCGCGTAATACATTCACACTGACATTTTTAGTTTTAATTGACATTTCCAAGTATCTTAGATTATACGGAGTGAATTTTTCAACAAAGGATCATCCATCATTTATTTAAAAAATGAATATAAATTATTTAAAAAAGGTTGAAACGTTAGACTATCGGAAGGTAGTTGTTTTATTTTATATACTCTTGGCTAAGAAAATTAAAATTAAACAATTAATCGATATCTTAATATTTAATAAATTATTACATTGATTGGTAAACTTATTTGGAAGTCTTATTGTTTTAGTGTTTCTGTGAACAATGTCTCTAAACCTTTTTCGCATTCTGCACTCGTTCATAAGGTTTTCAACAATTTACTAAAAAGAATTTAAAAATAACTATTATTATCAAACTGAATCTCGAATAAAGCAAAACAAAGGTAAGTCTGATTTTTAAGACTTATTTTCACTAATATAATGCTTTTATCATGATATTCTAAGTTATTTACTTTTAAGTAGATTGGGAAAATAACAGCAAATATAATAATATTTACAAAAGCCTTATTACTTTTGATATTCTGGTTGTGTTTCAGTTTAGCATAAAACTTGTAAGCAGGATATGCATGTACGAGAAGATTCTAGATAAAATTATGTTGAAATGTTATTAAAATAAACAAGTTGAGTCAACAACAATCGTTTAGTTAATGAAGTTTTGGCTTCCATTCAAAATGTCTTCTATTTAATCACCAAACTTATTCCACACCAATATGCTCTAACAAAGTAATTTTAAACTTAAATTTGCTGTCTATGACATAAATTATTTATTCACATTTAGGAACGAGTTACATAATGACAGAAAGTTTTTCCATTCTGCAGATATTAAATGTTTAAATTTAAAAAGTTTTCACTACACCTAAATATATACCCAAAAAAATATATTCAGAATAAGTGATCACCATACATAAATGTTTTTAAACCTTATTGACTATGATTAGTAAAACTCAATCTTCTAAGGTTTATTCAGCTGCAATATTCTATGGATGCAATAATAATTAACTAATTCATGATTAACTTTTATATTTCATCTAGATTCTAATTTAATATAATAAAAATAAACGTTGATGTGATGATATTAGAATTAAATAAGTCACATTTGTAGAAATATTTTTTATTATTTTTATATTTTTTATTATTTTATTATTCTGAAAAGAGCAGTAACCATTAAAATAACAATAATTAATAAACAGTCACTACATAGTTGTCATTGCTGCCATAGTACTACTGTAGCTGTGAGGACAACAATGCCTTATAGTGCAAAACTCCTACTTGATAGCTCATTTACTTTATTGAAATGTAATATACAATAATAATGTGCGTATCTATAGATTGATCAAAAACTAAATGTCACTGATAAATTCTAATAAAAACCAAACATGTTTAACATTGTTGTTTGTTTAGTTAAATGGCACACACGTCGATAGTATTAACTTAAATATTGAATTTAATATTCAATCTTATTCTTAATTTAACCTTTGAATTTAAATCTTTTAAGAAAAATATGCTGTTAACTGTTTAAGAAAACTAAAATCACAAACTGGAAGAATAATATAAGTAACATTTTAGAAGAGCCGCCTGAAAAATTACTTGGTTTTACTGCTTAATGATCGGTAAAGGTTTACTAAAATTGTGGATTGAAAATAGTCTATTTTAATATTATATTTTATTCTTAACTATTACATTAACAGTAAACTGCTGTTAACGATACAGTCTAAAAATTAAGTACACAGCTCTAAAGTTTTTCAATCCTAGATCTTCAAATAATGTTTACTTAGAAATAATGGCTATGAGACAACAACAAGTTTATTACAACGTCTCAAGACGTCTAATAAAACAAAATTTATGTGTCGCAAAAATGTGACAAATTATTTACGAGAAGTGTACACATAAATTGAGATTGTACAGAGTTGAAATGCTATTTATATCATAGCCGCACCTGTAGCAGTCAGCTTCCGTAATATAAGTTTTATAGAATATATGAGGCTTTTATTCAAATTACTTGCATGTCAAAAGACGATTTTAAAAAGGAACTGAATAAAGTGATAAAAACATAAAAAAATATATCACGATCTTATTTATGTGCTTTTTTCGTAGAAAAGAGCTCAAAAACATCATCAAAATAATACTCGTATATCTTTCAAGTCAACAGAAAAAGTAAATTGGGTTGAATTCATGCTTTAGAAAATATAAATGCAAGGTATTAAGAAATAATGTTAAATTTATTGGCTTAGTTGCAGCCTAACTTGTTCTTTTATTGTAAAATGTACCTATTAATAGCGTATTGACCAGAGTTAATTACAAAAAGCGCTATACTTTCCAAACTACAGCAGTAAAATTTTATTGCTAGATAAAGTAGTTTTATGTTACCGTATCTCATTGAATGATTATTTGTTAGAAATACGTTACGATATATTACGTTAACATTTAAGATAGAGCAGACTATTCTCAACATTTTACTTGGTAACAAAATTTAAGTTTAGAGTGCTTTTTTCTTACGACTATAGTCAAAGAGTTTAGAAAGTAGCTTATTTTACAATAAAAAAAATAACAGTTGTTTAAATTAGTCAGATATATCTGACTAACGGCTATCGGCTTTTCTAATAAATAAACAAATTTAATAGACATATCACTCATCAAAGATAATGGTCCTGTCATTATCTTATTTAGTCAGGATACATATTAGATTTGCTGTAGCAGCTGCAATAAATATAATCGCATATAGCAATAAGAAAAAAGTTTCAAAGCAAACGTGTTTGCGTACACATTAGCTATAGATCAGCGTTATAATAGCTGACAAAAGAACAGTAGTAATGTATGAATAATAAAAGATAAAGGTTTATGTATCAGGTTTCAACAGCAGCAGACTTTAAACCAAAATGACAAATCTTATATCTGTTGCCGTTACCATATCTAAAATGACAGCTAACTGAACATTTAAATAAAAAATGTTTTGAATGCATTTTTAACACGTTGAGTTAAGTCAGCTGTAAAGTAGCTAAATAAATCAATCTTGTTCCAGATAAGTTTGTTATGACTTTTATTTGACTAATGCGGTTAAAAGAGGTGTGACGCATAGTATGTTATAGCGCTTTTGATATGCCAGTTTGCTTAAAAAACTGAGTTTATTTGGTTTATTCTACTTCACATACCAAGTTTTATTTCAATAGAACAATTAAAAGTAGTTGAAGACTGATTTTCAAGACTTGTTTATATTTTTTGTTAGTTATAATCAAGCATGTATCCTTCAGTTAAAAACGGTATGCGATGCAACTTTATTTTATGTTGAAGTCAGATGGCAAATTTGGCCCTTGACGGATATAATTAAACATCTCCCGATAGGTCCATGCTAGGACAGGCCAAATGCCGAAATTCGGCTTTTGGGTAACTTAATGCGTCCAATTTTATCGACCATAGACCGAATTTGCAATCTGTCTCATATGCATATAATAACCGTAATTTCTAAAGTAAAAATCTGAAAACACCCTCCACCTTCTTGGACTATCAAATGAGCTCAAATATACTAAATTATAAGAATGCTATCCAAGCTACCCATTCATGCAACATTTTTTTTGATAAAAAAGTTAAAAGTGGGTCAAAATTGACTTCCAAGTTTTGATTTGTTTGATAGTTTGTTGGTTAAAAGTGAAGATTATATAAGTGTGTAAAAACTGCTTCAAAGGTTTGGTTTAATCATAGAGGGTTTAATGAATTATGTTGCAATAAACTTAAGAATTGATTAAATTTTAATTAATAAGAGCTGAATTAAAATTTAGATAGCAACAATAATACTTGTTAATTAGAAATACATTGTGATAATTATTTATTAGATTATTCACAGATGTTATTATAAAAATTTTACTTTATATTAAAAACCAGTCAGCAAATAAACGAATACCATATTTTATGTAGAAGGCCAATAACATTATTCTAAAACAAAACCAGACGACACAGTTTTATATCTATTTAGAAGAAAAAGAAATTATAAAACAAAAATAGATTAATTAGCTCAGTAAAACTTTTCATGTAGTGTTGGTGATTGCAAGAAGCAGTAAAAGTAAATCTTTTGGCTTCCAAAGTTGTACATTGAAATGAAATTGATTACTTATAAACGAAGGACTTCTATACAGTAATTTATTTCAGCTTGTCTAGAAAAATAGTAGGCGTAAATATATAGTCTTGTAGAATATTAATTATTTTTAATTTTAATGATTACCAAGTTAGTTAAATTAAATAATTACTTGCTCAAAAAATACGTCTACATTGGTAAATATTATAAATGGTATAGTAAAAAATAAATTGTTTGCAATTATTATGACTTCCTGAGCATTTTTAGTTAAAAATTTTCCTTTTCTTTCTTCTGTTGTGTAACTAGAAAAGGAAATAACAACGATATCAAATGTTTAGCATGTAATATTCAAAGCACATATTGTTATAAAATGGAAATGCTCCGCTCTCAGCAAAAAGAAAATAAATAAATAAAGAAAAAGAGTAGTAAATGTAATTTTAGAGGACCAAAATGAGTTTTGTTGAATTCAGTGTGTAATACAATGAAAGTGAAACATGTCTTGAGAAATTTATAAGATTTAGGAAAAAGCTGCCTAATAAGTAAAGCGTCAGCCTTCTCATTTACGAAATTACTCTAACATAATGCTTACGTCAGTTTAATAATGTTTAGAGATTTTCAAAGTCCGTCACAAATAATTAACTTCAACTTAAGAAATTCTACGATCTTCCCATTAGTTTAGACATGAGCTGAAATTAATTAACGTGTCATAAACACTACGGCTCTTATTTCTTGAACTCATACAACATTCTTTAAAATTGATAAATCCTAAAGCATTTCTTTTCAGTTAAATCGAATCAAATGACAAATAAAGATGTTGTATAAAACAAAATTTGAAATGTAGAAAATGCGATTGATTGTCACCCCAAACTTTATATTCATTTTTTCAAGTCAAATATTGACTTAGGCTTACTTTTCCATTCGGTTTCCGTCGAAAACATGTTTGGAATGGCTTACAAATCGGACTTCCTTCCTGTTTTTTAAGACACATTCAACGTTTCAAGTTTCAAGAAAAGGCAAAAAGTAAAAGAAATAAAGTAGTATTTGAGTAAATATTTGATTCATTTCTCTTATAAACTGTAAAATTTTATGTTGCAATTTAGTAAACAGAGCTAGTTTCTGTATAAATTTAGATTTTTAAATCTAAATATATGACAGTTAAAACAGACAGTTCAGCTTAAAATAATCTTAAACTAAACATAATTAGAGATTGTGAATGCAACTGATAAAAATAAAGCGCACTTTAAAAAACGTCACTAAATGTTTGCAATAGCTAAGAATTTAAAGTGTTACAGATGTGCTTCATATTTTCTGCTCTTCAAATCTCAACCCAAACAAACTCTAAGAAACATGTTGCTTTTTGTATTAGTAACTTTTTATATTCCTGAGTCCTCCGCAGTGTTATTGCTAGATAAGGCTTTAGAGATATTCAATTATTAAGATTAATAATTGCATTCAAGTATAAGAGTTAGGTACAATATATTTTTGTAAACCGTACATAAATAATTTTTTCGACGACCGTAATTTTTGCAACAATGCAAATAAACTGTTAACAACTTTAATTTTGTGATTAATATATTTCCAATTTTTTGAAATAATTGTTAACAATCTAATCAATAATTATTATCGTTTTAATATTTGCAATGAATTATGTTCATATTAGAAATAATACAGTTATTAAAATCGTATAGGGCTTAACAGAATTAAGAGTCATGATTAAAAGCTGCATGATTTATGTCGCTGTTTTAGATTTTTGTTAAAAAAGATTTTTTTAGCGCTGGTGCAAATGATGTGACAAAACTGTGTCACAGTTTCTGAAAAAATTTTCTTAACTGTATTCACATAATTTTTTTATAAAATTGACAACTTTGATAATCATAATTTTTTTTGATAGATTTGTTAGGTTTTATTATGCTAACAGAAATTGTTTATCAAAACAAAATGAATTATTAATAGGCGCAATAAATTAATAATTTTGCGTTATTTTAAATTACGTGTAAATAAAAAAAATTTATAAACTATAGTGACTACTTGATGGTCAATTTTAAAATTTGTTTGCGTTACAAAACTGGAAGTATATTTGAACATTTTAACCCATTAATGCCCAAAACTTTTTTTTCGATTTCTAAATACGCTAATATATGTAAAAATTGAACGTATACGGTAGAACTACACTTTTTTCAATTGTAATTCAGAAAGTATAAGATGTAGTTCAGAAAAAGTAACTTGTGACTCAGATTAGCTATTTGTAATTCAGAAAGTTGTCACTTGTAATTCAGATTAGTAAAATTTTATTCAGAAAACGTAAATTGATATTCAGATTAGCAAATTGTAATTCAGATTAGTAAAATATAATTCAGAAAGTATAACTTGTAATTCAAAAAGCCTAAATTGTAATTCAGAAAGAGTAAATTGTTCAGCCGCTCCTTAACTTCTGATATACAATTTATGCTTTCTAAATTACAATTAAGAATTTCTAAATTTCAAGTTACCCTTTGTAAATAATAATTTATTAACCTGAATATCAATTTACGCTTCCAGAATTACATTTTACTAATTTGAATTACAAGTGACATTGTCTGAATTACAATTTACTAATCTGAATTACATTTAACGTACTCTGAATTACAATTTTCTAATCTGAATTACATTCAACGTACTTTGAATTACAATTAATTAATCTCAATTACAAGTTACACTTTCTGAATTACACTTAAAAAAATGTAGTCAAACATTTTTTTTTTGATGTGCTACTATGGATAATATAAATTAACATTTAACGTTTATTAAAATACAAAATAATTATTTTTGACACGTTGTTTACATTTTAGAAAAAAACAGCTGTTGCAAAAACGCAACACAGAGCAAATAAAGTGTAACTAATTAAAATTAAGAAAAAATCACATAATTATAACAAATTTAATATGTGAATGTGAGCCTTTGTTAAATAGATAAAATAATAATAAAAATAATTAAAATATTCATAAATCAGTTCATTAAACATACTACAAGTTTTATGGAGTATTATAAAATATAAACTTTAACAAAACATTTTTCGTGTAAAACCACATTACATTTTATGCACCTTTTATTGGTGGTACAGTAACATGAAGCACAACGCGAAGGTCTACTTGAGGGAGTTTCATAAGTTATCAATAAAATTTTAGCTATATCTCGCAGAAATTCAAGTAAGTCCATTTTGGGCTGTTCTCGGACTACCTCGCGCATTTTTCAATACAACAGCCAAGCATTCCGAATAGAGACCCGTTCTAATCCCCTAATAAACAAAAGCAAATACCATTTTTTAGACCTTAAACTTGCGCGATTGTAAACAAAAAATATTATAAATTATAATATTATAATGTAACACTAGCGCTGTCGTTCCATCTACATAATAATATGTCATTACATTGTCTGATTCTTCCTAATACGCCCTCTAGAATTAACATTGTAGCCACTCCTCAGTAGTACTCCGATGAATGTATTCAACTCATCCACTTCAAATTCTAATGTAAAGTGTTAGAGGGCATATCAAACAGTTTCTTTAACTATATGCGTTGAAAATTCCTCGTTCAAAAAAATTAAATACCTGAAGAGGAGGGAGAGGAATTGCATCGAATAATGGCAAAACCGATTGCCAATTTGATTTTTTGTTACTAATCTCATTTCCTAATTGGCTATGGGCAGGTAAGTCGATAGCCAATCAGTTTGAATCCACTATAGTGCTTTTTTGCTGAATTGTTGATAGTCAATTTATAAGTGGCGTTTTCATCATCTATATTGTCAGTATCGGTGCTTTCATTTTTACGGCCACCTTTAGTTATCTCGCTGTTCAACTGCATCTACGTTTTTTTATATCATCTATTTTGTCTTCTCAATTTTAATTTCATCTTCTCGTTGATGAATAATTAATTCAACTTCTCGCTGCAATTAGGCTCTGTTCAAATTGTTGAATGTACCACCATTATCTTCATTTCCGCTATATTCGTCAGTCAAAATTTGTGGTTCTGGAGGTGCTATATAAACCTTTAGACTGCTAAGCTGAGTTCATAACATTGGATTTTTCAAGTAGGGCTATAATTTTATGCGTTCTTGATCTATAATAGTTATTTATGTATCAAAAGCATAATAAATATGTTTATATTCGAGGGCAATAGTTTACACATATGAGGGCCTCCGGCCCGAGGTTTTGTACTTGTAAACAAAAAACAGAACACAGACAACAGAAAACACAGGCACAACGGAAAATAGACAAAGGTGAGAGAGACATAGCAGCATTCAAAGATTAATCAAATGAGATCAATGCAACAGTTAGAAATAAGATATAAAATGTAAAGTTAAAACAATATATTGGATTTCTCAAGTAGGGCTATAATTTTATGCGTTCTTGATCTATAATAGTTATTTATGTATCAAAGGCATAATAAAGATGTTTATATTCGAGGGCAATAGTTTACAAATACAAGGGCCTCCGGCCCGAGGTTTTGTACTTTGCTCGAGATTCATTATGCTTGCGGTTCATCTAAAGTTTTATTTTCCACTGAATGTTAGAAAATTTAATAAAAAGCTTGAAAATAGTTCATACAAATGAAACAAGCTTGCAATGTGTGTACTCGTAGTTTGTTTTGTAACTATGGCAATTTGTTTGTTTATTTATTAAATTTGAAGACTGAAAAAATTAAAATTTTGTTAAAATTGTCAGCGAAACAGTTTTAATGAGCTATTTCCAGGAATTGGTACGTATTATTTAATAACAGTATTATTACTGTCGTTTTTTTGTAATATTCTTAACAACACTTGTTGATTATTTTTATAACATACTCGTATCTTTCTAGTCAGAATTATTCAGCCTAAAATCCTTGTGCTCCAAGTACTCCATGTTGAAAAGAATCAATAATATACAAGTGGAAAATAAACCAAGTTATTTACAGTTGCATTAAAATTTTTCTGTAGTTTGCTGTATTTTTATTTTTGTAGCGTAAGAATAAAATTGCGGGCGTTATTATTACGCCCGCTTATTATGGTCATACGTATATACAACCGGCTTATATCGCGTATCACAGACGAAAAGAATGAATAATAGAAAAGTGAAAAATAAACAATTTTATTGGCCACTTGCCCAAGCTTTTTGTTGCTCCTAGACAAATGTCAATTAGAAAACATTTTTACAAACCTTCAAACTTTTGCCATTACAAGTAAAAAAAATGTTAACACATTCTTGTGAAAATAAAACTTTTTTATTAGAAACTGAAGACAACAGTTTCTCTGAGAATGTTCATAATAAGTTTACAACAAGAATAAAAAGATATTTTTATTCTTGTAAACAGAAAACAGAAAACACAGGTACAACAGAAAATAGACAAAGATGAGAAGGACATAGCAGCATTCAAAGATTAATCAAATGAGATCAATGCAACAGTTAGAAATAAGATATAAAATGTAAAGTTAAAACAATATATTTATACTATCTGGATGAACTATTTAGATTAAACTCGAGTAACCTCACAAAATCCAGAGAGAAAAAGAATTGACGGATTAATAGCCTTTCTCTGTATTTTTAATCGGTTTGTCAACTATAATGGTTGAAAAATTAGTGAATGATTAGTATCAGTAAAAATAGTTTATAGGTGGAGAGTTACTATCGGTAAGTCAATGTTCAGAATAATAAATTATTTGTCATTAAATCGGATAATCAATTTAAAATAGTTGTTAAAGATTTGTTTTTACATAGTTTAAAATCTAATTTGTAACTACTCGTTGAACAGAAAACAGACAAAAATATAAGAAGTTTGAAAAAAAAAACACATCTTTAAATAGGTTAGAAAACTTAGTGTTAGTTAATTAATCAATGAGTGATCACAGCAATAAGATGTCAAATAGTAGTAGAAGAACTTAATATTAGACAAACAGACAAGCTCTGATTGTCAAAGATACTTTATACGAAACATTCTACACCGTAGAAATGTTGCAGATACCTTCTGGAGAGTAAGCTTTTTGCATAGTTAAATGAGAGTTGTTGCAGTTGTTACGGTACTTGTTGTTAAAACCAGACTATAATTAGTCAAATGTATTTTTCCATAGCCCTCAAAAATATATATTTTTCTATGTTGTAATTTTTTATCATAGCTTTTTCGTATTTTGTAAAATTAAGTTTGATTATAAAAAAAATCGTCGCTAACTTTACCGGCGAATACTTTTGAATTACTCGCTCTATTGCAAACCTATAAAATTTTCAAATGTTTAATCATGTCATTGATAAGAGTAGATCATCTGTAGGTTAAATATTAACCTTTTCATATCTACACTGTTGCATGAGATTGGAATGATTGCTTGGGATTAGTTTCTCCAAAGCTTAATAAAAGCGCAAAATAATAATCCGCAATAATAGATGCATTGTAAATTCCTCTTTTATGAGAAGCCTAGTGCTTAATACATTTTATGACCAAATATGCAATTACAGGTTTCAATGAGTTTTTGAATACTAATATCACAATTTCATTGAAACCATAAACTTAAAGCTTTAAATAAAGCAATAAATTTCATAGCGCAAAGGTATTATTCAAATTTACAATCCCAAAATAAATTTTTATTCAAATTTAATTAATAGATAAAAATTGTTATTTTAAAACCGCTTTAAAGCTACGTTTCAAAAAAGTATCTAAAAAATGTATAGAATAAAAATTGAAACATGTCAAAATTCATTTAAGCATTTAAAACGCAACTAATACACTAAAATAAAATATAAAATGTAAGCAATCATAGAATGTAAAACATCAACATTATTTTGTACAAGTAATATGCATAAAAAAACATATTACGGCAAGAACTAAATATAGTTTATAAATTAAAATAAAAAATTACTAATTTTATTTTATGCTGTTTATAATTAATAATCATTTATTTTCTCTAAATACAAAAGTTAAAAATTTATGTCTAATTGCGACAACTCAATTGTTTTAATCAGTGACAGTAATCGTTTTATTCAATGTTTCCTCTGAAGGTATTAATATTGAACAAGTGAAGTATCCAAAGCAATTTTTAAGCTCGGTGTGGCAAGCGAGATAATGCAAAGCCAAACCAAATGCGTCGCTACAAAATGCCGTCAGTTTACATGCGGCTATAACTTTTTCATATCAAAAAAAATACCATGAAAAGTGAATAAATAAAATAATATATGATAATATCTGATATCATCATTAAAAGTCCTAAAAACTAAAATAAAAATTAAGAAAATTAGAGGGAATACGTAGAAGTCGTTTAAGATCATTGCACAAACGTGAAAAAATAAAAAAAATAATAAAAACTATTTTTTTTTCTAAAACTGCTATATGAATATAGATAACAAATATTGACCAATACAATTATAATTATGTAAAAATATATTTTTTTCACAACAATGTATGTAATAATATTAATAAAATTATTATTTAATAAAATTTAGTAGTCTCAATTTTTTGTTTATAATTTGAATAAATGTCAGGGTTCAACCTGTTAAATTTAAGTTTTATCCGTTAAGTTTTGTTTTATGTATTCATGGTTGCTATTATAGCAACGTGATTGGTGCAATTGGTACAATAAAGTACATTTAAACTAGATTTGTAGACTTGAACATGTTTTGTTCTTATTGGAACATTTCAGCAAGTTGCAACAATATTTGAATAAATTTGCAATGACAATTTACAATAACATTGTAAATTATTACTGTTTATCTATTTGTTGGTAGAAACCAAAGTAGATAAATAAAATTGCATATCTTAGATATGCAACTCCCACAAAGGACTTTAATGTGATAACTTAGTTGTCCCATCAGCCATATTTTTTTTGTCTTAAAATTATTTCTATAAAATTAATATCTGTTATTAGGAGAGACCTATAGATATTGACATGAAGAAACCTGGTTTTGAAGAAACCAAATTTGATGTAGCTTCTAATAGATGTCGCTCTTTTGTTGTTTTAATAACATTTGGTATGTTTATATAATTTGATACAGATTACTGTATGTCTCATTTATTTATTGTAGTGTACATACTTTCAAACAATAATCAATATTTTATTTATTCGTATAGTTGCAGCAGGAAACTCTCAAGAATAAGAAGAGATTAAGCACCCAAAAAAACAGATTAACCTTGTAATATAACATTTAAGAACTAAATTTAATAAGTAAAATCCAATTATTGAAGCAGCTTAAAAAGCACATACAAAGCTAAATTGTCTTGCACTCTTATACTACTCATAAGCATTTATGTTTTTTAGACCTAAAAATATAAAAAAAATATGTTTTTTTCAAACTGTCTTAAAATATTTTAAATTTTTCTTTAGATAATACAAACATGTTTTTTAGCTATAGAGTTTAGAGTAAACGTCACGCTGTAATCAAATCAATATTTCAACATGGAGGTGATAATTCTTCGTAAATTCGAAAAGAGCATCAAAATTTTTTGTTGATGAAACAACGAAAAGATTAATAATATGTGAACGTTTTTATCGTTGCCTCAATAATAAAAGATGTAGTACATTTCTACGTCATTCACAAACACCAAATAAAACCGTATTTCTAGATTTATACAAATTTGACATGTTAATACTAAAAAGTTTATGACAGTCGTAAACGAACCATAATAAATTACCGTATGTGATAGCAAAAAAAAACTTTAAACATTTATAAACCACAAGCGAATTCACTTTATCTGAGATTTATTTAAATTTCAACATTCTAAACCATATATTTTGATAAATCACGAACATTTATAATCAAAAAGAGCATGTATCAGTCTTACCAGATTCATTATATGCAAATTACCAAGTTTATCGGAAGGGGCAACCACGGCATATGAATGGGGTGGAAGATTAGGAAGGAAAATTCAAGATTTAAATAACAATGTGCTTTTTAAGACTTACTTTTTTTCGAGAACGATATTATTTTCTCGCTTAAAACCAAAGTTTAGAACAATAACCTTCGAGTCTCGCTCTTTTTTATTGTTATTTTTACCTCAACTTTATGTTTTTCGCAGAAAGTAGTCTTTTCGTGCTCCGCTCTTTAATAGAACATGCTCTCTACTGTATATATTACATTTCAAATCTGCGCCGCTAGAAATTTTATAGAAAAGAAAAGCTCTAAAATTCACGATGTAGATAATAAACTATTCTCAACTCATAATTTTTTATCTTTAGATATTTAAACAAAGACGACTCTAGAAAATGCCTAGAGCTGCTTAATCTAACGGAATATGAGATTTGAATTGATATTATGTTACCAAAGAAACCACAAGTTGGAAAACTGCTTTGTTCTCAAAATATGCAGGGCAACTAAAGGAATTTTCTGGCTTTATATGGTCGGTTCTTCCTTTTTAAATAAAAAATCATGTAATATAAGAGCTTTGTGTGCTAAACCCACATAATGAAATGTGTAAGACAGTCGCTTAGACATTTTATTCAATTACCAAGATGTGACTTCTCTCGAATAAGTGTGCGCGACGCCAATGTTATATAAAACCACGTTTTGTATTAAAATCAATTCGTATTAAATGTCCATTACTGTTAAAAGTTTGCCTGCATTAAAATTGTATACGTGATAAAGGCTTATAAATAGTTAAATTTGTTACTAAACGAAAATAAACAAGGAGAGAGGAGAAGGTAGACTTATGGGAGTGATAAAGTTGGAAACGGTGATAGAAGGAATAGTATATCAAAGGGCATGAGAAAAGGTACAAAAGTTTGAGATAGGAGAGAGGATAGAGTCGGACTATTTGTCTTTGGAAATACTAATAAAAAAAAGAAAAAACAAGAAGAAGAAAAGAGAACGACTACAAAGATAAAATAAGACAAAAAATCTACAGAAACATATAGAAAAAAGCTGAAAGAAACGGAATGGGTGAAAAATGAAGTTAAAAATATTAAATCAACTAAAAACCACAGTTAAGAAAGCCATGGTAAAACAAAAATTCTGGAAAATAAGAAAGAAAAAAAAATAGTGGGAGAAAGAATGTAAAGAAAAAAAAAGATGTGAAAAAAAGATGGAGAAACTGAAGAAATAAGAAAAGAAAAAAAGAATTTATAAAAAAAAGGAATACAGATTTACATGCAAAAAAAAAGAAAAGAAAAAAGAACAAAAAGAATAAACGAAATAAGAACGCAAAACAAATAAAGAAGAAAGAGAAAACAGAACCAACAAAATTAAAATAAACAGGTGGTTAAAACATTTCAAAACATTACTAGAAGGAGAGGTAGAAGAAAGAGAAGGAGAAAACAATAGAAAAAATTAAGAAAAAGCGAGAGAAAATAATAAAAGAGGAAATAACATAAGAAAAAGTAAAAAGCATCCTAATAAAACTTAAAAATAAAATCTCCAGGAAAAGATGAGATACCGAATGAAACATGGATACGGGAATGAATAGGTAAAAATCAGACGAACAAAAGTGTTGAATGAACTGAAAGATGGGTGAAGAGTTTTCTCTAGAGTGGACCAAAGGAAAAATAACACCAATCCACATAAAAGAAAATACAGAGAAAGAAAAAAACTACAGATGAATAGCTCTTCTCAACGCGATGTACAATGTGTATGCAATGAGTATGGCTAAAAAATAAAAAAAAAAGTTAGAGGGAGTGAGAGGATTACCAGACTGGTAAGCGGGATTTAGAAAGAGAAGAGGTCTGATAGACAATGTCTATATTTTGAAAGCAGTGATAGGAAGTGAGACAGCAAACGAGTATGTAAGCCTCTAGGCTTTTTCTAAGTTTTTTTCAAAGTATTTGTAGATTTAAAAACAGCATTTGACAGAGTGGATAGGAATAAATTGTGAGAATGTATAGAAAAGAAATAGATAGAAAAAAAAGTAGTAAAAAAAATTGAGGAAATCTATAGAGAAACAAAGTCTAAGGTGAAAGTGGATGAAAGAGAAAGCGAATGGTTGTGGACAAAGAAGGGCTTGAGACAAACGTGCTCTCTGAGCCCATCACTGTTCACAATATATATGAGTGAAATGGAAGAGATGTTAGCAAAAAAGCCAAAAGGAGAAATGGTAGTGAGGAGAAAAAAAATTTGAATGTTGGCGTAAGCGGACGATATAGTGATGGTAGCGAGAAAAAAACGAGAACTGAAGAAATGATAAAAATTGCAAAAAAAACAAAGCTAATAGTGTCTAGTAAGGGAGGAAGAATAAAGGTCAAATGGAAATAGGGTAAAAAGAATATAGAACAGATAAAAGAATAGAAGTATTTGGTATTTATAATTAAAGAAAGAAATAGATGTAAAGCGAAGGTAAGAAAACTAGTAAAAAAAAAAACCAAATGAGTGCAAGAGTATGAAGCATGGCAGAG
The DNA here is from genome assembly GCA_947359425.1 of Lagria hirta. Classification (NCBI taxonomy): domain Eukaryota; kingdom Metazoa; phylum Arthropoda; class Insecta; order Coleoptera; family Tenebrionidae; genus Lagria; species Lagria hirta. Next base: position 8,902,785 of record OX375797.1, on the reverse strand, counting down.
AGAAATTTTGAAAAACAGTATAAAATAAGAATGACAGTCTTTGACAGTCTGGTAAAAAATGTAATGATATATGGAGCGGAAATTAGAGAACGGAAAGAATAGAAGAAAATGGAAAAATTGCAAAAAAAAAACTAACAAACTTTAAAAACAGGATGAAAGATAGAGAAGAGTGCCAGATATTGAAAAAAAAATTGAAAAGTGCTGATTAGAAAATCAGATAGAAAAGTGAAAAAACAAGACATATCACGAAAAAACCATTCCTGTTGTGATTTGTCTTTTTGTTTACGTTTGGTTGGTTCTACGTTGAGGAGTTCCCATGTTTAACGTAGAGGAGATTAAAAAGAAAAGAGAATCGAGTTAAGAGTTGCATGGAGAACTGACAATGTCATAGACAAATAAGAAAGGAAAGGAGAAATTAGAGAAAGCGGGTATAATAATAGAATAATACATGAATCTGATTACAGAAGAGTTGCCGGGATATGTAAAGAGATAAAACAAGAAAGAGCGAACGATGATAGCAAGATTTAGATGTGGGAATAAAGAAAGAGACAATAAATTTTGGATGGAAGAAAATGAAAGGATATGCAAGATGTGTGGAAGAGATCTCAAAGAAACATTGAAGCACATGATGAAAGAATGCGTAGAAGTAAAAGAAAGTATGTTAGCGAGAAAGAATGTAATAAAAGAAAAGAAAGAAATGTGACGTAATTTGACAAATTTTCCACCGCAAAAGTGTAGAAATGCAAACAATATGAACACAAAGCCAATACCTGTGTGAAAAAAATCATTCGAGAAACTTTATTAGACAGCAACTCTGCGTTTTTGTTTTGCACACAAGACTAGGATTAACAAATAATAACATGCTCGATTTACTCGATTAGAATAAAATGCTTTGTCAAATGCCATTTTAACTTGACGCATGCAGCAACAAGTTGAATACATAAAAAAAAAGAGTTATTAAATGTTCTGTAAGCTAAAATAAACTAATTATATGTGTCAAACAATATGAAATAATTAAAAAAAAATACTAACTGCGCGAGCTTTTTATGTCGTCGTCAAAAAAGTATCGTGTACAAGAAATGCTAAAAATGCGATTTCACACTTATTTGCTTAAATTACGCGTCTATAGTTTGTGGCTTAATTCAGCAAACTGGTGTAAAATTTTGTTTATCCTACACCATCTCAAAATGAAATTTTTTCGTTTTTCGACAGCCGAGAAAGTACATTATTTCTAGGCTAGCCGAGAAATGATGTACTTGCTCGGCTAGCCGAGAAAAAAGGATCTGATTTTCTCCGCCAGGCGTCGCTGTGAAATCTATATAGACGGTTGAACAGTCGTCACGCACCAAGGACACTCTAAACGTCTCAGTATTTATGAAGAATGTTGAAATTTTAAAACACATTTACTGTTTATAAACTTCAATCTTATTTTAAAAAACGACTTTTGTGCAAGATAAATTGTGTAAATCACGACAGTAAAGTAATCCATAAACTTCTGACATCTGTCAAGGTTTGACATTTTGAATTGGCGATTGGCGGTAATAACCTCAAATCAATTTTAAGATAATGCTCGATTATAAGGTAATTTGTGTAGGATAAAAAATAATGTGTAAGCCACGGCCGCAAAGTGATTTTCCAAGCCTTGAGAAGTGACCAGGCTCGCCTTTGGTTCCTGTCCATATCTCCTCTCGGCTTAGAAAAATACCACTTTGCCGCCTAGGTTTACAATATACTATTGTATTCAACACCTGTTATACAATATACTATAATCACACAAATAATTTTAGAAACAGCCTGTTACTAATACAAACTGTAAATGTAAACAAATTAAGCTAAATTTATTTTACTATGATAAAATGGATTAGTGTAGAAAATAAAATATTGAATATTATTATGTTTAGTGAAAATAACATTAAAACAAAAAAAATATATGCAATTTAAATTATATAGTTTGTTTTATTTAAATTATTAGTTAGGATAAAACATAATAACTACATCATAATACCGAATATTTTTATTTAACTTTTGTCATCATTTTAAATTATAAACAAAATAACCAAAATATACTGAATTGAGTTATTAACTCTTAAAAATTCTTCTTATGCATAAAAACTAATTTCTTAAAAGTGCGAATTTTAGGGAGTAATTTATTGTTGACATGAGTAGACTTGCCATTTTTACAAAAAATTATAAATGATCGATTTTTTTCGGGTTTCTAGTTAAGTTAACAGTAAGAAATATCTTAAATTTATAATTAAAAAGCTCTTAGACAAAGCGTTTACTAAATAATTTCAAACTTTGCTCGCTGATAGATTAAAGTTGAAAATTTTAGTTGAAAGTTAAGTTCTTGATTCAAACTTAAAAGTTTTTCTGTCATCAATACATTAATATTTTCTATTTGCTGTTCACGTTGGAAATGTAAATATGTTTGTCACCCAAATCATTTATTGAACTATTGACAATTAGATTTGGATCTCTATTAAAACTCCAAACAATTTTCCACTTTTTCAAGCCAAAAACCACTGACCACAAAACCACCTCTCTCCGATTCTTGTGTACCGACATTCGGAAATTCAATCTCTGCTGACAAAATAATTCTTCAAAAATTTGTTTTTGGCTTATTTTATTGACATATATCTACCTACCTTTAGGAAGCTGACATGCTTTGACCTGCTGTGCTTGTCTGCAGCTTTCGATAAAATTTGTAATCGATAGCAGAATGATTGATAGATGGTATCAGCTATATCAGACTTTTTAATGAGGAATTCGGCTTATAATAAACTAAAAAACGATAATAAACTATTGATAAATTTAGATAGGTGTCGAGTGGATTTGGAGTTACTACAGCATTATCTACCTGGAATGAGTTGTACTTTTTGTGCAAATAAATTATCTGAAATATGGGTCAAGCTCAATAGCGTAGCTTATTTATTAACAAATAGATTATATGCACAACTACTATAATATTGTGTAGGTTAAAATATTATTACAGATTGGATACTACGTCATTGGAAATTGTTGTGACGTTTTTTTTAATATTTAAAGACAAACATCTCACACATATAACCAATTAAGAAACGTTCGTAAGTAAAAAAAAAGAGCAATGTGAAACATGTTTTGCGTTTGCTGGGGCTTATTAGTCACTTATAGTTCAATCAACTCAGGAAAGAGCTCACTTTATTATTGTACTATAAAAAAAAACCAAAATGACGACAAGTACGGTAAAGATTCAATACCCGCCCCATCGATAATCGTAGTTGAGCAACAGTGCGTGGGGTTTGTAATTAAATAGGTGACACTTCAACAGACGCATCTCGACAGCTTGATAATTTGCGTCTTTATCTGAAATGTTAAGCTTTTGTTAGTTGATACATATTTGTAATACTTATATATGAAATCAAGTAAATCAAACGTTTAAACAATTACTGCCGGTGAGTTTCATTTATGTGTCTCTCACTAGAAAATAAGTGTTGTTATTACAGCTATATTATTAGGTTTCAAATTAGCCAAAACCGATAAACTGTATTAAAGTCTCATGCGGAGTGAAACATAATTTAAAGTATATTTGAGTTTAATATTTTAAATCAATATAACCATACAAAACAAAATATATAAAGTGTGTCATTTCAAATAACAAACGAACAAAGTGCAACATGTTTTGTTCTATTTGGTAATTCATTATTTGCATGTAGTTCAAATAATCAAAATAAACATATTTTGTGGTAGTATATAGTATGATCATGCTATCGTGCTTATGTTAACCATCACCAATAAACACTGCTATTATGACATCTATCGCATCATGATGCCAACAGTTAATTAAAGTAAATGTGACTGATGAGCTCTAATGTAAGCAAATCATATATCACATTTTTTATTCGATGTGGCATACACTGTGTTGGTTTTCTAGAAATGTGTATGTTTGACCGTGAAATGAGAATAATATTACATTAACTGTGTAAAATGACATTTTACATAGTTCATAATAATATAATATTTTCTGAAATTTCTATAAAAAATACACGTAGATTGTAGATCTAAAAGATAGGTCAAAATAAATGCATATAAAAATGATAGAAAAGTATACTTTACAGACTTATCTGCTTAACTTTGCAGACTCTTATGTCAAACTTTACGGACGATTTCAAAAAAGCATTTATTTTAAGACGGCATACAAGAAACTAAAAATTTACGAACGGAATATAAACATCGAGAGGATATATTTTTATTGTTTACTATAAAACAAAATGTAATTTATTGTTTACTAGAAGAAAGTTTTATTTATGTTACTTATTTAAGTATATAAAAAAACCTGTATTTGCCAATTTATTCATTCAAGAAGTATTACAACAAGATCTAAATAATTTGCTCTCGCAAAGCGCACGAACAAAACAGATTTGGCTCTTTACAAATAGATGCACATTGAGCACCCAAATCCTTTATGAGATAAACATGCAATGGAGCGCTTAGGCACACAAAAAGCCATGCGGCAAATCTTTAATTATTTACACATCTTGACTTTATTTATATTGTTTAATAAACAAGCGTTCAACAACACATTTATTAGATTTAAAACAGCAAGTATTTCATGATTTTATGACTTTACTAACGCAGGTAAACAACTTGTTACTTATAAACAAAAATCTATCTATACAACAATTTTCATAATTATTGTATACTAAACAACGTCAATTTTTAGACGTTCACTTTAATGATTATGCATATAAATTAATAGCAAAACAGTTTGTCTAAAATCAAGATCTGTTAAGTGAGTTCACAGAGTCCTATCGTATCAAATTGCTAAATAATTTAAAAACCTAAATGTTAATGTGCTTTTTTACAAAAAGCAATATAATAAAAAATATTATTAGAAATAATAAATAATTAGATGAACCGAATCGTAGCTTTGAAAAAAGAATAAATGAACCCAACAAAAGCTTTAACAATCATGACATAAAATTAAATTATAGAAAATACTTAATTAATAGAGAAATTGCTACAATAGATTTAAAATAACGCTACATCAATCAAAAAAGCACAAACTAGTAGAACCAATAATTATAGAAGAAATAGAAATAAATAAACTCAACAACTTAAACACTCTACTAATTGACTAAATAGGCACACTTTTTACCTAATATGTTTTGTTTTATATTTTCTTTTCTTTTAGCCAAATCAGTTCTAAAAGAATAACTTTAATTAAAGGGGGCGGAATAAGATGCTGTAAACAACCTACTCAAAAAATATTGTTTTTATACAAACTTCAAATAGGAAGGTAATATGTCGAGGTTTCTTTTGCTTGCTGTGCTTATAAAAACTACATTTGTGATTGATAACAGTAAGAAGTCAACGGTATTGCAGCCAAGTCATCATCAAGAATTTATGATCGCAGCACCCGATTCTATAGATATTAATTGTTTTAAATGTTATGTCTATTAAATGTTAAGAACTGTTTGTTGAGATAATTTTAACAGTTTCAGGTAATAATTTTTTGGATTTTGTACCGTTTATTGCAGTTGGTTTCTGCTTTTGGCATTTTTGAAACATGTCGACGTGCTAGCTTTGAATTTGGTTCAAGTAGCATTACTTTCTATTGTCGTTAATTTTTTTTAAATTAAATTACATATTACTTACTCCAGTTAGAAAAAGCAATCATAACTTTCCTGTTATTAAAACAATGGAAGCTGCCTTTTATTGTTGTGATTATAAAAATTAGTTTTGAATTTTTTTCAGACAATCATTTATTCCGTCGGTGAGAAGCCTGAAACAACAAAAGTTGATGCTTTAAAAGCAAGGAAACAAAGACCGTGAAGCAGACTGTGGCATATCACCCTAAGATTGCCCACAAAATTTGTGTCAGTTTATGCCAAGAAGAGTGGTAAAATATATAGAAATCAATGACGAAAAAGCCAGCATTTCTTTTTTATTTTTATTAATTGCTTAATATATTTTCAGGCTATTAAAACCTTTACTGCTCAATAGTAAACATTTTTTTATTTCTAGAATCACGTAACAAATCATTACATTATAGTTGCATTTGCAATCACTAAATAAAAAGCGTTTTAAACTGCACACCTTCTAGATAATAAATCAGCTTATTTGTAAACTCTCTGGTTTTTGTCAACATATGATAATACTTGGGTTTATAATTTTTTTAAGACTGTCTTTTTTTTTCTTCGTTTCTATATTTTTTGTTATTGGGTAGATGTATGTAAACTACATAATAAAAGACAAAAATGTCTATACACACCTGTTGATCCAAAGATTGCAAAAGTTCTGACGATTTCAAAATTGATAAGAGTTTTTTCAACAAAATAGCTCAATCCTTTAAAAAAAAATCCAAAAATATTTATTTTTTTCTCTAAAATGACAATAATCAGAAGTCTAATTTGTAAAAAAAGATAATGTGTCAAATTAAACTTCTGAAAATCTGACAAACTTTTCGTTCAAAAAAAAATAGAAGTTCTTTCAGCTTTAACTTAAAATGTCCACCTTAATAGTTCTAAGTATTTTAACACGGTCTTTTCCAAACGATGTCAATATGTATTACACACAGAAAAACCATATTTATTATTTTAGTACTTTTCTGTAAACATGCTATCTACTTAAAGTGTTTACTAAATTCACCTATAGAATCCTTCTCAAAAAAGTGTAGCCTCACCTGAAACAAAAAGAATATATAAGATAATGTTGTTAAACCTTTAGTTTGCTAAAATAAAAATGCAGAATTTGTTTTTGTCATATTGTCAAACTTTGCTGAACAAAATCTCTTAACCCAACGTATTGTTAAGATTAAAAATATTTGCCAAAAATTAAAACGGTCTATATATCAGAAAATAACTGAAAATGGCTTTGCTTAACGGTTATAAGAATTGAAACGCTGGCAAAATAGGAATAGTATAGTTCTTAAACCTGCTTTGCTTAATAATTACTTTTAATGATTAAATGCATAATTATGTCACTAGAATATGGAGGGTAGAGGTAAGGAGGAATATCTCTGTGTATAAAAAGTGTCCGTTGAAATGCGTCAAATTAGGGTGGCGCTACAATCGCATCAGTGTAAATTTTAAATAAAGTAAGATAGAAAAATAAACAAGGAAAGAACAACTTCCGCTTCAAAACTAATACATTCATACCGTACACTGCTGCTACGCCAGCGCCATTCTGGAAGGTTTTTGAACTGTTACTTGCAGCTTACCGCTGGACACTTTTTTAACTTGTCGCCCATATAAGATATTCCTCCTTACCTCTACCCTCCATACACTAGAATAAGATTTTATAAAATGGCGTTAGTGCAAAGCCAACGGCTTTATTCATTCCTCTATTGCAAAGTGTAGTGAAGGAAATTTACTTCACTATTATTGTATAGACTAATTTGACAAAATGGTCAAAATGTTAACATTATGTAATTATGTTGTATAAATTTTTTTTAAAAATAAATAACTAATTAAGTTATCAATTTTTTTTTTTAAACATGACATCACTCTTTGCTATTTTTATAAAATAATTATGTATGTGGACCGTAAATTGGAGTAAAGTATTCCGCTCTTTCAAGTTATTTTGGCACCACAACAATCAAGTTCTTCAGCTTTTAAAAAATTTACATAAAATTTGAAAGAATTCATCCTTTATAGAACAAACATGTAATAGCAGCTAATAGATCGATAAACAGGTTGTGTCTTAGTCAGAAATAAATAAGATACGGCTATAAACAATGCCTTAGTGAGATTACGTTCATAGACCTTAATTTTCACGGTGTATTTGAGAAAATTTTCAGTATTTTTTAGTCTATTGTAAGAAACTAGCACTTGGGGTATAAGATGTCTTGCAATATTAGTAACCACCTTTTCAAATTTTCAGAAGAAAGTTGTAAAACATTCTCTATTATTAGAACCTGCAACGGCTCCAGCTTCCAACAAGACATTTATTCAATAAGTACAGTAAACCTTCTGTGCTGTTTCTGTTAACCCTATTTATGTAAATGTCAAATTCAGCAATTTATGGTCAAAATTGAGGTCAAATGCAAACGCTTTATTAAAAAACTTAGACTTTAACCCTTCATAAAATAAAAAAAAAAAACGCTGAGGACAGTTTTCATAATCAATACTGAACCGATTTAACGTTTTACAGCTTAAAACACAACTTGTTAACTGCTTGTAGCTTCGACAATGTAAAAAATTATTAAGCTGGTAAAAAGTGATGACTTTGGAAACAACCTAAGCCGCAGACGAGAAAGATAAAATAAGTTACATGCCTGCATACCCTAACTTTAAGAAGTATTTTGAAATATGAAAATTATTAAAAAACAAAACCAAAGCAAGTATTTTACAAAATTACGTTTAGAGTGACACAAAAATTTTAAATTTATTAAATTAAAAATTTCAGTCAATAATTAGTAGCCTACATTTAAAGAAATTTTGTCAGAACAGGTAATAAAATCTTCTAAACTTTATCTTTCGCATTGTCTTCTGAATACTACTATGTTTTAATTCAACTAAATTCTATTAAAGTTAGTTTAAACTTCAATTTAACTAAATATAAAAGTTATATTTTATACACAAAATCATAAGGCGCTTCTAATCTGATGACATTATCATTTCAAATAACAAGAAACCGTTTTCTAAAAGTGTCCTGGTTTGTTTCGAGAAAAAAATCAACAAAGATTCAGCGTGTTCTGGTAATAATCGACAACCACAACTTTACTATTTATAAACTTGCTTTAGATTATATGTTTATAAATATTCTATATCAAAACTAATTTGTGTTTTTTCCGGCCGGAAGTTTGAGAAAGCACCAAAACTTTTGTGATTTTTCAAAACAGCACATTATTTGGCCAATGAATTTAATTGAATGAGCCTTCAATAAAAATAAACTAAAAACCTAACAAAAGTACAAGATTTGTTAGTTGAGAAGCTTAGTAAATCTCAGCTCATATATCGTATTTATATATATAAACAGTGAAAAGTGGTTTGGCAGTAAGTTAGATTTCACTTCAATAAATAAACAGAAACAGTTAAGAATAATATTTTGGAAAAGCAAAAACTTTATTAGTTAAAATATATTTTTCCGGAAATCGTCTTGGAAACAACATTTTCCTGCTTATTTGCGCGCAGGAAAATTGAGTTTTCCGGACTAGTACTGTAAAAACTTTACAAGACGCAAAATAAAAAAGATACTCTAGTAACTATAGTTGCCAACAAAATTGACAAACTTGACTTTTGTGGAACTTGTCAAAAAAAATTCTAAAACTTGTAAATTTCGTCTTTTTTTACGATTTCCGAAAAAATTTAATACAAAACACGTCAGTAAAATCTCTTACTTGACTCGGAGCTTTAAAATACTTGGCACAAAGTGCCTTGTATTTTAATTTAGCTCCTCTTCAGTAATGTCACATTTTCCTGACTTTTATGTAAATAACTATTTTTGTCAATTTTTAAAGTATCAATGACATAAAGATACAAATTTTTGTTTTTTGTGTTTCTGTTAATTTTTTAATAGATCTAACTAATGTTTCTGCGAAAAGCTTCGGCTTCAGCAAACGGTTATAAAAAATAGTAAAAGAATTTTAGGTTTAGTTTCAAAATTAATCTTTGGTCAGATACTAACATTTCAACATTTGTAAATTATTGAAAAAGTTTAGCGAATAGAGCAATACGCTTTAAATATTGATCCTAGGTATGTTAAACGAATGTTTCTTCAAACGTAAAAGTTTTATAGATTAATTTTCAATGAGATTTCAACTTATTTGAATAGTCATTTTAAATAATATGATTTTCTTTTACGTGTTTATCATGCGTTTTTTCAAATAGTTTTTTTAATAGAAATAAAACTATTTGAAGCGCTGGTAAAGTTTTGCAAAAATAAAATCATTAATAGAATAAAGTACTGCTATGTCCTTTTGTTGTTTTACACCGTCAGTACTATCCCGACAAAGTTTGAACGCAACCTAAAATATATTTGGCAAAGCTTTCTCACTCTAATTTTATAAAAAGCTGCTCGGATTATAATAATACTAATTTTAAAAAACTAGAATAAGCTTAAGATATTTTTAAGCGTTGCAAAGGTGTTGTTTGTGTTTTCAAAACATTTTTGTTACTGACGTCATTAATTGTGTACTTATAAAAATCGAGAATTTTAGTTTTAATAATTTAAAACTGTAATTCAACATTATGTCTGCAATTAAAAGATAGGCTATGTTTACTTATTTAGATTATTGTTACAAACAACCAAAATCTTTTTAAGCTTTTTGTAGTTAAACAAAAAATTAAGAAAACAATAGTATATTACACTACAAGGGCAGAAAGTTAAGATTCCTGCACTGCGCGCCATAATGCCCGAGGCGGAGCCGAATGCAGTGCATGAAAGATACACTTTCTGCCGTGGAATCGCAGCCAAAACCACGTACTTTCGACTGGAGTAACAAGAAAAATTTTTTTGGTTATCAATCAACTCATATATTTTTTACTTGCTTAAAACCTCTACACAAAATTAGAGATTAGTGGAACACTTATATTTGTATAAAATGCAAATGCTTTGCAAAAACTTAAACAAAGCTAATGCTGATTTTTCTAACATCCAATGCCATCCTAGACTACGTCCTGCTTGTAACATTGCACTTGCTATTGTCAACTAAGCATAAATGTCATGTTTACAAGTGATAAAAGTAATAATACTAAATTAAAAACAAGAGCGCAAGGTAAGCGATTTCAGCTCGCAGATAATTACAATTTAAATGTGAATCAAGCAGAATAAACTGAAAAGTTGCTTAGCATTATAAAATAATTTAAAAAATGCTAAAAAAAGAATTGTTTTCTATATTTTTTATGTGTCACATTGTTTGTTAGGTGAAGAACCTCTTTGCTAAACAAGTTCCAATAAAATTTGAACCGAACGAATCTGAGAAAAGACAGCTATACTTCATGTCGGATAATGTAAGCTACAAGTTTCTATGGTGTCGACAGCAAAAACGTACATTTTTTTTATAAGCATGCGGTGCTAGCCGCACACTTATTTTCTCTTAGTAAGTTTGAAAAATGAAAAACATGAATAATAATTTTGACATTTCCAATTTTGAATCTAAGCAATTTAGCGACCATGTTTTAAATACGTGGTGTATCTCCATCAATTTAGTAAAATTTTGAAGAACGTAAATAAGCTATTAGACAAAAGTTTGAATTAGGTTTGAACAGAGTCCAAATAGAACTATTGGATTCTCTCCTAGATTAATCATGAAAAGGGTCAATCTAAGCATCTTGTAATTAAATTGACATCATAAATTGGTAACATACTCACACTCAGGTATATCTCAAACCAGGCACTTCAAAAGCGCCTAAGTTAGCAGTAGAAGATTGAATAAGTAAGTTATTGATTCACTTATTCAAGTCAAATATTAGACATTCGTTATGTAAACTGTATGACAAATAATGATGGAATTTATAATTTTGTGCTAAGTTTTTAATTAAATAGTTTAGTTCTTAGTAGCACAGCACATTTCCAGATAAAAGCCAAAATAAGACCGAAACCTAATAAACTTTTTAGATGTGTGAAAAAAATTTAGAGCATCTGTGAATTAAAATCTTGTTTGTAATGTAGAACGCTATTTCTAATATAAACAAACCCTTTTTGGAAACCTTTTAGTTGAAATAAAACATTGCTAGTAAGAGGCCCGTACAAAAAAGGTTAAATGTTTTACATAAACAGAGATAACATAAACAATAGTATTTAAACTATGCTTTGCAACTTTAATCTTTTGCAGCAATACATTCTAATAAAATATTAGAAGTTTTTATACGTTTATATGACGCACAGGTCAGGTAAACTCGGATTTGTGTAAATATTCAGAAATTTATATTGAATACTTTGTTTCTAGTTTAAGTACATTCAGCTTTCACTTAAAAAAGATGAAAATAGTTGCAATGAATAGTAAATTCATTATTTAGTTTTAAGTATAGATATTAATTTTTTAAAAAGTCCCCGATTAAAACTACATCTTATTAAAGTTTAAACGAAATACTTTTGCTGGAAGATGGTGACTTGAGTGTTACGCCTTCTTCCTTACTGTTATTTAACAATGTTGTTGAAATTTTCTGTAAAATACAAAAAGAAAATAGTGTTGTAAAAATTACTTACCTAAAAAAGTCTGTACAAGCTGTAATGCTAATTGAATTATCACGTCTTTGTTAAAACATTTAAACTGATTCTCTGAATAGAGAATAATAACTTTTTAAAAAATGTTTAAAGTAAAAATTTGACTTAATAAAACAAATGACAGAGAGAATCAATAAATAACAGAAGCTGTAAGAATAGCAGAAGATGTTCCATAAACGCGCCAGTGTTATTTTGTAGAAAATAGAAGTTAAAATAAAAGAATATAACTGCCACAACCGGAACATAAGTGAAATGCTTTTTATTAAAGCGGGTAAGATTATAAATTTCAGAGATGACGTTAATAATCTCAGCAAAACGTACAGCAACATATTAAAACAGCTCAAATAATTATAAACACAAGTTAAACTGGGTTGATTTTTGATATAACTCCAAACACTATACTTTGTTCAACATGCCATTACCACTAAAAAAAGCCTTCTGAGTTTTCTTATTTCACTGCTTAGAAACTCAATGTGTACATTTTATTTCATTGTTTGTCCAATTTACACTGTCCTTAATTCCACTATAATCTTATTTTAATACTTGTTCAACATCTATTTGCTTAAAAATGTTCATACACCTTTGAGTTTATGTGGATTTTTATTGTAGTTGATTAGAGTTTTTTTGTTTGTAAAAAGTTTTTTAAAAAAGTTTTCCGACTCTCTAAGTTTTTAAATCGTATTTTTCAATTAGTAACAATAAAAAATTTGTTTATCTCTAAAGCATTTAACTGCTTAAGTAACATCTTAGGCATATCAATTGTAATAACACAACTTTTGTAACTTTTTGACAAGTAAATATTAGACACATTTAAGAATTTTTTTTATAACACAGCAGCCATCCTAAAGTAACATGTTGCTTATTAATAACTTATATATTAATATTATTATATAGTAAAATAAGTTATTAATAACTTATATATAAATATATTATAAGTTATATATATTTCTTTTTTTCTCTTTCTGTATATGTCTTAAATGCTTACATTGAAGTAGAATCACTAATTATTATAAAGATTCATAAGATATATATTTAAATATAAAAATAACTTATTTTATATTTAATTAGTTTTTATAATAATAACTAGCTGACCCGGCAAACTTCGTACCGCCTAACAGTCAATGAATGTCGTGTTACTTTTTAGCTGAACTAATTTAGGCTTTGATGAACGTAAAACAATGATACAAAATAATATATTTATATGGATAGAAACAAAAAAGTATTTTATTATGATGAATGATGATGAAAACATACAAACAGAATGAGAATAAAAATAAAAAAAAATGAAAAATAATAATTAAGTACTTCAAACTCATGTCAGAAAAAAATGATTGAAAACTATGTTGTGCAGATTGGAAAAAAAAATAAAACTTGGATTAATTCATTAATAGGATTTTCATTCAAGCACTTTGTGGTAAACGACATTCTTTGTTTTTTGGTCAGGCGCAAGAGCAAATAAAGCGGATGGTTTGCCGACACGTGAGCATGCCACGTACAATTGACCATGAGAAAAACATGCATTTTCTAGATTGAGGCCACAAATAGTCAAGGATTGGCCCTGTGATGTGTTGATCGCCATGGCGAAGGCAAGACGAATCGGAAATTGAATTCGTTTAAACTCAAAGAGCATATCCGTTGGGATCATCGGAATCCTTAGAATAAGAACTTCCTCATCTTTAAATTTTCCTTTAAGTATCGACGCGTGCAATTTCTCGCAGATAATTAACTCGCGATATTCCGTTGCCTAATTGCATTACGGCTTCGCTGGGAAAGATTAGATATTCTAGGACGCGGCATTGTTATTAAAATGTGCACTCGCATAAAACCACCAAATATAATAACAGTGTCTGAACTTTCGAGACATAGACAATAGCTCAAAGAGTATATAACCACTACGTATGAATAGCTTATCAAAAAAAATCATAGACAACCTATAAAAAGACATTTACACTTTTGTTAACCTGTAGATTTTTTTTCCGTAATCTTATAACCTTTACCAACTGATTTTTTATTCCCTAAATTCCGTTCCTTCCTTTCCAATGATTTTATGTTTTTACTGTAGAATAAATCTTAGGTATTATTTTCGAGAATTAATGTCTAAAACAAACAAATATAACAGTACCTGAACTTTGTAGACATTTTACAAAAAATAAATTTCTGAACGCACACATGATGTCTTCAGAAAAAAATAAAGTTGTGACTTAAAGGTCTCAGCAACCAGGCCATAAGCTCTAAAAAAAAATAGTTGTTACACTATTTGACAGGATTGGATAACAAATGTTTGACATGTAATAAACAAATCAGCATCTATTGAAATGATTAAGTATTCATTACACATATCGAGTTTTCATTGTTTTTAAGATGTATTCTGCTATTCGGGACGGAAACAAATCCAACAAATCAAAAACCATGGCAATCAGTCCAGCCGTTCTCGAGTTATAAGTGTTGTAACAAACACGACTTTCTTTTATATATATAGATTTAATAATAATTTTTTAAGCACTAATTTCGGAATAATTCTCAGTTTTCCAAATTTTGAATAATAAAAAAACGTTATACGGTAATCTCAAGTCAGGAATGAAAAAGGTTGATGAGTATGTTCTTCATAATAAGAATCTTTTAAGAAAATTGTAACTTAAAATGTAAGTAATATGTGAGGTTATGTCCTATTTAGAATTAATTTTGTATTCTTTATAATTAACAGGTCCTATGATGATCAAGATTTTATTTACCCTTCAACACTAGCTCTTCTCTCGTGAACTTATATTTCATATTAAAATAAAATGTTTTAAAAGGATATTTTGTGCAAATGTTTGCTATTATTAATTTTACAATCAATTTTATTCAAGACAACGCGATTATATGCTTTTTAATTATTTTTTAAATGATGCAAAAGATTTTGCGTATTGATATCTAAGTTCTGATAACGTGATAACAGAGGGTTTGGTATAGAAAGATTTTTATACAAAAATTTGAAATTAAAATCACAAAAAAAAATTTTTTGTAAAAAGATTTTTTGCTACGCTTAATAAAATGGTTGAAATTCCGATTTTCTTCAACTTTCATCCTGACCTTACGTATAGAGAAGCGAACGTTCCAAATAAGGATGTGGCACAAACATGGATGGAAATAACTGCAATTGGCTCTTTCATAAGACCAAGTATTAATTTTACGAGTGTATTTCGATCAAGTTTATAGACGTTATAAAAGTAATTGATTTCCTAGTTGGTGTTGGAGTGTATTATTGTAGAGAAACTCTCAATTGCTCTGACACCAAATGCCAATTTCCCTCGAATAAAATACATCCCCAGACACACGTCCGTACACGTATTTTCAGCCGTATGACCCCAATTTTGAAATTTATGATAATAGCGCCTGCAAAGGTCATAAATCTCGCATACCTGATCGTAAAAATACAAAAGGAAGGTCGAAAAGCTGCGAAATTATTGCAAAAATTATGATTTTGAAAATGAACAGCTGGGTTCTACATTTCAGCTCTCTTTCTACGACCTGATTGTTATTACTCACGTAAAAGACGACGTTTCTCTTGAATTGACTAATACGAAGCCAGACACTAGACAGGAAATTAAACCTTGCCCTTCCCAATGTTGATTGAAGAAATTAAATAACCTACATAAGTATGTTACATAAACGTAGGTCCTTTACAACAAAAACTTTTGCTTTTTTAACATTATTTGACTAATAGACAATAATTTCTTTTGTTTTGTATTATTTTACTATCCAAAGTTAGAAAAAAATTACATTAAATATATTGTTATTACCACTAGCGCTTTATAAGTCGTTTCCATAAACTTAAAAGCACGATTTGTACAGGCATTAAATAAATTATTTCAATCAACTCTTGCTATAAAATTTGCACAAAATAAAGTGGTTATCTTGTGATTGAACATTGGAACAATTCTTGCAAACAATACTGGCTTTGCCATCTAATCTAAGTAATGACCGTTCAAATGAGCTGAACCCAATCCGTCAAATAAATACATAACAATTATCGCATCATTTGAACTAAATTCACGCATGGATAACTAATTGTAAAAAAATTCAATTGGAAAACAAATTTTATCATCAGCACTGCTGATAATGAGGAATAAAATTACTTGACGCACACACAATAATAAAGTTTTTACTCAGATTATCTATAATACTAAACTGTTTAAAATTAATTTTTTGTTTAATTTGTTAATGTGATACAATTGTTATGTGGTGTAATTTCTCAACGTTTAGTGGCTATAGCCTTAAAGTGAAACAACTTGATTTATCATTTAACTTGATTCAAGTACTGTAGCAAAAGTAAGGCCGTAGACATGCTTACATCAAATTATTTTCTTCTATTGATCAGTAAGGCTCGAGGCATACGAAAAGAAAGTCTAAATAAAATAAAAACATCTCTGCGTACTTAATTATTGATCTACTATTCTAACAGTAACTGTTTTCAGTTTTTAAACAAAATTTCAAAATTAAACGTGACCTATAACAGTTGACTGTACAAGCCATATTATAACATTTTTATTTTTGAAATGTATGAAAAGTTATTATTTTACAAGAAATATTTCTTTTATATCACTGATAATATTTAAATTAGTGATAATTACACCAGAACTTGGCAAATCACAGTCTTTCGGATTCTCGACCAAATGATGATTAGTCGTTATTTATTAATAACGACCCAAAACACTAATGAGCTGCTGAGTAAAGCTGTGCCCACCTGTAAAAATTCTAAAAGCACAACACATTTATTTTTAAATAAGAGAATTTACTGGGTAGATTATCTTTTAGCATAGTTTAGTACAAATAAGACAAAAAACGTTTTCAAATTTTAATTAAAAATAATCAATTATGCTTAAATATTTGTTTACTTAACTCAAGTTTTTCTGATTGGCTTTGTTTATAAGAGCTATATTTACTTGTGATACGATTAATTTTTTTTTTTTTAAATACATATATCTATATATTCAAGTTTTTTTATTAAATTTAAGCAGTAGTTGGCAGGATATAACACTTAAAAATTGTCAAACTAACTAGATTTCAAGATTTTTTAGAGTGCTAAATAAGCAAACTTTTTTAATATATTATATAAGCTTGAAAAGTCTTTTAGATGACTTTAAGGGATTTAATCAAAGTTTTATTTTTGATAGCTTTAAGCTTTGTAATGTTTAAAAGCGATTAATTTTAAAATAACAGGTGTTTAAAAAATTTTTTTGTTTTGTTTTTTACATTCCGCCGCTGAAATCTAAAGATTGTGTGTTTAACATTACCTATAAAAACTTTTTGAAAACAAAAAACAAACTTTCAAACAATTTAGACACTAAAGAAGAGTAAGGTGAAGAGAAGTAAAAAGATGAAAATTAAAATAAATGTTTTTTAAGTTGCTGGAATGTGTTAAACTCTAATACATAGTTGAAATTTTTTTGTAAAGATTAAAAAAATTTCAATTTTAATTTTTTTATTTTTGTTAAAGAATATAGATACGATATAATTTTATGTTAAAACACGTATTTTGAGAAAAGAAAGAAAAATAGAGTTAAAATATTGCATATTGCAATATTTTATGAAAAATTGTTATAAATTCCAGCACCTTTGTGTTAATAATGAGAATATTGATTAAATGTCTCTAGCACGTCCAAGATAAACATAAAATAATAAAAAAATGCAGCCATTACCTTTAACTGCTGTCACATAACCATTAGGAAGCAACATTTCAATTTTCATTACCATTAATAAAAGACAGTAATTGCGCGAACAATAATCATGAAAAACGTGAACTTGTAAAGCTCGAATCAAAAGTTCACCAACAAACAAACACCACTCTCTACTCTCTCGAGTCAGCTCGAACTGAATTGATTCCTCTCATCGAATCATCTCAAACAGGTGGCTACAGCTCACTCGCCAATCACTTTATCAATACGCAAATGCGAATTTTATCAACAAATTATTAATCTTGTCAATAATTATTATATTTGTAATTATGTTGCTGAAAGATAGAGGACAATGTAATGAGTAGGATTGAGGTACCAAATTTGTTTTGGGATAATCAAACCATATTATTCTGGTGGTTATAGTTAACATGACCAAAAATATTCTATACAATGACGAATTATTTTAATTATTGTCTATTGTATATTATACCGGACGTCGACAGTTATTTATATATTTTATTAAAAGATAAGCAAATTTCGGTGATTTAGATAAACATATCTAGCTGCTAGCTACTTTTTTTAAAATTACAAAATGTCACCGAATTGTGTTGAAAAGAAAAAAAATATCTTCATTAAAAAGTCACTCCTCATTTATAAAAACTTTTACTTGTCAAAAAAATAAGTTTTTTATTTTAAAATCTTACATCAGTTGCAAAACATAAAAATACTTCCTTAAAGGGAAAGTGGTATTATTTATAGTTTCAACCAAAACTCTTAAAAGATAAAGTTGTTCATAACCACCATAAAGCCAAAATACAAAATTAAAATTGTTTATAACTTTTTTGTTTTTAATTATGCGATAATAATAAAATCAATTTTTTTAATTCACTTTAAAAAAAACCACAAAACTATCTTATAGACGCTAAAAATCTTTATAATTTATAAATTCAAATTCTAATTCAACTCTTATTTAAAAAAAAATTGTATTTAATAATAACAATGTATAGACTTCAAAGTTTAATTTAAAATTTTCTATTTGTGTCTAATTTTTTATGATAAATTACTTAATATTATCAAAATTTTTGTCTAAAATTATAAATAATAAAATTTCTTTCCACGAGCATTCTTATGTTGTCTTAATTTATTAACATCTTGTACATCTGATGTAAGATTTTAACATAAAAAATTTATATGATGCATGAAATTTTATCGTAAAACGAATAATGAAGATATTTTTCTTTCTTTTCAACACAATCCGAGACCATACAGTATGCAGTTTGTAATTTTAAAAAATCCAGCCAGCAGCATTTATGTTTATCTAAATCACTCAAATTTACTTATATTTTCAATAAATATATAAATAACTGCCAACGTCTGGTATAACATACAATAGATTTAAAATATTATAATTTAGAATGGCTTACTTATTATTTAAAAAAAGCAAGAGTCTCTATAATAAATAAATTTTTTGTCATATTTTACAAAATTGTATTATTATATATAATATAACAAGACTTTTTTTTCCGAAAATTTTGATTCTATGTTTGTTTCGTCGTATGATCAAATTTTTCCATTCTAAATTATGCCTAAAGTAACCAACTTAAAATCATTATTCAAAAATTTCCGTAAAAAAAAGAAAATTGAGTTATATTCATCTAGACAAATTCTCATATTTGGTTCCAAAGCGATTTTCTTGATTCATTTTGAATTAGTTTTGTAAAACGTCAATTTCTTTAGTTTTCAATCAGTTATCTATTTCACTTAACAACATAAACAAATGCACTAGTAGCTTGATTTTTTGCCGGAAGAAGACTTTTTTCGCAGAAAAACACAGTTTTAAAAACGACGTATTATTTGGAACGCGATTGGCTGGTATCCACTGTTTTTGTGGTGTGCGAGAGTTTAGCATTAAAAGAATTTTTTTTTGCGAACGAATAAGAAGATGCAATTTTATGAGGCTTGAAAACGTCATTTTTTTACGAATAAAATACTTTGTTTTAGCAATTTTTTACTAACAAAGCTTTGTAAAAAACTATCAATGAAAACAATTTGAGGTTCAACAAAACAATATAATATTTATCAAATAATATCAAGCTCAAAACGTTGTATATTTTTAGCATATGTTTGACTAATATGCTAAAAAGCACATTGGTCTTACAAGCAAGAAAAATTCTTGTAATAATTTGAATTATTAAACATAATCTAAGTAATAATTCAAAATTTCAACAATAGCAAAACAGTAATTGTATGTGGTGCATGTAAATTTATTAATCGTATCAAGTGTCTCAACGTTGACCCTAGAGAGTTTTATTTGAGAAAAACCCGTAGATCTGTTTTTACTGTACCAAAAAAAAAAAACAGCTAATTCATTAGGTGCTGACCTGAGTTACAGAACCAACAGCAGTTATCCTTTAATTATAGATAACTTTTTGCTAAATATAGTAGTATACTTTGAAAAACCTATTAATGTGCCAAGAAGTTGACTGACAGATGTTTCAATAAACTTGCACTACTCCATCAATAAAAAAATAATAGTCTATTCCTCGCTAATGTTTGAACCAACCTTATCGTTACTTTTTCCAGAAATACAAAACTTTTAAAAGCTAATAATGTTCTAATGACTGGTAAGAATGCTCCTAGAAATTAAATGAATTCAAAAATGAGCAATTCTAAAATCTGTTAGAAAACATTTAATTTGAAGCTTATTGACATCTATTCTTTCATTGACACGTTTCAATGTGAAAAGTCAAGAAAGCAGATGTCATGTTTCTAGTTTAAACAATATGATATATTGCTGGTTAAACATTTACTCAAATGCCTATTGCTAACGTAAAATATAAGCCTACTCTAAGTAGAGCAAATCTATTCAAACAAGATTTGGTTATTTAGCTGTGTTGTTTATGCATAGTTGCTTTAAATTGTAATCATTAAATTTTACTGATGAGTGCTAATAAGCACAAAATATGTTTGAATCTACAAAAGTTTGCTTTAAGCAAATTTGTGCTAACTTCTGACTTAAAAATGAGTATTTTTACAAATGAGCAAATAGTGTGACATACAGTACGTGACCTTTTGATGTTGAAGTACATATATCCTCAGACAAATCGGAAATTTTTTGAATAAATAATATCTACCTATAATTTTCATAAACTTTATAGATACTTAATAACTTTCTTTAACCTTATGATGTTTTTTCAGTGCTTCTCTATTTGTTGGTAATCGTATTTTTAAAGTAAAGTTTGATATAGCTCGTTTTTAAACCTCCATTTTTTCTAATTTCAAATTTAAAAATTAAGATAGAGGGAAAAGAACTCTTATTGATAAATAATCGTTAAATAAAAGTAAACCTTTGAACTTTTGATTTCTTAGTTGAAATAGTGTTTTGACATAAATTCCGTTTGTGGTTATCAGGTTTTAGTGAACAAAAAAATCTATCCACTTTCAACGTTTATACAATTTACATTTAAATAAAATTTCAATGTATACTGCCATATATCTATCGGAATCTTAAAATAAATTTTCTAGGCAATAAAAAAATTTGCTGGTTGAGCAACTAAATTATCACATTAGCGCTTTTTAATTGAAACGCATTATTGTTATTTGAGTAGACTAATCTTCACAGTTATTAAATTCACAATGTAATTTTTATAAATCTCTTTTTATAAGTTTTATTCTGATTACAAATTTTATCATAACAATAACATTTTTCTTAGCACTTATGGGTATTAAATAATACAATGCAAATTAAATTGAGTAAACATGTTGACAAATGAACACATGACACATTCATTTTATTTATCATCATCTTTTATGATGTGGCAGAAGCTTTTATGAGAACGTTCGGGTAATTTATAACATTTATTAAATATGTGTAGCAATATATGCTTCTTCAGTTGAAATTTGAGTCGTTTAAAAAGATATAATTTTATTGTGCACTAAACTACATAAAGAACCGCAAAGCCAAAATAAACATCAACAAGTATTGGATTTATTCGTACAAGTTTATTTTATTCAGTGAAACAAAAGATTTTACAAAAAATTAAAAAAATTTAGAAAAAGTACATTTATACTAAAATAAATTTTCTTTGACTGTAGATTAAACTGGTCTAACTGAGTATTGACAACTGCTAAGTCTAGACTGATTTACTGATTTTTCAACCGAGTTGTTCCTAATGGTTAAATATATCAATCAGAATAAAACCGATAATCTAACTACTTAAACATATTGCAAAGCATCTAGCTAAAAATTTGATTAAAATTGTCAACGGGTGACACAACTTGGTTAAGAGATATAATGCACGTGTGATTATATATTTTCAAGCTTTCTTAATATTTACATTTCTTTTTCCAGATCCAGAGCTCAAACATGTAGTTACTTAGATATAAGTATTAAAATACAAATAGCATTTGTATTTTACATAGACGAAAGCAATAGATTTGACAAAAGCAATAAGAAAAAGCATGTGGTTCAAAGTTATGTCCTTTATAATCAGCATCAAAAACAGTCTCCCATAGGTTGATAGATGTCAAAAAACAGTTGTTGAATTAATATAAATATCTTAAAAACACAAAAATAACAGTTAGTATATTGCAAAAAATTAACAATTTCTACAACCACTGACAACTATTATAGCTGCACTTAGTAGGCTACCACATTAAAACTCTAATAACTTTTTATAACGTTGTATCTAAAACGTTGTAAGCATAATTGAGCTCTAAATTTTTGCTTTTTTACAAAATAATATAAAAAACCATAATAAATAAAAGCTAACTTATTTAAGTTAAACTGCATTATGTAAAAATTAGCACTAATAGCCTGACATATAATAAAAATAAGCTAATATCTTTGTAAAAAGTATTCGTGCAAATAGTAAATTCTTTTATTTTCTAATTTATAAATTAACATTTGAATGTATAAATTTTCAAACATATAATTAATAATATTAAATTATTTTGAAAAACTAATTCGTTAATCATA
Organism: Lagria hirta; assembly: GCA_947359425.1. Classification (NCBI taxonomy): domain Eukaryota; kingdom Metazoa; phylum Arthropoda; class Insecta; order Coleoptera; family Tenebrionidae; genus Lagria; species Lagria hirta. The sequence continues at coordinate 8,880,003 of OX375797.1, read as the reverse complement.
TATTATTTTGTTGCATTCGGAATTTAAATAGGAATGAAACGTAGTTTTAAATGCTAATTTCCATATTAACGGAAATTAATTTTGTTAATTAACAGACTGATTAGTTCAGAGACAATAATTAATAGTCAATAAAGGGAATGCAACGGAACAAACTAAAGTTCTACTGATTTCCAATGCAACGTCAAGAATGCAATATTCACCTAGATTACTTTGTAATTAGGTTTACAAGATTGGTGCACAAAACTTAATAATTATTCTTCAGTAATAGCAAATAATTAATAAACGTACTTTAATGCCAAATTTGTTTATTTATAATCTATAAAAATTAATATTAATAGATATTTATGTATTAAGGGAGATATGAATGTTTTTTCTCCGAGGTTGACGTGTTACAGACCAAGGGCCGGAGGCCCGCGGTCTGTAAGTCTACCGAGGGTGAAAAACAGAATATCTCCCGTAGTGCATTAAATATTTTATTTTTTAGCATTTCATTACTGCTTTCTTAATAAAATTATATGAAAAATAACAACATCCGAGAATGCATGAATGTATAATTGCTGCAAATGCATGGTAACCATGTGTTTGAGGGTGAAAAACTTTACAAAGTCCCAAGGGAGATATGAGATACGTTTCATATATCGTATCCATAACGAAAATCAACAATATCATGTCACTAAAAAATAAAAAAACTTTTCTTGAGAGTCACATCTATCATTTTAAAAATCATATCTTTTCTAGCTCAAATCTATTCTAAAAAGAAGTTTATTACAGCATACGAATTTAGCTCAAAATAATGCATCAAGCAATGGCTAGATTAACGTGTCAATGTTCACTTATCTTCTTTCTTTACTAGAAACTAAAACCATCAATAAAACGACAGTTTTTTACTTTGTACATACTGATTTGGATGTTCATCTCAAAGTTTAATATATTGTTTACTAGGTTCCTAGACATACATTGAAGTTTTATAAAGTTGACTGTAGAAACTAATTATACATACAAAATTAACAAGAGGCTAATTATTAAAACAAAGATGATGTAGTAATTTGTATGCACATAAACCAGTCGCCAATATATGCTTAATTATGTTTGTGCAAATAAAGTTGTCCAACAAATCAAAGCATTTTTAAAATGTTTACCGTAATAGTGTGCTAAAAAAAGAATCTAGTGTGCTAAATTTTCTCGCGTAGTTTGTTTTGTGCCAGCGCACAAATAAAAAAAAATGTATTATCAATGCGTTTCAGATTCTCGTATGTAAAATTTTAATTGTTGTTTCTTGTTACACTGTTGGTCGTGTAATAAAGCAATTATGACACAAGCCGCTTTTCTATTCGCTAAATTAAGCACGTCAGAGTACTGAACAAAATAATTCAGTAGCTCTTTAGTGTTAACTTTAACATTAAAAAGCTAAACTAAACACATTTTCCAATTAAATGTTGTTAAAGTAATTTTTCATTTTACATAACAACATATTAAGTTTAAAAATAACAGGTGTATTTTAAAGCTTGGCGTCACAGTTGGCCATGTCTATACGTTTGTGTGAACGGACTATAATTTTCAAAATAATTGCTTCAAATGTCAAAATAATTTCTCAAATCCCAAATTTTTTGATTTTTGATTTAAAATACTTTTCTCACAAAAACAAAAAATTTTCTTGGTGGAATCTCATTTTCAATGTACTGTATTTGTTCAATACTGCCGTTAGTGCGGCTATATGACCTGACAAAATATGCAAATGTGTAAAGTTTAGAAAAATCTAATTTCATTGCTGCATTTCGAAAAAGCATTTACAGCCATTTTTTGCACAGCTTTATGACGATGATCTTGTGGACGGATACCTACTTTCAGCAAGACGGTGCCACCACTTGGAGACCTTGAATAAGATGCAAGAATTTTATAATCGTTGAGTTATCAGCCAGAAAATCTGCGATTGCACTCAATGTCCGCAAATGCCTTTAATTTGATAGACGACATTTTGATTATATGTATAAACCTTATTTCTTCGTTATTTGTTTGCAACACAAAATTTTCTGTGGAGTATTTCATTTTCTGCAGATATATGTTAATTGAATTTAACTGTCTAAACCATTATCTCCAGTATTTATCTCACTTACATTTTTTACAGTAATAAATTAACTATTGTTGCGCAACCTGATTTCTAGCTTGGCACATTTATTTTAATCATTAATGCAAAGGAAAGCAGCAGGCTCTTGAGATCTTTTACATATTTTACAAAACATTTTACTCATCTTGAAAGCTTAAGCTGCAAATGTTTATCTTTGTCAAAGAGATTTAATATTGCTTTGAAGGTTACATATCTCTGAAACGAATCTTTGCTGCAGGCATGCCACAACGATGAAATGACTAATGCTTTGGAGTTGAATAATTGGCAGTTGCTCTATGTGCGCTAGAAAATTTGCTGCTTGTCAGAGGAAAATAATGTCAGGTTTTGTTTTTGTTTACGCTGGATGCTTGTTGTTTTGACGCTTCATTGTTATTAGAGAACACTTTCAAGAGTTATATTTGCATAAATGTGAGTATTAAAGACTGAAATACTTGCAGTTGATGATTGATGATGTTTTGAAATAAATTCAGTGTTTATATTGTTTTAATCGTGTTGTGATTAGAATGATAATAAGCGATTCAACATTCAGAGTCTTAATAATTAAATATGACTGCATAGATATTATGTCATTAACACTAGTTTTGAGTAATCATCTACAATAACTTAATTAATTTTGGTAGGATACATTTTTACAGATAAACGTAATTTGCACTTGCACGTGCTTTAGATTAACATAAATTAACGTTTTCCAGATTTATCACTACCAAGCTTTGATAATAATCAAATCTTATGTAAATAAATTGCTTAATTTTAGATAAATAAAGCTCTTTGTTTTGGTTTTTCACTTAACACTTTCTGTTTAGTAGATTTGCTAACGGCGTTTCTTAGCGTTATTTTCTTTATCGTTTTCCTATTTTTTAATTTTTTAACAACATTTTTTCAAGCACGTTTACTGTTTGCTTTTTTTTGTCAAAATGTTTAGCTTTAAATCTTTATTTGTTCTTGTAAATATTTACGGTATACATATTTCCAATATTTCAAATGTTTTTTCAATAATCTTATTTTTTTTCAAGTAAATGATATTTTCCGGAAATCGTCATGGAAACAACATTTTCCTGCTTATTTACGCGCAGGAAAATTAAGTTTTCCGGACTAGTACTGTAAAAACTTTACAAGACGCAAATTAAAAAAGATACTCTAGTAACTATAGTTGCCAACAAAATTGACAAACTTGATTTTTGTAGAAATTGTAAAAAAAATTGTAAAATTTGTAAATTTCGTCTTTTTTTACAATTTCCGGAAAAATTTAATACAAAACACGTCAGTGAAATCTCTTACTTGACTCGGAGCTTTAAAATACTCGGCACAAAGTGCCTCGTATTTCAATTTAGCTCCTTTTCAGTAATGTGAAATTTTCCTGACTTTTATGTAAATAAACTTAAAAAAAAATTAGCAATTTTTTTATGTATTATTTTAGATTTACAGTGGCATCAAACTTTAATAAAGCGTGTATGGGCAAATTCAAGTTTTATTACAAACTTTATTTCTATAAATTTAATAAATTATGTTATAAAATATATTGGTAAAGTATTATATATTTAGCTAATTTTACATTTAGCTAATACAAACAGATGCTATATTGACATGTATGAAAAGTAAACCATGGTTTAATAGAATATTGTTGAATTAGAGTTTATGAATATAATAAAATCAATATATAATAAGATTAACAAACTTCTCAAGAGCTAGATGTAAATAATAATTATGTAATTGTTTTTTATGATGTTTTATCCATAGCGATTCATTAATAAGACTTTAAATGTGTTTTATTCTTTTTTTTTTGAAGTATAATTTCTAGTGGAACGTGAATTTTTTTGTAATTCTTTTTTTAATATATGTAAGCCTTATGTAACTGCAGAGCGTGTAAAACTTTTACAAGACATTTTATCTATTATTAATAATATAGAATTAACTTGTCACACTGTTGCCTCAATAGTGTTTATTTTGTATCTAAGCCGGTAACTGACATTTGACAAGACGGAAACATAAAGCTTTCAAACTACAAACTATTACATAACAGTTTCCAGAGGTGTGACAAGATTTTTTGTGCCGGCGCACCAAGTGGTATGAGTTTTTTTTATTGTAATTGAAATTTTTTTGCTTGATTATCTGCAAATTTGTGAGAAGTATGACTTTCAAAACTAGTTGAACAAATAAGTATTTAATTATTAGTTTCTCTAGTTTAAAATAAACTACAGATTAATGAACAAAAGTTTGTTATAAAATGTTTAAAAAGTTTGTGTTGAATTAATTTTGTCTGTAATTAAAAGACTCAAGGATTTTAATATTAACATAGCAAAAAACTTAATCTAAATGAGTGCAGTGGAAAATGCTTTACAATTTTTCCTAGAAATTAGTACATAAAAAAGATAGACTATTAGTCTAATACAGAACAAAGTTTGTACTTGTTTCTTTTAACCTTATTTATTAACAGAGTTCTGTGGAATAAACTAAAGATATCATTTTTGATTTTCTTATTTAATTACTGCATTGGGTTGTACATTTATTAGCACCGTTTTTCCTTAGACATATACTTTCTTGGTACCATAGATAAGAATTTTTTAAAATTGGTAGTTATATTTTTATTAAATTTGTCAGACACTTAGTTAAAATAAGAATTTGCACTCTATGACCGGGTATAAAAAACATTTGAAGTATTTCTTGAAAAAGCGGATTTTGTACGTGAGTTTGGAAAGAAAATTTACTAGAATAAATAATAGGAGAGAATAAGAGAAGAAGTGTGTAATCTAAATGGAATGAATGGTTGGAGTGTAATCTCTAGAAGCGAGGGAATCAAATCCTTATCACTCCACCACAAAAATATTGCAAAAATTTCAACGTCAGAGACGTAAGAAAAGCTGAGACTTAATAAAATATTAATACTTAGAAAGACGGCCAAAAATCATACTAAAAATAATCATATTAAAGCAGTAAAATCGTTTTTTTAGTTTGTTAAACAAATATTATCAATAATGTCTCTTGCAGGAAAACTACACTACATTGAGAATATAATTCACGTGCCACCTCGCATGATTTTGATTTTTTTTTGCATTAAAATACAACGAAAAAGCGCACAAGAGATTTTCAATATGTTGATAATTTTTTTAATTTGAAACCGTCATAAGTGTCTTAAATAAAAAAAATTAATCTGTTAAATTTCATCGTTTTTAGTTCTGGTATCACTGATTTGGAATAAAACACTATCTTATCTTATTTTTGAAAAAAAAGTGCTTTATTTCAAGAAATTGAACCAATTGCGTTTTAATGTATAATATAAGAATAAATTAATTAATAAAATAATGATTTATTAACAAAACATTAATATTCGATACATTCATAGTGTACATTTTTTTAATATTCTATAATTTCTGATATATCTGTCATCTTATATTATGGAGCGTATACTTTTGTTTATATAACTAGTAACGAGCACAACATTCTTAAAACACAAAAAAAAATCAATATAACTACGTAATTGCATGATCTTTTTCTTTTTGAGCCGAATGGTGCCTGAAATAATTTTCAAATTTTTCTACCAAATAGCAATTAAAAGATGAAAACGGAGACTGTTTAAGTAGAAATGTATTATAGAATCGCAAGTGATCTGAAAGAAGTTTCAGAAAGATCTGTGGCGTTTTCTCGACACACTCTAACCTGTCAAGCACAGCAAAGCAATGAAAAATTGGTTGTATTTATGTTATATACAGTGCATCGCGCAAGAATTAAGTTTGCTATATATACACCAAGAGAGGAAACGCTCTATTTACTTTATGATGTAGTAAATGAGCTTTTTGACCAAAACACGTCTTAAAGTAGACTGCGTCGCTTGTACAATAAAACTATTTAGGTATGTTAGAAAAAAAAGTCAACATATTAACTAAAGAAAAAGTCTTTTTTAGTGGAATATATTACCTGACTATTTTTATCCTAAAATAAGCAAAAAAAAATATATTACAAAAAATACTATGAAAAAAAAATTATATCTTAAAAAAAAGCAAAAAATTACATATACTCTACATTACATTTACACTAATCTATATTCTATACTAACGTAAACATCTAAATAATTTCCAGTCGACACTATAGAAACAGACTCTTTGTTATGTTTATCTTCTAGAATAAGGCTCTCTAAAGTTAAAACACTGTAAAAATTTAAATGAAAATTAAATTTTCTTGTTTGTGTCTTTCATATTTCGTTTTTTCTCAAAAGTTTAATTTATTGTAAAAAAACTTTTTTTTCTCTTTTTTCCTTGTTAGAAAATTTCTAATGTGTATTTTAAAAAAGAAATCAATTACTTCTTTTTGTTAACCATTAGATAAAAGTTTTTTATCAATTTTTTATTAAAGTATACCTAATGCATTTATTGGAAAGACTATCATTATCAATAGTGACTAATAATCGTTAAATAAAAATGCTTTAATAATAGTAGTTTTTCCACTGTTAAAAAAAATATAAAATTTACAAAAAAAATTTTTTCTTACACAAAATGACACAATGACATGACAAAAAAATATAAAAAAAATTTTGATTTGTGACAGCAAACACTAGAATGACTTACATTTCTTACTTTTCTTTGGTTGTTGAAAATATGTCCGTATTTGCAATAAAGAAAAAATATCAATTTTTTTTATTTAAAATATCACTTTAGGGAATAGTAAGTAAGTTATATTATTACCCTTGCTTAATAATAAAAGTCACATTGTTGCACTAGGTCAAAAATAAAATATTATCACCAAGGTCTAAAAATCAAACTTCAAAGTGATTAAATCTATACAAACTCACCTTTTGTAATTTATTTTACTAATTTACAACTATAAGAAAAAATCACGTTATTATAATTATTCAGTTTTATAAAAAACTCTATCCCAAAATGCTCAGCCTCTAGGAGAGTTACACAGAAAAAATTATTGATTCATTTCAAACTTTCTCGGAGCTAATTAGTTATTATTAGTAATTTGAAAGCAATCACAGGAGATTGTATTGTTAACCGAAGAAATTGAATTAAAGATGAGGAGTGAGCTCAAAGTCGATTTTCTGCCCTTCAGCTCCTCACAAAGTTCGAAAAGTTTAGATAGAATTAAACAAGATAAATTCAATTAATATTGATTTTGAAGCAAAGTACATAATGTATTAAACCAGACTGTACTATGATTTATGAATAGAAAACACTCATTTAAAGATTTAAAACTTTTCTACTTTGGTTATCGGATTATAAATGTTACCTAGATAAAGTGAACCGAAATTTTGAAAATTTGAAATAAACAGAGAATACTGTCTTGATTCTAAGCCCCAAAAAATATAATATAAACGGTATCGCGCTTTCTACGGCTTCTAGACCACTTGAAACTAAACGTAAAAGATCCAAACCAGCACAGTATTTCTTCATTTTTACGCAGAACGAACCCAAAACTTTATACAAAAATGCCATAAAAAGTTTCGGAAAGATATGTAAGTATGCTTTATTTTTTTACGCTCTACACAAGCATTTTCAGAAAATCCCAATCTTAAATTAAATTGTAGAAAATGCAGTGTTATTTTCTTTTGTAAACAAAATTGTCAAAATGATATAAAAAAACAGATAAAATTATATATAAATGGTACAAAGCTTGAACCTGTAAATAAAATCAAAATATTGGGTTTAATACTCGATGAGAATATCCGACTACATGAACACGTAACATATCTCACCAAAAAAAAACGTTTGCACCTCTAAAGATTCTGTATAACAATTTCTTGATTCTTATTTTTAAAGTAAGAAAAAAACTAGTAGAATCTTTGGTTATGCCTATCTTAAATTATCTGCTTGTTGTATATTATCCTTGTTTAGATAATCTAGGTAAAATTCGAATAAAACGTATTCAAAACAATTGTGCACGTTTTGTGTCGGGTTTAGGAAATTTTGACCACATTTCAGGTAAAATCAAAGAATTGAATTGGTTGAAAATGAACAAACAGTTTCAATGTAACTTAGCTTGCATGACCTTATCCATATTGAGATCATCTACACCACCTTATCTTCGAGAAAAACTGATATTAAGATCCCAAATACATGATCTTACCTCACGCCCGGTTTTCAGATTAAACTTACCGCGTTTTCAGACGACATTATTTCATAGAAGTTTTACATACAATGCAGTAAAAATCTATAATTCATTACCAAACCCGTTAAAGAGTCTTACCTCAAATAAAAAAAAATGTAAAAATAATTTAATGATCTTTTTTTTTCAGAATACTGATTAGTTACCTAATAAATATGCTAGAAATGTACCTGATTTATAATTTGAAATTGTAATTGAATTGTAATAAGAAATTTTGGGTTAAGTTTGAGTAGCTGTTAGCTAGACTTCGCCCGGACAAATGTAGTTAGTCCAAATAAAGGCATTTTATTATTATTATTTATGTGTGCGCATTGGTATATTAATTAATTGATTACTTTTGATTCTAAATTATTTTTATTCAAGCTCTTAATAATGTTTTAGAAACACGAACATTAGATTTATTCTTGCTTGTTTAAAAAACAATAAAAATACTTGAAATTTTATAGCTTATCAACAAATTAGCACAATAAAGTAAAAAATTAAAGATTTATTAAAACTGTTTTTAATTGTAATGATAGTGGTAAATTGCTTATGTTGTATGCTTTTCTCAATTCTTACACAAAAATTAATTTCATTATAAATGTGTTAAAAAAAGTACAAGTCATTATTATTTTGTACGACACAATCAGAGTTGTTATAACACGACAATAGACATTTTCAGCGTAAAATAATTTTCAAATACTGAAAAATATAAAATAAGAAATTAAATTTTACATAAAATTGACGTCAAGAAATATTACTAAATGCGCTGCACTGGAAAATAATGTAGAGAAAATGTTGTTTTCATTTCAGAAAGAAAAATCTCTGTTTGTATGGTTTTATTTCAATCTGTCTTTTGTGCAAACAAATATGCCATGAAAGTGCATTTGCTGAAGTTAGATTCAATTTCGTAGTGTTTATTGGAAGATTGGTCACGTCTTTTAGAATGAAATAGATTGCTTGACATATTTTATTGTAATTTATACTCCTAAAGTTTTGTCGCAGCTGTTTTATTATAATATGAACAATAATAAAATGCTTGTTTTTCATGGTAGAATGTGCTGTAAAATTGTAAAACTTGTATTGTCAAAGACGAAATTAAATATAATTAATTATTGCCAAACAAAATTTTTCAAAAATTTTACGTCATTTTAAACGTAGACCAGGTAATGATGTTAATTAGTTGTCAGACAAAATTCAACATTGCTTGACTTTGAATGTTGTCATAAGAGTCCTTACTACAATTTCCAATGCAGCGGGTCTGTTAAATTTTTTAAAGAAGGTAGTGCGCCATCTGTAATTATTTTATGAATAAATACAAAATGATAACAAACCATTATGTTATCATTTGAATACTAATATATTTTTATGATAAAATTATATTTATTTTTCAGTTTTTCTTATTTTCGATTATTTTGAAATAAAAAACGATACTTTGTGTTCTTTCGAAAAAACGCGCATTCTTCGAAATGTTTCCGATTGGTAAAATATCAATCAAAACGTTAATCCAAAAATAACGGTTCTTAGTTATTTCTCAAAATTTTAAGTTTTAAACAACGGAAGAAAATTATTATTTTATACTTGCATAATTAAGTATGTCTTAGTTTTATTACTTTACTGTTGCTAAACAATTGTTTAAATTGTCATTAATTTTTTTTAGATAATGCGGCTAGCATCTAATTTTTGGTAATATTTTTCTCCAGAACCTTCTAAAGTGAAATAAATATAGTACATATACTTTATTCAATCAGAACAAAACATTTGTTTTTTTCTGTTTAATGACCTATCCAAACAAGCAATGGATTGTTAGATATACCTGAACACTATTCAACTACGCAGTGTTGCACTGGTCGTATTGGAAACCGAACGTGTCCAAGTTAGTTGTAAACTATACAGTATATATTTTACTAAACTATATTGCATATAAGCCTATTCATATAAAGGCCATGAATACATTACGCAAGTTTTTTAATTTTGCTTAACTCTATTTTTATTATGTAAAGTTTCCTAACAAATTTATAACTTTTTCTTCTCTTGCAATAACAAAATAAAATCGAATAAAACATGTAACAATGTTAAAAATAACAATATTATGATTGAAAATAAGCGGCAAAAGTTTCAACTTTACAATAATAGAATATTTTGCACATTTTCTTTATTGACTAATAAAAATTTTTTTTTGGCAACAATCAAAATAATATTCAAACACTTATTGTAATGATTTTGATCCGAACATTAGTAATTTAAACAATTTTGTTAGTGCACAAACTGTATTTTATGACTTATAACTTTATTTTCTTATTTAAAATAATTATCATCTATTTTAGATAATTTTTGCCTTGGAGTAACACATCGTAGCAAATATCACTCCTCCCTTCCTCTCACAAGTCATTATATAAATTATGAAAAATAGGAATCCATATATATATATATATTATATACTGAAGAACAATATACAAAAGGCCCTTAACAGACATTTTATTATATACATATACCTTTACAGCTCACTCTTTTACTTCAAATAACACAAACTAAACAGAACAAATCGTTTCCTAATGACAAAGCAAAATTTAATTAATATAGAATTTAATTAATTATTGTTTCACCAAAGTCTCACTTGAATGATAATAAAGCGAAATGAAATTGTACAAAAGCTAGCCTCCAATATTTAATCAAACATATATGTATTACTAAAGCTCTAAATTAAATAATCTTACAGTAATTTATTAGCTTTTTGTTTGAGCGATAGTATTGTATGTATTTATCTATAATAATGATGCAGTTAAGAATAAGGAAGTTTTCGGAAATTTTCCACAAATAAGGTTTCTAGATTTGTGTAGAAAAAAAACGATAAAAAATTGTAGTGGAATATTAAAATAAAAAATTTACAACTTTGTAATTATAATTTGTTTTTGCATTTTCTGGTATATCTCATCTCTCTCCCATCTTTGCGAGACTAGTTGTTGTCTCTCTCTCAAAAGCGCAACCATTTCCAGTATAAGCCAAATGAATATCTAGATATTCTAGCGCTTCTAGAAGTTTTTGGTTTGATAGATGGAATAATAATTTATGTATTATTTTTTATAATACATAATTTGGTTTCAGTAGTATGCTATAACTAACGAAGTCAAAAGCTTTTGCAAAGTCACAAAAAATTGTAGCGGTATATAATTTATTATTCACCGTTGCATAAATGTGATTCAAGACAAAAAGTATCGCATTATTTGTACTTTTTAGACATTGTAGTTCTTAGTGTCGAAGCTTTAGACTTTTAGAGTAATGGCTTCTTTCCCAGGTGTGGATTAAGAGTTGATTATTATTATTATTATTATTATTAGATAATATATATACATGTTAATTGTTAGCGCGTTTACCGTTAATAATTTTGTTATTATTGAATATATAAAGTTTTTAAATGAAAAAAAAATAAATAACAAAAAAATTTAATTATGTATTGGTTCTTAATTTTCTTTTTGTTTATGTATCATTGACAACAACTAAATGTTTGGCAGTTGATATTCGCAAATAAATCGCAATCGCAAATTATGTACATTTTTTCAAATGATTTCAATTAAATCTCTTTTATAAAACTGCATAATGTTTAATCGTTCTAAAAAAGCAATATAGCCTAAACTCAATCTAAAAACGTGAAATATTTTTAAACATACAATTTTTATCATTTGTAGAAAAAATTAATTATTAATTTAAAACTTACTTTAAAAGTTTTTTCAATAAACGCATAACACCCTAGCTTGTTTAAAGATTAAACTTTAAGCTCTTTGTATCAAAGTTTCTGTATTGATGGTGTGAAGTGCACAAGATAAGGCTGTTTAGAGAGGACAAATCTTAGAAAAAGATAAGACAATTTTATATTATCAACATAGCAAGAAGGGTTGGAAAACTAAACTTAATGCAAACAGCTTTAAGATTGTGACAAGCTTATATTCCTTCGATGTATTATATTGAAGTATGTGTGATTCTTACCATGAAATAAAATTCATGAACAAAGTTACATAAAAACACCAATTGCTTTCATAACCTATTTGGAAAGTACACAGTTGATTTGGTAAATTAATTATTCAATAAATTGACTATGATATACATATTGAATACCAAAATTAGAAAAATTTGGTAATTTAAGTAGCTAACCAAAAAAGTAACTAGAAACCGCTTTTTTAATAAAGTTTTTTAATTAATAAATTCTTTCTTTGATAAAAATATATCCAGTTATAACTATAACCAAAGGTCTCACTAGCTTCTTTTTCAGATGCAAATGCGGAGTGGGAGGAAAGTTGAGAATGAAAGGCTTAGAAGTAGAAGAGTATAGATAAAAGCAAAAGAAAGAAATAAAACGTCTGTAGGCAAGAAAGGAGAAACTGATGGAGAGAGAGAAAATACAACAGTGCATACGTAAAATAGTAGACTAATGAAGTGCCCAACTATTTAAAAAGTAAGTGTAAAAGAAATATGATTGCAAGGTTTCGGTGTGGAAGGAAAAATAAATATTGGTTGAAAGACGAAGAGCGATTGTGTAGGATGTGCTGAGAAGAAAGAGAGTTATTGGAACGTTTGCAGAATTGCAAGGAGCTGAAGGAGACGAAACGAGAGTTAGATGACTTAATGAATGAGGATGGTAGAGAAGTCGAATGAATAAAAGGGGTGCTTAAAAGAACGGTAGCAGTGTAAATATGAAAAATAAATAGATATAGTATTGTAAAAAGTTAACAATTTATAAAAACGGTAACGTTCAAACAATAAGACTTATTATTATTTTTGTATATATTTATATACCTATCGAGAGTCTCATAAGATATTTTTGGCGAAACCTTTTTTTTAGAGAAAATGAGCATTTGCGTTTGCATTTGACTATGTAAAAGTAAATTTTCTGGACAAATGTCACAATGCGTTTAAATGTACAACATGCTGGCTGTTCTATCAACTAAGTAACTTTATTTTATGACAACCAATAAATAAGTATTTGATTGAACAAAAACATTTCATATTTATGAATTTGCAAACAAAGATTTGGGAAAAATGTGAAATTTATAATATTGCAGAAAGCAAAGTTTATGATTTCTAATTCTTTTACAATATATTAAAGTTGTTTATAAATATACATAAATAAAGAAAATTATCAGTTTTGTTTTTTCAAACATTTTTAAGTTTATAATATCATAAGATGTTTCCGATAATTTTTTTGAGTAGATATATTTCAAAAACACTTTGTTTTTAATATTTACGAAAAAAAATTACGAGAAATAATATATGCATGCATATGATTCGGGTAGATAATCACAGGACGCTTTCGAGGGTTTAAGAAAAGGTAAACCTTTTGAATTTGAAGCTCTAAACATTTTTGAAATTAAATAAGTTTATGCTTTTTATACCACAGGAACCATAAACTAAACGTCAAAACAAACAAAAAATTTTTTATTAATCAATTACGAAGGGAAAAATGTTTTCAAACTCTCGTTCAAGTGTAGATTCTCATTTTTTCAAAAAATTATAACTAATTAATTTCAGTCATGTTGAGTAAAGATGAAAAAATTTTGTATATAATTTTGTGGTTATCATGGGAAAACCTAAATTCTCAGTGTCTGACTGGTTTATATGTACGGCTAATTTCAAAAAAAACTGATACAATTCTTGCTTTTAGCTCTTTGTTCGTGTGCGGAGCCATTTAAAGATTATTATTTTTGCGCGGTTATTTGTTTCTAATCGACAATTCTGACAAGTTTTTTAATTTGACAGTGACGGCGACTGGTGCCCTAGAATACACTGCTCAAATATTTAAAAAACGTGCTTTAAGAGTCGTATCAGTTTTTTTTGCAATTAGCCGTACCTCATGAAATTCTTTAATAAGCTGTTACACTTTTTTTTCTATGTATATTGTATATGGACGCACAAATACAAGACTATTAGAATTTATAACATGATATAGTCTCATTTAGAAAATACACTCGCAAATTTAACGTAAATTATTAGACGTTAAAAATATCTTTACCATTTGATCTAATTTCATAATAAATCATTAATAAAAAGTAAAATATTTGGTCAAATAAATGACATTGAGAGCTACGACCTCGATTGAGTGGCGTACTTTCAGATGTTAATATTTACAGAAGTTACTGAACAATATTTATCGTTCAGTAACGTTTATCGCTTTTGTAAATTTGTTATATTATAATAATTATTGGCATTGCTTCAGTTTTTTTCTCATAAAAACAACAAATGTCTGTTTGGAAGAAATTATAACACCAGTAACTATAAAATCTAAATGTTGAAAAATCTACATTGCATAGTTTGCCAATTTTAATGAGAAGAGCATATTATATTCTTACATAATACTTAATACTCCATCTGTAAATTGGGAAACATAATGTTCCAGCTCTAAAGATGAGCATAAAAACCAAGTGCAGCTTCGAAGACATAACCAAAGCTCTTAACATAAAAGATAATCATCCGATCGGATAAACTGCTTGTGGTTTTAACAGCCCAAATATCAGTATAGGATGAATACATATTTAATCCAGCATTTTGTTGACAAAGCTAAAATTTTGCCAAACAAATTGCTTTGTAAATTTAGAAGCAGTAAATCATCTTGGCAGCTCAAAACAAAAAAAAAATGCTTAAAACCGTTTTGTTTTTTTATTTGATGAATGACGTAAAAAAGTGTTTTTAAGTAAAAAGTTTACTACAATAAAGTAACGCTTTTAAAAATACAACAACTCATTTATTTTGTTTAAAAAAATTGATTCAGCTGGATTAGTTTTATCCGACTTTCTAAAAACACTTGTTATTCAATATTTATGTCGTCGATTTGCTAACAATGCATTGTCAGCTAAACTTTCAGCTTAAAAGAGCTAAAAATAGCTGTTTAAAAATTCAATAGTTGAAATGTTATTTTTAATACTTTTTCATTTTAAAATACTTATTGTAGTGAGTTACACCAAAATAAATAGCATTTTTCGATGTATATATATAAAAAAAGCTTTTTTCTTTCCTCAAAAGACGCTTTGAAAATGTTACTTTTCCCCCTAGAGACTCTTCCCCTACTCAAAAATTTTTTTCATATTTAATTGTAAAAAACATTTTTATTGCAAATTACAGTTGAACTTATCATATTATTCTTCAATTATATTTAATATTCTATAATATTTCAACCCAAGTGTGGAGCATTGTCCTCAAATATGCCAAAATATGCTTGTCATTTTCACTTTCTGATATGTCATCCATGTTATTTTGAATATATTGTATTTTTTGCAGATAACTGATTAGAGTCAGAATTCATTCCTAATTGAATAAAAATTCATCAGATAATGAGCAAAAGTTACGTCTCTATTTCGTGTTTCTTGACGTTTTCTTTCATTGTTGCTAAGTCAATATTTTTAATGTTCAACATGACTCTCTCAATAATTAGCTACAATTAAATTCTAAAAAACTTTTTGTTTGATTTAAAAAAAATACAGTTTTTAAAAATTTTAAGAAAAAATTGAAAACAATTACATTACCATCATTAATTTAAAAAGTGTCTAAAATTGACGAATTTAAAAGACTGTGATGTTTTGAATAAATAAAGCTGTTATTAATCATTCCTATCTGAAATTTTTAAAATCAATTTGCAATTGATAAGAATATTGTTAATTAAGAGAATCTTCTAAGTTTAAGATATAGTTAAATTAGACGCATTATTTGACATAAAAAAAAATGTGTGAGCTTGATAGTTAAAAATAACTAATTTTCAGCTTTAAATTTAAAATTTTTAAATTATTGGAAAACTGTATTCGGCTATAATAATTGTTTGTTTTCAGAAACTGTTTTCTATTTGTTTAATAAACAAAAAAGTTTGGTTAGGCATTAAAAAATATTTTTTATCTTCACCTTCAATACCTAGTAATTTTTTTTGACTCTAATAGTCTATGTAATAAAAAAAATAATTAATAATATTGATACCTAATTCAATATTTAATCTTTTGCTTTTAACGATAAGAATGTTATGTTTTCTGATTTTGCATTTAAAAATGATTTTATTTAAAGTAAAGATAAAAAACCAACACAAAATGAGTAAAAAATTAAAATAAGCAGTTGAATTTGAATTGCTAACAAGCATAACCAGTGCTTCAAACCTCAAGATTGAAATAAAATATATAATACACAAATTTCAGTAGGTATCATAATCAAAGCAATATTTGACAAGCTCAAAATTTTCAAACAGCATTTAATAAGTCAATTGTTGACCCCATTTTATAGAAAAAAGTTTAGTATTGATTAGCAACTCTATAAACAATTTTAATAAACCAGACATTCATTAGTATTAATCTAGAACTAGTAAGTACAAAAACTACAGTATGCGAAAGAAAAATAATATCATTTTGGTAATTTTCTCACCTATCCATCACTTTTCAAGTTCTATCAAGTCTTATCGAGTATGCTAACTCTGAATTTCAATAACAAATGTGAATAATATTGGAAAAACACGTTAACCCTAATGATTTTATTGAGATCAATACATTCAAGCCACTTTTATATTACTATTTAGTAATAATATAATATTATACAAATTGCAATCAAACTTTGTGAACGTTTTCAGTTTGTTGTTAATCATAAATAATAAAAGCCAGCTTTCTAAAAAATAAAAGCTTAATCTGGATCTATTGATTAAATAATTTTCTTTTTAATATACGATCTTTTGGCTAATTGCTAAGAGTTTCATAATAGTTGATTTATGGCGGTATAGGGTATAGAATCGTGTTGGTTGTAGATAAGAGTTATTACTAAGTTGGAATTAATGTTAGAAACGTTTGACATATTTATGTCAAATGCAAATGTTAGCAAATTATTGCGACGACGAATCTTGTCATCCATAAAGCTATCAATAAGTTTGTAATTTTTTACTTTGATACAGTATGATTCATATACATGAATTAAGTATATCAACTTTTAGTGTTGCTTATGTATTATGTTGTAAATGTACCTAATGTACCTATTATTAGCCAAAATGTTTGCTAAAAACCATTTTTAATAATATTTTAATACTGGTTTCTTGCTGACATACAGCTTTAAAAAAATTGTGTTATATTCTAATTAGCAAATGAGTTAATAATAATAATAATAACAATGTAGCAACGGCTTATCCCTTTTGTAATATTAGAAGGAAAACATTAGCCTTTAAAGCTCATTGTGCAAAAACAAAGTTTATTTGGCTCCCACATTTTAATTATCCTAAAACTAACCACATTCTATTATCAAATACTTCTCTCTCAAATTGGATTTAACATAGCTAACTCAAAATCAACTTAATCACTGTCTTGAGCCACTGTACTGCCATAGCAAAGTTTGTTTGTTCAACAGGAACAAGCCAAAAAGTTGGATATGGAATCCCGCAGTGTGTAGCTGCGAAGTTAATGGTCTACGAATTGTTTCCTTCCTAATGTAATGAAATTTGTGTTTATGTTTTATCTTTAATTATGATAGATATATATGGCATAGAGAATTTTCTCAATTACCGTTCTCTAACATAAAAATAATAAAACAAACATAAAATAAGGCTCGTATATTATATTGTATTAGATAGGCCACATGTGTCTATGTGTCATTGTATTTGTAGTATCGCAGAAACTTATCAAATTTATGCAAGTTTCTACAAAAAAGATATCTATACTAAAAAAAATTGCAATTTTATCTTTAACTGAAATATTGATTTTCTAAACGTTAAAATGAAGGAATCACAAGATTTTGAATTTAATGACGTCAAATCAATATTTGAATATGAGATATAATAGAACTCTTATAATGAGACTCTTGTATGCTGTATCTTTTAAAAGCGTCACTAATGACGTAAAGTTGCCTCTGTTGACTAGTCTAGCCATTTAATTAAAAAAAGCAAGTTTGCTTGCACGGCTGAAAAAAAGAAAAATGTATAAATATGTTATGTTTTTTTATAAGATGTAACAAAAACATTTTTTTTAAATTACTGTAACAATTGATGAAACTTTCTCTTTGCAGTAAATGTTTAACTTTTTGCTGGAGTGTGTGACGTCAAATATTTATTTTAATTGCTAATATAAGAAGCTAATTAGAAAAACTTTTAAAATACTAATAAATTGTAGTAATTCAATCGTTTTATAGACCTAAAAATTTTAAATAAAAGATATCAATTTAAATTTGTAGAACAATATGTTATAACATAAATCAAGTATACAACAAAACAACATGACAGGCTTTTTGTTTAAATCTATAGGCGTGCAAAACTTGATAAAATTTATAAGAAAAACACGATATATTTTTTTAAATCTTGCATTTTTTTGATTATATTTTATCAACAAAAATTTTATTTTTAATAAAATATGAAAAAAAATATAATTTTTCTTACATCCAAATTTGCAAAAAGGGTTTATGGGAAAATAACTATTTATGTATAAAAACACCAAAATCTTAATTTTTATTTCAAATGTGTGTTTAGTTGCCATATGATTTTAAAGACTTTATTTCACATAAAAAGTGTTGTATCTTAATGGTTTAAATTTTATTTGTTAAAAAAATTATTATTTGTTTGCTATGGCTTTATTAAAATAAACAAACACAGTTCCAAACATTTTTTTCTAGTTTCGGCAGCAAAGTAAAAAACACGACGGTGCGTCAAAATCGTTTTTTGATGCACTGGGAACAAGGAAAAACTACCCTCTTTAAGTGATGTATGCAAAAATAACTATTAAAATCAAGTGTAAAAAATTAAATTTTGCAGCCCAAAAATTCAATTTGGCGAAGAGTTTTATGAGACTGAGCGATACGAAATGCTTCACAAATACATGAAACTTGTCGGCCGAGGACTTTTACTTTTAACTGGTTTTAAAAATTCAAACTTGAGCTACAGTTGTATTCTCGAGCGTACGTAATAGAATGAGATAAATAATAAAAAAAAATTAAGTAAAATTTTTTTATTTGTGATCCCAATGTTATTTGGAATAAAATTTTGCTGGTAAGTCACGCTCACACAAAAAAAATACATCATATTTCATAATTTTTCACTAAAAATAATATTAAAAATGAATAAAAAGTTCTATAGTATGGAAGAAGATATAATGTGTAAGACGCCCAAACTGCGCCAAGTTGCTGAACAGACCTCGGCTCAATTATGAAACAGGGTTTGCGCTTTTAATGCACAAATAGCTATTTTGTGTATTATTAAAATAAAAAATTTTTGAAACTAAAACTAACTGTTTTAATAAAATAATTTGAAAAAAAGTCGTTTAAAATAAAATTATATTTCAACTTGAAGCTAAACAAACAGGAAAACAAAGCACAAATAAATTAATTAACAATTAATTTTAATTTACTTGTTTACAATATAATGATACATGTATTATGTATCTAGGGCACACATACTCTTAATTAAAAATCGTATTAAAAAGCAAATAATAGATAATTATTGAAACCATTCTAAACTTGTAATTGTTAGTAATTTAACAGCTTGGCTGAGCCAAGAGTAACTCTATTAATTAATTTAACTGTCAACCGGATTACAATATTACCCTTGGTCAGCTAATATCGGAAAATCAATTACTTCAAATAGCCTGTCAGAGTGATTACTACATAGTTCTGACAGGACCATTATTAGTTTCATTTCCTTCCGATATAGAAAAGTAAGCCTTAACGGAAACACTTAAACAATACCTTATTGTTTTATTACAATTATTTATACTTAAAAAATAACAACAAAAGCTATAAAATCTTTTGACTAATTAAAGTGTCAAGAATTATTAGACTTTTTAAGTTATGACTTAAAGGTCATTTTAAACAAAAATTTAAGCACTGTTTAATAATTGTAATTATGTACTTGTAACAAATATAATGTTTGCAACGCCAACGCTAGAAGTGTGGAGCCTAATGTAGTCTCTGCCTCTGGTAATACCTGACAAACGAATCGATTAATTTTAATGCAGATTTTTTCATTTTAAGACCTGCGCATTAAATTACTATATTTCTTAGCCAAATTTTATAAGATTTTGTCAAAAGCTTAGGTAATATTAACTTATAGAAAGTAACATTAACTTGAGTAAGCAGCAACAATAAAAATATTGACATTAGAAAATTTTAAAAGTTACGAGTTCTGAATTTTGCGTTCACTTTAATACAGTTATTGAAAAGCAAATCGTTTTGAGATACCTTTATGTTAAGACATTGTTTTTTTACAGTATTATTACTGGTAAGTATAGAATCTATTACGATTGTAACTGTTGTGTCAAATTGAGAGCATGTGATTATTCAGCTTTGTTGAATAAATTTACCCGAAATGATCAAAATGCTACTACACAGTTTGGCTATTATGACACAAAAAAAGCAACCGCAAAATTCTTAATTTGTTCTAATCTTGTTAAATCAAAAATTAAACACTAAAAAAACCGCAAAATTCTTAATTTGTTCTAATCTTGGTAAATCAAAAATTAAACACTAAAAATACAATAAAAAGTGAAATAACATTTTTCTATTTGAAAATGTAAATGTAAAAATACATTTCTCTATTTGAGAAATGGTTGACTGAATGCGAATATTATTGAAAGAGGCAGTTCTATATTATTTTTAAATCATGCAAATTATCATATATTTGTAAACTCTCTTTTGCATATTATACAGTGTAGAAAAGCCAAATGGAATAAATTCATTATGTCTCTTTCTGTACCTACATATTTATGAAAAAACCCGAAACAAGTTAAGTTTAAATTATAGATTGACATTCTGCAGCATGAAAATGTAATCCCTACCTTCGAATAACAGATGCAATCGCCAAATTTTTAAATCAGATTTATGGGCTTGTAATAGATTGTTTCAAAAATCTCTTCATTCTCTATTCAAAAGTGTTATGGTTTCCAGTTTATTGCAAGAATAAAAAAACAAATAAAAACAAGTGATTACCGAAATTTGCTATAATACAACATTGAAAAAAATGCAAAAAACAACATAAAAATAGGAGTCAATAAAGTAGATGTTTAAAATGCTTTCCGCGAACGTTTTGGCAACATCATAATCTTGAATAAGAATGTCTAACATGGTTTAATATATCAGGCGTGATCGACAAATCGCACGCGTTATTCGTTGTCTTAAGTTATCTAGATCAAGAAGTTTTGTTTTGTAAATAGTTTTCTTTACATATCTCTATAAAACAAATTTAATAATGTAAGATCAGCTGATCGCGTTGGTCATTTCAGCGAACCTTGCCTCTCTACAAATCGAATTGAAAATATGACATCGAGGTACTACCGGACAACGTGATGAAAATGTGCTGGTACTCCATTTTGCTACAACCATATCGTTTTTGCAAGAAGTCAAAGATTTTTTGGATTAGGATTTAAGTTTGCCAAAGTTAGAGCGACATCGTTTTGAAGTAGTGCTAAATAATTGTCGCTAGTCAAATTGCTCTCATTGAAAAAGACCAACGACATAGTTCCTAAAATCCTTCCCCAAACATTAATCATTTGAAGATATCTTCTCTCAGAAAGTGAGAATTGTTCGTTGACCAGTACCGACAAGTTGGACGGTTAACATGACCGCTAAGTGAATAAACCGCTAAGATCAGCCAACATAACGTTTTCTAATAGGATATTATTCTTATCCTACCTGTCTATCGTTTGCTCACAAAAATAAGTCTTTTTTATCAAAATCGTCTTCTATAAGCTCATGAGTAGGTATGGTATAATTTTAAAGGGATGCATTTTGTTTTTGTTTAATATGCTTAGTATTGATGTAGAGACTAATATTTAATGTTGTGGATGCTTGTCCAGTCGACGTATGTGGGTTTTTCTCAAATTAAAAAATAACATCTAGTTTGGTACCCTTACCTAGTGCATTGTCAGCTGCTTTTGTTATCTGTCTTACATGTTCAAACTCGAAAAACTGTTTTTCTATTTTGCTGATTGTCCTTTAGGTATAAGCAACAAATCCGGAAATCTCTCATGAAATAGGAAAACTACTTCCTATTGCGTTCGGATATGATTGACGTAACCTATCACTTGTAGAGTTGTTATTCTATGCATTTCTGTTAATCTTACCATTTTTATAATTTGATGTTGACGAAATTGAAACGCCTTTGTAAGGCGTTCTAAACAATTTCAGTTTGACACAAAAACTGTTTATTGTATTTTTAATTCAAAAGTACGCTGATACGGTTTTTGTTTACTTTGTAATTATGGACGGGAGAGACGTTGTGGGGATTTTTATATGTTTTTAGCGCATTCCGGTAATCACTCGTTTTTATTTATTTCTTGCTAATAATAAATAAACTGAAAGTCAATAACACTGTTGAATGAAGAGACTTTTTAAACGATCTATCACAAGCCCATACTTTTTATTTAAAAAATTTGGAAGTGCATCTGTTATTCAAAGAGCGTTGAAGATAGGGATTACATTTTTACGTTGCAATATATACAGTAAGGACATAATGCATTTATTTAATATGACTTTTCTATTTTATGTAAGATATACCATTGAAAAGGCGTTTATTTCGTTTGCCAATTAGATAAATCTTTTTAGATTAAAATAGAGAGTTCTTCAAATATTTCACCGTGAGACGTAAATACGTGAAGATTGAGTTATACGTTTTATTGCATTTTTAGTGCAGCAAATACACGCAGCTCAACTCGAATATGAAATACCATACAAAATCACTGACTAGAGGAATCTAAATTGATCAAGTTCTAATACATCAATAAAATCGTCGTATCGTAAATACGTATTTTAAATTAAGAATATACCTGAGCTAAGTTCTGGTAAAATACAGTTGAGTTTATAATCTAAATACAGCTTGTTCATAAAAATGTTTGTGACGTATCTAAAACGGTTGGCATAAAATTAGATGGATACAAATGGTAACCTGTATAGTTTAGCTAAACATTTTATGCAATTACAACATTGCTTCCTTAAATATTTTACAACAGATCAATCTCCAATTTGCATTAAGCTGCTAGCTAACAGATGCTTCTGTGGCTCTGGTTAAGATGGAGCGTTATAAATATTTTAGTCAGACTAAATTTTGCCATTACGTGTAACTAACAATATTCAAGATCTTTACAATATTCAACACTTTTTGACTGCAAATAGTATTTGAATTGAAAAAGTAAACAGATAAATATCGCACTTGCAGGTGGCGATACCGTTCCAGAATTAAAACTTACCTTGGCTCTTTTGAATAATTATCTCTTTGTAGTAAAGATTATTATTAATACTTTCTAATTTTTCTATACCCACCTACATAATATTCATCCAATAATAAATAAATTTGTCTAGATAATTATTTGTAATTTCATTGTTAACCTTAGTAACATGCAAGCAAAGAAAGTAAAAGCACTCTGAATAAGGCCCTAGCGCAGCATCTTCAAGATTCTGCACAGACAAGAGACCCTGTGGGAAACCTACATAAAGATTAGGAAAAGTTAAGTAGCAATATAACTATGTTTGCACAAAACGTTTAGCCGAACTATACTATAATAAATTCAACGTTAAGTAAAATCCGCAAAAAAAATAAGATCTTCAAGTTCAACAGAAAAAGCCTAATTTTTTAGAGCAAATATTCTCGCACAAACTTTTTCTAAAAAAGTTTATTAGTTTGAAAGGTGTTTTACTATCTTAATTTACAATGGTAATAACTCCCTATAAGTGTGTCGTGCATATGCAACATAAAAAAAGATTTTGCAATTCTAGAAGAAATTATTTAAAAAATTTAAGTGTTTTCAATACCTATACAATATTTGTGCCGAGTCAAAAGTCGTAGCTAGACTTTTTTTGTTTAAGTTTTGATGATGTTTATGTGAGAAAAATAGTCACAGAAGAGTAATAAAAATTTGATCACAACGGCAAAGCTTGACATCTAGAGCTAAAAATCTATCTCAAAAATTTTTTGTCAACGGTTTACATAGAGTTGAAACACGTGAAAAGTTTGTACTAGTTTGTTGCAATATTTCAAAATAAAACTTTCCAAAATCTGTGACGCAAAATTGGAAGAAAACAATTTTTGTTGCTTCGCAGATACATCAGTTTATCAAAATTTTGCCTTTAATTTAATCTTGAAAAAAATTTTGGGCGGTTTTTATAAAAATGTCTAATATCTATCTGGCCAATGAAAGGATTACAGCTATTAAAAAATTGTTTATAAGGTTTTTTCCGTTAATAAAATAATATAATGACTTAAACACTTAAATTAATATTTTTAACTCGCACGTAGATTTTAGTGCCGTTTCAAATGAGCATCACCATTATGTTTTTTAACTTTAATAACAACAGAACAAAAAATTTTATCATCAAATGACAGAAGAAAGAGAAGTTTAATAACGCGTTTTCAATTAGATAAGATTAGGGTATGCTTTTAGTAGAAATTTTAAATTTGAAAACTGAAAAATATATAATCACTGTAAAACTTAAACAGCAACATTTTTGAAATGGTTGTTATTCTAATAATATCGTTTTTTAATAAATAAACAAGTTATCCAAAATCAGTGTATTTGTGACCAGTGTATTTTTTGAGAAACATTTAATGGTAGAAACTGTTTCTTTTGCTATTATCAACAAAAGTGTCTCACTATGTTTATATATATATTGAAAATTTTTAAAACAATTTACTATGCAACAGCTGCATGCTGATAAAAATATTGTTTTTTCTATATTATTGCTTCTTCAAAAAACCTATAGCAATAAAAACAATAATAAAATAATTAATTTTTTCATTAAAGCGACAAGATGCTTTATGGTTTTAATTAATATTTAATTAATTTAATTTTTTTAGTCATATTTAAGCCTAAAATGCTTTATAATAGTTTACAATGTTCACTTGAGATTTAGAAACGATTTTTACAAAACCATATTTCTCTGGTATGTTCAAATAAACGGAGATTAACGCTTTAATGTAAAACGTTTAATATTTGTCACCGTGCCAAACTATTTTGATTATTGATTCTGTTTATGTCTGTGTTTAGAGGCTTTAAAATTACCAAAGTCACATGAAGAATTAAAATATCACTAAGCTTCAATTTTTATATGTTGGTTATAGAAGAGTTATCGACAAATGAAGACTTGTTATACATTTGGAATTTTTTAATTGCAGCACAGCATTTTTGATTTAACAACAATTGTGTTTATAATATCAAATATAATAACTTTTATACCTTAGCGTTTTTTCTACTACATATACCTATGAATAAAAATAAAAATAGATTTTTTAAAATCTCACTATGTATATGTAAGTCTTCCTATGTCTATCAGGATTAAGGTTTTGCAAAATATACGCATCATTAAAAAAACCTACTTGCTACTGAAAAAAAGTATTAGTCTTGTTAAAATATAAAAAAAATGTTTTGTAAAAATGCCTGACAGCTTATCTCAACAAATCTAAAGCAATTGATTTAGCATTTAATTGCTCGCTCACAAATTAGACTTTTTTTAATTATTGAACAGTTGCTACTGGTAAGAAATTAAGCTAGCTTCACAAACTACTAGTGTCGAGTAGTTTGTGAAGTAGTAAGTTGTAGTAGTGTAAAATTAAGTTGCCATAGTGTGATTTACATTTAATTCAACTAAAGTCAACAAAGCCAAGTTTTCATTACTCCAAAAATAAATTATATAATTTTTTTAACTAACGGTTATTAAAATAAGTTCAAGACGACGTCTACCTAGTTCCAGAAAGAAAAAAGTTTAGCTATTATAGAAAATAACGCAACTGACACCAAGCTGTTTAAGTGATTATTTAATTTGAGAAAACGTTTTTTTTAATAATATAATAAACTGATAACTTTTCTGCATAGAATGTACAGCACTGAATTTAATAGATTGCTGTGTTCTGAGGTTTTTTATAGATCTGATTCGGTGTTTGGAATACTTTGTTGTTGACTTTCAAATTCGCATTTCTTCTAATATTCTGGTAAGCCAAGTTACTACAACTGCAGATCAACATCCGAATGCTTAAAATGAGTCTAAACATTAACAAAAATAAATGCAGTTTCTTTATGTTTTCAATAAATTAAGAGAAATGTTGCTTAACATATTTTTTAACATAAATAAATTTTATGTTTTTAAATTGACGTTTCAGGCTGCGATAAATGTAAAATTGGTGGGTCTGTAAGGAAATCAAAAAATGTACACAATACTCAAATAAACAAAAAATTATTTTTTCGACGTTTTGCAAATAATTATTTAAACACAGATCTTCAAACGAACGTCTATGAAATATGTCACGACGATAAGCTTTTAAAAACAACTGAACTGTGACATTTAAGTACACTGGTAAAATTTTGTTTCTATGTTCTCGTATTAGATTTAAACCTAGTTACGATTTAGTTTTTTTTAATTTTGTGTTTTGTGACAAGAATAATACAACAAAAAAATCAGATTTTATATTTTTGCCCTATAAAATATAAAAGGCAGAGTAGTATATTGCTAAATTATCGCTAGGGATTGTAAATGTATTATACCTCAATATTTAGTTTGTTATTTAAAATGTTAACAGTGTAAAATATTCACGTAGAACCCACCATGTGCAGAACTATACAACAATTCCTGGCAAATTCGAAAACTCAACGTATTTAATAATATATTTGATAATATTATTATTAGAGGATTTAGAACGAATTCCGCATGAATGCAACCGACAGGTGTTGAAGCAATTAATTTAAATCAGATTGTCGCTTAGATCTCAATTTTCTGAGAAAATACTAGATTACTGTAATGAAAATTTATGCCTGAGATAACAAAACCAAATTCTGTAGTCTATTGAAAGTTCTGCGTTTAATAAACTGGATATTTACAATCCATTCTACAAGAAATTATTTTACTTATAAAAGATATAATAATTCAATAATAATAATAATTCAAATTTTCAAATTGAGAAAATCACCAAAATGTGATAACCCTATCTCTAAACCTATGACTATAGTATTGTGCTATTTTGGCACTTTTCAAATAGGTGTACAGCCTGGTCCTCACAAATTGATAATTTTCTTAATTTTGGATCTCGTGTATATAGCTCAGTTATGTTGAAATTAAATTGGGGTTAGTACTAATGCTAAATCAAATGAACAATTCCTTTCCCTAATTTTAAAATACATTAACTTTTTTCAGCTTAGAGAGTCATACTAATAGTAGACGTGAACTAATAACAAAGACAACCAGAAAGTATAGTTTTTAAACCTTAGTCATAAAAGTGGTCAATAGTTAATAACCTTCTCATGCAGTTTGGAAATATTTAAAAATAGTTAGATAGCATAACATTAGTTTTGAAAAGTTTTTTTATAAATAGAATGTGGAAAATTCAGAGCCAGCAACTTATCTTCCTATGTTTCATAACATATAATATTATTATCATGCTCCACCCTCCTTGTCTCGAAAGCACAACAATTTTGCTTAAGTTTTCAATTTCCAACCAGTTAAAAAAAATTATCAATTAAATTTGAAACAAAAACCACATATTGTGTTTTAAGCTAAATAGAAAACACAAGTTTGTTTTTAGAAAAATCAAGTTAAGTTATTATCTATCTCCCCACAAATCTGAAATTATAATATTATTTACATTGTCAGATATAACATTTTAAAACATTTAAACTATATGACATGAACATAATAATGCCGCTTTATGTATTTCTACAAGAAAATATTATTATTTATGCTTAGCCCTCTTTGCCTCGGAGGAACAAAACATGTTTATTATTGTTATTATTATTACAAACAACATATATTTTTAATAGTCTTCTTTTATAAATTCTCATGCATGCGGTTAGGAAAAAATGATGTTATTTTGCTTAATTAAGGTATGTTACTATGCAGGAGATGTGATAATGTCAGAGTTGTCATATACATATATATTTTTTTAATAAACAAACTTTTTTTTGCAGCCGGATATCATATTAGCCTGAAATAATCTGAACAAAATAAAACTTTTAAGTTCACAAAATTAAACTTTTAAGCCCACAATCTCTAAATAATTCTTCAAGCAATTTAATTGCTTCAAGAAAGTAGACCTTGTAAAGCATCGTCACTCTCAATTTAAATTAATTTTTTTTTATTAAAATGAATGAAAACATACTAAATTATTTTGCTATAATTAGAACACTCCCTCCTACACTTAAATTTGAAAACAAAGTTGTTAGAGCGTGAAAATAACGTGATTTTACAAAAACATTAAAATAAAAGCTAGGCTATTTATGTACAAATTATGGAAAACACTTCTTTTCCATTAATTTTGTGACTGTTTTAGAAATTATTGAATTAAAATTCAAACGTTTGAATAAAGTGGAAAAATGTGTAATTACATTTATGAAATGAATGCAGACTTGTATTAACAATTTGGTAATTTTTGCGTTTAAAATGTGAAAACATACGATTGCTGTGAAAATCTTAACAAGCAGAACTTTAAGTTACCATAGCGTAAGAGCAGATAAAAATAATAGAATGCTGAAATAACTATTTCATTCATATTTTTGGAATAAGTAGTTTTCTCAGTTACCTAGTGATATTTTAGTAACTTGTAGAATACATATTTTTTTCTTACAATACAAATGCTTAAAGTATTTAATTAAAAGTAGTTTTACGTATTTCTATACAACTCGATGATCTAAAATATTCAAAACTCGTTTGAAATTGTTTGAAGAATAGTTATTTACATAAAAGTCAAGAAAATTTCACATTACTGAAGAGGAGCTAAATTGAAATACGAGGCACTTTGTGCCGAGTATTTTAAAGCTCCGAGTCAGCGAAGAGAAACACAAATACAAATTTTATACAAATTATACATTTAATACAAATTATACAAAATTTAATACAAACACTAACGTGTTTTGTATTAAATTTTTCTGGAAATCGTAAAAAAGACGAAATTTATAAATTTTAGACTTTTTTTTGACAAATTCTACAAAAATTAAGTTTGTTGTTGGCAACTATAGTTACTAGAGTAACTTTTTTATTTTGTGTTTCAAGTAATTGATCTAATCATAACGTATTTTTCTATAATGCTCTAATTATCTAATATTATTGGTGCTAAAACTAACGTCACTCATTTGATTAACAAGTGGAAATCACACGTGGTTTCATACCAGCAGATGCACTATAGGTTTTCTGCCAAACAAACAAAAACGGTTTATGATATTGATAAAAATCATTAATCTAACTTTGAAAACCTAAAACTGAGTTTTCTACAGCTCACAATTTTCTGCCAAGCAAACATAATATTGTAAAACAGCTATGCGGAACTTCGCTTTTTGTTGTATTTTTTTTAGTACAGCAATAAAAACGTTAATTATTATTATTATCGATGACATAAATTTCATAAATTTATGAGTACCAGTGTAAAAAAAATATTTATTTTCTTTTGACATACACACAAAATGTTGTACATTTTATAATAAATTATTAGCATTTGAAAAAGAAAAGAAAAGCTTTCCCGTGATTTATTCTGCGTTTATACAATCCAAATAGCTGTTTTAAAAAAATAATATAGTGACGCTAGGCTACATAAAGGCCGACATTAAGAAAATTTGAGATTTACTACAAAGAATGCAAAATACAATTTTATTTATTGTTCTAGAATTTTATAACTATCCTTCTTTTCACGGGTTAGAAAATAAAAAAAACATTTTTTTGCAACCTGGTATATACTAACTGTAGGTATAGTACGTGACACGATTTTAAAAAAATCATGGGTAATTATAATCTTAATAAACACTAAAAAAGCCGGCCAAATTTTATAAAAAATCAAACCTTACTTGTAAATATCTCTTAATTGAGCCTTTCTAAATATCGTGTCACGTATACGCTGTATCAGCAATATCTAGTATATGATAGTAAGCCTAAAATTTAAAAAATGCAATTTCCGAGTTTATCTATTCATTACCTTTGCAAATGTGATTTGAATTTTATTTTATGAAGTTTATGCTCATTATTATTGATCAAACACTCTGTATATTTTTTAACAATATAGATTAGATTTTTTTAAAGTAGGTATTTTATTAAAAGAAGGTTTTTATTTGATACCTACTCTCCATACATCAACAGTAATTTAAATGTTTTAAAACAAGGGGTAGATTTATTCTAAAGCGCAAGTGTTTTTTCCTCACTGAGTTTAGAAAATAATTCCATCAATCTACTAAATAATCCCGTGATTGAAAAGAGACTGGATAAAAAAAATTCAAGTATCAAATCCCAATCGCATCAAAACCTTTCAATTTTTAAGCCTCGATTAAACGAATAAAGCGGAACTGAATATATAAAATTGTGATAGAAAGCTTTTTTATTTTATTTCGATAATAGCAATCTTAGCGTTGCTCTCTAATTAACAAATGATTGTAGCTATACATTTGTGAATTTCTTTGTATTTGCTGATTATGCTGCAAATAATTATCAGATTTTATTTTATATGATGTAATACTTACCGTAAGGATCCTACGATATTACAGGTACTATTGGTACACAGATTTCTCTGAACCAGCAATTTCGGTAATCGCAATGGTAACAGGTAAAACTTGTAATAAGTCAAACAAGACAATTTTTAAGATGTAGAGTTAAACAAGATAAAAACAACTGTAAATAATAGCTTAATATGACAAAAGAGTTTTAACTTTACACCTGGCAAATATCCGAAGATACAAAATTTGAAAATACAAGTCGAGCGCTAAATTTTTACTAAAATACAGCATTTGTGAAATGGTTTACTAATTACAAGCAACAATTTTACAATTTAAAACTGTGATTTATAAATTATATTTGACAATTCTAAAATTTAAAATTGATTTTCTTTGAATTAAAGTTGACTATTTTTAAATACAATTGATACTTTCTTCTGAATTACAATTGACTAATCTTAATTTGAAAAATACTTTCTGAATTGCAGTTAGAAAAACAGTAGATAATACCTTCAATGTTTTTTTTCAAAAAGTACAATCATTTCCAATATCAAAAATCGCTTTTTACAATAATTTGCATTTTACATTCTCCAAATATTTTCGATGTTGTTAATAATAAAACTTTGTTTTGTGCTACGTGTTTATTCAGAAAACTTACCTAACTTTTATACAAATAAATATTATTGGAAACCATATTATAAAAAAGTCTTTATCTACTTTTTGCAGGCAAGTACATAAATTATTCTTTTTAATGTTATTGGTGTTTTAAAAGTTTTATAAATATATTATTGGAGCTAAAAAGCACCAAAAATAATTTTATACAGGATAGATTTTGGGTATCTAACAGTCGATACAGGTTAGATAAAGTTTCAAAATACATCAAAACAAGCTGTAAAAAAAAAAGTCTTTTCTAAACCACATAAAATTTTCATTCACCACATTGTTCTCTAACGGGCGGTAAAAACCGTTTAGAATAAAGTATTTTTACTTTAAAAAACTGTAAATAATTTAAATTAAAGCTAAAAATCATACATATTATGTTACATCAATTTAACACCAATGTTATAGGCGTCAAAGATACAACTGTTGTAGTTTTTCAAAGCAGCAGATTAGTAATTAGAACTTACTAAATTAGGACTTTAATTATGATAGTCAGTCTGTTCAATTGTATTAAAAACATTTTGTATACAAATCTTAAATTTCACTAAAAATTATAAATAGAAAAAGTACTTATTTTTTATAGCTTTGAACGTTAATACTTAAAAGAAAAACTATAAATATTTAACTAGGTAAATTGTTATTTATTGTATAATTAGTTCAAAAGATTGGTAGCTAATTTTTATATAATAAATATGATTAAATAAACTTTTGGTTTTATATACAGCATGAGAGCAAGGTACCACATAGTATTTAATTCCCATTTTTTTTTAAACTTTAAAACAGGTTATTTTAATTATAATAAATATAAAATTTTGGAAGACTGGTTTTAATATGATTAAGATGAATTTTTATGATCAATTGTAATGTCAAAAATATGTGTCAAAAAAGCAATAATGAGAATAGCGTAGAAACTTAATTAACTTGTATGGAAGGTATCAGCTTTTAACTAAAGAAAAAATCATCTAAATCTGTCCACCCAGTCGAAAGTTCTGAAGTAGCTATCCAAAAAATACAGTCAAATTAAAGATCTTTTTTTTTGAGATCCTTTGAGGTTTTTTACTAAGGGTTTGTTTATTGCAAACCGCAAAAATTAAAAAACAAAAAAAAAATGCACTTTATTACCAGCAAAAAAATAAGTTTTAGGTTAAAATAATAAACTTGTCTCACTTTTGACTAGAACTAACGTTTCTGTTGAGCTGTTTCTAAATAATAAAAAAAAATAATGATGACTCTTAGGCTTAAAAAAGTTTAAACCTAATCTAAACTGTATCAAAATTGATAAATTTGAAAGTAATATACGTAATCGAAACTTTTGTATCAGCTTGTGTATTATAAATTCGACCAAAGTTTCTTGTCTCTCTTCTATTCTGTTCAAATAACAACAGATTATTTAATATTCTGATTTGTTCAATTTTAAAGTTGTATTCATTTAATACATTTAACAACCGAATTATTGTTAGTATTAAGACACTGGAAACATCGTAAACCATTTTAACAAAGAATGGGGGATACTGTTGGAAGCGAGTAATTAATCTCTATGCAATTTGTATAGCGTCAAATTAAATTCAACTGACACCATAATTTCACCAAAAATCAAGGTTTATTTTTACAAAGTCACAAAAGTCTGTTGGTAATTGTATCAACTTTGCAATTTACAGGATTTCGACCTTTTCCAGTATTGAATTTGTATCAAAATATCTTCAATATATTACATCCTGCGTAGGTACCACATTTTTATTTTTCCTATATAAATCTTGCGCCTTCTGTTCCTTGAAGTTGCTTTCGAAGTTTTATGTGCTGCCTTGTGGCGTTTTCTCTTGATACAATTACAAGTAAAACCTAAAACGTTGATAAATAAAATGAAAACCAGCGCTTTGTTAATTATATTTTTTAGTTCTTTTCGAACGAAAAGAGCTAATAAATTGGGGAATTGAAAGGCTCTGCACAAAGACGATAGCAAGTGGATCTCCCACAATTAGGTTTGAAAAAGAAAATTAAGTCTTGTTCAATTATAGAAGTGAAAGAATTTGAACAAAGAGTCGAAAAATTGAAATTGTTAATTAAAATTGCCTTTAAAATGTTAATCAAGTACGAATTTAAATTCCATTCTTATTACGTAACTTAAATACAAACTTTGTCAGCTTAGTTCAACGTGCTATACTTAAAATAGTCTTCCAATTATTATTAGTCGTAAATAAAGCACTATCAAAATTATAAAAAAAGAATGAAATATCAATCAGTACAATTTGTTGCTAAAATGTTTTTATTTTTTCGTTTATTTAACTCACATTATCTAGTTTTTGTATATTTTAAGCTACCTACTTACTGTGGAACATCACTGGCGTGGTAGGTAGCCACTCTATAGGCAATCGAAATGTTCTAAGACATCTTACGCTGTCTGAGTGAATTGCTGAATTACAAATAATAATATGGTCACTGCTGAATTATAATGACTTGTTTACTGTTCTGATAATATTTCTATAAGCAAGTCATAACATTTTATCAAACTTATACAGCAATATATATTGAATATTTGTTAAAATGTAAACTATACGTAATGATTAATTGCTTAAATTATAAATAATTGTTTAACTGCTTATTGTATAAATACATTTTTGATGCTTCTGTTTTATACTTGCTACTTAAACGTAAGAAAAACGTATAAAAATTACCACATAGAATTCAAGAACATTTTACTGCAGGCGTTTGTTTATTTGCAAAATTTTTCAATTTATCTGTATACAGTCTGTTCTTTCACAATAATATTTTTTTTCTTTCTAACAAATATATTATTATTGAATAAATTTAATGATAAATTAGCATAAGACACTAAACTTGAGAAAACTTGATTGCAAGATTATTTGATCTTGTTTATTATTTTGTTGTTTTCAAAAATATGCTACAAAAATGCTGCCGAATTATTTATTATGTTTTTGGCTTTAAACACGCGAAATTTTGGCTTAGAAAGCGTAATTTTGCTCCTATAAACAGAGTGTCCTGACAACAGTCTTTCAAACCGTTAAAACAAACAGTTGCTACTCAAAAAAAAATTGTACTAATGTAATTAAAAAACAGCTAAAATCTACCTCCGGTATGTGTCGACAAAAGTAACATTATATAAAATTTTTTTTTAGTAGATAGAGCTTTGATCAGCTGATCAAAGACAAAATTTTAAATAAATGGTTTGTTTTTCTCATTTGCCTAATAAGCTATTATTACGCATTTTGTTTGAAGGAAAATAAAAAACTTATTCCAATTTGCAGGTTTTTTGCTAACAAGAAACTGAAATTAATCGTCAACATAGCAATTTTCAAAATGTGCCAAAAAGAGGGTTGCCTATTAAAAAATGTTAGAGCTTAAATTCACTTTGCTGTTTCTAAGACAATATTTTATGAAGTAAAATAATAAATAAAGTTTAGCAAAAAAATTCAATAGTATTATTACTTATACAATAAATCTATGAATTAAACTGTTATAAACCAACATTGCTGATTCAAAACGTATTAAATTTCAAACCATAATAAAATGTTTCACTTTAGTGTAGATGGGCTTAGGCTCAAAAATTAATTGACGAGATTAATTCAACAATGTAATCAGTTATTTAAATTTTGAACATTGTTTTTCTAGATTTTTTGCGAGTTGACAAGAATTATACACCTTATGTTTGGTTCAGATATGGTAGCGGAATTGGCATCTATCTAACAATAACAAATCTAGCTCTAGTCCTCAATCATTTAATGTATTATGTTTAATTGTTCAAATGTTTTATAATAAGAAACTTGATCAATGGTACGATTGAAGAAAGAAGAGACGTAGGAAGCGTGCTTGATTTTTGTGAAAAAAAATGTTCTCCACTTTACTTAAACTAAAACTTGTAAGTTTTTTTTCTTTATTATTTATATCATTAGTGTTAATTTAATACATGATAAATAAAAATATAGATTTTAACATTGGTCAGTGTTTTTCAAATAATAAACGATGATAAGATAATGTAATTAATTTTTTAACTTATCGCTTAAAGATTGGTAGTTTCCGATCGTTCGCAATGCATAGAAAAATGGCTTTTCCACACCCCGGTGTTTTTCATTTTGCAATCGAAAAGCATCCAAACCATGAGACCATTTTGAATTTAAAATAATTTGTGATCTGCGAGGATAACGCTACCAGTAGAAAAATAAGTAAAAAACTAAATTATTTATTATCTAAAAATTACGACTTGTTTCTTGCATTGATTTCTAAATTATAGAGTTGCGTTTAAGTTTGGTATAAATAAGTAATAAATAATTTAATTGAAATGAGGCATATTTTGTTATTTGAAGATAACATTTTTAATTATAATCGCTTTCAAAATTAAATGTTGAAACGCTTCAAGATGTTTAGTAGGTTTTGTCTTGGCATTTTTGCTTCTAAATTGTTGTGGAGCGAAATATTAAAGACCTACTGTATGTATATGTAAACTTGTTAATTTGACTAATCGTAAATTATCTAATCAAAACTTCCAGCAAATGTGTGATGTTCATAATGCATAGAACGACAGAGTTTCCTGAATAAATAGACCTTTACCACAATGCTACCCATTCATTACAAGATTGATAGCTACATTCAGTAGAAAGCCTATAATGATGATCTAGAAGCAATGTTTCAGCTATTTTATGACTGATTAACCATACAATAGTAATAATCCAGATAGATATTGATCGCTGAAACAAAACCGCAAAATGCATGACTACAGATAGTTCATAACGCATGAATGCTCAGAGCTGCTTGATTTTCATTCAACAGGTTGTTGAAAATTATTGAAATGTTTATTTATTTGCATTATTGCTTAACGAGTCTATATACTTTTTGATTAAAACAAGATTAGATTGATCTTGGTCAACTTAATTTTGTGTCGCATGAGTTTAAAGAAAAGTGTAATATTGCTGCTTTAACTAAACCTTGAAAATCAATAAAATGTTAAAATACAATTTAAGCAGTTTAACAACTTATGGGTGCCAAATTGTTTAAAGCAGGTTTTGTAAAAGTTAAATTCAGGTTTTGTAAAATTGTATTGCAGTTTTCCATACAGCGATCAAAATGTAAAATCAATAATTACCTGAAACCACTTGCATCTATGACTTTTTTTTAGTCAAAGGTAATAAATTACACAAGTGCTTCAAAGTTATCGATTTGTACTACAAACGTTAGAAATGCTATGTTTAAATTAATAGTCAAAAATGTGACACCACTATTTACTGTGACTCACACAAAACAATTAAAAAAAGAAAGTAAAAAGTTAACTAAGACTTACTGTTAACAAACTTAAAACAAACAGCACATATATAAGATATAGCTAATAATAAACAAAATGTGTGTAATTACGTATGCACGTGAAACGTTATTCTACTTGTGGAATCCCTTTTGCTGCAATCATTAATTTTAAAAAATTGATTTTCATTACCTTTATACTATTAACTTGTTTAATATTTTTCTTAAAAATGCATTATTATATATTTTAAAACGTTTTACTACCATTAATAATTTTAATAAATTGTTTTAAAGATATTTTTAAAAATTTAACGGTTAACGTAGAACATTAAGAGTAATATTGTTCTGATGACTGATTGCACATGCAAAATGTAATTATTTATTATAAAATTAGTTATAATATTCATATCTAATTATTGAATGCATAGAAATGTATTAATTTCTAAATCATAAAGTAAATAAAAAAAAAGTTGATTTGTTCTTAATTATGCATAATTTTTATTTTATATATTTATCTAGTTTGTTTTAAGAATTTAAAGACTGATAATAAGATTAATTTAACTTAAAAACCTTAATATATTAACTTTATATTAACTTTAAAATTTAGAAGCACAGCACTTTATTATTTTGACTGGATCCTCGATATCGCTAACACCAAAATATACTCCATAGCAAATATCTGTCTCAGTGTCAATTATAAACTAATTTACTAAAACGCGTTGTCGCAGATTGATTTCCCCAGCTTACAATTGACACATACATTTTTGAAGCAAATCGCTCAGGTTGGTTTTACGTAAAAAATGACAGTTGGTTTTGCGACAATTCATTTCAGTTGCTTTCGTATTTTTTTTTACATTTTACACACCATTATTTACACTTTTCAAACCGCAATATAAAAAAAATAAAACGCCAAACAACAAGTTAAATAAAAAAATACATAAAAACCGTTTAAATCAAGTTATCACACTTAAAAGCAATTTTATAATAGACAGAACATTTCATAAAAACAACAAATCAGAATCGCAGATATAAACAAAAATTAAGATTTATATAATACTCTAGCCACTATTATAGTTGGCGCAAATAAATTTAAATATTTGAATTATAATGAAGATTTCTAGGGAGTAATTTCTTAAAGTAAACTAGAAAATATTTCGATTTTATTAATAGAAATTTTTTCAGTACACTTTATTTCTAAATTTATTTCTTTTTTTTTGAGCCAAAAATGTTATAAGCTTGTTTAAAATGTGTTCATGAAATGATTGAGATCTATATAAAAATATATTGTGAGTGCTTGAGATACCCCATGTTTTGCATTTCAAAATCTGTGTGTGCCTCAAAATTCAATAGGAATCATTTTTCCGAAATAAAAAATGCAAATAAAACTACAAGAACTAATTTTTCTAACTGCAGTCAAAGTTGCATTCTTCAACATTAGAATTAGAAGTCTGCTGCACACAAAAATGTTTAAAGAAAAGTTTAATGCAGATTCGACTGCTTACTTGAGCATAGATGAAAGCAATTACGGTAGACCTTACAGAAGATTTCAAACTAAATGTTCAAAAAGTTACGACGTACTTCAAAGTTTGATATGGAACCGTTGCTATTTATAATCTACATAAATAACAAAACAACATCTAACTTTTAAAGTTGATATGATCTTAAATGATTATACAAGATTTGGCTGTGTGGCTACTAATTTAAACTCAATTGTTAACATAGACGTGCGGTTTAGGATAACCGACTGATTGTTAAACAGTGTAAAAAAAATTTGAGTCATCAGAACGATCCAACAAGTTTTAAAACAAAAGTCTAAAATAATAAGAATTTATCAAAGTCTCGTGCACGTGCTAGTCAAAAACAACTAAAATATTAATATTTTTTGACAACTGTTTGTCAAATATTGACATTTACATGGTAACCAATACAATGCAAAGTCATTGATTTTTGTTTGCAGAACGCAAAATACTTTTCTCTACTCCCGTATGTGAATTACAAACGTCACACACCGATAAAAATGTGTAAAGCCCTATTTCAAGAATCGGTACGTGAAATGCCATGTTTTTCTAATAGGTTTTATTTTACGCACTGCTGCCATAAGAGCCAACACAATTTCACACACCGGTCACGGTGAAATCGCTCTATCTGTTCAAGTAGCACCAATTTTGTAGAGAAAAAAAAAGTCAATGTACATTTTGACAATTTACATAATTGTACCATTACAATTTATAATTATTACAATAAAGAGAATTAGTCAAATTTGTTCTCAATTCAATTATAAAAGTTTGAAGAAAGGTCAGGTCAGGTCAGGTCGTAGAAAAAGTGTGTACCACGTGCGTGAAGACTTTCTTACGCTCGTGTGGATTGTAAAACTCGCCTGCGGCTTGCTTTACAAACCACACTTGCGTAAAAAAGTCTACTTCACGCACTAGATACACAATATACTATTATATCCAGCATTTTGTATCCTGCAGTATTTTATAGAAAACCATCATTTAAAAAATTTCAATTTGATTTATTTTTAATAAAAAATAAATTACCTTTATTAGTAAAAAACATTTATCAGGCGCCTCTTCAGTAAATTTCTCAATTTCAGTTTACGCTAAGACTTTCGACTTTTTTCTTAGAATTAGACCAATGCATAAATTACTTTTGTGGAGCTAGAGAAGACACTGCATTTCGTACAGCTTCCGATACGTCAAAAGGTATATATCATCATTATCACTTTCACACATTACAAACGGTGAACAAACTAAACGCTCTCGTTTTTACAAAATTGTTTGTTCTTTTGACGTTTTGTTACTTGGTTGCTGTCATCATTATTACATAATTTTTTTCTATTAATAAACTGATGGCTAACATTTCAAATTCTTGACATAGTTAATCATTATTATTTCAGTTTTCGAAAAAATGTTGTTTAATACACAATTGCGAAATTCTTTTGCATTTTCGAATGGGTTTTTTCATTTTTGTGTTTTTGAAAAAAACTTTTATTCTCAAATGTAAAACTATCATTTCGCAATCTAGAATCAAAAATAACTATTTTAGAAACGTTTTTTTGTTAGCAAATTTTTCAAAATAAAATGTGGCAAATAAACAGTTAAAACAAAAATTTGTTTGTTTAAGCTAAAATTTATCAATTTGTTTTGTGTTACTTTTTTGTAACTTTGTAATAATTGTATGCTTGTTTAGAGACAGCTTAGAAACTTTAAAAGACCAAATCACCGCCTTGATTTTTGTTTTTGTGAATAAGCTGTAACAAACTAGCATAAAATAATACTTGACTAATTATGCTCTGAGTTTGTGTCTAAAAGACATCACAAAACTATAAAAAGTTTTTGAGTAACAGATAATCATTTAGCTTACAAGTTCAAACGACTTTTTTTTTCAAATTAGCACTTATTGTTTGAAACACAACCAAAGAGGGTGATTTAGTGCGAATATAACGTTGATTGGTTTTTTATTCAAAGAGAGTCGGTAGCATTCACAGAATTGTAATTTTGCTTTGTTTGATTGTTTCTATGGTAGTTTTTGTTACAAAGCAAAACACATTGGAAGGGATTTTGATGCATTAGAAACCGGGAAATACCTATTTAAAAGCTATAAACGCAAAAAACATTACAAAAGTGCCGCTAATTAAAGCAGCCATCCAAATTTAGAACAAAATTAACTTTTTATAAATGTTACTATTCAACATTTATAAATTTAATGTTACAATTACTTCTGTGTTTTTCCGATTTTATTTGAACAATTTTGTTAATTCTATTTTACATTAAAATAGAACAAAATAATAAAAAACAGCATCGTTTTTTGTGGGGTTCCGTAGCTATATTAATATATAGCTTAAAATACGTATTATAATTAATTTATGTATTATATAATAATGTATAAACTGCTTTAAAAATTATTATTTAAAATATGGTTTTATAAGTTGAAAAACTTTTTAAAAACACTAAAAAGTTTATAACTTTTTATTATAACTTCTAGAATATTTTACAAGGAAATACAGCAACAAACTTCACAGAGGTGAAAGAGAGAGAGAGAGAGATAAGTAATAAACAGAAATTGCAACAATGTTTGAAACATTCCAGATTTATAGGATATACCAATAAATACCAAAGCAGGAGCAATGATTATTATGAGATTGAATAGCTGTGATAGTCAAGTGATACTAGTAAGGCAATTTTGGAGGCTTTCTGGAGATGTAGCAAACACTAACAACAAACTAGAGAACAAGCAGCTCTTCACAGTATCTGACAGATCAGAACAGACATCTATCAGTTAAATCTTAGTTTGTAAATTAATTACTTTAATTATTCCTAAATTAATATTCTAATCAAAGTACTTGAAACATATTTTAGCATTTTATTTATATTGTTTCAGTTGTTAGAATTGTCATTTTTAATTTTTTCAATTTTATTAATTCATTAAATATTGTTGTTTCAATTAGTTTGTTTAATAAACAGCTCTAATCTCTCTAAAAAAATTGTTAATAGTTCTGATTGCAGATTGGCCACCTTGCTAGTTTAGTGGAAGTATATAGTTCTTTCAGAGTGTAGAGAGTATGTCATATTCCATTGATTTAGATGCTTCAGCAAGCTCATGTTTCTCTTTAATCTGATAAATAACTGTGTATCAAAAGAATTCCATTTCCTAAGTTAATGTTTAAAAAACCAATATGAATGACCAAGAACAGTGTTAATACAGCAATAAACTAGAAGTTTATGTATTTGTCGTAGCTTACGAAAGTCCGCTTACGATTAACATAATAATTAAAGCTTTTAATAGTATTGCTGTTAATTAAAAATTGTGATGTGTCTATATTTTTTGCGATTGTGTAGTTCGCAATTTTGCACTAATTAAAACATCAAATTATCCTACTTAATTGAAATAAGTATTAAAAAGTTAAGCTTAGATACTGTTTGCATTAATATCAGTTAATTATAGCATAGATAAATCACCGTTGAACAAAAACCATATTACATCATTCTATCTGTTTCTATCATTCCCGAGGTAGATTTCCAATAGACTGTGCAAATCTTGTGCTAAATTATCATACACGTAGTACGTGGCTGCTTAATTACAGCCAAAAAAAAACATTTAAAAAATGATATAACTAAGAAAGCTCTATTACACATCATTGCCTGCCTAAACATTACAAACCGTTTATACTCAGTATTCATAGATACAATTTGAAACAAAGCGCCTTTTGTCTCAAACGTATATCAATGATATTCAATGTTATCTATCCTCTTAGATTAGCCGCCAACTGGTAAAATTAAAAAAACCAATGCATATTTATTCAAACTACATTTGACATTGTCTAATTTTATCGTTTACACAGTTGTAACATATTTTTTGTCTTGGTAGACAGAAAAATATGCTATTTTATTAATATATTCATTCCTGCAGATAAAAACATAGCAGATACAAAAATTAAAAATAATAATAATAATAAAGTAAAGTCTTATGAGAGGTACGGAGAGTCTGACGACGATTAACACAAGAAACAGTGCCTATAATAAAAAGAACAATAGATGCGCTTCATAAATGTTCTGGAAAAAATCGTAGGATGTGAACAACAACATTATTTAATGTGTAAACTTCAAAAGCGGTTATTCTGAAAGCAGCTGCACATATAATACAAAAAACGTTGTAACAAATTAATAATATCCAGAATAATTATAAACGTAATACAAAATTTAATTAAATTTTTAAAACAACTTTAATGTCAATATGAAAAATCATGCAAACTCTAGGTGACAAGCAACAAATAAACGCAATGATTATGAAAACCGCTGCATAAACAATACTGTTTTAGACAAACAGATAAAGTTAATACAGATCTGATTTTCTCTATAGTTATGTCAAAGCAGAGTAGCCGAGAAATTGAAACCATTGATGTAACCGCTCAAGTCCAGGCAGTACCAACGCAATTTTAGAGTTTAAAAGTAAATACCTATTATAATGATTGTTATTAGGACTTATATATTATAGAGATATGCCTAAAATGTAGATAAAGAGAGAAGTCAAACACTTGGCTGGAAGCTGAGTACCTCTGTTCTATCTACCAAAAGCTTGTAAGTAAAAAAAAATAATTTTTGTGCGAATTAAAGTGCTTTAAAGTAATTTTTAAAAACGGGTCAAGCTTTATTACATCTTTAAATTACAATCAAAAATACTGTTTTAATTTGCTGTCTTTTTGTGTTCAGCTCTCGTATAGACTTGATTTAATAAGAGATTTGTTTTCTGATAATGATAATTTATTAATATAATCATACTTTTCAAAATTTGTTACCAAAAAGTACTTACAAAAAATCTGCTGATTACAAATTCAACATGTCTTGACTTTTGACAATTTTTTTGAAATATTTTTAAAACATTTACAGATGTGCTTTGTGGTTCTTTTACTAATTACAAGTACGTTCAAATTTGAATTTGAAACTCTTTTTGCTCATAGAAATGTTTGTTTAATTTGATCACAAACAATTTGAATATTTTGACAATACTTTTGATAGTCTGCGCGACTAATGCCAACATTAAAAAAATTGTAAACCTAAACACGTAACCTAACAAAACTATAAACTCTGTTTGTGTCTTCCGACAAAAGTAAAAAAGTTATGAATCGTTAAGAGTTATTATACTTTTATTTGTTAATAACTGCAAAAGTAATCTTAAGCAAAATAGAAAAAATATATATACTTACTTTTATAATATTTTTTAATGGTAAAGTATCCAAAAATTTTAATTTAATTCTTTGATGTGTTTTTAGTATGGACACATAGTAAACATACTATGTGTTTTACATAAAAGAATTATGAGCTTCACAAAGTAAAAATTTCGATTAGAGATTTTTTATTTACTCACATTTTTGCAGAAACAATGACCAAAACTACAATTAACATATTTTTTGAAACTAAAGGATTTGTCAAATGCATTTTGTACTATTTTGCTTGTACTCTTAGTTAAATATATGCGTTAAGCAATTTAAACGCACTTGTTATATTTGAAATATTTAAAATTGTAATCTGTTTCAAGCAGATTTTAATACGTATCTATAATATATATCTATGTAGAAATTATTCTAATAAATAAAAGCTCATGTCAAATAATTAAAAATAATTATTATTTAAACTTTTTCTTTTTTGTATGCAATTTTGATACTGTTGTTTGATAGTGAACCGTATATTGGATTCGGCAAAAGATATTTTATAAAGCTTTCAGGTTTTTAACGAGGGGATACACTAAAGCGCATAAAGCTTTTAGATCAATACGGCATGAGATAATATGCTTTTCTTTATAAAGAAAATATATTGCTAATTTAACTCATTTTCAGTATGTATCTTCTAATAAAACAATATTTTGCATATAGACATTCAATTCAATAAATTAGCTAATTAAACATTAATAAAAATACTCTTATATGATTGATTCAAACTTGACATCTTCATAAATGGTACTTCGGTTAGCAACTTTCAATAGATGTTTTTTTTAATAATAAAAAAATTGCTTAGAATACATAAAATTTATTAAGGGTTGAATACTAACAGTAGGTCAATTAGTACAGTTAAACATACGGAAAAATAAACTGAAATTACAAGTTTATAAAAAAATTGATTCTCAACAAAAAAAATCTGTTTATATTTTCTATAAGAAATGCATTATAAATTTAAGTACTTATTTACAAAAAACAGTTGTAGATGTAATCAAATTTGTGTTTTAAAAATCTCATTAAAGTGTTAAAAGTTTT
Organism: Lagria hirta; assembly: GCA_947359425.1. Lineage (NCBI taxonomy): Eukaryota > Metazoa > Arthropoda > Insecta > Coleoptera > Tenebrionidae > Lagria > Lagria hirta. The sequence goes on along the minus strand of OX375797.1, from coordinate 8,835,773 downwards.
GTTTCTTGATTGAACAATATTCAAAAGTAAATTTAATTTTTTTAATTGCAAACGTTTTACGGTTGTCTGTTTTAACAATATTTTGTTTAGAAGTTTTGTATTAGCATTACTGTTTAAAAATGGTTTGTTTTTCTTTAAAATCTATTTGTATTGTGGAATTTGTTAGAATTGACATTTTGAATTTCTTCAACTTTATAAATTTATTAAATATTGTTGTGTCAATTTGATTTAATCCACATCTCTAATCTCTCTTTAGAAAAGTTGTAAATAATTCTCATTGTGGATTAAATAATGTTTTTACAGTATGTGTTATATTTCATTGATTTACATTCTTCAATTATGCTCATGTTTTTGTAATTTAATTATTATCAGTGTATAAAAAAAATCCATTTCCTATGTTTCAAAAACGGGTACAGCATAAAAAGCATCAATCTATTTTTAATTATAATTCGGCCGCAAACTAGAAGTACATGTATTCACCGGGATAATGTTTACAAAAGCCTGCGCACGACTAAAACTAAATTATTTATATGTTCTATAAAACATGAGCTATAAATAATAGTTATTTATGTATTAAAGGCATAATTAAGAGATCGCATGAGGCAATGTTTAAAACCCGAGGAACAAAGGCTTTTAAATTCCCGACGCTTTATTCTATTTTGTACAACGTTTTATTTTATTTTATAGTTCTAAAAGATCCAAACAAATATTTAGTATTTCATTGAAATTTTGCAAAAATTTGAAGCTGTTCAGGGAAAATGGATTCTCCATAAATCAAAAGATTTGTAGGTGAATAAATATGACAAGTTTTGCAAGTGGCGGCGCGCGAAAAGTGTGACCAACATTTGCAATAAAAAACTTGTGCTGACGTATTTATTTCAAATGGTAAGAAATTATGTTTGAATAACTAACGTAAAGTAAAATATTGTGCTTTGTTTCTTGTAGTCAAAAGTTTGCAAACCTTCGTCTCTTAGGTGCGCCTACTCTAAGCTCAAGAACAATTTAAAAATTAAGAATAACGTTGATTACTCAAGAATTCCTATGGTTACTGATTATATAAAGAAAAATTCCGTGTGCGATGAAGCTAAAAAGTCTTGTGTAAAAAATACACAAAAAAAATTGAGGAGTTTTTGACACAGGATATCACTATAATTATAATATTGTATAATTTTCTTCAATAAATGTTTGAAACCATTGTTTGAATAAATAAACCAACCGCTCCTTGGCAGATTTTTGACAGATCTGTACCATAAAAACCGATTTATGCCCTCATTTAGAGGCGTAAAGATGATTATTGACTAAAATAGATTTAAAATCCAAATTTACAAAAAAACATTTGTGGATCTAATCAAATTTTTATTTTAAAACTTACAAAATATGGTTAAAATATTGTTTTCTAATTATTAACAAATTTTGATCTTTTTTATATGACTTTAAGATGTTTGACATATTTTTTACCATTTTTTGGTTCTTATGTCTCTTAAAAAATATTTTTATATTAAAAAATATTTCATAGATTATTTGTATTGTTCATTGTTGTCTAAAAATAGCGTGCTTTTTAAAGATTTTATATATTACTAGCTGGCCTGGCGAACTTTGTTCCGCCTAAACATAGATATTATTTTTAAAATAAGCAAACCAAAATCTTTGAAACTTATATATTGATACATGTCATTTTTTGTCTCTATCCCTCCCCTTTTCATCCCTTTGTTAATAAAAAGTAGCTGTTTATAATTATTTAGTTTTATTAATTTTTTCTAATTAATAATTAAAAATTATTAAATATTATTAAATATTTAATAATTAAATATTGAAATAATTATTAATATTTAATTAAAATTTTTATTAATATCTTTAAATATTTATTAATATTAATAAACTCGCTGCTCGATTCAAATCAGCACTTGATAAATATCTTGTTCTGCGTCGCAAATTATCTATTTGTTGACCTCTGTTGTTCGCTCGACGATTCTGCATTGCCAACCGAGCTGTTTCACGGGCTGCTTCACTTTGCTCTCGTGATTAAGAAACACGAAGTCGAGCCATACTATCGCGGCGCTGTTCACGTGCAATTTCTTGTTCTTCTTCAGTCCTTTCATTTGCAGTATTTCGTATTCTTCTTGCATCACGGCTTTGTCGGGAAAGATTCGATCGTCTTGATCGCGGCATTATTAATTAAACTTCACTTCACCTAAAAACTAAAATTTTCAACCATACCGAGTTTTATAGTTCACTTCACTTTTGACGAATGGGCAACGGCACTATCATTACATTATAATTGTTAATTATTTATTTAATAGAAATAGTTTTATTATTGATTTCTTACAAATATCAAATTGTTATCCATACGTCATTACATATCTGTCATTATGCGTCAATTACATAGCTGTCATTTGCGTTTTGTTATTCCACGTTTTATAGTGACTGACGTTTCATGTCAAGTCACACGGGAATGCTGTCGAACGGGATGAAAAGTATCCTATGTCCTTCTCCTGGCTCTAAACTATAATTGATATAAAAATCCAAGTTTGGGAAAATTTCTTGAGCCACGTCAAATAAATTTTAATGTAAACGCTTCTTCGTGGTTGCGTCAAATTTCTCGGTAATTTGTCGAGCCTCACCGAACGTTTCCGACATCGCATTTCACATTTGACTTTCACCCCTCTTTTAGAGAGTGGTTTCTGGAATAAAAAGTATTCTATGTCCGTCTCCTGGCTCTAAGCTACCACCTCACCAATTTTCAACCATATCGGTAAAGCCGTTCTTGAGTTATAAGTGGAGTAACTAACAGACTTTTTTATATATATATAGATTGATACAATTATTTTTTCGGTCAGGATTATGTTATCTTTGTGTTTATTTACACTTCTAATTTGAAACTAATTTGTCAAATTTTTAGATTTTTAATCATTTGTTTTAAATTTATTGGAAACGTTTAACATTTTTGTTTTAGTTAAATTTTAAATAACAAAATAATTATATAAAAAATGATATGATAGGTACAATTAAAACAGGTTAACCATTAAAAAAATTTAATCCTTTTGAATTTAGTTTTATTTATTTCGTGATGACTTCATAATAGTGAAAAGTGCTTTTGAGATTAAATTTTTTTAATCAAGTGTGTGTTTATAGTTTATATTGTATAAAATTATTTGTGTTAAATGTGAAATTGCATAAATTTCATTTCATCAGTTTCGGTCTTCTGGATCATAAACATAAAGATAAAGATAAATAGAATAAACACTATCACGTGCGGTTTACGTGATCTCCCACCACAACAGGCGTGTCTGTTCTTACAGGGCTGTCTTTAAGGAGTGCATGCTCTTCATGTTATGCGTCATCTGATAACGTTTCTCACAACAAAACTCAACTATAACTTAAAAGTACTTACTCAGGCCCAGTCTCGTCACTCAAGCTACGCTTTTATCTGGTCCTTACATACAATAATATCTATACCACCGCACCATGGGATACCAAACACTAGGTGATCATTTGTTTGTTTATTCTAGCTTCATCTTTAACGGGAATATAGTACTTATATCCACACTGTGTCTCTGCAATGTGTAACTTCCTTTGCTGAATAATTTGAATATAATGTTAGTAGACCTATAGCGTGTGCTGTTGTCGCACATTAAATCGCACTGTTTACCTATCCTCGCACTGTTTTTGATATTTCATCATAATTGACATGCAATTTGCATGCATCCAAGGATAAATCTATTCTAATGCAATCAGACTTAATTTAATAAAGCTACAAGAAATATATTAAATGTGAAATTATTATCAAAAGCTAATATTTCAGCTTTGATAATAATGGATTCATTCAATGATGCAGGCAAATTGCATGTCTAATATAATAAACATCAAAAACAGTAAGACTTCAAACTCACCCACGCTGTCGATTTATTGTACAGGGTGTATATTATTAACATTAATCAAGGGTGCCTTTGGATTGGAAAATAAAACGGTTGTCTTGGCTTGATTCAGAAATTTTATTACATTCCGGTGAGCCGCAAGTGCCGGTAAGCTAAACCGATATTGCGGGTGTCTATTCACAAGTGACATTGACATTTTAGATCATAGTGCGGTGCACAAATGGCTGCCGCAGGCATTTTATTTTTTAAATAAATTTTTAATTATTAAAAAAAAACGGAAAATTATAAAACAGGATAACAAAAAGCGTCTTTATGTTTACAGATTGTTACCAGCTTTAATAGAAACCTATCTCTAAAACCTGCTGTCCAAAAAGCATAGCTACTATTGATTAATGTTAATATTATACAGCCAGTATGTTGCAAAATTTTCGGCTCATTATAAGCTTTATACACACTTTATATTATATTATCACACATTATACACACAGAACAAAACAGAGCTCTCCTCAGGATTTGCAAGATACATTACACTTTTATGAGATGCTCAGAGAAATAACTTTTCATGCATAATACAATCTTAAAACATTTATTTAAATTAAATATTAATATTATTCTTTAACATTTATTATCGACGGACTAAACACCTAAATTAACACTTTTTACTAATTTTATTTCTTAATATTTTGTTATCTTATTATTATTTATAATTATTATGTCAAGTTGTTTCGTTTTTTTATTTTTCTATAGTTTACTTCGGCTTTTTTAAACCAAATAAACTGCAAACTTAGAAAAACTTTATTGTAGCATTCAATCAACTTTTTCTTTTGAACTCCAGTACGTTTCTTTTACTTCTTTCTTATTACCAATTCAAAGACTCTTTGTTTGAACTAGAAACTTTAGCACAATGAACATAAATAGCAGTTTTACTACGCTAAAAAGCCATTATCTTTATACTTTCTTCAAAGTTCTAACTCAATCAACAAACAATAAAATACGGTAACACTCCAACATTACAGTTTGCAAACAACGGACTTAAAAAAAATGAGATTCTAATTTGTTATTCCAAATGTTTCATATTAAAACATTTTTGAGATTTAAAACCTTATTTATATAAAAAAAAACTTGATAATTAAGAAAGATTAGCTAAAAAAACTAATTTATAAAAAAAATCTTGAAAGAAAAATTGAGTAAAAATTCAGTTTGATAACAATTTATTAATTAGTGATTAACAATGTTTAGTTTTTTTTTGCTTATTTAGTCACAAAGTATGCCAATAGTTGATAAAAAAAATTAAATTAAAATTCTTGATTTAAGATTTTTGATTAACTTAAACTCGGCAATTATTAATTTTTTTATAATAAGATTTACAAATCAAAGTCAATAATTAAAAAAAAAAATTAATTAATTGTTTATTGTAGCATTTTAACGTCATTCTATAATTTAAATAAAAATTATTAAGTACCCATTTTGTACTATAATAACTATGGACCACTTATAGACTTTTTTAAATTGGTTTCACAACAAATAAAATGAATAAATCTTAAAATAAATAGAGATACACAAAAATAACAAATTAAACTACCAAATTCTGTTCAATTACTAGGTATTAGCAACATTAACTTCTTTATAATGAGTTATGAAATAAAAACACTTATCAAAGTGATTAAAAGTTAACAAATTTTCGAAAAAATGTGTAATACAAAGTAGACTTTGACTGAGAGCTGTCGGTAGCCAGGTGGTCAACGACAGTGCGTTTGGAATCTGGTTGGATAGACGCGAGCTCGATTTCCACCCAGGCGAGAGTCTTTTTCTACAAAGAAAATGACTTTTTCCTGGCTACGGGTGTTTCTGTATGTTTGTTAATGTAGGAAGCACAATAGGTCAAATAGGTCGCAGTGCAATATCCCCTGTAAATCTCACTTCAGCGGAAAGAGAAATAATGTGTAAAGTTTGTGATTTGCAAAAATCTTAAAATAATGTGTAAAGTTTGTGATTTGCAAAAATCTTAAACAATAATAAAAAAAAAATAAAAACTTAAATAAAAATTGTTATTTTCTGGTTTACAGTTTTGCTTTTTTCCATAGTTTTTTTCGTGTTAAAATGTTTTTATGATGTAGTAAACAAACAAGTTTAATCAAAAATTAAATTAAGAGTATGTTTTAGGTTACCTTGCAATTTTTGTTTTGACATTCTGAAAAGTTTAAAAAAATTTTAGCAATCAACTTTTTGTTTTTTGTAAATTATGATTGTCGTTTAAACATTTTAGCGTTTTATGCTTTAAAATTGTATATGTATTAGTTATTTGACTTTTCAAATTGATTAAAATTCCTACCCTAAATATCTAATTAACGAAATTTAAAATATGTTATGAGTAAACAACTTCGTTTGAAAAGTAGACAGCGTCAATCGCCAACAACATTTCCTGGATTTGAATACAAAACTCTTTAAAATAGATTGCATGAGCGAGTTTTCAAGTATTCTCAGTAAATTCCCATTTTCATCCTCTTCTCGAAGAATTTTAGCATACTAGTGCATTAGACGATGCGAATTGTGTTTTGTCATGTCACAAGAAGTAAAGGAGGTTGAGCTAAAATTTGGTAAAAGTTTTAGCCGATTAACTGAAACGGCGATGTTAAAATCCAGACAGGTGCTTATAGAGTATGCGGAATGTACAATAATTTCAGTGCAGCACTTTACCGGATTGAAGCGTTCTAAAATTTTATTTATAAAGCTTTTAGAACCGAAATTGTTAAAATAGTTTATATAGAGTATTATACTAGAAAATTAAAACTTATTTAAACACTAACTCTCGGTTTACCTGCCGCTGCTTTTAAGATCAACATTATTTTTAAATGTAAAAATTACAATGGTTTAAAATAATAATTAGCGTTATAAAGAAAACCCCACGAACCTAGGCGCAAATACAGATTAGAAAAAGTTCTGAATAAAGACTATAATAAGATTGATGCAAACTCATTCAAACTAAATCCGTACTCTTTGTTCTTATTAGAACTCTTCAGAAAAACGTAATAGATTCATATTTAAATAAATTTGCATAAAAAAATTGAGCAGATAGTTGCTTAAATGTCAATAAATTTACAACTACCGACATCTATTAGAAGCTAATTTTCTATCAAAAGTTGAGAAACTGAGTCAATTTTAATGAAAACAAATAAAACAAAAAGTATATTGCTGATTGAACAACTATGTTCTCACGTTAAAGTTTTTTTGTCTCGTTCAACGCAAATTTATTTAAACTAGATCCATAAACTTGTTTTGGTCGAATTGACACTTTTCAGCAACTCGTAACCGATTCATATTCGAATAAAGTTGCAGTGACAAATTTGAACATATAAAATTAACATATGTCATTTAGAGTATCCTATATGCATTAAAACATGTAGAAACATGGTTCTCAACTTTTGATATAAGAGAATATTAATTACATTGCAACCTTATTAATCAACTGTACTCCCTACATTTGCAAACATACAAACACTCATAGCCAGCCGAAAACCATCTTCTTTTTTAAAAGAAAAACAAAATCGTACCTCAACTTTTATTGCAGGTTGCAGAAAACAACCTGTGTGAAAGAAATTGTAGTTAAAATGTTTTTTGTAGTAATATACACATAAAAAGTACTAATTATTTGTTAACAATTATTTATTAACATTTATTATCACTATATCAACACAGTAAATAAGCATTCTAGCAATGAGTTAGTATAATATGTCATTGTTATAATGTACACGCTAACACGATATCTGTTGTGATTTCCACCGATTAAATTTTCTGTTGTTCTGAGTTTCTAATGCTTTTTCCATTGTTAATACATCAATAACAATCATTGCATTTATTTCGGCGCTACGAAATTAGCCTAAAGTTAATCAAATATTGTCATCAAACGTAATTAGCTATAACAAAGCGACAGTAATGTGCAAATAATTGAGATTTACTGCTTTACTGCGCCACGATAATAAAATAAATTTGAAATTAATAAATTGATTAAAAATACATTCTTGAAAGCTACAAAAAAAAGTATTTTTATATTCTTGTTGAGTAAAATACCAACATTTTTCAAACATAAAATCTTGTACGAACGGTGGAAAGTTATTTAATATACATCAAGACCATTTATTTCTAATCAACATCAGTAGTTTTTCCAAGCTTAACTTTAAAATCTTTTCCTAACATGATAGAAACAAATCTAAGTTAGTTTGTTAATTATGAGCAATTTATTTTATGTTTTTCTTTAAGACTTGATCATAAAAATTCACATAATTGAAGATTCTTTGAAGTGTAAACCAAAAATACTATTAAAAGTAAATCAATAAAATGCAATTTAAAATTAAATAATCAAGTTATTAGACAAAAGCGCTAATGTGATAACTTAGTTTTTCGATCAGTGATATCTTTTTTGTCTCAAAATTATTTCTCAGAAACAGAATCGATATTTGGAGCAACCTATACATTGGCCGGTAGAAATTTGGTTTCTCAACTTTGGAATAAAAAAATTAAAATTCTGATAGATGTTGCTATATTTATCATACTACAGAATTAATAAATACTTGATTAAATAAGCCTAAATTGTAACTGCAAATGTATTCAAATAATAATTCCATTATTAATATTTCTAGTATGAATGAATTTGCTTTGACCTTATTTAGAAACTTTTTCAAGATTATTTAGTTCTGTTTTTTTTTTCGAAACAGAGAGTATACATTTCTCCATTGTTTATTACTACACTTTTATGATAGAGTAAAAAAAATAAAAAAATACTCTAAACTCAGGTTGCCCTTAACCGATTACATATTTAAAAAAAAGTAACTTTTTTTAACAAAATAATTTAAACCATTAGCAAACTTCTAAAAACTGTAAAAATTAGCGTATTAAGTAAAATAAATTATTTTTTATGTGGAAAACATCAACCAATTTTATTGACAAACCGTGACTAATAATCACAATTATAGGAATAATACTTTTTCTTCCACTAAATAATTACCCAATTAGAGAAATATTATTAATAAATAAAACAGCAAATGAGCTACAATACAAATAATTTACTATCCAAACTGGCTAGCAAATTAAAAAACTTGCTTTAAGATGTTTTTAACGTCATAATAATTTCTAAACATCAGATTTTAAATTGAACATATTTTATAAGTGGGTTAACAAATAAGTTGCTGTCGCCAATAATCTGTGATACATTGTCTACTGTCTGAAAGTGGTACATAAAAATTAAATTAATGAGAAGATGCTTTATGGAATAAAAAACCAGAAAGAGGCGTGAAAAGCTCACTCATAAATCAACAGAATTTATTGATTCCTACACTCTTAAGACCTTTCTCAAAACGCCACACACTTAGCAAAAATGATAAATACAATATTTTAATCTAGCTATCCCGAGCAGAGTTGTTTGTTATAAATGATGCAAATAATATCGAAGCGTGAAAAGTAAAATAAGCCCCTAAAAGTAGCAGAAGCATCAGTAAAAAAACATAACCATTTTATCAAAAAATATTAAATTTACACGATAAATGAGTTTTTCAGTAAATGCTCAGCTTCAAATAACCTATTGAATTAATGAAATGTCACAAGTTGGCATTTTAATAAATTAAAGCAAATGTATCCACGCTCCAGTTGCTTCTGATGGCGTTCAAATAATCATTATGTACGCATAAAATTTAAAATCAAACGAAATTTGTTTGCTATTTTGTTAATAAAAATCAAAGCCAAACTACAACGCATTTTAAATAAAGTGACTAAATTATGAAACTAATAAGCTAATCGCATCTAGATAAAAATAAAATTAAAGCATAGTAAACCAAAAACACTATAATTTTTTTTTGTTTTGATGTCTATTAGACATTTGCTTCCTACCACATTTCCAAATTTAATGATATCTTTTTCTAATTTTTGTATCTCAAACAAATAATGTCAAGAACGTAGAAATAATTGTTATTATTTCCATCAAATGATTAATCAAAATGCCAAAAATAATGCTGTTGCAACAAAAAATTTCAATTAAACGCTGCTAGTGGCAGTTTAAGAAGAACAGTTTTGATTTGAAGCAATACGAAGTGATATCGAGACTGAAACATATCTTTTCTGTACGTTAAAATAAAGTGCACTATTGGTTTAAAAAATTTACAATTTACAGCTAGCATCCTCTGGTAAACGCAACAAAACGATGTTTTTACTAAAGTCATGTTTCGCCAAAACCTGCAACGACTAATTTGGCAATACAATAAAAAAAACAAATATTTTACTTTGGGCAAATTTTTTAAAAAAATTAGAATTGACAGGGGGGCGTACAACATTATTCAAAATTATTAGTCAATGGGTTACAAAAACAAAGAGGTAAGCAGTCGCAAAATTTTATGTGAACAAAAACATGTTGTTGCAGCCAAAATCACATTTATGAGAACATTTCTACTACTGAAAAGTTTGAGAGAAAATGTAACGTTTGTGTATCTTGACTTCGACAATTTCCTTGTTAAATACACAAAACATGTAGTAAAAAGTAATCCCACCAAAATTGAAAGTAAAAACTCAAGATTTACAGATTTATACGCGGGACGCCATTTGGGGTTCTTAAATGGGTGCGATTTTTTAATAAATTTTAAAAACAACAATGATTATCATAAGACAATAGAAGGAAAACTGTTTCAAAAATGAGTGGTTAAACAACTTATTTCTGCTTTGGCCAGTTAAGAAAGAAAAATGTGTGGTAGCTATGAACGATACACTCTAACATTCCGTGCAATTAAACAAACCACCCAGATTCTCTAGTAAAAAGAGAAAAATTTAAGAACGAGTACGTAACCACAGTATTGAATTTAACACAAAATTTACAAAAAAGCAATTGTGAGATTTAATCAAAGCTTTTTAAAATACTAGACAAAAGCGATATTTGGTAGACCATTGCAGGAACATAGACATGATGTTTTTAGATCTCCTCCATACCATTGTGGATATAGTCCTACTGAAATAGTATAGGGGTTTTGTAAACCGTCTTATAACAAGTACATAAAATCTCAATCTTCATGCAAGGATAAGGTTGAGAAGTTATAACTTGAGTCCCTTACTAAATGTTTTCTGTGGCAAAATTATTGAAGACATTGCCAAGAATTTATTTTGACCGATGGCAAAAAACACATTCAAAATTTATCATTTGAAAGCCTACCTTCTTTAATTATATATTTTGATGGGTAAATTTAATTCAGATTCCAATGACTCTGATTGCTTGACAAAACAATGGAGATCGAATAAATAAAGAAAAATACATTTAAGTAAAATTTTAAGTGACTTTAAAATCAAGATGTTTTCAAAGGATACCTGACTGAGTACATTCCAGGAGAAACATCTAAAAAAGACATTTATTTTATAATTCAGTGAATTAAGAAACAAAAAGTATACGTATTCTGCATATTAGTAAAATGCCAAAAAATTGAATGGTATCTACAAAAAGTCTGTAGTAGGAAAAACAAGCTTATGAAGAGCCAAGAATGCATAGAGTAAAAATATTAACGTCCCATGAGGAAAATCGTTAAAGAAAAAGAAAAAAAAAGAAAAATATTTGACAGGCTTACTTTTTTACAACGGCAATTAGGGCAGCATTTTTAAAACAAATTCAAACAAACAAACCTTTTTATTTCTCATTTTCTTTACATCTGGCAACTTAAAACATACAACCTCATATTGAAAACTGAAAATGACAATTTCCATTCTGTTATTTCTAAGAAACTACTAACAAAATTACCAGGTCGTCAAAAACTCCCGTGACGCAAAAACATTGTAAATATATTTTAATTTCAGATTAATTTAAAACTGAGATAAAATTTATAGAAATGGAATTTAATATTAAAGTTAATTTGTTATGTGATTGATTGGATTTGGACAACCATTTATAATTTAAAATGTTGATTAATGTAATCGAGATTAAATTAATATTAGTTTAATTCAGTTTCTACAAACCTATTCTAAAACTTGATAATGCTTGAATAACTTTTATTTACATAGAACAACTAGTTTATCTAGTTACGGATCTGTTTTCTTACATTGATAATATATAGGTACAAACATCTATGATTGTATACTAGAAGATCATTAATGTCTACGCCACAAAGTCAAAAAATGGTAGAGTAATAATTTTTTTATTATTATTTAATTGTCACATTCTAAATAGTGCCAGAGCACTAAATCTGGTTTAAAGGATTGATTGAGCACTGCAGCTCAATGAGCAGAGATCAGGTAATAAAAGAGTTTGTGTCAAAGAGCAAATTAATATACCTAATTAATAGAGGTTTAATATTGTTTGGTAGTAAGTGTGAAACATGGTTAATGAGGTTAATATTTGACTAACGCGTTTTGAAATTTACTATAATATTTTTTTTTCATAGATTGTATTATATCAAGGTTCTAATCTTGTGTTATTACTTTCTCTTTAATGATAATTAATAATTGGGCTTGTGAACAATCATTTGGGGCTTGTATCTATAGATACTATTATTTTTGTTGTGGTGTTATAAAGTTCCGCTGCCTTACCTACTTTACTATCATCTAAAGTCTATTTTTTTATAAACAATTGTCAAACAGTTTTAATGTTGGCATTGCTATTTAAAAGTAAATGTTGAGACCGTGATTTCTACGGTTATAAAGCAAATTTCCCACATAATTTTAGAATTTTTAACACTGACATTTGTTTATAATAAAAAACAGACATATAATTGCTTTATCTTTTTTTCTGGCATTTGTTGCTCAGCATTTTATTTAATGTTTTTACTTGTATTATTTCTCGTTTTTATTCCTATTCTTCTGAATATGTATTTGTCTAAAATATTGTTTCTGTGTGATACTCATGCAATAAAACAGATTATTTAATTTTAACTTTGAACATCATCTTATTATCATATACTGCTATTTTAGCATAACGACGATTGGTTTACTCTTTTTTTAAGTTTTATATGATTATTTTGCAACGATTTGTTTAATAATGTTTATTGTTAGTTTGTTAATTAAAGTAAGGAAGAAAATTCTAAATGTCAGAAGTTTTCAAAATATAAAGCCCTACAAATTCAATTAAATTTTTCAAATGCTAAAGTTTAACACGTTTATTCTTTGTCAAAAAAAGATAATATATATCAAAGCCAAACATACTTAACTGTCAGGTTGTTTTACTCACATTATAATAATTACTACATCTCAAAAAATGTTTTAATTAATGTTTATTATTTACGCACATCTTATCGTTGGCAATTGTTTAAGTAGTAATCCAAAGTTTTAGTGTTTTTTGAATAAAAAAAAGTTTTTAGAAAACTAAGTAACTAGATTGAAACTAAAAAAAAAATTAAAATGGAATTTGGAATCTTTGACTTTAAAATGACATAAACAAGATGATAAATCCTTAGTTCAACCTTTTAATTATGGTGGTAATATTATTAATGTTATTAAGCTAATATATTCAAAATATTACATATAAATGAAAATTTAGTAGTTTTCTATTAATATGACTGCTAGGCTTAGATAATTTACTTAAAAATATAATTACTCCATTTAAGTGTTATGCGTTTCATGAATGTGAAGAATCATTTTTACCTCAAACTTTAATTTCAATTCATTTGCCACAGACATACTCATAAAATCTAACCTAAATTAAGTGCTGATTTGCTTAAAAGTAGTAAATATTGTATTCTGCTCTCAAGTTTGGTTCTAAAGTAGTAAAAAATAAAAAGTTAGTATTTAGAAATAGAAATGTATGGCTCGACTAATATAAATATACATTTATCAGTTATTTTTCTTAGAATACAAGTACAGCCAAACTTGCTGAAGCTATTGGTTGGAATATTCTGTTGACGTGCAGGAAGACGGTGAATCATTACTTAGCATTATTTGCCAAAAACAGCAGGTATAGATCTGCGCAAATAAGGCAACTTTATATCCGCTATTTTTAAAAGTATTTTAAACAAACAAGTTTAAAGTCACTAAGTGACAATGAATCTAATATCGTTAACGTCTGTACTTCTGATTTTTTTACTGTTGACAGCATTTTCAAATCATCAAGCAAATAATTCTTTTCAAGTTTTGAACTTGTTAGGTTTATTTCCTGCTGCGTTTTCTCAAAACTATTAATTTAACCATTATAATCTTTAAAATGATGAGTGGGACAACTGACTTATGCAATAAGTGGTAGAACTATTTCAATCAATTCAATTTCTTACAGTGCTAAATTTTTTTTTCAACTTTATGAATTTAATAGTATTTATAAGATATATGCTTCCTGGTCCTTAGAAGTTTCGTTGCAGTCTATTTTTGTATTTTATGCAACTTTTCTACTGTAAAATTTTTATTAACAAAAGGTAATCTTGAACATTTAAAAAACTTTTATTGCTTGGAGTTTTGCGGATTACTGGACAAACTGTCATTTTTTATTTTATCAGTTTTCGAATCTTTTGACCTGTTTTTCAAAAAAAATGAAAAGTCGGCCTTATCTGTGACTTCATTGTGAATAAAATTTTTCCCACCAGATAGAAAGCATTTATTGCTAATAAAAGCGTCAAATTGAGAAATACTCTTATCTCTAATTATGAACAATAATATTTGTCTTTAAAACAAAATTTTGAATTTTTTAATTTACCATTTCCTATTATCTTGCTACAAAAATAAGATTTCACCACATTTTTTTTTGTTTTTGTGAGAAAACGACTTGAAATTTAAAAATAACGAATTTGGGAAATTTTGTAATTATTTTGACATTAGTGAAGCAATTGTTTTAAATACTATTATCTGTTCACACCAACTCATAGACTTGGCAGACTATAACGCCAAATTACCACCCGTTATAAAGTCAAAAAAAAAATACTTAAAAAGAGTACAAATATTTTAAACAGAGTGTTAAGATGAATCAAGAGTGGCTCTGCTTTTTTGGCAGCAAGTCTTAGGTCTGTTTGTACTAAAGCCGGTAAAAATCTGTAAAAATGAGATCGCTCACGCGATGGCAAAGAAATTTTTGTAAATTTGAGTATATCAATTTAATTAGTTTGAGATATTGATTTTGAGCGCTGTAAAACCAAAAATACATATTCTTATGCTGTTTGAAAATTTTTCGTTTTCTTCTAAAATAATTAAAAATTCACTTTACATTCAGAAAATAACGCAAACGCCAGCGACCTGGCACTGTGCTCAAATATCCATGTCAATTGTAAATAAAGACCTGCGATACCAGCTTAGCATAACGGCTCTAATAATTAATTATAATTAATCAATGTTATTTTTGAAATGTTAAACTGTGTCTTCATGAAATGCAGGTTGAGCATCTACAGCGCATCAATTTTGATTACCAAAAAGTCTATCAGTGTTTTCAAATTTTTTTAGCTAGTTTTAGTACGAACTGACCTGCTGCTAAAAAAACACATGCATCCTCGATTGATGTTAATATTTTACACCCTGTATATTAATGCTTGCAGCTAATACCAGCAATGCTGTTTGCGGATATAAAGCGCCGCAATTGTGTCTAGTAATTGACCGTTTATAAGATAGGTTTGAGGACAAGCAAATAAACAATATTCAATAAAAAAACCAAAAAAGAAGATATCTTATAGAAAATAAATAAAAATTAATTGTGACGTTTCTAAGACATTTTTCGAACGAAGCGATACCTTTTTCCGTTTAACAAAAACTTTTGAGTTGAATAAAAAAAGTGGAAACAAAAGAATACGTAAAAACATTTAAAATTAGTGTGCTGACCAATTCAAACTTGGAAAAAGTCATGTGAATAAAATATTAAAAAAACAAAATCAAAATTAAAATTAATTTTATGAAAATGAAAGCTTCAAACAAAACAGACGATTTTCAAAATCTAAACATTTTGCATTAAACAACCAATTATTAAAATTTGGTTTTGCAATGTACGAAGTCAAAATTTCAAAACTTGTTTTTGCAAGGGGCTAAATATTTGAAATTAACAAAATTAAATATTTTATATTATTGGTTAAAAAATCTTTGTACGCCAGAAAACCATAAATTAGTTACCATCTCTGGCAAAAATCTGTTGTTAATTTGAACAATGTGAAAGAATAGAATAAATAAAATTTTTAAATTATTTAATAGTACGCTTATAGAGACATTTTTAACTCACAACGTTTTTTTTCAAAATATTATCTAAAAAAACCTTTGCTCTAAAAAACAAAAAGTGTTTTAGCAGAAAAATATTGAAAGACAAAATTTACTGTATTTTTTTATTTTCTGCCAACATAACCGCTGAAAAATTAAAGCTACTGATTATTGAAAAAATTGGATGTTTTAAAAGATTTCATGTAAATAAATTTTTAATTGATTAGTGTTTTAATTAAAAAAAATAGATACTAGAAGAGGTCTAAATTATAACTAATCAAAATTCGAAAAAAACCGATTGCCATATGATTAATCATTGTTTAATTGATTGAAATAGCTTTTTGTTTAATTTGTTCAAATCAATTGAGTAAATAAACTAATATTAACCCATAAAACCCATTAATAAGAATAACTTGTAAACTACTATTTTGATCTTAATCAAATTTAAATGCAACCACATGGAAAGCATCAGCTTTTAAATAAAAAAAGTCATCAAAATCGGTTTACCCAGTCAAAAATTCTGAGGTAATAAACATGAAAAAAAAATACAGTCAAATTTAAAACTTCTCATTTTTTTGAAGTCGATTAGTAGTATATTAAAAAACAAGTTTCATAACATTTTGAAGCACGTATACAAATTTATAAAAAAGTGGGGAAGCCACAAGTTGTTTAAGAAAATAAGTGCCTTAAGGTCTTGTAAAACCAGTTTGTTATGTAATTTTTTGTAATTTGCTCTTTTTTTGCCGTTTTTAAACATGTTTTTTTTTTAAGTTGAGTGATACAGGGATTTTTGTAGTAAGTTAGCAATGTTTTGATTTAAAAAAAAATATTTTTTTTTATTCAAAGTCATTATTATTCAAAATACAAGAATAGAAAAAAACTTACATGTACGCCCTTTAAAATCCGTGAAATAGCGAAAAACACAATTAACAATTTGCAACCTAAATGCCGACTGGAATATGTAAGGCAATATAAAAAGTTCCAAACATGGTGTAGTAAAAACGAAATTTAGAATTTTTACCTTCAGATGGATGAGAAGTGGAAAAAAGTCAAGTTAAGTTTTGCCAACCTAAAAAAATTTTTAAAATTAGGAAAAAAAAAGATTTTCAGAAAAAAAAAAGATTGGTATTTTATTGGCCTTTAACCGCATCAAAACTTATGACGTAACGTTTTTCTATTGAGTCTATTAGAGTATCAAAATAGAGGTCAATTGCAAAAATTTTTACTTAAAAACCGTATTTTAACAAATGAGCATTAAACTAATTGACCATTTCTCTCTTAGATGCTCAGTGAATACCTAACACTGAAACTTTTCTGAAAGCTAAGGGATTATTAGTCAGTTGCAGCACTTACGTATTTCAAATACTATTGTCATACATTGATCATACGTTGCAAAATATTAAACATTTCAATATTTGATTAAATTTTTATTTTGTATGTTGTACAAAAACTTGATCTTCAAAGAGCAAAAATATTATTGTGTTTTGTAAAAAAATAGTATATTGTAAACCTAGGCGGCAAAGTGGTATTTTTCCAGGCCGAGAGAAGATATGGACAGGCGAGCCAAAGGCGAGCCTGGCCATTTCTCAAGGCTTGGAAAAGCACTTTGCGGCCGTGGTTTACACATTATTTTTTATCCTACACAAATTACCTTATAATCGAGCATTATCTTAAAATTGGTTTGAGGTTATTAACGCCAATCGCCAATTCAAAATGTCAAACCTTGACAGATGTCAAAAATTTATGGACTATTTTACTGTCGTAATTTACACAATTTATCTTGCACAAAAGCAGTTTTTTAATAAATGTGATTTAAAATTTCATCACCGCTCATGAATAATGGGACGTTTAGAGTGTCCTTGGTGCGTGACGTTTGTTTAACCGTTTATTTAGCTTTAATATCTCTTATAACCGCGACGCCTAGCGGAGAAAATCAGATTTTTTTTTCTCGGCTAGCCGTGAAAGTACATCATTTCTCGGCTAGCCTAAAAATAATGTATTTTCTCGGCTGTCGAGAGACGACAAAATTTCATTTTGAGTTGGTGTAGGATAAAAAATAATATTCAACCATTAACCTTAACAATTAACCAGCATCGCGTAACTTAGAGCAAAGTTATTGCAACTATGTATAATAATCGTTTACATAGTAAATATGTTTTACACGACTTTTTGAGTCAATAAATGTTTAGTAATGACAAAATAATTGTTCAACTTACTATAAAATAACAGCATTGCATAGTCGGTTTACAAATATGTTTGATGTTAATTAAAATATTTGTCTACCAGAGTCAAACATGCTAAGTTAGAAATTTACACATTATAATATGTAACTTTAGCGTTTAATGTAAATGAATACTGTGTGCTAGTGAAGTTGCATGATTAAACTTTAAAGGTATAAGAAATGTGTTGATGCGAGTGCAACTGAGCTTGCTATTTAGAGTACCTAATGAACGATGCAGTCTCATTTGCAAACACTAACCGCAAATAATATCCCAACAGGGATAAGCTGTCGCGTATAAACTGGAGTTGTGTTTTATGGAAAATCGACAGTGGATAAATTTGGCTTTGTTCGGGTAATTCACACATGATTGTGATGAACAGTGAATAATGTTCCCACTTCATCCTCAAGAGACTACGCCCCTAGACTATAAATTGAAAAAAAAAACGTTTTAAATTGTAACAAAACTAGAATTTTTGGATATTTGTTATATAATAGGATAATTATTCGTTTTACCAAAATAGACAAAAAACATATTATTTTCTAAGTTTAATAAAACAAATTTAATAAAAACTTTTTTGAAAGTTGCATTGTATACAAAGTTGGCTTCTTTGCTACTTGATATTATTATAATAAATTTACAAACCCTATGAAGACGTCAGCTGTACTAAATGTGAACACAATAACTACACGCCTAACATATTTTATTGATTATAAATGAATATTATTTGGAATCCGTGTAGTAAACTTCTGAAGTTTTGTCTTTAGTTATTGTTCTTTGGGAGCAATGAACTGAACTTGTGTGGAACGGCTACAAGATAGAAATTCAACGGTGGCTTGCGTTATTCACTTGGAAGTTTTGGACGTTTGCCTAAATATAGACCAGCCGTTTAATCAATTATATTCTTTTTTCAGTTTGAAGAAAGTTGTTCGTAGATAAAAATCGACTTTTTAGTAGTTTCCGTGCTATAAACATGATTTATTATTAGGGTCTGACAGGAAACTACACCGTTAATATCAAGATGACAACCACATAATCTTAACACATGAATTAGCTACAAATGTTGTTATTAGAACTCAAAGCAATCTGTTACGGTAACATAAATTTTAGATTACATTTTTTCACGCATTTTTAGTACATATTCCACTGCATTATATTGATTTTGCTTTTTTTATATTAAATGTTTAAAAATATGGCATAAAGGTAGGTCAAGTTTCAAAATTTCTATTGTAATAAATCTGAGGTCAAGAGTTTCATGTTATAATGAAAAACCAGCGATAAAATCAATCTTTAACCGATAATAGATTTTAAGTTAAATTACAAGTTTTCTACCTGTTGACGTAAAAAGCAAACATACCAAAAAAACAACCACAAGATTCTCAAAGCTTTAACAACTTATGACATTGTAAAAGTCAAACAAATGTAAAAGAAAAATACAATGTTTTCAGTAGGCGTCTTAAACAACCATTGGTGAAAAAAATGTTTTATACATTTTGAAACTCTCTATATATTTTTATTTATTGACCGGTCGTCCGCTCAATGCGGTTATTTACGACCATGCATTTTCAGGAAACTCGCTTTTTTGTTGTGCCAATTATAACCCAATAATCTTATAGTTTTGAGTTTACTGTAATATTTCATAACTTGTAAATTTTTGATAAAATAAGTGTAAACTAATATTACCTTAAAACACTAGTTTCCTCAGTCATCTCTGCTTCAATCACTAATCGGTTGAGATAATTCTAATTGCAGTAAGCCACGTGATATTACTACTTTTTTAATAAAAAATACTGCAATTGGCTGTTTTCATTAGTTTGAAAAAATACAGTTTAATTGAGAACACTTTCTCCTTTTGTCTAAGTCGGGTGAAAAAAAAGCCAATTAAACATATCACAAAAAAAACTTTTTTATTTTAGTTTCTTAGTAGAAAAATAAACATTGTTTATAAACTTGTAGAATAATTGTAATTAAAAAAAATTACTAAATTAGATACAATTTAATTATAAACAATACGAGTTTAGTTGTATACCAACTCCTAAGAGGTCAGTAGACTGTTACAATATATTGTTGTACTTGTGATCAAATCAACAATTTTGTGACATTTGTTAGATTTGGCGCTTATGTCAGATTTTTATGTTGGACGATAGTTTTTCAGTTTTATTTATATTATTAACTTTTGAGAACATTTTATTTATACAATGTTAATGAGTTTGATTTTGTTACATATAATAATGCCAATTAACAATAAGTGAACCAATTAATTCCATCAATTTAATTTGATGATGCACGATGTAGAAATCGAATTATTCTCTTCAATTTAATAGATTATTATATTTTCAAACTGAAAGAAAACGGTTTCTTGCAGATTGATAAAGAATACAGCTAGATTT
Organism: Lagria hirta; assembly: GCA_947359425.1. Lineage (NCBI taxonomy): Eukaryota > Metazoa > Arthropoda > Insecta > Coleoptera > Tenebrionidae > Lagria > Lagria hirta. Next base: position 8,815,178 of record OX375797.1, on the reverse strand, counting down.
TAGAATAAGTTTATTAGATCATACCTAGGTTGATTAAGTTAGTTATTAATGTAGATGTAGAAATCGTATTATTCTCTTCAATTTAATAAATTATCATATTATTAAATTGAAAGAAAACGGTTTCTTGCAAATTGATAATGAGTACAGCTAGATTTTGGAATAAGTTTATTAGATCATAGGTTGATTAAGTTAGTTATTAAGCATTTTTTTTTATTCAATTAAATATTGATTTGATAAAATTAATAACATTTTTGCTACACGCAATGTGTCGTCCTACTATCGTATCAGTCCCAAAACTGGATGGCTGTTTTATTATAAATTTGTAAAAACAATCATCCCGTTTTAAGACTGATACAGGCGTAAATAGCGTGCGGCATTTTATACTAGCCGTATCAGAATAATTTAGATTCATTAGGACACATGATGAGCTTTTGATTAATTTGTTTAAGTTTAATTAAAAAAATAGCCAAGCAATAATACGAAACTTAAAACTATCCCTTCCCCGCATAATTTTTAGTTATATGTTTTGTTATTGTTGAATCAATATTAATAGTTATTATTATCTACAGCCCCAAGCTCAATTACAGATATAGGGTGAAATTAGTGGCAATAGTTGGTAAAGGTGGCAGCCCGACATTTTGGCATTTCTGGCAATATTGACTTGGCATTGACAAGAATGATAAGTAGGATTGCCAACTCAATTTTGTCTGTTACAGTAGTTATCATTGTTAAGAACAGATAGCGCCTTATTTTTTTAAATAAAATTTATCATACTACCAAGTTCAAAACACTGCAAACTGAAATTTTTTAACTTAAACCACATTGTGTAGCATTTAATCAATTTTTTAAATCGAGATAATTTACTGGTTATTTTGCAACACAGTAGCATATACTTTACCGCATTCTGTTTTAAGATCTAGTTTCTATTGACGTAAGGCCATCTTTACCCTTTAGGAGGGCAAAAACATTTGCTGCACTTCTGAATAGTTTAATGCTCCGTTTTGTAACAGCAACCATCTTACAGAAGCCTTTTTATTGCATTGAGTTGAAGTTTGTTCAGTCTTGAAACATTCTAGAATTTTAATTGATGATGGTAAATATCCTGATGGAATGCCTATAATTCCTTAAAATCAAGATAAGCCTGCTATTTGAGACTTTGGAAGTTTACTTACTATGGCTTTTTTACATTTAAGACTATTTTAAAATTAACTGGTGCAGCTGCTTTACCTTAAAAAATAAAATAATTAAAATTAACAAATGTAGAGATACTTTTTGAAATTTTTTGTTTTTTCCTATAGCAAATGGAACTTTTGATGCTAGTAATGAACAAGATTGAGCATAATTTTTATTAACAAAAAGTCAGCTTCGATAAAAAGTCATGTTCTTTTTTGATACAGCGAGTTTCTATAGCTAATGTTTCTTCGGTTTAATAAGATGCAAAACACATGCAAAAACTCTTTTTAAAATAATTCATTCTTTTTATTACATATTTATAAATTAAAAAAAATAAATATAAAATTTTTAAAACTAAATACTATTTAATTTTTCTGCCTTACAATTAGCATGAATTTATGTAACGGTCTAGTTGCAACTTAGCAGCATCTACAATGAAATTGATCAATATACTTTTGAGCTTATAATACGTAAGAGCTAGCTAGACCAGATGCTCAAAGCCCAAAACAACTTGTATTAATTAAGATTTCAACAACTTTGAAGATTCATCACTATCAGCGCCTAAGTTAAAAGTTTCTGCTCAATTTCATAGAATCCACAGCTTCCATAGACATTCGGAAGCACTTACGAAGGTCAAGAATTAATATAAGCCCTTTATCTGTATTACGCTTTCGCTAAGATCTGCTGGATTTAACCCTTTAAATCGCCCATTAGATTTCACCGTTCATGCAAATTCTTCTAAAGATAACCAAATGTGAAAGCGGATCCCTTTATTGTATTTTTTATTACTTTTAGGAATAGCCACAATGATTAGATAGGATGTTTATACTACAATATTAAATCCCTTTTTTAACTTTAACCTTTCGACTAAACTCGAATGTTTTCAGAGTTAATGTGTGGAATTTTATGCACCAATAAAAAAACACAACTTTCAAAAATTTCCTCAGTTATCTGTTTGAAATGAAAACAATGTTTAACTGCTGCAAAATTGATCGTAATGCATCTTTATTATTTTTAGATATGATCAACATACGGTCTTTAGTATCAAAAATAAAGGTGTTCGTTCTTCTTGCGATTTAATGAAAAAATTTGATGAAAAAAATAAATTGATAAAGCCGTTCCTTGATTTCTGAAATACAATTTATGGTTTCTGAATTACAATTAACGCTTTCTAAATTACAAGTTACACTTTCTGAATTACAATTTACTAATCTGAATTACATTTCATGCTTTTTGAATTACTAATCTAATTTTTTAAACTGAATTACAAGTTAAACTTTCTGAATTACACTTTAAAAAGGTGTAGTGTAAACTGTTTGATTATTATCGATTTCTATCCCAATTTTTTTTCACACTTAAACCAAGATTTTAAAATAACAGTTTTTGTATTATTACAGTTTATTAGTTGGACTTATTGGATCATAAGTGATTCTTAAAGTCTGGGTGAAATATTATTTACCTTTCAGGCCAAATTTTATTGCATTTCAAATAAACTTGCAAAATGTTAGTAGATTCATGATCACTTTTACTTTATTTTTACTTTGTGTATTTGAACCATGTTTGATATTAAAAACATTGCAATTTTGAAATGACATTTCAATTGAACGTTTATGTCATTAAAAACCTGTAGATAGATATAGTAGTTTTCCAACGTCTTCAAATAAACATTTCTTATTACGTTTGGAATGAGCTTACTATTTCGAAAAAAATTAGTTTACAAATAAATTAATATTAAAATATATGTTAATATTTTATTAAAATAATTTAGATTAAATTTGTTTGCGGCGCTTTTAATCATCAATTCGATCTATACACTTGTCACAATACATGAAGTTCAATAAAAGCAAATCGTTGCCTTTGTTCTATTAGTGCTTTTTTTCCTAAAATACAATTAACTTCTTTTGTAAAGTTGGTGAATAAGACTTATTATGTTCAACTCTATTTGTCTCCGAAGCACAATAATTTTGCTGGATCTAAGAATCATTACGGTTTGTGGCAAGTAGAGATAATATTATTCTTTCAATAATATAAAATGAAATAAAAACAGCCAAAATAAAAACCACCCTTCAATTTTCAATTAACTAGTTAAAAATCCATTTAATAATTATATTAAAAACAATAACCACAAATTATGATTTAAGCTCAAGAAAAATAGTAAGTTTGTTTTTTAAAAAATTACCAAATAAATTTGCAATATCAAGTTTGTATTAAAAAAAACCTAAACCAAATATAAAATGTTAGACTGAATTGAGATCTAAATAAAAAAAAACAAAAGTGAATGAATAGAATATACGACTTTTGTTTACGCATTCTTTAAAACGTACCCATATGCAGCATACTATAAAGTATAGCTATAAAAGAAATTATAAAACACCTATGAATTTTAGCGATTTTAAAATCATCACATTTTAAAATGTAGCATTTTAAAAGTTTATATTAGCTTATATTTTGTTATAAATTTATCTGCTTTAAATCAGGCAATTTATTGCTTTAATGCGATCTTATTAATAGCATATGATATATAATTTAGAGCTTTTACCGTTCTAATATTGTTCTTTTATATGTCAAATTTAAAGTTACAAATATCAAAACTCTTATTATGGTTTTTTGTACAAAAAATAAAATAAACTGAGTTTTTGCAATTAAAAGTAAATAAAAATTAAGTTGTTAACTTGGTGATACTAATCACTCACAAAACACATGATGTTTTGGTATAAGAAAAGATCATAGCAATTTGTCATTTGAGTTGGCAGCGGTTTAACTTATTAGTCATATTTTTCTATATTCAATGTTGTAAATAGCAATGCAAATCTGTCTTCTGATTTGTTTGCACATCTTCCATTGTTGATAAATAAGATTAACACGTGAGCTGCCGTAAAGTAAACTAATTAATGAGTGCCTTATTAAATTTCTCAATTAAAGTTTACTCAAAAAAATGTGTAAGTAAAAACAACTTATAAAGTAAAATAAAATCCTACTTGAATAAAGTAAACTCAATAAAATTTTGCGAGCATCAAAACAATTTACACAAAATGATTGTTTGCACGCAGAACATGACGAAAAACTTTGGCATGACTGTTTCCAAGGAGCTTTCTCTTCAACTGTGTGATAAACGTCTAAAATTTTATCAGATCGTTCTATAACACGAAAACGTTTATCAAAGTTGTAACAAAACCAACCAAAAAATCATAAAAAAACTTCGAAAAATTTTTGTCTGATATGTCTTTTTTTATATCTGTTTTTCCAAAATCAAAAAGATGTCAATTACAATGTTTCGTTGATAAGTCTTCAAACCAATATTTTTTTTAATCTTTTTTTTTCTCCAAACATACATTAGGGCTAATTTGACTAGTAGAAAAATCTGAAAATAAGAACCATAATATTTCTTCTAAACTGAACTAACATGTTATATTTTTTAAAAAAGATTTTTTTAAAAATCGATACAGAAAGTAGAAATTTGCGCTTTATTTGAGAACTCAAATGTAAACTTTTCTGACAACACTAATTTGCACTGAACAATTTCAATTCAATCAATTAACTAAATTTATTTTGTAACATTAGAATAAAAAACTTTTGTTTAATCTCAAACATTTCAAAGTCATGATGTTGAAAACAGAGATTTTTACAAAAATGTCAAAATTGATGTGTTATAGATAGACTGATGAAATGTAACTAAACTAAATTTGCCACCAGAGCCTCAATTTTTGACTAACATTGTCGCAGCCAGCGTGGCAATTAAGCCTTTATTACTTTAGAAGAAACTTTTAAGTCATTCTTAGTTCTATTAAAATAAAGTCAGCAGTAGAAATCCAGTCAAATTCTTTTAATAAAATTATTAAAACAAAACGCTTTTAAATAAAAAAAATTTTGTTAAATTTAGCCAATCGTTTAAAATAAATTTTTAAAATAATTTTGCTATTAAAAAATTGATGATAATTAAGATGTTAGGATATATTTTACCAAAAATATAATACAGATGTATTAAAAAAAACGAATTTCATATAGAAATTTAAGTAGGTTATACAATGACTTGATTTAACTAAGATTAAATTGCATACTTTATCACCTTTTGAATCAAATTTACATGTTTTCTGTTTGTTGTGCTCACTACTTTTTTTTTAAACTAATAATGAACATCAATTTTTGTAATATTTTCAAGAAACAATGTAGTAATGCCCATCTGTTTATAAATCATTTAGATCAACTCCTTTTGCGCAATTTAGCTTGATAGATTTTTATTGTCGTTGATAGTATAATCACTCCCTCAAACGTCAAAACTCATCCAATAATACACGAAACGCCTGTATCTGCGTATAAACTAATCAAATATATACATATGTTCAAAATTGTATAGCAAGAAAAAATCTAAATAATTTTTGAACGCACAGTATAAAAATGAGTGTAGTGAGCGTATTGATTGACTTTGAATTTGATTGATTTTGAATCGGGTGCTTAAAATTCATATTTACATTTTTACTGGACAAGAGACACATCATTTCAATATTCTCCTCTGTTCAGCTTTTGTTTCCATTTAAAAAAAAATGCAATTATATCATTGATCAATCTGAACACAAAGTTACCGTCCAAGCAAAACATGAAAACACAAATCTACTTTGAATATCCCATTGTGCTTTAAGCTATACTGAAGCGAATTGCAAAAGCAGATCCAACTAATTGAAAAACACCTCTTTATTTTTGCCGTTAGGGAATTGTTCAATGAGAAATTCATTACGTCAATTTGAGTAAAAGGTTAGACAATAATTATCAATAAAAAACGTTTTTAATTTTTATTTTGTTTTCAGTTTGTCGCTTGATTGAAAAATTTAATACCAATAGAAATGTTCAAATTTTCCAACATCAAAGCGTTGAATCGATGATCTTGAATATTTAATTTTTTCTAAAGCAACTAAAAGTTAATTTCCTAAACCCAATTTAAAACAAAGCCAAAAAAAAAGCCAAGGCTTGCTTTTTGCAAACAATTTGTATTTGTTTGAAAAATAAACAAAATTTACATAACGGCACCATAAATTTTACTTTACGCAAATTTTTATTACACAGTTACTGTTCTGTGAAACAATTAACTAAACGGCTAATTTGTTTGACATTTAATTAAAATATTTTAAATAATTCATGTTGAATTTAGAAAATGAGAAAAAAAATGCTGTTTAAAAAATTTTAAATATTAAGTATTTATTATCCAAGAAAAATATGCAAATGCTGATACCGACCGACCGTTTTATAAATAAGTACTTAACTCCCAATTGATAAAATTTATTTAAAAATTGATGCTTGAGGCAAGAATATTTGCTTATATTTATAAGCAAATAATGTAATATCTGAAAATCACATTAATAAAATAGAGCTGATACTTCTATAGGTCAGTATTCAGTTATTTTCAGTGTATGCACCTGAATGACTCGATTACCGTCCCACAAGCCCTTTGACCGAGATTTTATAAAATTGTTCCGTTTTAAAACAAAAAGTGTGAAATGTCTATCTGAACATATTTTTGAGCTTAACAATATCTCCAAAAGAAGTGCTTTAAATTCATTTTGTGAAATCAAAACTTATGGTAAAAACATTGTTGTAAACATGTATGTTTGTCATCCTAAGATTATTTGTTCTACAATCTAATACCCAATATATTTTCAAAAAAATAACAAGCAGCATAAAAGTTCTTAAAAATTTTAATAAATCAATTAATCACAAGTTCAACGTCGACAGATTAAAAATTACAGATAACACCAAAACTGTTGCTTCGAGACTTTTATGATCTAATGTAATCTCTACATTTATAAACACCTACTACTCCCAGACAAACACCATTTTTTTAAGAAAAAGATTCTTACTTGGGTGGGAATCAAACCTACTTTCACCATACGATCAGGCTCAGAAGCACTTTGACCACCATGCTATCGACCGACTCTCAATGAAACCCTCGATGTCATTTTTAGTTTTTATAAAATGTTGTATGTTGAAGTTGTATGTTAACTTTTCATTGTTTAACAAAATATAAGTATCAAATACAGCATCTAGTTATTAATATAAAAATATTTTAATAATGCCATTAAACGGGTGAGATAAAAAAACTTTTTTTCTTCAAACGTCAGAGAAGTACGTCATTTTTGAATTAGGTTGCCATAGTTTAAGTTTCACTTCTCCGCCGGCGGCAGAAAAAGTACTTTTTCTGCCGCTACAAATTTTTTTGCGTTTTTGTTATTTTCCTGTAAATAAATAACTAAACATTAAATTAATATCATAAATTTATTAACGAATTATAAAAAAACAACTTAATTATTTGCCACCATAGTAAAAATTAAATGTGCAATTACTAACATTTTTAAAATGAGAACCGTTTGATGCAACTGATGACCCCGAATCACAAGAAACGTGAACGCTAGTTGCTGAAACATTGCTTGCGACGGACTCTGAAGGTAAAACTAGTGGCGAAGAGGTGCCAGCGATCAAAATTTTTCCAGCGGTTTCATTTTTGTTGCTGATGGAGTCTGCAATATAACCTTCGGCACACGATGTGCTCTTCCATCCGCCTAGACGTTTCAGACCGGTGATATCTCCCCCAGAATCTACAAATATTGTGGCTGACGTTCGCCTTAAGGAGTGTCCAGTAAATAATTTCCAATTTGGCAACTTCAAAAATAAAGCTACATCTTTTGCTACGCTTCCAATTTTATGAATGCCCATAACTGACTTATAGCATTTCCCGTTATGAAATTTCACAAAAAGACGATCCTCCTTCATGTCTTTTGGTCTCAAATTAACATATTTCCTGTATATGTTAATATTACGTTCTCCGACAATAGCAAAAGACCGTGGTTTCTCTGTTTTATTAAGGGGAATCTTCACATGTATCAACGAGCCTAGGTCTTCGACGTCCTCAACTCTCATATTCACAAGTTCGTCGTATCGGCACGCCCCTGCTACTCCAAACAAGAAAACAGTCTGTAAAACATAATTTATAATAACAATGTTTATAATATATATATATTATTGCAAAATACCTTAATTGCTAAATATTGTTCGTTGGGTGCATTCTCTAGAAACTCCTCAAATTGTATTTTTGTGAAGACATCAGCTTTCTTCGGAATGTAGCCTTTATTTTGCTGTTTTAAATAAGCACGAAGCTTCAAGTACTTGGCCAAGTCTGCACCATCTTTGATACTTAGCATGGTTCGTAACATCGAATATTGTGACCACAAAGTCGAACTCTTCATTTTCATATCTACTGATAAATGCAAGAAGTACGCCAGCAACACATCTTCTGAGTAATCCATCACATTACTCTTAGCGCACCAATTAGTAAATTTCTTGTATGCTAGTTCATAAAGTTTTTTGGACTTTCGTGGAACGAGGTTTTCTGTTGCCTTCTGAGCTGCCTTTGCGATTTCACTAATTGCCTTCGTTTGGTCACTACTTTCAAACATAGCGGACTAAAAAATTAAACAAAATTTAAGTGTAAAAATCAAATAAAACAATAATTACTTACCAATTATTGTTAAAACGTGCAAAATGTGAAATTTTTTCGCTGTTGTTTGGAGCGTTGTCAAGGAAACTTCAGTTTAAATTCAAAGCACTCTTTTTGAAACTAACAAATTAAAATAAAGCGTTGTAATTATTATATTGTTGTTCTTTACGTTTGAAGAAAAAATAGCGTTCTTTATACGTCGGCGAAGTCTTACTTTTTGTGCTTCATCTGTAGTAGTTTCATGCCGGACTCACTACGTTCGTCCGTCACACTGAAACTACTACAGATTCAGCACAAAAAGTATGACTTCTCCGCCTAATAAAGAAATATACTATTATTTCTATCGATTATGTGTTTTTCAGCAAGGTCTGTACATTTTCTTATTTTTTATACAAATTTTATTTGTCGGTTATGATCCAAATGATGTGCTAAATCTAAGGAAAAGGGTCTTATGGCAACTATTACCAAAAATATATATTATTTTAATTTTTTATTTAAATTACATTACTTTTCAAGTATGTATAATCTTTACAATAAAATAAAAATTTATATTGAGTATTTAATATCAAAAATTGCCTTTTTGCTTCTATTCTTTAAAATTTATTTGTCCATTTTAGTCAACAAAAAAATATTGCTAAATTTAAGACAGTTTACAATGAGTGAAACTATTGCTTAACATGCATTCAAGAAAAAACTTAATTATGTAATAATTTTTTTCTTTATTTTCAGTTGATTGAAAATTACCCAAATGTTGAAAGTATATTATTTCAAGTGGCATTTATCTAAGTTTTTACTTCCAATCCTGAATTTAATTACAAAATCCCGCATTGAATTTCCGGCAAATTGTGGAAGTGATTAAGTTTTAAGCTAATCGTTTAAATTATTCCTGGAAGCTAAACTGTCTGCTCCGACAGCGGAAAGTTTTTATAAGAGAATGTTTGATAGCGTATTTGAAACTATAATTACAATACTTTGTCGTAGGAGTGTATTATTAGTTCTCCTACAAGTTTGCTGCTTGCGTCTCTTGGTTGAATTGTTATATGCCACTACAAAGTACAAAGATCTAGCATAAAAGTGATGACGCTTTTGCAAAAATGATATATTGAGCTTTTTAATAAAAAAACTTGATGTATAGCACGCACACATTTCCATCCTAAGAGCTACGTCAAATTCGTAACACAAAATAAAATTTTACTGATGCTTATAGAAAGAGGAACTTTAGATTTATTTATTCTGTTTTGGATGAGATATTGGAGCGACACAATACGTTTTTCAAATTGAATTCAAAATAGTCGGCTTTAAGTAAAAATTTTATATTTATGTTTTTAATTTAATTAATTAAAACAAGTTAAGAATAGAAATCATTAAGAATAGCCAATTACTGCAATAAAACGTGACAATATGTAATGTTTCTACTTGATGCTAAACTAAAATCAGTAAATTTAAAAAAAACATACTAACAGATATTTTATTTAATCGATTTAAACAAATTAAAAAAACGGTAATTTTTTAATTCCTCAACATTTAACGCGTTATTTGTTTTAATCTGATAATAACGAGTTATATGATGGCAAGATAGGAAAAGTTCCTGTACACCATCAATATAATTTGTCGCATTTATTTTTTTGGATCACTTATCACTTAGCGTGCGACAAACAAGTGTCTTGTACAACTTATACAACAATATACTATTTTAATTAGAAATATTTTGTAAAAATTTAGTTATTAAGAGCTCGCAATTACAGCAAAATAAAACAAAACTAGAGTTTTCTTTGGCCTTAAGAAAATAAGAACCTGACCTGACCTAACCAAATTATATTTAATTACTTTTTCCATTTAACATAATATTAACTCACAATAAATAATATTTATTTTACAATTATTGTATTTTTAGTTATGCGCAAAACTTTTTACTTAATAAAATAAAAATATAATTGAACAAAGTAAAAAATTTGAAAAAACGTTGACTTCAATATGATTGCTATTATTTTATTTCTTTAAATCACTTAAATTGCTAACATACATTTAATTACATTGGAAGCAATATTTTAAATTATTAATTTCTCACTTGTTTTTTATAATCCATTAATTAGTATAAGTCTCAAAGATATATGTTGCAAAAAGTTAAAAACTACTGATCAGATATTGATCAAATTTAAATGAGACTAAATAGACAACACCAGCTCTCAAATAAAAAAAAGTCAACAAAATCAGTTTACTTTCACACAGAAAAAAGTTATAAGATAACATACATAAAAAAAATAAAGTTGAAGTTAGAACTTTCTTCTTTCTTTAAAGTCGGTTAAAAAATAAGGGTCTACAATTTGAAAATACACATTCCGCCATTGAAAAGAAACAATAGTATGGTACGCTCACGTAATAAGAATGGCGGAAACTCGACAAAGAAATAACCAATCAAGTATAAAACTCTAAAATAGTGAAAGAAAAAAGAAGAGGTGGACCAACCAAAACATAGCAGGATATAGTGGATGAAATTCTGAGAAGGAACAAGATCAGCACCCAAGAGGCAAAGAAAATGGCAAAAAATTGAAATGGAAAAACTTTGTGAATTAAATGAACTAATAATTAATAGTAAATCCTGGCACCCGCAAGGGTATTAAAAGATTTAAAATAATAATAATAATATTAAAAATTGAAAACACCACATATGGGTTTTGCACGTTTTTATGATAATCTACTATAATAAAAAATTGAGAAATTATAAGTTTTAGAAGACTTTTCATCCTTCTAAAATGTTTTATATTTGTTTTAGATAAACTTTGATGTTTATGTAAAAGTTTTATATGAAACTTTTTTAAAAATTTTCTGAAATAAAATTTTAAAGATGTTGTAGAAGTTTGAGTTTTGAATTTGAAACTGAATAATCAATAAACTAATAGTTTACGAAAATCACAACGGTATATAGTAGTAAATGTAACGGTATTTAAATGTAAAAGAAAACAAATGCGGACATGAACGCCGGTTTAAATTATTTATTTTTAATTTGAACTTACGTTATTTATTAATAATAACTCAACGCAATCTTTAAAATTTTCATCTAAAATTGCTTTTAAGTGTTATTTGTATTACTGATTGGCTTAACCTCTGTCAAATAGGGTTTCAGGATCTTACAGAAATAAGATCTTATTGAAAGCACTATTAACCGGAAATTTGCAGCAGCGATTGTTAAATCCTTGTTGATTGTTGTTTGATCTGACATCGTCCTTTCTGAACTCACTACGGGTTTCAGGTTTCAGGATAAATCCCACAGTCTCTCGAGTGTGCGTTTTATCTCGTAAGAGTTCAAGATACGTTTAAGTACCTGATAAATATTTTTCTTCTTGTTTTATAAAAGTTCCATAACAATTGTTAGACAACTTTTGACAGGAAACTTGTAGCAGTTTATTTGAATTCGATACAAAAGGGAACATGCAAATAGAACCTAGTACATATTGAAAATATTTAGCAGACATTTTTCATTTGAAATAAAGATGTCAATGGTTTAGAAAGAAATCAAGAAAATAAGACGTTATTTTTCTAAAAAAGCCAGTTTGTGTATTATTTTCATAAAAATTGAGCACATTTTTATACAATACTTAGTTACATTTTCCTGCAAATTTTTAAATAAATTTTTGAAATGTTTTCAAACTTTTGTCAGATTTAGCTCATTGCCAAGCCAATGAAGCAACAATATTTGATAAAAAAAGCATAATGTTCTTATCGCTTCTTTCTTTTTCTGTGCTGAGAGGAAATAAGTCATTTGATTGGAATTGTTATTATGTGCAACTGATAAAGACTAACAAGCGCGAAATAAGTATTGTGTTAGGAGATATCCTCCCACTCTTCTATTGCAGCTTGTGCGTTTTTGCACTATACAGTAAAGGTTAAATAATAAAGCTAATAAAATGTAATGCTCGGCAAGGTATCGTCGTTCCTAGTTAATTAGTTTGCTAGCAAAGCTGACTCATTGTGTGCAGCACGTGTTTATACCAAACACTTTCTGACTTTGGGTAATGTCTTACTGCAGATCACAAAAAAGTTATGCTTTTGTTTGTTCACTTACTGTTACTTTTACCAGCTTTAACGAAAAACAAAGAAAAAATTAGCTTTTCGGTCAGAGTTTTCTTTATGTCCTATTGAAAATAGATAACCAGCCCAAAACTAGTATTGCGCTATGACTTTCAATATAGTTTTGTGCAGTTTGGCATTATAAAGTGAGAGGCAATAAAACTAATATAATTCAATGTTCAGCAAAATACTTTACAGTTTGGTTTTCCAAAAAAATCCGATTTGCAGCGCATGTCTAGACTAAACTTTTCTTTTTTTGTTTATATCCTGCCATAAGATGTTCAGATTAACAAGGGATATTGCACTGCGACTTTTTGATCTATTGACAAACACCTATAGCCAGACAAAAGCCATCTTTTTTCTACAAAAAGAGACCCGCTTGACTGGGATCAGACCCACGTCCCTTGTGAAACCAAATTCTTAACGCATTTTTGTTAGCCACTTGACTACCTACATGAAAGCTCTGCAACAGTTTTGCCAGATTAGTTGAAAGATTCAGTAAAATAGTTATTTACATAAAAGTCAGGAAAATGTCACATTACTGAAGAGGAGCTAAATTGAAATACGAGGCAGTTTGTGCCGAGTATTTTAAAGCTCCAAGTCAAGTAAGAAATTTTACTGACGTGTTTTGTATTAAATTTTTCCGGAAATTGTAAAAAAAGACGAAATTGACAAATTTTAGAATTTTTTTGACAAATTCCACAAAAATCAAGTTTGTCAATTTTGTTTGCAACTACAGTTACTAGAGTATCTTTTTTATTTTGCGTCTTGTAAAGTTTTTACAGTACTAGTCCGGAAAACTCAATTTTCCTGCGCGTAAATAAGCAGGAAAATGTTGTTTCCAAGACGATTTCCGGAAAAGTATATTATGACAAAAGATGAAAACATAAAATATGATTTAACAATTATTGATCTAACTATTTGGTCAAAATTGTTATTAAAAGCAATTCACAAAGATCGTTAAGCCCAAAACTGGTATTGCATGACGTTTGTCTGATGATGTGCCCAATAGAACAAATTATTTTATAAATAACCGATTATCATGCAATATTCAAAGATTTTTTTTAGAAAAAAGCTATTTTTAATTTATTGGATTGCAAAAGGCTTTGTTTGCAGCACGTATCCACACCAACATTTTTTTGACTTTTAGTAATGCTTCACCGCAAATCACAAAAAACGTTATGCATTTTCTGCTTAAACAAAATTTTTATTATTTCTTCTTTATTGTATCAAACATTTATTTCTTTAGTCTATATTTACAATACAAAGCTCTCTTAAGATTTGCACTTAAAATTTTTAATATTATTTATTTGAAAAGTAAATTGAAAAGATTTGAAAAGAGTAAAAGATGAAATTCAACATTTGTTTACATTTTTTTTAGTTTTTTTTTTTAATTATTACGGCGGCAGTCAAAATACTTTTTTTCTTCAAAGGGAAATATACACTTACAAAACGACAAACATTTAAAAATTAATAATGTTTATGTAGAATTTGCAAATATAAGTATCTGTTTCTTATTTTATATATAAAATTTGCTCGCTATAGTTTTGAAAAATACAAAAAAAAAGATTTCTTTAGATTTTATGCAACTTATGACATGGCTAAGATTTAATACAACTTTCTAACAACTTCTCAATAAATGTCTATCAGATTTACCACTGAAGTAAGTTTATATCTTAAAGATTATATCTTTGGTGAATAAATCACCCAATAAAATAATACGACACACTTGCCACGAACATAAAAATTTGTCCACCGTTAAAACTTATAACCAATATAGACACAGTACGTGATTCGCAAGATAAAAATATAATTTTTATTGTTCGGTGACTACTTCAAAGTCTCTTTATTTGTTGCACAAACTTGATTAAACTACGTGTTTTGAATAACTTGTATCATTAAAAACAGAGCTCCTAGTTTTCTTAGAGTATTAATTAAATTACGATTTTAATGTGCATATTGCAATAAAGGTGCTACGCCTCTGACACAATCGTTTTTCTTCGAGATTGAAGTCTGCTTTATGTAATTTTCACGTTTTAGACACTGATGAGATATAAAATACGTTATAGCTAAAAATAGAAACAAAGTGAATCTAAATTTCTGGTTTATTGTCTTTGAGAACATAAATAATTTGAAATTTGTTAAAACTTTCTTTAAATTGAAATATCTAAATCTATTATATTGTAATATTGTTTTGAATGTTATTGCACAAAAATGAATTTCACAAAAACAAAAATAACTAAAGTTTTTCTTTAAATTTTTCCTCAAAAAGCAAATTTTAAAACATTATTTTGTCTTCAATAAAAATTAAAATTACTCAATACTTTTATTCAAAAAAGCATCTATTTTTCAGAATTAGCTCTAGAAGTTTTAAACACACCGATTTGTATTTATGTCATTGCACTTTACCGCTTATGATTAGGTTATATCAAAATATTTTTAAAAATTATTGGGAAATTCATTCTACATATCTGTTATCTAAATAAAAAATCTTAAATTAGTAATGAAAAGGCACCTTCTAGCACAGAAACCAGCAATGCATTTGATTTTGCAAACTTAATAAAAAATTTTTGGTAGAAAATAATGAAAACTGTAAACACAAAAAGTGCAAACTGTTTGGATAAAGCTCTCCCAAATTTCAACCTAAGAAACCGTTATGTTAACTTCATTTCTGCTAATATTTCAGATAACCATTAACTTCTGTTTGATTCCCACATTAACAAATTTGACCAATTTAATAAAAATAAAAAAGTTTAATTTTAGTAATAAATAAAAACATGTGTTTTTATTTTATTATATAAAAACACATGTGTTTTTATTTATTATTATATAAAAACACATGTTGGTAGTGGCCAATCAGAAATTCGAAAATCACAACGTGTAGATGTGGTGGAAATTATTTATACCTATACAGATATGGAAATACACCAGGAAACACTAGTGTTACCATGTTAATTGATTCTTATATTTCCCGATGGATTTGATCGAGAATCTAGCTCCAGGAACCGACGAACTCATGATTTGAATCAGTTACAAAAATTTTATTTAAATTTGTAGTAGTTGAAATTGCTTGTCTATTTTATGTTCTCAAGGTAATCAAAACCAAGGTATTTTTTTTTTATTTTCCAAATAATTATTAAATTATTTATGCGATTTTTTGGTTGAATCTGATTTGTGGGTTATTTACCGAAAAATTAATAGTTCTCTATGGCTTGTTCTTTTTTGCTAAATCGTCCCTCGTCTTTGACTCATGAAAAACTTTAAGCAAAAAAAATGTTGGCAGAATGAACAAATTTCCGGAAATCAAACAACGCACTCATCAGATTATATTTGAAAATTATATAAGGTTTCTATACATTGAGATTAAGGCTTTTCTATAGTAATCCCTGTGTTACCCAATATAACTAAAATTTATTAATAATAATTTTTTGCAATAATTAAAATATATACTTGAACAACCGTTGGAAAAAAAACTTCACGCATAATTAATAAAAAGAACAATTTTCTGTTTGTTTTAATGTCTAATTTGCGGTTGCTACGGATGTAGTATAGGCATACTACATCCTTTTTGTAAATAAAGTATATATCTTTTTATTTTATTTTTTTGCTGACAGTTTTATAATATTGAACACTCTTATACTTTTGCAAAACGCTTGTAAAATTGGCATAAATAATATATGTACTAAGTTATTGATGGTACAAGCGCTATGACATCAGTCTAAAAGCATAATACACCAAGTCTGATTAAATATCGTCTACAAGACGGATTTCTAGTTTACCTTCAAAAACTAACCACACACTGTTTACACACTGTTATATAACGTGTATTCATCACTTACTAAAGCTATAAAATTGTATGTCTTCAGAAACATAGTCAAAAGTCAGTTGACTGGCTTTTATTTGACAGTGTGAAGTGACCGACAACAGATTACAAACAAAAAAAAACAATATTTAAAAAGATTAACACAACTAATGTTCACACAAAATTTAACAAAACTTTGTGACACATTTTAAAGCATGTGATAAGTTACTTATTTTAATTTTTGAAACTCTTTTCACTGATTTGTTGACGTACTCACAAAATTAGAAGCTTAATCTTAATGGCCACAAAAAAACACAAGCTAAAACGTATAGGACAATATTCCTGCTAAAAATGAGAATTGAAGCGCTCACAAATAAAATACTGCCAAACATCATCCTCTGTTCATTTTGAAAATATCATTCTAATAACTTCACCTTTTGTTCTTTTGTTAGACATATTTTAAGTAAAATGGTATTTGGAGTTTTGTTTAAATTTTGATTTTTAACTTGACGTCTTTGTAGTAAAAAGTAACGGTACTTAAAACAATAAGTTTCAAAAAGTAAATAAAATTGTTTTTTTTATAAAAGCACGATGTAACGCACAGTTTATAAATTACGTACTACTCCTATTGGAAATCTTCACTTATTTGCTAGGGTGTTTATTTTGTTGAGTTAAAGTTTTTTCTTTTTTACTTTTAATGACGTTTAAAAAAATAAACAAATTTATTAATTCACTGCAAAAAATAGTAGTTTCCAATTTATATTTAATTTTTGAAAAAAGAAAATTTTGTTTTTTTCTTACTAACTTAATTGTGTAAGTTTTAGTAACAGAGATAGTGACGCCAATTATTGTCTTGTAATATAATAATAGTATATAGTAATAGTAGTTATTTTATTAAATATATTGCCAGAGTTGCAGGTAGTAGCTAGATTATTTGAAAGACAATTTACAAATTAGTCAGACATTAAATGAGCAACTTCAGACGTTGCGAGCTTAGACCTGAACGTAGTGTTTTTGCGACTCAAAAAATCAGCTGCAAATGATGTTTAAAAACAGTTATATAATTGCTTAATTATACTTTGCTTGCAGTAACTTTATAATTTTTATCCTAATTATTTTGTAAATTTACAACAGTACCTAGGTATCATTTTCTTTAATATATTTTTGATGTAGTCGTTATATTTTGCTTTATTACTTGTAATAGCAAAATAGCTTGTTAGTCTATTATGAGTGCTACTTATTTACAAATTATAAAATAATTATTTAGCTTCCTATTTCCATTAAACACAGCTTCGACTAACAGTAATTACAGAGTTCTTTTGTGAAACTTGAGAGCTGACATTTGAGACTCATTTTGTTATTTTATTTACAAAATTCAATTTAATTTTTAAAACATCTATATTCTAAAGAAATTTATTTAGATTTCTATTATAAATCTAAATTAAAAACATAAAAACTGAAATTTTAATTTTATAATTTACTCGAATGACTTTTTGAGCAATACTTGCGGCAACCGAGTTAAACTGCATTTCATATTAATAATGTTGAGCTTGTGACAAATGTAACAATTAATCAATTTTTTTATTGATTTTTTGAAACAATAGTGCAAAAACTGAAGGCTATAAAAGGTTTTTTAAAAGTTGATCAAACTTACTATAGTTAGATCATAAAACGTAAAAAACAAAGCACTGATTTTAATGTAAAAAAAATTTAGATAAAAACTAACTGTACAAACTCATAAGTTTGATTAAACTGCAGTGCTAGGACATCACTAATTCTATTTATGTGCTTTGTATATAATAGGAAACACAAAACTTATCAACAAGATGTTTGCAGTTAGTGCCATTAAACCAACAAACTTAAATAAACTATAACAACCTTTTTAAAGTTATATTTTATAACATCTTGAACTTGATGAAACTTGACTTTATATATGCTTTGTTCTCAACAAAATTAGTTCAAAACTATACAGCTTATATAACATTGTGTTATATGTGAAAACTTTAAATCATGATTTTTCCCAATAAAATTCTAACAAAACACCTACCTAGATTTTCCTGATAAGATTAATAAAAGAGACGTTTTCAAATAAATAAGTTATAAAAGTTTTGCCCTATTCTTTAATAGCTATTTTTGTCACAAGTACATAATCTATGACTTTTTTGGACGAGTCGAGTGTATGGCCAAGCGAAGCGCGGCCATAATAAAGACGAGTCCAAAACAAGTCAGATTATGTACGAGTGGCAAACAAAGCTTTATGTTCGACTGCTTTGAAGAAATAATTGGGAAAATACGCTGACACGAAGATACAGGAGATCATCCAGATCATGTACTGATTTATTTAGTTCGACATTTATACTTGACAATGACAGATGAGTCCAAAAAAATAAACAAAAGGTACTATTAAATTATTTATTTAGTTCGACATTTATACTTGACAATGACAGATGAGTCCAAAAAAATAAACAAAAGGTACTAGTCCAAAAAAGTGGTAGATTTTGGACACTAAACAATGTCAAAAACCTTATCAATATGATGCAGTCGAACATAAAATAAAATATTAAAAATGTTTACTTAAACTTTGCCCAAATTTAAAAGTACAGTTGGATATAGACCAGAAACAAAGTTGGGCCTTTAAAAAGAATCACCAAATGCTTGCTATAATATAAGAAAATGAAAATGTGATTGACTTGTTCAACCAAATCAAAAAAACTACAGTACGAAACATGTTGGTATTCCTGATTGATAAGCTGCCATATTATTTCGTCTGTAAGAGACGAAAACAAAAATGGCAGTTTTTAACACTAATGCGTTTTAGGAACTGACGCTTGCCTAGTATTTGCAAATGTTAATAGTGGCTTAAAATAGCTTGTTTTGGTGTTCGAGTTTTACATAATATTAGCTTGCGCTAGATAATGAATATGATCAATGCTACTATGAGAATATAAACACTGTTTCTGCTCCTTTAAACCGCGTTTGTGTAAAGAATCTTTACACAAATGTAATCGCATTTTGCCGTTCATTATCAGGTATTTTAAAATGTTTTTAGAAAAAACTGAGAAATCTATTCTACAGATCGGCTATCTAAATAAAATTAGTAATGAAAACATACGATTTGGCACAGAGCCAAACAATGCATTTAATTTTGCAAGCCTAATAACATTGTTTTGGTTGAAAATAATAAAAAACAAAAAGTACAAACTGTCTGGATAAAATTTTCCCAAGTTATATTCACGTTATTCCTGGATTCCTGCTAATATTCCAGATGACCATAGACTTCTAATTCACAAAAAAGCAAACCAATCTAAAAAAAAAACAAATTCAACCAATTACCGCTGTTATAAAAAAGTTTAAATAAAAAATTGACTTGTGTTTAAAAGAATTCTGTTAATTTTTTCAACATGATGCAGACGTTTTATTTTAAGAATCCATAAACCAATCAGACTAAAAGTTTAAAGCTTTCCTATGGTAACGACAAAATTATCTGGGTATTTTTTTTTCTTTACCCAATATGAAAACAATTAATAAGTTTTGGTTTTAATAGCTGGATTTCAATAATTAATATTAGAAATTATTTTGATACTACGCTATAAAACGTGACAGCATTAGGTAACAAATTATTACCACTCCGTTTGTTTTTATTATCAGTCTGATGGCAACGTATACCTAAGTATCTGATAGATGCAGATGCATATATCTATGCATCTGATTGGCTCTAAACGCTATGAGTTATTTTGTCACTTTGCAATACTTGCAGAAAAGATAGATTTTATTCCTTACCTCACGCTGGTTTTTAAATTGACGAAATAAATGTTAACATTTTTTGTAAGTTATTATAAGCTTGTTAGTAAATAATATCACAACACCAAAAAAGCTCTATTATCTATTTATTTACTGCTATTTTATTATATACATACAAAAGTATTGTTTCTATATTTCATCTGTCTAATTGCTGCATTAAGTGAAAAACAGTTTAGAAGTATGATTTTTTTGTATTACGTGAAAAGCTTATCGTGTTTATTTTTGCACGCAACAAAAAGCAGATAACGCTTTAAATACGTCTATTGCTTGAGAAATTGCTCTTATCTGTTTTCTTGCTTTAAATGCCTATGTTTTATTTTATGTGAGACAGTAACAAAGACTGTTATTGTCTCTTAAAGCCTAAAAAACAAATCATAATAATGGTTCTTTTTCTTCTTTAAACAGCAAGCTAATCAATAATGTTCATTTTTGTTTACGGATTGTTGCTATTTTAATAATAAACCAAAAGACAAAATAAAAATCAGACTCGTGTTTTGCTTTTTCATCAGTTCGTCATTCGTTGCCTTTAAAAGAAATAAATTGTTTGTTCTTTTATACATTTTTTTAATTAAAAGAAAAGCTTATTTGCTTGTTTTCTATTATATACAATTAAGTAAGTACAATTAGATTTAGCCGTTAAAATAGAATTAATATTTAAAAGATAATTACATTACAACTTACCATTAATTTGAGTAGAATTCGAGTAGCAGACGTTTTTAATTTCTCTGCAAAGAAATAGAGTAATTAATTTTTTGATAATAATTTTATTAAAGCAGAGCGCTCTTATCAAAACGCAAGCACTTTTTTTAGGTAGATATAGTAGTAAAAACACCCAAAAACAATGCTTAATTATTTTGTTTTTAATTTGAGTTTTCAATAAACTCTTTAATGTTTTCAATTTGGAGTCTTTCATAGATATCTATTAAAGCACTCGTGCACTTAAACCAAAATAAGCAGAAATGCAAAAACTTTTTTGCTATGGAAACCTTGCTACATTCAAGATTGTTAGATTACTTTGTATTTATCAGGTAATAAATTTTTAGTCGTTGTTTTGGCTAGTTCTGGAATTTCGGTAGAGCACATATATTCTGTTATTGTTGCAATGTTAATTTTTTGCTAAAAATGAAACAAATTATGTCAAACCAAAACTTTAAATTGAATTTCAAATCAAATGACTTGTTGCTGCTACCAACTGTTAGCAGCAAAATTTCTTAAAACTTAAAAATTAATCGATAAATAGCAAATTTAAATTAAGTAATAAAAAATAATTATTTAAAAAATAAGTAGCAAGCATTTTAATTAAAGAAAAATGTATGTTTGAAAAATTGATTTTACAAACTCAAGTTACGGCTATGGAGTCATTTGGCGTTTGCGATTAATTCAAGCAAGTAGTTTGACCCTAGGCCTTTTAGTAAAACATTAAAATCAGTTAGAGCGGACTGGTCAAGACAGCTCAGTTGAACAAAGAGTTATTTGATGTCTTGTATAACTTGCTTCTGCATAAAGATTTTCAACTCAAGTGACCAGCTCCTATTTACAGCTTTATTTCAAAAACAAATACATGATATTCGGAGAGTAAGCATTATTCATATTAAACTTTGTTTTAATGTAATTGAAAAACAAATATTCAATTTTTATGACTACCGTATAATGAGTCGCAGAAAATTATTGAAACCATATGAATAAGACTTTTTAACATTAATTAGATAGCATAAAAAGAGTTAATAATAAAGATAAACGAGCTCACTCTATTGAATAATAAGCAAAGATTGAGAACTTTATGTCCTCTGTCTTTAAGAAGAAATAGAAAACAATAGCATTGCAAAAAATAATTCTAGTCAGTTAGCTGACAAGTTTGATTTACAGATAAATTAATAACATCTGGACGTTTGAGCGTTTCAATCATAATGAACAAAATGAAGTAAGTTATGCATATTGTTGATAATAATGTAGCTAAGTGTTGTTGTAGTTTTTTACATTGTTTTAAGAGTAAATTTATTAATTTAAAAGCAAATAATAATAAATTGAAAAATATTTTTACAAATAAATTAGTAGAGCGCAAACGAATGATAATTTAAGAATTTTGATTTAAACGTTTTTCTAATGTTTATGAAATGCTTCAAAAAATTTAGGTTTTAATTATAAAAAAACAGGGTTTTCATATTTCTTCACGAAAATTTTTTTAGGATTATTTATTAAAGTTGTTTATATAAGTATATAAACAAGAATTGAAATCTTCAGAGATTTACACTTTAATTTTTTTTACAATAAAAAACGTTGTTTTTTTAGATTACAGTAATTTTTTTAATTGTTGACTGCACGAACCAATTATTTTGAGACCCTACTGTATCATTAAAAGGTTTTTTTTTATCATAAAAAGCAAGATTTTTTTAGTTTATATTACTGGTTAACCAACTGATGGTCGCTGAGGGAACGAAAGCTCGACGAACACATTAATTACGTCTAGCAAAGGCACATTTAGAATTCACGCTGAGTTAGCTGGTCCATGCTCTTCATTACACCAACAGATCGTCAATTGCGGTTTACAATCAGCATAAATAAAAAATATTGTAATTTTTATATTACTATGAAAAAGTAAAACTGAAGCTAAGTTAAATATAATTGAAGTAAAAATAGCCTGCTGAAACATTCTAATTTAAAGATTATATTTTACAAATGTTCAGTAATTATGCAAACATTTTTATATATTAGCACAGCAATATAATACACCAATACACTAACCACAATATGTTAATTAAAGTAAACTAATTAGCATTAATATGTAATTGATATTAAAAGAGAATTTTTCTACTGCTGCGTAATTTAATTTTTGATAATACAAATTTTGTCATTTTTTTAGTAATATCTTGAAAAGTTACTTTCATTGCCAACTGTTAAGTTTGATTTAATGAAAGAAGAGTTGTACTCATCTTTTACAAACTAAGCCAAAAAACGTTATTATCAAATCAGACGACAAAACATTTTTTCTTAAAATAAAAATATAAAGTTGTTCAAACTGCCTTTTGAATACAAATCTTAGCAAGCTTACTTCAATAACATTAACTTTTTTAAAAATAGCCGGCACTGCACAAACTTTATGTCTTAGCATTGCATAAAGGTTTTGCTCAGCCTCAGCGCAAAGAGTTTTCAGTTTGTTAGCAATTGGAAATTGAACTAATTAGTATGAGCTGAATCTATATTAGATTTTTATGACATTTACATGTACACAAAAAATAGGTTTGTCTGCAAATGCTTAAATTGGATTTGCAATAAAAATATAAAACATACGATACCGAAAGTAGACGCTTGCATTTGCCAACGCAAAAGTTAACATTTCTGACAAATATCATGATTAATGTTTATCATGATTAATGAAGATAGTTTGTTTTATAACAATAGGTAAAGGAACTCTTGTTTAGACACAATCACTTTGAATTTATAGTTTTGTAAACTATAAACAATGATTTAGTAGAACTGTAACGTATTAAATTATTACTCAAGCTATGCAATTGTGGACAAAATTTTGTGTGTGATGCAAATGCAAATAAATAAATTTTTGAAGCTTACACTAAGCTCTTTATTAAATACCTGCTTTGCAAATTATTACTATAAATTTATCTTTTGGTTTTTGTTTAGCCTGCCATAATCAACGTTTCACTTAAAAAAATATTGATCTGCTCTGTTCTCTATTTTATTTGCGCAAGTATTTTCTTTTTCAAGTTCTAATGTTCTATATGCACTTATTTCTTTCCACAATGACTGTGTCTAATGTTTTATTTGTTAAGAACTTAGAACAATTGATTTTTTTATTTGTCGAATGCATCATGACATTGGTTGGTAAGCGATTTAAAAAATTATTATATACACTCCTTTATAAAATTTTTTTTACTAATAGCATCTTTTAGAAGATGACCAATAGCAGGTTTTTGTCATTTGGTCAAATTTCTGCTCACTTTTTCAACGTTCTGTAGCAATTTAAAACTATTAGCTACACGATAAAAGTCTTTTATACCTACGTCGTTGCATATTTTTAAAAAGTTGTTTTTGTGTAATAAAATATGAATAGCCCAAAAATAAGATTTTTGTATAGTTTTCGATAAAATCAAAAATCTAAATAATAATGCACATTAATCACTACAAGACTAATTTTATGTCAATTAATTCTCATGATATGTAACAACAAAATTACTCTCAAAAGAATATGACAAATGTATGATGTAAAAAAAGTAAATTGACTTTTATGTTCTGTAGTTTCTGCAAAACCGGTCAACAATTCACCAATTATAAATATGTATGTTATAAGTATGTCTAAAAAAAATGTTAAGTTTTTGTTTGTTGGAAAGTTGATACTTACTTAAAAGACATCGCTAAATGCACTGTCAACAATTGTGTCTCATTTTTTTTTCTCTCTGCATTTGCAAAAAGTGTTTATTCAAATTCAATTTGGTTTCTTTTTTTTTAAGCTGAGTTTTAGAGATTAGTTTAATCAATAAAATGTTTTCAAGTAACCGATATAACAAACAGATTATAATAAGACTGTATATTTTTAAAAAACAATACCTTATTAAAATTAGCAAATTTAGCTACCCCTATCCTACCAATATCTAAATAATATGCAAAGTAGCGCAGTGTGTTCCCAGCTTAATGAATATTTTAAGTTTAAGTCAGTTTAATAATATTTCAATTAACAATAATCGCGAAATATTATCTAATATGTTATATACAGTATACAAAAAATGGTTTTTGTGCTGCAAACAGCCCAAAACCGTGTCATCCGTGTCTTTTAGTTAAAATAACAATACTTTGGTATTCAAAATAAACTTATAATACCAACAAACAACGCCAGAAGTTATAATTTTAGCAAAAATAGTTTTTGTAGTTTGCTTATAGCTTTCTTTGTGGTCCACTGGTATTTTCTTTATAATTGTTGTAAAATCAATCAAATATCTAGATTATTCTATGATAAATAGTATATACTTTTGTACAGAGTTTTATATCTTTGACAGGTTAGACATCAACATTTTACTAAGTAGATTATTTGTTGTGAGATGCTCTTATAGCTTATTTAATTTTTTTGCTCATATTTAACTGGTGGTCAACAACATTTTTATCAAAGCATAAATGTTTTGTCAATGAGTTCCGCAAAACTAGATTTATTTTTTTTAAATATTTTTATAAACAGTTTTGTTTATCTGGTGTTATATTGTTCACGGGTGATAATTCTTGATTACGACTTTAGAGGGTATACAAAAAAGATTTTTGAGTTAGGCTATGTTTTCGTAAAAATAGTAGTTGTCTTGAAATTGTATTTCTATTTTATCAATTGCTTGTTCCTCTATTCATTTTTCTTGTTTACTTCACGTGGTGACACGTTTATTTGCCATCTCAATTTTCACGTTAACAACCGCGTTGTTTCAAATAATTTCTTTTTTCAAGAGCTAAAATCTAAATTTTAAAGCACTCGTCTGTTTACAAAATGTGCAAAAATTTCGATTTTAGTCATAGAAAGTTTGACTAATTTTTTTAAGTGCTATAAAATCAGTTAATTGGATCGATATAAATTTTGAAAACAAAGTGAATTTATATTATACTTCTTATGCACTATAGCTTATTTTATTTATATTACTGGTTTTTATTTTGAATTTGTTATTATATAATTCTAGTTTTTATAATATGTTTATTAAATTAGTAATTTCTTTATTTATATTTACCAAAAAAAAAGCATTCATTACAGTGCGCTAAGTAATTAGAGCTTTAAGCTTGTTTAGCGTACTATACAATACACAATATTTTTGTATTAAGATCGCAAGATTAACAGAGAATATTGCACTGTGATTTTTTGATTTATTTATCCCTACATTTAGAAACATACAAACATCCATAGCCAGACAAAATCTATTTTTTCTGTAGAAACAGACTCTCGCTTAGGTAAAAATTAAACCCACGACACTAGTTAGACCAGATTCCAAACGCACTATTGTTAGCCACCTGACTACCGAGAGTTCGTTTTTTGCATTACAATAATAAAACAATTATCATGCATTGTCAACAATAATTTTAAGTTGTTTAACTTTTTTTAAAAACTAAATTCAATAGTTTACTAGTCTTTTAAAAACTTTTTTTAACCAATATTTTAGGTTTTCTCTTAAAAATGCTATTGAAAGAAATTTACTTGCTTAAGTTTATTTTGAAAATACATTCTTAAATTGAACGGGAATGTTTCGGTAGTCAATATTATTCAACAACAGTAACATAAAACTATAAAAAAAAACTACAATATTTGTATAAAAAACCAATTTCATTCTATATTCTCTCTTACTAACAAAAACAAAATGTTGCTTTCGATAAAAGCAATCTGTTTAATAAAAGAATGATATTTTTGCAGACATGTTGTGTATAATGTAAATTTAATAGGTTGTATTTTATTTAATCTTGTAATTTATTGACATACAGTGCACTACAGATGGGTCATAAACTAACAAAAAATCTATATGATAAGTTGAGCACTATTGTGTACCTAGTATTTTTATGACACACTATTAAGAACTCGTAAAGCGTGCCAGAAATAAAATTGATTAACTCAGTTGATTAAATTGAAAGAAACTGTTTCTTGAGTTATAAAATAGACCGTCTTTATCAAATAAAAGCGCATTGAGAGCGCACAAATGCAATCTGGGTCTTAACCGCATGAGAACTCGGGTTTTCCTTTTGAGATTTTAGAGAAATAAAAAAGATTCTTATTTAAATTGAAAATTCTGTGTAAATCTTGTGCGAAATATATTTCTAAAACACATTGAATAGGGTTTGCAAACAGCTGGAAAGATTATGTTGAATTTTTCAATCAAACTGAAGTTTTTCAGCGGTAGAAAAAGATTTAACAGTTTTTATACCAAATTAATAATTGTGAAAAGATGCACTTGCCATTACATAATCAAAAAAACAAATTTAATATAATATGCGTTAACGAAAGGGACATTAAACGGCAATAAGAAGAAAGATTACTGTTAAAAAAGTTCTAAGAATTGTACATTTTAATATTTTGTTTTTTATTTTAACGGTTTTTTTTGTAAAAGATAGTGTTGCTATCGTTACTCTTCAAGTTTTCTTATTATGTCAGGCAGGCAGCTTTCTAATGATAATGATAGTAAAATTTGAATGTTATTATTTATATTCAAGTTTACACCGTTAGATTATAAACTTCAAATGCTGGTCATTTAGAGATAAATAGATTTAACAAAAAAAAAATTAAGTTTTTTTAGCTGTTTTAACCTAGAAAGGTTTAGTTTTATTTGCAAGTACATCAATCATTTGTTCTCTTAAGTTTTTTTCTGAATTTGTCAATCGCACTGAGTAACTCCAATGTTGACCGTAGACCTTGATTTGAATAGAAAGGTTTAAAAGCCTCAAATAAAGTTTGACTACGATTTTGTGCGCCCAACCCATAATGTCAAACATAATTAAACGTTTGTTGGTTTTACTAACAGATAGCAAGGCGTCGTAAAAAACTACAAACTTAAAAAAAACATTTGCTTCAATTGTTTTCTGCTCCTGCGCTATAGAAAGCAAAAACAATACAAAGTCGTTTTCAAACATAAAAATACCATAAATATGATATGCAATTTTATTTTGAAATAGAAGACAAACGCGTCAGATTTAATTTTTTTAAAACAAAAAACAAACTACCATTGAATTTAGATCGTAAACATTTGATCAGATACATTTTTGTGTTTTATGCACGTTTTTGTATCAGTAGTTATGTTTCTTAAACAGTTCAGGTCAAGTTTAGTTTCTTAAAACATATATAAAATAAATAATTCTTGCAAGCTCTAACACTATTTATGTGCATCAAATCTCTATAAAACAAAATAAACCTGATTTAATTTTTTTTAAGCATAATAATATTAATTGTGTGTGATTTATATTAAAAACTTTAAGTTTTATCAAAATTAAGTAACTACGCTTATGTAACCATCTCCGTAAAAAAATTCATTTTTTTAATATGTACACTACATACTAACATTTTTTTAAGACAGGTTTTTGAAGTTTTATATTTTTGAACGAATTTTTTAGCCAAATTGTTAATTAACACAACAGTCTAAATTGCTAAATCAAGTTATTTAGCAAACAAAGACTTTTTCCATTCTATGGGTCCTCTATGGTTATGAAAACACAATTCAATTTATCTGATAGATACTCAAATGAAGTATAAGCGCATTGTTTTTGTTTCATTGTTTCACATCAATACATCAATCTCTTCTAACGTTACAGATTGAATTTGTTGAATTCGATAAATTTGTGAAAATACAAAAAAAGTTTCTCCAATATTGATAACCTATAGTAATAAACAATAATTTATGTATTATCTTATAAATTGTTTTTATTATCACAGTGCTATTAATTACTTTTTTCAAATAAATTATACTTTTTATCTTTTTTAATTTTGCAATTATTTTTAACTTTCTACAATTCATATATCTTTTTTATTTAATTTTTTCACTGTTTTGCACGTCCTACTTTGTCTCAAAAATAAAATTTGAAGAAAATAATGTAAAAACAAACCACAGCACTTACATTATAGAAGCTAATTATTTATAATTTATTTTATAAACATTAAGCAGATTTTTTGTGGCAAAGTAAGAAAACAAATTCAAAAATTAAAAAAAACTGGAAATTGCATAGCTTTCTATTGAAGACAACTAAACTTCCAAAATGTTAAAGTTTGCAACTAAAAATTCTTGGAATAATCGTACTTTTTAATTCATCTAAGATAAGTCAAAATAATTAAGTTTTTTCAATGCCATGTTTAGAAACCACCTGTTTACATACTGGTAATTATTCTTGCAATTTTTTACACTTGATAAATTGAAAATGGCCAAAATGCATTTATTAAACGACGTCTTGGATTTATTATTGGTCTTTTTGTTTCATTATTAAAAGCGTCTTTAGCATTAGCAGTTTTCGATTTAAAATTGTGAATGATCATAAAAAAACAAAATAGATTAATATAAAATCAATAAAAAACTCACTAAATCTAAATTAGATCTATTAGAACTTACTTAACTAAATTAGATTATTAGAATTTTATTGATGTTTTATTATTACAATGAAACTTAACATCGAATCTGTACCTGATCAAAAGTTCACATTAAGTACAAATTTTAAGATGCATTTTTCTATAGCAACTTTGTTTAAATAAACATAACTTTTACGCATTTGTCTGCAGACGTTTTTGTTTTCTGAGCATTATGTGCCGAAATCAGTCGATTGTCGTTATGCCAAAAAAAGCCCGACAGAGCTTGATAAATTGTCTACATAAATATTAGCCTAACAAACTGCCGACATAAAACTGTATAGTTATAAAGCGGCAACAAATGTTCTGTTGGTTTAAAATGCTCTACTAAAAGCTTTCAGTTTAAAGAAAAATGTAGAATTTATTGAGATTTAAATTTATTCCGCTTTCTACCAGTTCCTATTGTCCTATCTTCTACTGTTGAGGCTACGTCCTATTTTATTCTTATTATTCTATTAGCTTATAATACAGTCTGATAAAGTGGAAAAACTAATTAGTGTAATAAACGTAATATTTTTAATTAGCTTACTGTCTACATAAGTGTTGTTTATAATTGTGAAAAAAAAGATTTGACAGCTAGAAATTATTGAAATTTAAATAAGACGGTGTCGGAAATATAAATAATCTGAACCTATGGTACACCTTGAAGTACAGTGCCAATTTTTACTTTTCATTTCTCTTCTGATTGAAGATGACCCCTCTACCTATGAACTACAAAACAATTTTAAAACATATGGTCCGTGAGTAAATGCTTCAAATAGAGTTCTCCTATAAAACTACATTAATTTACAAAAACTTATTAAAATAATCAGATTTCTAACTGACTTCAAAAAAGAAAAAGGTTCTCAACTTGACTGTATTTTTGCTTATGTATGTTACCTCATAACTTTTGGGTAAACTGATTTTGATGATACTTTTTTTATTTAGAAGCTGGCGCTTTCTATTTAGTCTCATTTAAATTTGGTCAAGACATGACCAGAAGTTTTTCAATTATTTTTATTAATGCTTTTTTTGACATATATTTTTGACACTGCAATTAATTATAAAAATTTGTGAAAAAATAAAAAAAACATTTCAATATTATTAAATAACATTTTTTTCCAAATTTATAATTTGTATTATTTCGAATTAAAAAGCTAATTTTTGCTTTTATTAAAAAAAAGCTTTTGTAACAAATTCATTTTAAAACCTGTACACCAGTTTCAAAATATCTACGTTGAATTTTTATAGAATTTGAGAAAGATAAATGGTTGTAGCATGCACATTGTAATTTGTCTTTTTAATAATATAACTTTTTGCTACATTTCCTACGAAAGAATAGAAAAACTTTTAGATGACTAGTCATCTTTTAACAATCTTAATAAAACGTCAAACCTTTGTTGAAAAATTTTACCGTTGAAAACAAGATTTTGATAGTGGAATAAAAGTAAAAATGAAGTTGTACAAAAATATCCTTCTCTTGTATGCACAGATTTAATGTTGTCTGTGCAACTTACGTAAAATTTCACTGTCAGCTCGATAAATTATGCAAATTTGGCAAGTCTCGTAAAAGTTACAACTGACTAACAGGGATTTCCACTTTAAACTAATCTGGAAGAAGCAGACCTGGAATGAATTAAGTGAATTAAAGAAGGGATTTCATGAGAGCGTATCGCTCAGGTTAACATTTTGGGAAATGCAATAATCATCTGGGTTTAGTAACCAAATTTTATCAGACAAATCCTACTTTAAACTTAAAGTTTCTCCTTTGCTAATAAGAAGACCATAATACAGCGTTAACTACAAGAAACTGCTTGCTGTATCAAAATGAGCAAATCTTGTACTAAAAGTCTTATAAAATTCCGTATGGAATTGCTACTGACTTTCATTTAAATTAAATAGTTGTTTACACAAATTTTGTAAACGTTTTTATTCTTAGTTAATAGAATAAATTTGACGAATGTATATTAAGTATGATTTAGCGTTACAATTTGTATCTAGCATTTCACCAGTGACCAGATTCTTTACGGTATAAGTTGATTACAAAATTAAACGGTAATAATTTAATTTTCACATACATTGTTCTATCTCGTCTAGCAAGCCTTATTCTGTTTTTTCCGATAAATGACACATTTTCACACTTTTTTCATTCACTATATTTTACAAAAAAATATGCTGTCAAAGTCTTAATTTCAATCAATGAACACTAACAGATGCTGTATCATACAGAATCGGTCAACAAAATCGCAACAAACTTGTTTTTGAGCATTTTAAGCATAAATATTCATTCTTGAGTCTTTGAGTACTTTTAAACATTTTCTATTTGTATTCGTAACTATTTGTACTCGTATAACCTCACTTTTGTGATTTTTATCTAATAAAGATATGCCCTTTAGGTCAATTTGCCAAAAATATACAAAATTAACCAAAATAAAATTTTTGTTTTAAAGAAGACAAACTTCCAGACTTTTTTAATTAAATAACTCAACAAATTATGAAAATATGTCTGGGTTCTAAAAAAAGAAAGCTTTATAAATAAAACTTTCAAACATTGGTGTTAGTAGACATTGTAGATGCTCAAACCGTCTTCTTTCTTTTTATTGGCAACAACCTAGTCGTTGATAAAAATTCTCTAATACATTTGACAACAATTCTAAAGTAATTTAGAGACTTCTAGTATCCTTCTTCTTAAGTCATTAATACCATGAAGTTTGATGTTTGATTGCATAAACCAGTTCTCTTAGATATTGTCAATAAAAAAAAAACAGAGATGTTAAATTGGAAAATCGTGGCAGCCACTCAACTGCTCCTCTCCGGTCAATCCAGCAGTCAGAAAATGTATTATTCAAATACTTGCGTACGATTGCTCCAAAATACCTCTGTCTTGTTGGTAGATAACTTCTGCTAATATTGAGTGCGTGCATCTCTCATCTAATTAGAGCTTTTATGTGACCAATAACTTATTTTATGTCGGTTTACTGAACCATTCATCTCAAACTTGGTCTCGTCAGAGAAGCAGGTTCAAAAGAAAGTCAAAGAATTATTGTGATACCGTTTCATCATCAATGCACAGAATTCAATCCTCAAAGCGAAATCATTCTCCATTAGTTCTTGCACCATTCGCATTTTGTATAGATAAAAACAATTTTTATTTAAACTCTTTGTACAGACCTTTCGCTGATGTTTTCTGCTTGAGCTACCCGCAGCGTTGTAGAATTGGAGTTTTTCGTAGAAGTGGGAAAAACTTGTAAGGAAATTTTTTCGTCTGTAGCAGTTGTTGACCGTCCAGGCCGGAACCTTAGGTGAAAAACAACAAAATTGAAACTGGAAATGCATTAAATAAAAAATAAATATACTTGTTTCTCCAACCCTATCAAATACTCGCTCTACAGTTGATTTACTGATCGAATCCCGATTTTAAAATGTGAGATTAAACAGATCAGCAGTTGGCTGATAAGTTTGCTGTGTATCCTCGCATAATCAGAATTTGTATTCTCTCTTGTTCTGTGAGAGGCATGATAAGTGGCAATAAATAATAAAGTGAGTCGAGAACGTTTAAACAATTCTTTTGTTATAATACGTAATCTTTTGACCCGGTCCGTTCAATTTTATGATTGAATTACATTTCAAGCTGACGACTGAATTGATCCATAAATGACACATAGTTTTAAAAATTAGTTACAGGGGCGGTTTTTTAAAAAAAACTACAAAAGACCATAAAAAAGTAAATCATCCCAACATATTTTAGACTACTTTTCAATTTTTTACTCCGGCCAAATCTAACCAAACCTTCCAAAAGAGCGATTTGGGATTAAATTTTTAAGGGAGTTTTGGATGAAAAAGATTTTCAGACAAAACATTGATATTTTTTCCCCAAAAAATCAGAATGTGTCGAGAAAAATAGAGGTTGTTGTTTAAAATTTCAAAGACACCTCTACCCATTGGAGTAGAAGTGAGTCGGCAAGGGAGTGAGGAATGATTTAGTTTCCAAAAAATCCGCAACTTGTAACCAAGCAACATTTGTCACAAACTTTTTTTTTAACTTTTTACCGGGGAAATATTTCCTCTTTGCCGGACTTTTGACGCACCCGGTATAATCTTATAGATATTACTATAGTTGTTTAAACACTGTGTATTACTTGTGTTACTTTAACAAAAATCAATTAAAATACACTAACACTTTTATTTTTTGATACTTAGTTCTAAATTTTGTGCTTTGTCTCATAAAGAAAATACCTTTAAACGATATGATAGGTTTGATTAAGACTTTATAATAATTTTAAATATATCCTAACATGTCTTGTTACTTTGTTATGTAGGTTTTAACAATTTGACAAAGTAAATATTTATTTAGTAAAATTACAGATGAGTTATACCAGATCGCTCACTTAGAAAAGAAAGCTTAAAAAAGAGAGAGATAGAATATTAACCAGTTTAAAGGTCCAGCTGACGCATGACAGATCTATTTAAAAAATTGAATGTAGCCTACTGAAGGATGATTTTGACACATGTCAACTGAATTTTGCGATTGTGATATTCTGAGTTTAATTTTTACCTACTAATTATGCTTAATTAGTAAAATTAATGTTTATTACACAAGTTTTCTTCAGAAAACCTATGATGTGTCAAGTAGCTTCAGGACGACACTTTTTGGCACCAGCGCATTTTCTGTAGTAATTCTGACAAAAAACTGCGCGCGGCAACACTGCTATTAACCAGTTTAAAGGGACAAGAGACGCCAAGGTCATAGAAACGATGCGCAAAACATCAAAGGTTTCGAGGCAAGTGAGCAATCTGGTATAACTA
Organism: Lagria hirta; assembly: GCA_947359425.1. Classification (NCBI taxonomy): domain Eukaryota; kingdom Metazoa; phylum Arthropoda; class Insecta; order Coleoptera; family Tenebrionidae; genus Lagria; species Lagria hirta. The sequence continues at coordinate 8,780,996 of OX375797.1, read as the reverse complement.
ATCTGTGGTAAAATGAAAAAAAAAATAGTTAAATAAACACTACCATGGTGATGCATGCGCCATAGACGAAATTTTGACAGGTAGCTCTAAAATGACTAAGACATTCTCATAATTCAAATGTTTGTAGTAAGCCAATCTTTATAAATATTTTGTTGTTTTACTTAAATTCTTGCAGATTATAATGTAAAGAGTCTAAATTAAAAAAAATTAAAGTGTATAACGGCTATTGTAAAATAAAGATACTTTTGAGCAGAAGACGACTTAAGTAGCGTACAAAAGTAAATAATCTGAAAAAGGCATCTTAAAAAAGCTAAGTTAGATTTTCTCCGGTCGTCGTAGAATACTATCAATTTATATTCAAATATACGAAGTGCATCTTGCAATAAACCAAATCCAGATTAGTGCGCCAGAACTACAAAGTGTTGAAATTGAATCAATAAACTCAACCAGACATATATATAGCCGAAAACTTTCTTTCGTAGACTTATTTAATAAACGATAGAAAAAATGCTGTTTTCAACAAAACTCAAAGTTTTTCTTTAAATTTTTCAAAACCATGTTATTTATCAGTCGCTCAAGTCTCAACTAATTTTGATTTGTAACGCTATCATTTAATTAAAAATTTTACTCAAAAGTTTTTACGAGCATAAGCAATCACTACATTTTGGGATTATTACAAGTTTTCATAACACAGTTAAGCTACTTTTATTTTTGCAGAATAACAGTTTATGAGTTTACGACTCATTCTGCAGAGTTTTGAAACGAGAAAAGACAGACAAATATCACATTCTATTGTTTCCAGACTACTATTGAATTAAGAAAATATAACTCAAAACTTACGACAAATACAAATTCAGATAATAATTTCTATATGAAACGTCTACATAGTATATTATCATTCAAGTTTATTGTATAGTCACACACACAAACGCGTTTAAAATACGACGAATTTGACAGAAAGAAATATTTTAGTGAAACGAGTGTAACATACGTCATTGAACGTGTATAATATACTATCTTCTCTACTTTAACTGTTACTTCAATTAGTTATCATTTATTTATCACTATATCCCTTAAACATAAGATACAATCATTTTGTTTTCAATTTTCATCTTCTAGAAACTTCTAGCGTGGTCATTTAAAAGTTTTCAGTCAAACACTGATAATACGTTTTTCAAAAAATAAATTATTTAAATTCAGTCGTTCTTGATTTCTCTCAAATAATTTAACATTGCTTCTCTATATTACCTCCCAGCGTTTCGAACAGAAATCTCCAAAATTTTCTCGGTGAAACTGCATCAACCTGTCAAAGCAGACAATTTTCATCTTTGATGTCGAGTTGCAACAATTAATGTTGATCCGGATGTAGTTCAAGGGAAAAACCAAATTTGCTAAACAGGCTCTTTACTAAAACTTTGGCGGCAGTGGTTGCCTCTTGATTTTGAATGACCACTTGTTGAAACAGTTGGTGTTCAACAAATTGTTTCTATTTTTTTTAATTTAGCTCACAGAGGTTAAAATAGCTCATCTTCACCATCTAGCTTCTATATTAAAACTAAATTAGTTTTGAAATCTTTTTTTTCGATGTTTTTAGTCCATTCTTTGTCTTCTACAAACGCAGTACTTGCAACTTCTATATGATCTTCAAGATGTTGTTCTGTTTTCAAACGGCTCTGTGTTTAATCTTAAACTTTATTTTAGTATGCTTTTATTTTTCTAATTTTACAATGTTATTGTGACGAAACAGCATTTGAAAATGCAGTTTCTGAAAAGTTTTTGAATAAATTTGGCTTTTACTTTTTGTCTCACTTAAGCCATTGTTAAAAAGTTAAAGCAAAAACGAAAATAGAAGCAGAAACTAGTTGTATTTAGTTTCTGTATAATCATATATATGATTATACAGAAACGTTATTGAATACGATATGTTTATATATGATTATAAAATATATATATATATGATTATGTAACTGTAAACAACTTCAAAGCATTATTTCATATTAAATTAGTTGTATATTCATAAAATAATATTTCTTTAAACAAGGATATGATGCAAAAAGAGATTTTCACAATAGTAGCAAATTATACTTTCAAATAGGTAATATTGACAAAAGCAAACTGTTACTTTTATTTGTCACCGTCTGGTAACTGAAAAGACATTAAGTGATGAGCTTCTCGTGTTGTGGTTTACACAGCAGCATTTGGTTTTTGTGACAACACGATGATAAATAGATTTTGAATTTTATTCAGATTGATTATGTTCAGATTGAACGTATTGTATTTTGTTGAGTTTTATTTATCTGCAGTTTTATGTAATAGTCTTTGTACAAACTACTGTCTCTGTCCGAACTTTTGCTTTTTTTTTTAAATTAATGAGACATTAATAAAGAATTAAAATTAAATAAATTTTTAAAGCAATTCATATGCTAGACAAACAAATAATAAAATTTAAAACATCAGCAAAATTTAAACTTTATTTAACCAAAAATTATTTTACACGTTCTGTTTGAAAAATAACAGACGTAATAAATAATAAAAAAAAACAAAGTTTTTTTATTTATGTTTATGTGCCATCTAGTTTATTATGTTTACAAGAAACCATAGATAAAGATACATATGATAAAATTGGAAATTACTAACATTACATATAAATTTGTCTGTTTATTAGTGTACTTCTGTAAAAATGTCAGATTTTCAGGAATTGCTTTTTTGTTTGAGGTTAGACCCGGCGATCTTTTTATTTTTTATGCTTTTCACTTATTATATTTATAATATTATATACTTATAATATTATATACTTATAATATTATATACTTATAATATTATTTTTTATTCGTTTTCTTCTGATCAGACGCTACTTAAAAATGATTTTTAATATTTTTTATCTTCTATTGTTTGAAAAATTGTTATAAACAAATACGTTGTTTATGAGATAATTTAAAAGTTTTTTTTAATGTTCAAGAAAGCTTTGTAGATAATTGTTTACGTTAGCAATCTGTTAATAATAAAAATAAGGTTTTTTGATTTTTTCAACGGGAATCTATTCTAAGTAAGTCCTTTAGAAAATATGTAGCTCCACAAAAAGCAAAAAATCTCAAATTAATAGTTTAACAATTATTGCACTTGCAATGTTCAATATTCTAAGAATTTTTTAAATTTTTAATTATTATATTTAATAAGTTTAAATAATATTTATTTATTAAACGTCCGAAGCGAGCGTGGGTTGCGGAAGCCGCAGTCCCCGTTTTTAGACGTATTTTTAACCCTCTAGAAAAATTAAAAATATTAGGCTTACAGTTCCCAAAGTTAAAAATTTGTTGAATTCCCTTTTCTTCTTGAATCATTTTTCAAATTTGATTTATCTCGATTAGATTTTGAGTTGTTGGCAAAAAATCAAGCCCTCTTTTTTTCACTTAATTGCTTATAACTCTTGCAATTTTTGCAAGCGGTCTTAGCATTTTCTCAAAATCTATCTATTGATGCGAAATAGCATCAAATGACATCTAGATACACCTCAATCATAATTTTCGGAGAATGCGTAAAATTTTTGACCTAACAAGAGCTTGTTTACTACTCTGTTGTGATTGTTTTAAAAAAAAACTAATAAAAACATTTATGACAACATTTGCTGTCTTTGACTATTAAAAAGGATTTGAATCTTTATCTCACATAATTCTGAGTATATATTCTGACTGTAAAAACAGTCATTTATAGAACCTGTAAAACGAATGTAATGATTGACTAATGTAATGAGTCACTAATAAGCTGACATTGATTCTATATGTTTAACTTCATTGCAGGATAAAAATTGGCACATTTAAGAATATTTGTGCTGTTGTTAGTTAAATTAATTTGTGTAGTTAAATTATTGATAATTTTAGCAGCTAGTCTGTTTGCGGTTTAATTTTCTTTGATATTTAATTGTTCTTCTAATTTTTAACTTTATTGTATAAACTTGCTCTTAGAGCTAAATATAGCATACTTATTGATAATTTAACCAAGTAATAACAAATACTTTTTTATAATTAAATGTATACCAAGTAAATACAATTCTTAAATAAACAAATTGTAATCTGACAAGTAATTTCTCAGTAATTTGCGAGAGCAGTTTATATGTTGTAATAACATTGAAATGTTTAGTAACAGTGAGTTATCAATTTATTGTATGTTAATTGGCATTTCAATACTAATGTCAATCAGTCAGAAGATTTTTTTGTTATAAAAATAGCTTTGCCATTTATTGCTGTAACATTATTTGACATATCAATAAAAAATATTCTGAATACAAAAGATTAACATTTTTCTAAAAAGTGTAAGTCACTCATATTGATATCAAATAACTTTTAACTAGTGTTTTTAGCTAAACATTAGTTTAAAAATTTTAGCGCAAAATGTACTAATTTTTTTTTAAAGTTTGTAAAGAAAAAAAATTAAAGATTTAGAAATATCCGTTTAAGACTTTAACTAGGAAGTGTAACTATTGTTTTCTGTTCTAACAGAAAACTATCTGAAACAAGTTAATGTTAAACCAACAAGTAAGCATGCTAGGTGTAGCCCCTAAACACGTTTTTTTTAGTAGTTGTTTAATAATATTAAGTAAAAGGTTACTTCTTTTGAAAATTGTAATATTGTCAATAATATTGAACGATCTCGTGTTTAGCAATTTATACATAAAGGTATTTAGTTATTGTACGTCCTTTTTACGCCAGTTTGGAAATACCCGTTTTACAGTTTTTCCCTTCTTTCTCCCAAGGTTTGGCCTCTCTTATATATCAAAGCTGGCCGAATAGTACCTTTTTAAAGGGTTTTTCCCTGGTTTGCAAAGTTTTGGTAAAATTCCATAGCAACAGTTGTGCCCTTTGGGTTTTGAGCCAAGAGGACAAGTGTAGACCATCAGTTGAAATCAGAAATCACTGGAAATCAGTATATACTTGAGATAAGATCGTCCCGGAAAGATTACCAAACCGATATTCCGTCCTTACCGTTGATGCCATACCGGTATTCAAATCGTTCCATTTTCTTGACATTCACGATATTAATTCCTTTTCATAGTTTATATTAATTGTTTTATAATTAAAATAATAAATGTTAGATTCATCGTATAAATAAATTCTATTAGTGTACATTAGTAGATTTATTAAACTATTAATTCGACATTAGTTTGTCTTATTAAATTTATTGCGTTAATTGAATACCCTAATCTATTAGGAAAGTGCAGCTTAATTCAATGAAAAAACAGTGGTTATTTGATTAACAGACTCAGAAGTATTGAATTTTACTTTTTCTTTGTACTTACCGTACGAGATAAAATCAAAAAACCGAATTTTTTAAATTAGTAGATATACAGAGACATGTAGTGAGCTTATTGTGAGACAAATTAAGAATATTTCAGCTGTAGCAGCTAACCTGCGACTGTTTTTTTTCTAATAGCACGTCTATATGCTACAACTATTTACTTGTAATATTTTTTTTAGAAAGAAAACACAAGTTCTTGCAAGCATAACCCTTCTTACCTGGGAAGAAAATATGTAATAACGATGTTATTAAAGTACACTAGTAGTTCGAATATCACCTTAATGAACGCTTTAATTTTATATTATTCTGTTATTTTATTACTAAGCAACAGGTTTTTTCATCGTATAATAAAACTAACCAAAAGCTCATCGCACGTCCACAATCCGACTTATACTGAGCCATCATAAACAACATCACTGGAAGAAAGTGCAGAGTTTGCGCCTCCTTTCAGTCAGTGTGAGGCAGCTTGGTGAGAAATGCTTGAAGCGCTGCTTACCTGAAGAGTAACTATTTTATTGTACACTAAAGCTTTCGATTGAATTATTAGAATGTAAGCCTTGTACAAATAGCGAGAGCTATTACAAGCTCAAGAAATGCGAAAATGGAATACTGCTTCGGTTTCGAGCAATTTAATTAAGGCTTTTCTTGAATGAAATAAGTGAAGCTGTGGTGTGTGTGCCAATGCCAAACTCGTGTCTGATGAGAGAAGCAAAAAGTTTTGCAACTTTGAAATGAGTTTGTTGCGGAAATGAAAGATCATTGATCATACATGAAGTAGTTTTCTTAGATGGGTAAAACTTTTTCGTAGTAGTAACTTACGTCATTCATTATTTTTCAGTGCCTAAAATATTGAAAAAAATAATTAATTTTTGTAGCTTCTGTGAAAATCCTTGAAATTCAAATAAAAATATTTTGCTTATTTTTAGATATAATATAATCAACATTTACCAACCTTCAGATTTTTTCTCGCTTTATGAATATTACATTTTAACTAATGAAAGGTGTGTTTGTACACAGCAAAAAGAAATAAAATCTTTGACATTATAAACGGTCTAAAAGTATTATCTTCTTTACGCACACCATTAATTTAAATAAAGATAGAACGCCTGAAAATCAAAAAATGTGAAACATGTTTGTTCTAAAATTATTATGCAGACTAATAACTCTAATTATTTTTAATTAGACTGCAACTGTCGCGAGATGTTTATTATTTAATCAAATGTTTATTAGTTAAAAAATTCAAAGAGCTACCTTTGCTGCGTTTCCAATCTCTGATAGAATACACTGCAGTTTATTTTCAGCCTATTTTGTTTACATTTCGGCTAAAACTAGCTGTTTTAACAACACTTTAAATTTTTTAATTAATTTTTGATAAAAACAGCTTGTTTTATGAATTTAAATTTAAATAGGTAAGGCAGCTATAGATACCACATAATCACAACACGCGCTCACTTTGTTTGATTGTGTTCTAAGCAATGCTTGTAAAATATTACCTACACATTATACACTTAATTAACAGTATATATTTCAAGACTTTTTTTATTTGATTTTTGTGGCGAAAAAGAGCATTTTGAACAGTTTTTTAACTCATTTTAAACAAAATTAAATTTAAAATTAGCAAAATCTAATTGATTGTTGTTTTGTCAACATAACTAACAAAATTTAATTAACAAAAACAGCTGGTCATAGTGCAACTAATAATACACGGAGCGCCAGTGTCGTATGAACTAATCGTGAGAAATTAGCATACTGTAACGTGAACGCTGTAACAATTTTCCAGTCCAACCCATCGTTTTCGGAACCCAACTTTAAACAATCGCTCTTCAATAAGTAGCGTTTAAAATAAATCAAAGCTTTTACATAGCCGAGTAAGAAGAGGAGTCGTCTGCTTCTTTACTAGAAAGCGACTGAGTTAACCCGGGTCGTTATGTTTTAACAACTTTCAATTCTTCCAAATGACGGTGTCTCTGCCGGATCAACTCTTAAAATTTTCTAAATTCATGTCTAAAACTAGAAGCTAGCTCTCTTGAAGTTTTTAAATCTTGGGAAATACAGTGTACTTGGCAATATTTCTTAGGGAGTATAACTAATCTTAATGTTTTTCGACCGTTTTTCCAAATCTCAATCGATGTCCGTGAGCATAAGTGTTAACAAATTTTTCAAAAGTTGGCTTTATGAGTGTTTGTCGCACCATGAGTGTTTAAATATAAGAGAAAACTCTAAAGTGGATATCGTTCATCTTGTTTTTAAAGTCCGAAACGTAATCTTTCTCACCTATGTCCTTTCCAGGTGCAGTACCAAACTTCAGACCGCAAGACAACCGTATATCTTTTCCAAACACAATGTCAACTGGCGTTGCACCCGTCGTTTCGTAAATAGACGAATTGTAGGCTAACAGAAATAGATGTAAATATTTGTCTCAGTTCCGCTGATGGTCAAAGACAACTTTTGCAGGTATCGCTCTTATTCAATCTTTTTACCATACCATCGGATTGTAAATGCAAAGCAGTAGTTTTTGTTTTGCAAATGTTCAAGACTTTACAGATGTTTTGAAAAATGTTAGACTTAAAAAATCTACCTTGATCGAATTACAATTCTAATGGAACGACAAATCAACAGACCCAATCTTTCGCTAAAGCGTCGACAATCGTAACAGCGTCTTGATTTAGCAAAACGTACGCTTTTACCTATTTACTAAAATAGTTCACAACAACCACAATGCATTTGTTGCTTTCGCCGCTTTGAGGAGACCAGAGGGTCACATCAATAGCAATTCTTATAAATATGCTTTCTATGTGTACTGTCTTATTGGAGCTTTACACAGGCTACACATTTTCTACAGCATCTTTTTACATTTTTGCTGCAGTTAACCCAATAATATCTATAGCGCAGCATCTGAATGATTTTTGTAACGCCTAAATCCTCCACTAGTTCCATTATGAATTTCTTCCAAAACTTCCGTCTTTTTTTAGTTAGGAGTTACTGTTTTTTACCTGCTTTCGGTTTTGTCAACATTCTCAAAAACACGTTCCAAGAGATTATTATACAAAATTAAAAAAATCCACTGAGTACAATACGATTTGACAATATGAGAATAAAGCGCAATTTCTTTCCATGACGGCTCTGCGTTTCTTTTTTTCTATAGAATAATTATTTCCAAATGTCATCTTGTTCTTGATTTTTCCTCAGCGGCTTTGATTTCTATTTATCATCTACTACTGCAGGTTTGTTTACTGCTGCATCTTTGTTTTCCTTACGCATGCAATGTTGGCATTCTTAATACCATGCTTGTCTTGATAATGCATTTGCATTTCTCTGGCTTACTACTGGCCAATGCTAAATTTCAAAATTAATTTTTTGCAATTTTTAAAATTCATCGTGCCACTTGCCTTCTTCGATTTTTAAATAGCAGCAGCCATTTTTATGCAATATGATCAGTTCTTACAAGAAATTGACGCCATACCAGTACTTGTAGAAATGCTTCATTGTATTTATAAACTGCTAATAATTCTTTTCGTATTATACAGTAATTGCGTTCAGGTTCCGACAACGTTTTACTGTAGTATTCAACTACTTTCTCGTGTTCTGATCTTCAATCTGAGACAAAAGAGCGAGAATTGCTACATTAATTTTCTATCTAGTATTGAACAACAAAGAACTGAAGCTTTTGTTAAAAAGTTCTTTAATTTCATTTCTTAAAGGTTATTTTACGGTTTTTTTCCCAATGGTAACTGGCATGTTCTTCAGCCAGTCAATTTAATGGTTTGGCTATATAGTCTAGACGAGGAGTGTAAAATGGTGACAAATCGACATACTAATGCTAAAAATATGTGTTATGGCTCATTCGATAGGGAATCACGTCTAGAAAATTGTCCATGAAAATTGTATTAGCACATTAAAAATTTCAAAAGTTATAAACAATTAAAGATGTTGAAAAAGTAGTGCTTGGTTTTTCGCTTGTAATTCGTAAACAAATAATTTTTTTGGAATTTGGAAAAAAGATCCTGAAAGAGGAAGAAATTTCCTATAAATAACTTCCGATCACCGAAACTGTACCTCTATTATTAATAATTTTAATTAACGTTGAAAATTGCCGTCCGCGCGCCATTCTTAGGTTGCACGCATGCTATAGAAAGTCAGTAAGTTATAATAAAAAATTTTTTTCGGGTACTTAGAGTACATTAAAAAATCTAAATAAATTATGATATCATCTAAACACTTCAAAGAACTAATTCCCGTTGGAATTTTTTAATTAAATGAAATTTTCCAATAAACTAGACAATTGTTAATTAACAACATTTTACGGGATTTCTCTGAGCATTAAGAAGTAAATAAAAGTTGCAATAATTGTTCTAAAATTATTTCCTTTCGTGGAGTCCTTGCAATTGACACAATAAAAACGAATACGTAATTAAAGTTTGAAAAAGTTTAATAGTTTGTTTATAATAATTTTTTTAAATTCACAAATTACGGCGATTTTTCTTTATTTGTGGAATTTAAAAAAATTATTATAAACAAACTATTAAACTTTTTCAAACTTTAATTACGTATTCGTTTTTATTGTGTCAATTGCAAGGACTCCACGAAAGGAAATAATTTTAGAACAATTATTGCAACTTTTATTTACTTCTTAATGCTCAGAGAAATCCCGTAAAATGTTGTTAATTAACAATTGTCTAGTTTATTGGAAAATTTAATTTAATTAAAAAATTCCAACGGGAATTAGTTCTTTGAAGTGTTTAGATGATATCATAATTTATTTAGATTTTTTAATGTACTCTAAGTACCCGAAAAAAATTTTTTATTATAACTTACTGACTTTCTATAGCATGCGCGCAACCTAAGAATGGCGCGCGGACGGCAATTTTCAACGTTAATTAAAATTATTAATAATAGAGGTACAGTTTTGGTGATCGGAAGTTATTTATAGGAAATTTCTTCCTCTTTCAGGATCTTTTTTCCAAATTCCAAAAAAATTATTTGTTTACGAATTACAAGCGAAAAACCAAGCACTACTTTTTCAACATCTTTAATTGTTTATAACTTTTGAAATTTTTAATGTGCTAATACAATTTTCATGGACAATTTTCTAGACGTGATTCCCTATCGAATGAGCCATAACACATATTTTTAGCATTAGTATGTCGATTTGTCACCATTTTCCACTCCTCGTCTAGACTAATAGTCGCAAATCCAGGAACAAAACGGTTATTACTTTTGCACATAGGTAATATGTGCAAAGACCCAAGAAACTTTGCACTACCGTTTTGATAGTAGGTACTGCCCACTGTCTTACAGCGTTTATTTCCCCGTGTCTACCGCTATCCCTTCTTTGAAAACAATGTGTTTCAAATACTGCACTTTTTTTTAATGAATTGACATTTTTTAGAGCTTAACCTTAGAACAGTGCTTCTTGGTCTTAGTCTTTAAACGTTTTCCTTTACAAGATAAAAATGTCGGTGAGGTAAACCAGACATGTTTTCCATGACAAGCTCCTTAGTACAGTTTCCATCAATTACTCAAAAGAAGCTGGAGCGTTGACACAAACGGTATTTCTGTACATTGCTCTACGGTCCAGAACAGTCTTTTCTTTATCTTTAGAAGCTAGTTTAATCTGCAAATAGCCTATCTTTAACTCTAGTGTCGAAAATATACATAATCCTGCTAGAGCGTCCAAAGTGTCGTCAATTCTTAGCAAAAAAATTGAAGTTTATATTTTACACTTTTAAGTGACGTTACTTTTCTCCACTAATTTATTTGTATACTAATATTACACTATTTGATAGGAATTATTCTTACACTTTGTAAAAACATTTAATTTCGTACATTTATTATATCGATTCAGGACATTCGTCTCTTGCTGGTCGCTTGCTTCATTCCGTCAGATCTCCGTTGCTCTCGGTTGGTCCTATATATTTCGATCGAAAACAGTCTGGAATTGACTATATAAGCTCCCAAACCTTCGATTCCGTTACAATACGTTTAAAATTAAAAGTTGATTTGAATAATTTACTGTAAAGTGCATGGTTTTTGCAGCTGCGTTTTTCTGATGAAAGACTTTAATTGAACCGTTTTTTATAAAAAAAACTTTAGTTTTAGGAGAAAAAAAAATGATTGAATAACATTCTAACGAGTAAATTGGTTTATCTTCGGTCTTTTTTTATACAGCATCCGTGAAACAATAATATCTGTAAAAGCTTGTAGGTGGGTGGATGGGTATATTATTGCAGCTCATTATAGCCGCAAAAAATTTGATGATTTTTTTCTTTGCATGAATTATTTGGGGGTGGTCGTCTAAATATTTATTTTAGTACTTACAATGATTATAATAAATAATACACTTGATGGCAAATTTAAATTACTAAAAAAATAAATTGTAACAAATTATTTAGTGTAAATTAATGTAGATAGTAGATGTAGATAATGTAGATAATTTATATAATGTAGATAAAAAATAAAACTTAATTTATATATGTTTTTTTTTGCTTTATAAGTATATTTTTCCGACTTAGGTCTACTGCAAGGTTTATCGTTCAATAATTCAAATTTTTATCAATAAAACGTAAGAATTAAATCTATAAGTAGTTAACCATTAGCCAAACTTCTAGAAACTGCACAATAAAGCTTGATATGAATATGTCTCCGAAGTTAATTTAAAGTTTCAGAGCAATCAAACTAACAAAACTTTACTAAGGACCAAATTGTTACAGTCTAGACTCAATTAGCCTACAACACACAGGATTAACGTAACGTATAGCAAACATTTTAAAACTTAATAAGTTAGGCATACTGTTATTTATCTTTCTAATATTTTTTTTTTAAATAAATTTTTGTTTCCACTCAGTTTTTATATACTTTCTATGCAAAACAAAAGGTATGAAACAGTTTTTTTAGTCAACTTTAACTGTCAATGCTTATTGAATAACTTGAAAATATACTCAAACAAGAAAAAAAAACAAAAAACTAATTTTTAATTATTTCACGTACCTTTTAATTTCTTTTTTCTGATCTTAGACGTATAACTGATCACAAAAAAAAAATTGGTTGGCGTATTTTTTGTACCGTAATCACATAGATCTTATAATATTATGCAACATCCTCCTATTATATATATCCTTTTACTATACTCTCAATCGTTTATTGCAAATGTCTTGGAATTGTTCAACCTAAAATATGCGTTCGTTTGTAATACATTAATGTTTATAAATTTTTCAAGACTATTTTTTGGGCCAAAATACATACATACAATATTTTTTTTGGTCAGTCGTCTTAGCCTCTTATTTTAGCTTTTTTTAACGATATCTTGCTTAAATTTTGCAAACTTATGCTTGGCGGATGTGTGGAATAAATAATTACTTATATTAGAACTCAATCATTTTTTACTAGATCAGTATTAGGTGGAGCTTTATACAATGCAGTTTATTTTATATGGTTCTCTTCCAATTTGTTATAGAATTGCTTTTTTCACATGGCAAAAGCATTCTTTTTCAAATTGTTTGTTTAGCGAGCGAGTGTTGTTCTCCAAAGATTTTTCTTATTATTATTATTTGTTAGGGTTTTTGTCAATTGTATACGTTTAAATGTTGGAAAATTCGACAATTACATTTGTAAAAGGGGTAGATTATCAAAGTTCATCTTTTTAATAAAATATTGAAAACATAAAAATGGTTATATTTAGCAATTTTTATACAGCAATAATTGTTTTTGTGGCATGTAATAGTATATTACATAGCGAGAATAGTAAAGAACGTATTATGTTAAGCAGATAAACTACGTACGAGCAACGAAATAGGGAATTATGTAAATACGCAAGGACTAAACGCGGCTGCGCTCTATAATTTGCTATACTTTTTACGACGATGCATTATAAAATTGTATTCTATACATTATAAATTTGTATTCTATATTAAATTGAGTGCGCTATTTTTAAGAAACGTAGCTCGATACAGCGTGACACTTGACATACAAAATGTCAGAACCAACACAACGAGATCATATTGTGTGAACGACAGAGTCTGAAAATAAATATGTAATTAGATGTTTATCTAAAATAAAATATGAATTTTGATCGCTCCTTTATCTTTATTATAAAATAAATAATGAATTGTTTATTATTTACTGATAGTATAATGTAGGCTCTACTTTACGAGAATTGCTCAGAACACAAGCGGAATTTTTAATTGAAACGTTTTGTCAAAGTGAGCTGCGTTGTTAAAAAAAATTCTATTAAAAAATAATCAAGAAATTGGTTTGAAGTATGCTAAAACATCTAATTTTATTCAAAACAAATACAGAATCAAGTAAAAATAAACTGCAGTAAACACTTTCACAGATTAAAAACGCAGCGACAGTAGATTACTGTACAAAAAGTCCTAAAATCTTCTTATATGTAATAGAGTGTTTTGTTTTTGTTAATAATTTAATAAAAAAAATTTACTACTGAATAACATATTGAAATAACAGCAGTAGTTGACACAAAAAATCTCCAATAGGTAAATAATTTATAATATTGTGGTGTATGTTCGAACTGCCCCAATGCAAACAAAATCCTAATTTTGAAATATTTTTATGCTTTTTTTATTTTCTGTTTGCTCTGGTTCAAATAAGCGTTTAATGCATGAGCGTAGACAATTGGTGGTGTTAAATGCTACTTTATAATAAATTATATCCATAAATCTTACACGTTTTTTGTTGTTTATTTTTCTTCACAAATCCTATATTAATCTGAAAAGTTGATCATTTTTGAAATTTATAAAAATAAGGCAAAGAAAGATAACAGTTTTTTTTCAGCTCCTTAGACAGATTATTAAGAGATTCTCACAAAAAAATTTCATAAACCAGGTAAACTTAAGCAAATAATAATTCAGTTATATTTATCTCCTGATGATGACCACTTGGTGGTTGAAAGAGCTCTTGAGATCTATTAAACAAACTTTTTGGCAAATGATAAAACTGTGTGAATAGAATTTTATTTCTCTTTCTACAAATTACATATAAAAAACAAAAAAAAATATTTTATTTAATATAAAATATGCAACTCCCTCATCTTGCAACGCTTCACATTTGAAGGAAGATTTAACCAACTTTTAAAAAGGAGGTTTTTAAATCGAATGAATGTGCATTTTTTATGTGTGTTTGGGTATTTAAGTTTGTTATTTATAAACCAATTTTAATAATTTGTTTTGGTTGGAAAAAAATATTTTGAGGGTGGTACCATTATAATTATCAAATTAATAGTTGAAACATTTTAACAATTGGTGTAACATTTAGACATGACAAATTAACTTTTACACTTTATCTGTTTTATTTACATTTTCACACCCCATGTCAAATGCATACAATTACCGGTGGTAGTTTAGAAGTAAAAAGTGTTTTATTATTAAAAAAACAAATTGTACAAAGATTAAATATAATAGGCATCTACACTATCTTATTGCTTTTTCTATATAAAGTGTAAAAACACTTTAAATATGTATGTAGATTGGTACATAAGCACTGAATGTAACCAATAAGGTTTCAGCATGAAAATTATGAAAATTGTATCACTAAACCTATGACTTCAGTTTTCTGCTGTCGAACTTGTCTCAGCACTAAAATTATTTCTTTATGAGTCGTTTTTGCAACTTATCGCTTCAAAAAGTTTTTAAAATTTTAATATCAATTACAAAACTATTTCTAGATTCTTTACGCTAACTTTTTTTCTGTTCACTTTTGTGTTCTTTCAAATATTTTTAATAAATTATAAATTAATTAATTTTGATTGAGTTTTTTAAAAGTAGTAGCTTGTGCAAAGATGAAATATTTATTTACAAGATAATCATGTTTTAATGCGGTAAAAGATTATAATTAAAATCTGTTCTAAATTTGAAGATGGAAAATCGTTTATAGACGCATACTAATTAAATATTTTCCTTAATTGAGTTTTCGAATTTTCTATATTGTCCCTTAGGTAGATAGCTTTAATGTTTTTGCTTTAAAAGCTTAAATGCTTTGCGGTTTTGTCTGCGTAATCAAGCCCTTTCTCGGTTCAGGCCAAATAAAAAACACTCCAGCATTTCTAATAGGGCTAAAATTAAAGTCGAAGATCCCTTCACCAAACTATATTATTCAAAGAAAGTAAATTTGCAAACCTCAACCTCAAATTTCAAATTTAATAAATTAACTAAAACGCAATTATATGTTATTTGTGCACAACTGCTAGACGTTGAACTAATAATAAAAAAAACATTTTGATAAAAACTCTAGACAAATACGGAATTGTCTAGCAAATGCTACAAGATGAGACAGTAATTAAAATTAGAGGAGCGCGGTGTGTAAGCACAAAAAATAAAACTTTCTTGTAACAAAAATAAACAAGATCTGGCTTTTGTAGAGATTATTATGAGTAAACTTTTGTACCTCTAATACAAAATATAATATTTAAATCCAAAAAGATAAAAAAATATTTTTTTAATAGCAGTGAAACATCTGACACGTTAAAGATTTTCGATTAAATTTAGGTTTACAACATAGCAAGAGATAAAATTATTAGAATGCTATTTTCAAAATGAAGAGAGAGTTGATGATGTGTGGCAGAATTTTATAACTAGGTGCTTTCCAGATTTCTAGCAAGAATATTTTCCTTTAGCTTTTACAACTTCTACAATGCATTTATAAATTCTCTATCAAATTTTAGTATTTTTTGTATTCGATTTTTGTAGATCCCATTAACGATCTGGAAGATCTAAGATCTAACCCAACAAATCAGTAGAAAATGTCTTGAACTAAATATCTTACCAGATACGTTTTAACATGTGTGGGCAGCGTTGAGAAAACGTGCTAAACTATGCTTAAACGCAACTAAACCGCATTTTCAGCAAATTTGTTAAAATCTAAATGGTTAGAATCTATCAAACCAACACAATAGTCAACTGATCCTGATCATAACGCAGCGTTTTTATGACATCATCTATTGAAAGCCAAACAGTATTTTAAGCAATTCTGCTTAAATATCAGGTAGCGTAGAGCTAAATTTATTTTAAACATTAGCATCCCAACAACTGAATTTGTTTTACGGTTACTATAATAGATTATTGAAATATTGACATATTTCGGAAATAATAGATTAGTTGTAAATTTAATCTAAATTGTTGATGTCGTTACCAACCAAACTACGCAAAAATCTTTAGTCTAATATCAAACTCGGGCAGTTGAAATTTTGAGAATTAGTAAAGCAAAGTGAATAAGATAGTATATTATATTTGGTTAGTAATAATATAATACTGTCATCTATTAACAATAGAAACGTCTTAAAATAATATACTGTTTTTTAATAAAAAGTTTACTAAACTCTATTATTTTGTATCGTTTCCCAGAAAAAAAGCTTATACGTATTTTTTATCTTAAGATGTTGTTTTTGTTGATATTTTGTAACACATAAAAAACATCTGCTTTCAGATAAGATACGTTTACGGAAATATGGCATTCTTGAACCTGTCATCAAAGCAAGACAAAGAAATAGGACACAATGAACGGTCGGTGGAAACGCTTGATTCTAGTTTGAATTGCCTATTTTTTATGAGACGTGTCGTTTACAAGACGCTTTGTCTGTGACATGTTCTGAAATCTAAAAGAATAGGTAACGTTTTCAATTTCCTAGCTATCGTTGAAAACTAGAATCGTCTTAAAGTTTTATCAGGCAGTAGTAAACTAAAAAAATCTTTGACACAGAATGGATATTTCTGATTTTGTAAATAAAAGTTTTTATTTCAGTTTTATTTCTGTAAAAAGAAATTTATTAATTTTATTTTTGTCACTGATAGCCTTTTTTTAACTTGATAGAAAAGGTTTAATTTTGTACTCTATGCAATGTTCAGTAAGTCAAATTTTAAAAAGCTTTATCATGAGTCTCATTGAATCGTGAATATTATCTAATAAATACAATCTAATTTATTTCTAGCGATTTATAAAGAAACTTCTCAAAAAGTTTTAGATAAAAAGCTACAAATTTCCAAGTCTGTAATACGACATGTTCAGCTTTTTGTTTTCCCGATCTACACTGTTTTCAATTGTATTTAGAAAATATAAGATGTAGTTTAGAAAATGTAACTTGTAATTCAGATTAGAAAATTGTAATTCAGAAAGTGTAACTTGTAATTCAGAAAGGATAAATTGATATTCAGAAAGCGTTGACTGTACTTCAGAAAAAAAATAGAAATGATGCGAAGGATACAATAGATGGAAATGGTTGGGCTTGGGCTGCACAACATACCACAGTTCACCATGCTGCCTGCAGCTTTGGCATTACAGAATTTGCCTATAGTCCAACAGATATATTTTTTTGCATTTTGCATTAAACTGTTGCAAAACTGTATAAGAAATATGTTTACCAATAAATTTGCTTTTTCCATACTGTATTTTTTCGGCAGAGGCGGATGCGCGCACATTATGTAACATCTTACATACAATAAAGCAACTTTGTTAAATCTGCTGCCAATTTAATTGTCAATAGTGTCAGTGTCAATAAATAGTTTATGTGTAATAACCTCTCCCACAAGCACCGCAATTTCTAAAAAGGTTCAATAGTAGAGGAAAATGTGACATCAATTGCCATGGAAAGATTTGCGCTCCAAACAAAACCGGATTTGCACGCCGTTGAAAAAAAATTCTGTTTTACTGCCGAAAGTAAGGTTAGAATATATTGATAAGTCTTGCTGACAGTGCTGTCAGCGCTGTTTCATAAAATGGTGCTGTGTAAACGGAGCATTGCTTTAACCAATAGAAAAGCAGTGTTTTAAATGTAATTCCAAAGATGTTCGATTTGTCTTGAAAATAGCTGAACTATATAGTATAACATATTTTTTTATTATTATTATTGATAGGTAGACTTTTATAGGTTCATGGGCTCTTTTCCGTAGACTGGATTACAACATAATAATTTTACATACTACCGAATTCTTAATATCTGAAATACAATTTATTAATCTGCATTACAAGTTACATTTTCTGAATAACACTAACTTGAAAAAAATTCTTGGTAGGGTTGTTGACCTCTCAAAAAAACAGAACGGGTATATCTACCTAATGCTTATCTATAATTATTACACATTTTTTATTAATTTTATTATTATTTTTGTTAGACTTTTTGAATCATTTTGAATAAGTTTACTATTGATAAAACATTAATTGTTGACAAATGCAAATAACTATAGATGTTTTTGTTCACAAATTTTTTCATATTATGTTTTAATATATAAATTATACATAATAATAAATAAAAAAAAATTATCATCTAGTATTCTTCTCATAATAAACCTAAGTCACAGAATTCAACATCTAATAAAACAAAGACAGTTTGTCTTTTTGGTAATTTTATATTGCTTATTTAGATTTAAATAATTTGTATTATTCAATCTTTTTTAATCATTCTAAAACATTTCTATTTTCCTTGAATAATTCATACTTTTTTAGCTCAGTCTCATTTAGCTCTTAGCACATTTTAGATAATAAAATGCTCTATCGTCTTATCTGTTGCAATTTTTTTCTTGTTTTTTAATCTATATTTATTTTATCAGATTCACATCTTAATAAAGTCAAAATTTTTTTTCCGAAAGAAAAAAACCCATCATGTTTTTTGTAGATTTCAGTAAAACCTTATCAAAAATAAAAAAAATCTAAAAATCAACTCTTTGGAACACTCAATACATTGAAATCGACTAATTCTAAATCGTCATTCCGCCGAACAATAAATTATATCAGTTTTATGGACTTTAACTACGTAGTGAAAAAAAAAACATTAAACATCAATGAGAGAATTTAAAAGAATAAATCATTTTTAAGGCGTTTTAGCACAATACCAGTTATAAGCTTTTTAGCCTTTGTCAGTTGCACGTAATAATAGCTTCAACCAAATGTTAAATGTTAAAAAATGTTTGTTTAACTTTTCAATTTTCAAATCTTAATGTGTATGTTGTTAGTAGTATTTTATCGTTTATCAATAACTTATGAATACAGCTACAGCTAGTTATTCAAATATGTCAAGTAATAAAGTGCAAGAATCTAAATGTCGATTTACTGTCCAATCTTAAAATTATAAATAGAAATTATGAATAGAAACGAAAGCACTCAGCAGTTAAAAACAAAAAAAGCAACATTGCATAGATTACGTACCATAGCAACTATGAACAAAAGAAGAAAATTTAAGCTGCTATAGGGATTCATCAATTATAATTTAATTTTTGCCAACTCGTTGCATTATTTTTGTTCTAAGTTTGACCAACTAACCAAACCACTATTAGCGGAAACCACCATGAGCAGAAACGTAATATTTTCAACTAAATGAAATTGTTTGAGGTATGTTATGTCATCAACTGATTGAATTAATACCACAAATATGCAATTTGTTCAAATAGAAATCCACAATGTATGTTCATCAAACCATAGACATTAGTGTATTCTGTCAAACTATTATAGTTAACGCTTGGATGATACACTTTTTTCATATTTTTAACGAACTTGATATTATTGTGCTTAGACATTTAAGATTTAGAGCCATTTATAAGTTAGCAGCAAAACTAAAAGATTTGTTGGGATGTCCACAAAAGAAACATAATTTATAGAAAAGTTAAGTTTATATTTACCGTGTGATAGCTGTGTGACAAATTTTATATAAAGCAAACGCGTGGATCACTCAAAATACGGAAGATTTATTAAGCCAATTATAGCCGATTACGTTTTCAATAACAATCATAATATTTGTATTAACATTAGTCAAGCAAATAAATAACTACAGACATCCGGACGCCGCCTAATTTATTGAAATTTTATAAAAACAAAACAAATGTTCTAAAAAGATAAACCTTTGGTAAAGTTATTAAAAAAAATCCGCAAAGGTTTCTTAGACCAGGTAAACTCTAGATTAAAAACCTCTCACTCTAAAACATAGAAATAATAATTTAGTTTAATTTATCTTCTGATGATGAATACATGCTGGTAAAAAAAGCTTGCAAGATCAAATAAAAAACTTTTGGTAAAACTGTGTTAATATACCATGCTATCAAAATCTTGTTTAAGTATAATTATTCTGGTTATTTCATAACTGGACATCATTATGATTAAAGCTGATATTATCATAAGCATCAAAAATGTTTCATACAAGGAAGTTTCTAAGAATTGCTGCTTGTTTTATTACATTACAGAAGTAACAGACACTTGGGTAAATATAAGCCTAAAACTTGTCACTGTAAATTTATTCAAATCTGAATCTCTTGCGTCTTACTGATGAGTACCAATAAAAACAAAACATGTCGTAGTTTGGATGAATTTGCATTGATTTTTTTATTTTAAGCTTATTAGAGCTTTTTATAGTAATTTGTTACAATTTATTAAGTAAACTTTACTTTTTGGCACATCCATCGCACTATAGTAGGTCGAGAAAAGCATCATCATTACCCTGACTGATTAAGAATGGAAAAAATGTGTAATTTATAATAGATAAAAAGACATATATTTAATAGGTATCTCATAAAAGTTTAATGTATCTGATAAATCTTAAAAACAGCAAAAAATTACACTTTTTAAGAGATTAGAAATATAACCTTTCAAAAGTTACTGGTACTGTCTTAAGGATTTAGAAAAATTTACAAAAGGTGTTATAAGAGCCAGTGAACGGATACCTGTATGTATTTGACCAGACCTGAGTTTTTGTACATTGAGGCCCCTATACCTACCGTACATGAGATGGGGACTCACTAAGCCCAAAGTGGTGGACGCGGCGAGTGCGCAGGTAAGACAGGTATCGATTTTTGGCTATTTATAAATGCATTTGACCACGTCTGCCGTTTGGTCTTTGAAATATATTATTATTATTAATTGAAAATAACAATGGCAGACTATTATCACGCATTTAACATTGTGCAGACAATTTTTAAAATATTAAAAAAAAAATTGTTTTTGATTGATTGATTGAAATTAATTGACAAGATCTGTCATTAATATAATTATTTTATTTATTACTGTTTTAAAAACTTATATTGATAACGGCAGACGTATTCATTGCGTATAAACGTGATATTTTTGTAGTGTATCTCCTTCTTAATGGTTCAACTTTAAAAGTTTAGTATATAGATTACATGTAAAATATTAATTTCATTAAATACAGTGATTAAAGTAAATTATATTAATGTAAAACTGCTATCGTAATATATAGACATTTGACCGGGTAGTATCTCAGATTGTTTTATCTGCTGATGTTTATACGCAATGAATACGTCTGCCGTTATCAATATAAGTTTTTAAGACTATAATAAATAAAATAATTATATTGATGACAAATCTTGTCAATTAATTTAAAAAAAAATTTTTTTTTAATATTTTTAAAATTGTTTGCCACAATGTTAAACGCGTGATAATGGTCTGCCATTGTTATTTTCAATTAATAATAATAATATATTTTCAAATATCAAAACGGCAGATGTGGTCAAATGCATTTATAAATAGTCAAAAATCGATACCTGTCTTACCGGCGCACTCGCCGCGTTCACCACTTTGGGCTTAGTGAGTCCCCATCTCATGTACAGTAGGTATAGGGGCCTCAATGTACAAAAACTCAGATCTGGTCAAATACATACAGGTATCCGTCCACTGGCTCTTAGACTATTAAGCTTAGAAACAAATGTACAAGTTTCAAAACTTGAAGGTCATAAATAAACAAAATATTTGTAAAATGAATACCTGACTTCATTTTATTTTCATTATAATTGAAGGCCAAATGTAAAACTAATTTATTTGGTAATAAAATATCCTCCCTAATCTAGTTCTGACAACAGTTTATCTAGACAACATCTACCTTTCAACTTGATAAATATTTGATTTATAAACTGCTTGTGCGTTTTTGGCAAAAAAATCTATTTTTTCCAAATTTTATAAAAAGCATAAGAATATAAAATCTATCTAAACTGTGAATAATTTGATAATTATGGGTGAAAATAAAATGAATGTTTTAGCTTGATTAGCTTTATCAGTCTATTGCCATTGCTAATTTGAATTTCACGGTTGTCATTATCGCTACGAAACGATAACCTTACATAGGTATTTATTTGCTTATTTAGCACTGCCTGTGAATTAGCTCAGCCAATCGATGATTTTAAAGCTATTAACTTTTTTATGTTTTGTTTGTACAGCATTATGTGATTGGGAAGAATGCAAAGATTGTAAATTTATTATCACGCGAAAAATGTTCTAATATGTAAGTAAATTGTTTATTTTCAGTGGAAACAGTAGAAGCAGTTCATATAATTGGGCACAAAGACGAAGAAAAACGTTTTCGACTCCAGCACAATGAGAATGCTACAATTAACATAATTTTTAAATCTAGTAATACGATAAAAAGAAATTTATATTTTTAGACATTAAAATTTTAGATGTCGACTCCAAATCTTTAACAGCTAAAATCACTGGTATAGCCGGACCTATCAAGGTACCTTTCACAAAATTTGAACCCAATACTTGTCTCCGAGGAGTGACTTGTCCTATAACAAAAGGGAAAACATACAATTTCACTGAAAGCATTTTTATTGGAAATTATCCAAGAGTGAGGCTAAATTTTCAATTTTGTTTTAAGTTTTGATGGTTTGTTCTATAGATACCTGTCACTGTTCGATTGGAATTTTCAGATGATCATGAAGAAGACGTGGTTTGTGTAGACATGAAAGTACAAGTTAAATAAATACAATAACTTAAAAATTATACCTAAAACAATTGAGTTTGAAACTTGTTTGTATTTATTACCAATTAAAAATGGAAACCAAGGCGTCATAAGTTTTCTGAAATTGTATGTGTAGAAACAAAAGCAAAAAATTTTAGTTTTAAGGCACTTTATTATGTTTATTCTATTATAAATGATATTCACAAAATTACGCATTTTTATATTTAATTTGCAATTTTTATTTTTGCAAAAGTTTTAATCCTTAAAAATAAACCTTATTAAGGTTTCTAATAATTTCTGCTGTAAGCAAAACAGTAATAAAAATTAATGTGTATCAAATAAGCTAAGGAGTTTTTCATTATTTTAATGGTAGAAAAAACAAATGCAAATAATTGAAATAAACTGACTGACAGAAACTTGTTTGCCTTAGAGGTTAACAAAATTAAATTTGCTCTTAATTATTGCTCAATAATCTCAGCTTTGCGCAAATTCCACATTCCACCTATTTATTCTCGTCCCAATGAAATAACGTTATATAGTCATACGGTTATTCTTAAAATTCTTCTTTAATAATCTTTTATTACTGGACAATATAGCTAATATCTCAAACTGTGTTGTTTGTAGAAAGGGTGGAAGCTAGAGATCAATGGGTAGTCCTATTACAGGGTAACTAGCTTTTGCAAGAAAAGGATTATTTAACGTTAATCTATTTGGGCTAGTAGTATACTTAAAAGAATAATAAGTTTAACCGCCATAAATAAATATTTAAAAACTATTATGCTAAAAAGACAATTATCAAAACAAATCAATAAGAGACACATAGCTAAAATAAAGTGTTTGAAACTAAGATCAAAATACTACAAAAAGAAAACAATAACTTCAAAAACTTGCACACATAAGAAATTGACACTACGAGATTTTACAATATTTGTGTAGTCAAGTTTAAGTAAAAAAAAATTGAAAATTTTTCAAAAGACTCAGTCTATCCGCAATGCTTTGAATTTCGGTAACAAGTCCTTATCTTTCGATAACGATAATCAAACGGTTAGAAAAGTAGCTCAACAAAAAGAAAATAAAAAGTCACCTAAACAGCTGATATAGCAAATTCTTTCACCATTCAGAGTAATAACTAAAGATCTTATTTTAGAAATAGACCCGTGATAAAACAAAAATCTGTAAACAAGTGTCTAAAAAAAACAAATGCAAAATAAAGCGCTTATTGATAATATTATTCTAATTTTGTATACACTAAATTAAATAATTATGAGTAAATTACAAGCTGAGCTAAATAAATTTTAGATTACCCTAGTAGCACCACTGCTGTCATAATCATAAAAAAAATTCAAATAAAAAAATATATATTTTTTATTTGTAATTTCTGTAAAACTTGATTGCCTAAAAAAACAGTGACTTATAAAAATGCTATGACGATAGAATTTTTTTCAAGTTATGTAACGGGTATTTTTTTGACGCAATTTGCATACGAATAATGGTGAAGGCGCCGGGATAATTATAATCATATAATTAAATTACCTAGTTTCATTAAAATACAGTAATTGTCAGATTGTTTCACCACATTCTTTTTCTGATTATGAATACAACTTAAATACTGCATAAATACAAGATTAACAGACTACATCATTATCAGCGATCTACTACAACTCACCTCCTTTGTGGCCGACGTTAAGAAACCGCCTCGAACGAATTGGACGGATTATATTAACCATACATGAAACACATTTACACATAATGTACCTGTCAATAATACTTATCAAGAAACTCACCGGGGGCTTGTCCCCGCAGTCTTTTCCTATCCCAGTTTTGTGAAGAGCATCCTCTGCTTCTATGGTTTTGCTGTTTCTAACAATATAGACTGGACTCTATGGACTTTGGCGGCTTCCTTCTGCTTCACCATTCTCTAACCTAGTTTCTGTTTTCGGTACCTATGTGAAAATTTATTGAGGCCTTTTCATTTTCAAGCCTGCACCCAGGTAATTAAACCTAGATGGCCATTGGCTACAGTGTTACCGGAGAAGAGAATAAAAATAAGATTAAAGGAATAATTGAAAGATATAAGACACTGCAACCTTCCATTGTCACAATAGGAAACTTACCTACAACCTTTTTCAGCGACAAGGTACCAGCTTTGGCGGCAGCACTAATCCCGGCTTCAAAGATCTCTCTAATTTTTTTAAGAAATTTGAGAAGATAGATCTCAACCAAAAAACAGGAATTATGTTAATCGACGTCGGGAGCCAAATAATAAATAATAATTGTAGTAGTAAAGACCGGCTCAAGAACTAATTCTCTGCTGTAGGTTTTCATTTTTAATCATTTCACATAAAGAGCAATAATAAACAATAACAACCGTGTCAATTCTGACACAAATAATCTGCATGCTCTTTAATAAAAACAAGTATGCCAATAATGACATAGATGTGTCTGCATGCATCGTAATAATCAATATAATGTAATAAGGTCTTACATGTGCTCTTTCCTAAGATTAGAACAAGTCGTTTCAGTACTCAAACCTAGCTGTCATGGTCAAACCAACTACATTATTAGAAGACGGTAGGATCCTGGCTAGGTCACCTGGCTAGGTCACCTGGCTAGATTACTAAAACAGAAATGTTAAGACCCCACATTCGCACTTAATTTGCACACAATAATAAGTTCTATTCGTTCGACTGCAGAGATAACTATCACTCTCGTTCTCTCGCCTTGACTTAACTATGCACCAGTACCGCTTTCGACACTCCTACTAGTACTACCCGCTGACCACTGTCTACTGCCTTTACGGCAATAGTTTTATTCCTCAGCTAAGCGCACTGCTCGATCTCTACTTAATTATTCCTTCTTTTTGCATTGTTATATTAAAGTCGTTTTGACTTAAATATTTTATATTAATAATTTTATAAAAAGTGAACTCTTACAATTACAAACAAATTTCATCCGTAAGTGATGATTATTTAATTTTTCTAAAAACGCCGTGAGTACTCTTAATCAAAACAACAGATTTTTTGGTATCATTGTCAATAACTGATAAAAAGTATATAACAAAACATACAAACTACTGCAGGTTTATTTGAGATTTCTGAGCGTTTAAAGCGACTACAGCAAAATATGTTTTATATGTACAAATGAAATAAAAGCTGATTTTGACTAACTAAAATTATACTTATGTTGTGCTTATAATTGAGAATTCTCTGACGTTTAGATGAACTAATAGACATTAAAATTTTAAAACTTTTACATGGTAACCACGAGTTGAATCTGGTAATTTTTGTTTTACCCAGCAAGACTGAAATTAATAAGTGATAATTTCTTGCAACAATTAAAATCTACACCTCAATCAATAATTGGAAACATTTTACTACTTATTTGTATATAATAAAAAAAAATGTTTTGACGTTTAATTTGTTGTTGCTTACACAACCTATATAAATAATAAACTTACGCAATTTTGATAATATTTTAAGGCTTTAAATTTTATGTTCTGTTTGCTCTTAAACCATTGGAACCGTTATGAGATTCTGTACCTAAATACCATTCGCTAATTTATTATTTCCCGTAAGTTTTCCTCGTAAATTTCAAAAACAGGTTAATATAAATACACTTGAAAAAATTATGAGAAATAATTTATAATTATGCACTTATGGTATTATGTCTTAAAATAGTTTTAACTTTTTGATTGACATAATTTTTTTTAGTAATAGCTTTCTCACTATGTGATAAGTCGTACAATTTTAGATTTTAAGATTTATTTCTAGATTATAATATTAATAAAAATAATAATCCAGTCTTTTATTCAAATCCAGATTACAATAGATCTAAACTTAAAAAAACTAATGCTATACTCTTAAACTAAATAAACTATTCAAACTAGGTTATTATCCTTAGGTTAGCTTTCCAGTTAGCAAAGACTTTTTCCAATCTTTTCTATATTTTTCTTTCTTAAGCCACTCGGTTTCTCATAGCTCCTGCCACTTGTCGGATGTTGTTATCCTATCTTTTCTGCGGTCTATCTTTGTTTCTTTTTGCCTTCTCTGGGGTACCACCGTGTCACTCTTATTTGTTGCGTCTTCTTATTAGGTAGCCAGCTCATCTTTATTTAAGCCGTTTAACTTTAGTTGGTACGTCTGTAGTTTTTGTTTTATTTCTGATGAAGCAGTTTTTTAATTGGTCAGATTTTTTGACATTTAGCATACTTTTTTTTTCCATTGCATATTGGCAAGTTGTTAGTTTGTCCAATATTTCTTGGTTTAAAGATAATCATATCCATGATTGATACCCGTACGTAAGAACAGGTAGTACGCAGGTGTTAAGCGATTTACTTTTTGTTTATATAGGGCGTTTTAGCTTTCATAACCTCTCTCAAGCTGCAGTATCTCTTCCACCCGTTTGTAATTCTTCTCTCCACTTTTAACATAGGTTTTTTTTTAGTTATGAGCTGTCCCAGATAAATGCACTCCTTAGTATAGTCAATTTTAATGTTTCCTAGATCTATAATATGTTTGATTCCGTTTGTCATCACTCTAGTTTTTTCCGGATTTAGTGTCAATCCTACTTTGTCGTTTTCTTTTGCAAGTTTTTTATATCATTTTTCTTAAGTTTTTGTCGGTAGCACTATAAATAATCAGCGAATCTCAAATGCGACATCAATATATCATCTAAATTTAACCCGCGATGTTTCAAAAAATAGTTTCAGGGATAAAAAATCTTCCTGTCTGACATCTTTCCCTACTCTGAAAACAGCCCTAATTGGATTTCCGCTGTACTGCGGCTTTATATATTTTTTATTAATCAAATGTATTTATGCTCAAATTCTTGTTATAGTAGTGCTTCCCATATTTATTCGTATGTTGGAGAACCGAATGCTTTACTAGTTGTTTAAATATGACTGCCCCGTAATGATTCCATTTTCCTCGATCATCTTTTATTTTTACTATCCAGTCCTTTGTGTTTGTTAGTTCCTTGAGGACTTTTTCAGTTTCACCCATTCAAAGTATCTTAATTTCTGTCGCTTTCATCTTCAATTGTCAATCTTTTCTCATGTTTTCTTTTAGTTCTTTGTTAATCTTAGCTAGTTTTTTTCTTCTATTTTAAGTATATTTTTTGCTGAGATTTTGTGGTTTTTTTCTTTTGATTGCATTCTTTAGACGATTGTATTTTTCTTAAATTCCTAGTTTTATACTATGGTCTTTGAAGCCTACATGGTTGTCTCTTAAGGCGATTGTTATTTGTTCTATTTGCGGTTCACTGAGTTTTGTGTTTTCTGAGTCTTGTCTTGATCTAGACTTTTTTGATTGTTTTGTTTTTAGTTCAGTTTTAATAATAATTAGGGTTAAAATTAAATCTTTTAATGATGCTAAAGTTGGTAAAATAACTGGTTCTGTTAGTCATAATAAAATCAATTTCATTTTTTAATCGGCTGTTGGAGAGATCCAGGTTCATATTTTTTTTTTCGGTTTTTCTTATATACAGTATTTAAGATTGAAGGTTTATTTTCTAACGCATTTTTTTTAGCTCTTGTATTAGTCCATTAGAAAATTTTTCTTTTGCTTCTAGGCCGTTTATTACAAAATTATTGTTCCTCGCAACTCTCTCAGAATTCTATTTTTCTAATTTTTCTACTTTAACTTTTAGGTTTCGATTTTTTTCCTTTTATTTCTTTAGATTAGTAAGTATGCATGTAGTTAAATTTTCTATTGTTATTTTGACCCCTAAGTAAAATTTGACTATCGACTTCAAACACCTCAATTATTACTTTATGAAAGCAAATGTGAAGAAAACAAAAACGATCGATCAAATTGCTACACATATCTTTACTCCCAATTCGTTAAAAATTAATATTGGAAAGCCACTTAAGTGTGGTAGTGTAGAAAACCGCAAATAAATTGAGCATCGGTAGGCTTTTACGATTCAATACATTCGTATCAAATTATCATTAATCCCGCGTCAAGCTTCTGAAGTAATTACATTTGAATTTTGTAATATATATAACAGCAAAAATGGCCAATGTATGATTCATGACTAACAATTTTTTTCAATTACGGTAATGCTTAAGCTGTTTTAAACAAATTTCAGCTTGTAGGACTTAATTTTGTTATACGAAATAAGTATCGAACGAATAAACAAAACAATTTTGATTTCTTGCATGAAATGTCTAGCCTGTTTTTCGAATTTATTCTTGGTAAATTTGTTTTATTTGTTTCAGTTGCTATGATAAAACATTGTTAACCTTTAAAATTACCGCTGTTGTAATATTTAATAAGACATTAAAAAGGTTTCTAATTCTTCTATAAAACTTTAATTGAAACTAAAAAACTGAACCATGTCATATATTTTATTCAACATTATTGGTTCTACAAAACTCGTTTTATGTTATTTTCAATAAAATAATGTGAGCTGATATTAAATTACGTGATTTAAAAAAAACAGTCGACACTAAAGGTTTACCTGTTTTTACAGTGCTTATTATTTTGTTATTAAAAATATTGTATTAAAATTTTAGATTGTTTGTTATGTTTTATATGTTTACTTATAAAGTTGTATAAAATATAACAAGAAAACTCATTTTTAAATGAGTTAAATGAGCTTAAATGAGTTTAAAACAAATTATTTCTTAGCAAATTTTGCGTCTTATCAATACAAGGAGATTAAATTGTAAACATTAGTTGGTCGAGAAAAACAATTATAAATTATAGCAAAAATTCGTACAAAACTAAAAGTTGATAGAGAGTCTGGGGACATTATTACCAAAACTTTGTACTAATTCTATGTCTGCTTTAGGGTCAAAAACTAAAGGTCAAAAGTTTTAGGTTTTTTAACTTTTCTAGTAAACGGTAAGTTATATCAAAAAACCGGTTTGACAAAAATTAAAAATACACTATCATTTCAAAAATAGTAGTTTTTAGAAAAAAACTTATAAATATTTTTAAAAATAGTTTTATACATCTTTTTATTAATATTACAAGAGGAATATGAAAAACAAAAAATTTTAACTTTTGTCCTTAAATAACATTTTAAGCAGACATAATGTCATAATGACATGGCTCAATCAAAATGTCAAATAAAAAAATATCCAAAATGCATATAGACTACAAAACCGAAAAGTCAAATAACGACGTATATTTATCTATCGACGATCAAATAACGATGGACTAGTCTTCTTGACAAGTTGTTCTTAGGTCTCTATTCAAATCTGGCTCAAATTCTATACTATTTTTACGTTAAAGATGAAGTAGAAATAAACACCATCACGCGCGGTTTACATGATTTCTCAACAAAATAGGCGTGTCTGTTCTTACAAGGAGTGCATGCTCTTTATGTTATTATTCATATAATAACGTTTCTCACAACAAATCCGTAAACGTACTTAATCAGGCTCTGTTTTGTCAATCAAGCTACGCCTTTAGGTGGTTCTTTCATCAAATACTATCTATACCACCTCACCATGGGATATCAACAACAAGGTGATCAAGCAATGTTGTTTGTTCATTTCAACTTTGTCTTTAACGTGAATATACTATAGTTTCAAAATTTTTAACACCTTGCATGTTGTTGGAAGCTAATAATTGATATTGTTTAGAGAACAAGATTATCCATTGCTTATTATTTGTAATAAACCGATATCACAACAAAAGAAAAACAAAGTTAAAAGAATAAGAAAAAAAACTAGCACAAAAAAACTAGAACACTTTATGGTTTAGCCCAAAGTATGTAAGATTGCTGTTTGTGCAAAGTTTCATTTTTCTACTATGTAAATTTTACTTTTTTTTACCAAAAAATTTATTTACGTCTTAAATGAATTAAAAAGAAAAATTGATTATTATAATACATGTTATAACACTCTTTAAAAGTGTCCGTGTTGGTCAAAATTTGTCTTTTTTTAAATTTTTGTTTTGAAAAGCGAATTGTGCGAGTTTACATGTTTTAATAATAATGAAGAGGCAAACCGACTTTTGTTTCCAAGCTGCTAATTTTTCAATCAAGCCTGTTTTTATAAGTGAGCCAGCGTGAAAAGCACCATAAACTGGTTTGTACAAGATCTTTCAATAATTTGTCTGTATATTTAGCTCCAGGCAGCTCATCAAGTCTTATGATATTTTACAATTTATATCACTGCTGCAATGTGCTTGATTTCATTTTTCTTTACGAAGAATTCAATTTTGATAATATTAGTTGTTCTATTATTAAAAAGTTTCTTCAACTTCTTAGTCTTCCAAATTGCCTTGTTCTTAATTAACGAGCTACTAAATTTTAAAAGCAAGATCTTTATTTTTTTATTAAAAGCAAGCATAAATAGTTAGAGCAAACATAACCGCGTTCTGAAAGAAAAGTTTTAACGGAACCCTTTTAATTGCTTATACAAATTCCCGGAAGCTTTCTGCTGTGAGCATCACCGATACAAAAACTTTTACTGTCTTAGTTTAAGCCAAAGAAATGAATTAGCTTTATTTGAAACTGAAGAGTACATTTTATGTAAAATATTATTTAAGTTCATAATCAATGCTTTTAAACCAAAAATAATTATTTAAAATTAATGGAGTTTAATTAGCGTTTCTTTTTTGTATAAAATAAATGTTATTTTTTCATCAGGTGCTTCTGTTTTGCTTGCCGTAGAAAAACATACAAATATTTACTAAATCACAACTCTATTTGATGACTTTTCCGTTTTTCTAGAGTGAAAGCAAATGTGCTCATGTTTACACTTCCAAGCGAAAAAAAACTTAAACAAAAAACAGCTATTTATTATTAATAAAACAACAAAATAACTATTATTTTACTAACAAAATTGCTTGAAAACTAAAAGCTATATTTTTAATAGAAAAAACTCTACTAAATAGGATCAAGTTTTTTTTTATCCGACTGGAGATGAATCTACAGTTTAGAGAGATTTATTGTTCTCGTCGCTAAAAAAGTATTTCACCTTGAATTTCTGATTTTGTTACTATTAATAAATTAGTCATGTTTGACTAAAACTGACTTTACTACTCTTAGCAGTTTAATAGAAAAAACAATTACAAAAAGCAGTAGATTTTTGCATTGACTGAAAATAGTCTCTTTGCAAAATAGCTATTTTTGTCACAAGTACATAATCTATGACTTTTTTGGACGAGTCGAGTTTATGGCCAAGCGAAGCGCGGCCATAATAAAGACGAGTCCAAAACAAGTCAGATTATGTACGAGTGGCAAACAAAGCTTTATGTTCGACTGAGCAGTGTGTTTTCTTGTTAATATTTGTAATTTTTTGACGAAAATAAATTATTTATTCAGTTCGACATTTATACTTGACAATGACAGATGAGTCCAAAAAAATTAACAAAAGGTACTAGTCCAAAAAAGTGGTAGATTTTGGACACTAAACAATGTCAAAAATCTTATCAATATGATGCAGTCGAACATAAAATTAATTAATTGATCCTCACTCATAGAGCAGTGTGTTTTCTTGTTAATATTTGTAATTTTTTGACGAAAATAAATTATTTATTTAGTTCGACATTTATACTTGACAATGACAGATGAGTCCAAAAAAATAAACAAAAGGTACTAGTCCAAAAAAGTGGTAGATTTTGGTCACTAAACAATGTCAAAAACCTTATCAATATGATGCAGTCGAACATAAAGTACTTTATAGGAAAATATTCGCTATCATGTACACTTTTCCCCGCTTTTCCTACGACAATATAATTCATGAATCACGTGGTCTTCAGTGATCCAATCAAATCGCATAATGTTCTAAGTTACCATGCTAGCACAGCAGTAGCAAAATAAAAAAAATAACACTTACTTTACTTTCGTTGTTAGCATTTTATTGATTTTTTTATTTATATAAAAGCAGTTTTGTCGCTTAAAATTACTAGTAATCGATGGGGACAAACGATGATTTTCAATAACGGCAATTTAAAAAATTTTGCGACTGAAAATCTTTCACAAAGAATGGAACTACAAATCCAAGATTTGCAGTTCTGAAATTTTGAAAGACAAAGGTTTAGATATGAGTAAAATAGATGGATCTAAATACAAAAAGTCTGAAGTAAAAACACTGAGGAACAGCCCTGCGAAATCTTTGCGGAAATTGTCTTTTAAAAAGTACTAAATTAAATTCAATCTTTTTTTGTGCCTTGCGCCTGCAAAACATAACTTTCAACGTGTTCTAAGGGCCTGAAACGCCGTCTTGCCAGCCTAGGCTTGCAATGATTACTATGACATTTGCTGTCATTGTCAATTGTCTTGTCAGACATTTATCAACGACAACGGTTTGTATTGTATAATGTTACAATTAATGTATAGCCTCCCAAAGTTCCTCAGTCGTAATGTGTGCTGGAGTATCGATTTTTTTCAGAACACAGCAATTTCGCTTTTTAAGAACGCAAATAGGTAACTTTTGAAATGTCAAAGCAAATTTTTTTTTAATAAACAGGACATTTTTTACTTAGCGTTGCCATAACATGGAAAAAAACTTTTTTAATAAAATTTTTTTTTTTTTCAAATAAAAAATCGACAGCGGCATACAAATTTTTGTGAATCACACCTCCAAAAACGCTTTTGCAAGGGCTTGTAGTTTGGGAGCCTCGGTCTTCGGCCTTGACCCCCAAAATCACTCGCCTTGCAAAATGCCTGTTTCCGGCCTTGTGATTCAAATAACTATTGCAGTCCTTGAGTTTTAAGAAGCAAGGAAAGCAGATTCAAAAAGAAAACTCTTTCAGAAAAACGTTGAGAAGATAAAAGCAAGTGCCATCGCATTTACTCTAGAAGAAAATAAAAAATGTAAGAAATTTGAGATAAAAATACTTTAGGAATTTTGCTAAAAAAGTTTTATATTATAGCCGCAAAGAGCTAGTAGCATAAAATGGGAACAAAACACATATTGCAAAATACATTATTTTAAAACTAAAATTTTAAATTAAAGACACCCTATATGAAGAACTGTATATAATCTTTTGGCCAAAAACCGCTCAAAGAGAAAGTAAACGTTGTGCCGACAGTAAGTGGTTAATTCCAAATAAAGAAGACACATCAATTTGTCGTGTTAAATTCTACCATAAAATAAAGGCAAAAAGTTCATAACACCTAACTACCGATAACTTTTTTTTGACACCAAACTTACCCTAAAAAAAAACTTAACTGGTTTAAGGACAGACCTATTGGAGTTAAAAACTTGTCGTAGCCTAAGCAAATAGTCACAAAAATTGGGCTTGACACAAAGCATAAGAAGCTTACCAATCACAGTAATCATTCTACCGCAATTACCCATCTTGCAAATGCTAATATATCTGATCAGCAACTGATGAAAATTACTGGGCACAGTGATCAGACATCTTTCAAAGCCGTATTCAAGATGCTTCTAATTTCTTCGCCTGCATGTTATTAAGGATAACAATTAAATTAAAAATAATCATGTAGACACAGATTTTTTCATTATTGAATAAATACTATATAGATGAGTATGGAAAGATTAATAATAATCCTTTCTACAAAGAGACATTCATTCAAAAAGCTAAGGTAAGTTTTAACCCTAGAACGGTATGGGTACCTGCTAAAGCGGTTTTGATATTGCTTCTTAAATATTACCTATAGAAAGTAAAATTTATTTGTTGACTTATTTAATTCAAATACTATTCGCAGTCAAAAAGTGTGGAATATTGTAAAGATGGTGTAAGTCATGGCAAAATTTAGTCCGACTAAAATTTTTATGACTGACCTGTTGTAAAGTATTTAAAGAAGCAAAATGTAATCGCACAAAATGTTTAGCTAAACCATATTTTAATTATTCCCAGTTCACAAGCCTACATAACTTAAACTTTATTTTCACTGTGGCATCATTTTGATCTTTTTCTTGTTGCGTTGATGACTTTTGGAAAATCGGGGTTTTGCTTTCTCCTTGAAAGTATCTTCTGACCGCTGGTTTAGCTGGCTACAATGAAGCATGTAAAACTTTTTCAAATAAAGAAGTAGGTACTCAGTGGGTATTTAGACTTGCAACATCAATAATTCAAAAACAAAAGAAAGCGGAGTCATTTTTAAGTTTTTATTTAAATTTTTTTAACATTTCCACAATCAATTTCTTCAAAGTTTAGTAATATACAAATCTAAATACGGCGCCTTATTGGACATAAAGCTCAAAACCTTGTAGGCACAATTTATTGATGCACTAGCAGAAGTTAGATAAAGTTTAATGAATTGCAACGCTTCATCCTACTGAATCACAAGTAGTTATATAAAATTGGAAATATCAGACGTCAGCCCCTATATGACAGGTGGAAAATTGAATTTTTTGCTGAAACTGAGGTAGGTTTTTAGTTTGTAGGATAATACGGTGCTTTGCAGAGGAGATATTTTGAATAAGGTAAGATTTTCTTTGCAGATTAGATGTCGGTCTAATGTAATATGAATCAAAAGGTTTCAGTCGGAATCAAATAAGAGAAGCAGACTACTTACACCGAATAACGCTGAACCTGAAACAAAGTGCAAAAATTAATATTAATTATTGTTTGGATATACATTCAAACTATTAACAGGTTTGTAGCAATTTTTTTTTATTGTTATTTTCTAATTTTTACGAAAAGAAGCTACAACTGTCAAAAAATCGAAAGAAAAAATGTTCAGTAAAAATAAATACGCAACTGTTTCTGTTTCAATTAATATTACTTTTGAGCATGTCTAATAGTTTTTTATAAATTTGTTAATAAAACGTGTTTTTGTTTGGCACAGCATAAACAATTTTATGCACTTGTCCCTCAAAGATCGGTAGTTTTCAACTGTTCTCAATTGATCAAAAGACGACTTTTCTACACCCTGGTGTTTTTTAATTTGCAGCCAAAACTAGAAAAACATTTCTGAAACAGTGTTGTTTTTATATAAATATACCCATAGCAACCAAGCAATGAAATCATTTAAAATAGTCTTTAAATTTTAAGTTTAAAAAATTAGGTAATTGGCCCAGGTAACGCTACCAACCAAAAAAGATTGAATTTTTTCGTTGCCAAAAAAGTTACCTAACTTTTTTATTTTTATTTTAAATTTTTTTTAATCATTACGGTTTTTAGCAAGTAATGAAGAACTTTCGACTGACTGAACCCATTTTGATAATTCTTTTGTATTTGCAAACTGGTGCTTCCCGTGTAGTCTCATTTCAATTTGGTCTAGTTTCGACCATAGCACACATAAAAAAAACAAATAAGACTTAAATTTATAGACGAACATCTCAATATTACGCCAACCAAATTCAACTATTTTTTATTAGAAAGAATATACTTCAAGGTTTTGATAAGAATTTAACTAGGTTTTGATTATGGCATTCATCACAAAGTAACGGAAATCATCAATTCTTAAGAGCAAATTAATGACATTTACCTATTCAAATCTTTTATTGAATTGAGCAACATTTTTTATCAATAAATAATTAAATTGTAGTCGATTTTTTTCAAAATTTCTATTTTTTATATTATTTTATTGTAATATTAGTTTGAAATTAAAGTTAATGTAGTTTAGTTTTATTGTAATTCTAAAATGTGTAAAAGAATTCAGTTTAAAAACAAACTGTACTAACTTTTATTAGAGCTAATAACCCCAAAACCATCTGCTATGGCGCTCCTCTATTATTTATTATTTTACTTTTTAATTGGAGGTTTGTGAGAAACTGTGCACTACACAGATAAAGCGGTTAGAAGTAAATGAATTTAATGTTTCCAGTTTATTGTTTTGACTAAACGGTTGATTTTTGGTGTGCAGCGTATTTCCGTGAGTCTTCTTTACTTTTAGTAACGTCTCTCTGCAGATTACAACAAGCATTATGCTCATTTTTGTTCACTAATGATAATTAACGAACAATGTAAACTTGCTTACTGCATTGTTTCATGGACTTTAATTTTTTATCAACCGTGACTTGACTAGTAAAATTGCCTGGATTAAAATGTTAATTGTAATAAAAAACATCTGCATTATTTAAAGTTAAGATGGTTCAATTCAAAAAGATCGGTTGTTAGAAACAGCAGTGCAGAATGGGCGGTACTGAATATATGTGTTTATCACAAAAGACACCAATGAGATGGAATCAAATTATATTACCTTCTACAAAATCAATAGATCTCGGAAGCTACTGCGTTTTTACTTCTAGAGATTTGAATTAGCTATGCCAAAGCACTCTCTGAATTCGAATCTTAAAGAATAATCAAAAATTTATATTCAGGAATATTATTACTTCAAAATGACTTCAAGAGTGTTGTATTACGACCCCACTTGTAACAAAGTTTCATGCTACTTTATTTACATTTTTATTGCATTCTTTTACCGTATAATGTGTCTATCATTTTCAACCTGGTGTCAATTATGCGCGACAACGAGTATTACTCTCTAAAAACTGTAATCAGCCATAACAATTAGCAATTTAGTGAAAATCAAAAGAGAATATATTCAAAATCTTGCCACAAAATTAGTCATGAAAGCGCTATATAGATACTGTTTTATACAATTTACTCTGTTGTATTAAAAACCCATAAAAGCTCTTGTCACTTCTGCTTGAATTCCTATATCTATCAGAAAGCCAAAGAATGGAGAATCGTAAGGAAAAGAAACTCTACAGAGCTTTTTTATTTCTTTTGTTCCAGACATGTTTTAAACTCTCCAATGTTCAAAGAGTAAAACTGTTAATGATCCGTAAAAGACTGCAATGTTGTATTGCGTTCCTGTTTGCACAGCTTCGTTGATTTAAAAAAAAATATTTTAGACTGCAAACATACTGGTGTTTAATCTCATTAAACAAATTGAGAGATATAAGACGTTTTTATTGCTGTTGTAACTTTACTAATAAAAATAAAACTGTATCAAGCAATAAATTTCAAAATCAAACCTTTCGGTTTACGGTGAGATTACTACACACAATACATCACAAGTTATCACGTTATATTCACGAACTGAAAAGAGCCTAAAAAATGAAAAATGTGTTAAAAGCTTTATTCGTCTTTCACTTGGATGAAACTAAAAAATCAAAGATTATCTACAAATAGTATTTAATAAAAATGCTTTTGAAAACTGCTAATATCATCTAATATGTGTAATAAAAATCTATATATTAAACAACTACTTAACAAACTTGCACAAACTGTGAATTAGATGCTTGAAGCACAATTAACGCTTGCCTAAAATTTAAAAATTTGTTACACTAAAATTTTAGTGGAACAGAAGTTAAAGTTTAGTTTTCGCGTTAAAGCACTTTTAAATAAAATACGTACATTGTAATAGAATTCTTTTTTGACAATTAAATAACGTTTTTCTAGGCTATACATAGCAGTGATATTAACCAAGCAAACATGCGCAGTTAGACTTAACACCAAAAGTGAAACCGAATTATTCTCAAAGCAATGCTGGTAATAAATCTCCGACGTTTTCATTTTCCCTTAATACGTATTTACACAAAGCTTTTTTGACTTATGTATCTAAACCGCTAATTAAAAATTACAGCAATCAAATTTTTTCTCTCAACAACCAAAATATAATGATCTCAAAATTACGTACACTCTTCTCAAACAAGCACGATTTATTGCTTGACACAGCAATCTAAATGCGATAGAAAGATAATTGAAAATAAAAAGATTCTTTCTGAATATAATTTTCTCCAGCTGAAGCTAAGGGCGTTGCTTGCTTTTATCGAGAGACATAATTCAAATCACAAGGCAAAATGAAATAAGCGGAATATTTTTGTTTGTTTATAAAAGCTTCCTAGATGTGAACGTGATTTTTAATTGTTTTAGAAAATGTAACTAAATCCAATTAAAAATGAAAGCGGAAAGATTTTTTTTAAATAATGCTGTTTTGTTTGCCATTAAAAACTTAATTGCATAATTGATTTTCTTTTTACTGTACATGAGGTATTACTATTTGTATTATTACAAGATATTTATATAAATATCGATTGATATTTTCGGCAAAATTAGAGAAAATGTTTTAAAATAGTATAGGTTTTATTGAATAACCAAATACAAATACTGCGTTTGACACTTGATGTTAAGAAATTAGACAGTTTTCTTTCCGATTGACCAGAAATTATATTTTCTGATCAAAATAGACAAAGTGGTTTGATTAGCAAATTTTAGTCAGTACGGATTGTTGAAATTAAAAGTTCAATTATGACAACAATGGTTATTTTTTAACCTAAATAAGTAGCTGTGATAATTATTAATAAGCAAACCGAATTATAATTTTTATTTTTTATAGTTTTTGTAATAGGAGCAGAAAAAATCTTTTAGCCTTTGACACTTTTTTTTTCATTTTTTCTTAATGTGTTTTATACTTTCCGTAATTTTTTATACTTTTTGTGAAATGAGCAACCAACATTTTTTTTAACTTAACTTTTTTGTAGTTATTATATTTTTAGTTTATATTATATTATTTATTTTTAAACTGTTGATAACTATTTATGAATATTTTACATAAAGTGAATCAAACACCGGAGAAACTTAAATTGATTTAAGTCGATAAAATAGAAAAGTTTTATCATACTGCTTCCCACTTTAATTAAATTTTGAAAAGTGTAGAACAGATGACAGACGATAATGTGGTTGACAGAGGAAGTTGTAGGCAAAATTTCAGAGACAAAAGCTTGTTATTCTACAACATTTACTATCACAGAAATAAGACTATTTGCTGTAAACGTTTTTAGAAAGTAGAGAATGTTCCGCTCGAAAAATATTTTATAAAAAATAAATTGCTTTCCAATAATAATAAAAATACACACAATATAACCAATAAAATTCTTTATCTAAATCTATTCTTTATTCTTTTGCAAAAAAGTGCACACTGGTGCCGGTAAAGTCAACGGTTCTAGAAAAATGCTGTCAATAATTTAGCCTAAGTTATTTGATCTAAATTTTGACATTTTAAAATACTAAAAACTCCAGCGCAGAAAGGGAAACGTCAAATCAAGGGAAACGTCAAGCACTCCTATCAGGAAATGCACCGCTTAAAAATAAGAACGATGAATTTGAAATTAGAATGATAGGTCTTCTTCTTAAAGAAGAAAAACGGATCATTCCCTGTGAGGCAGTTGCTCGCTTGACTTAATCCTCTTAGATTATTACTTGTAGGAAACTATTTGCAATGATATAAAAATATATTTAATTGCAATCGAATTACTAATGAGTCTATTCCTATCGAGTATATTCCTAACGTCTTAAAAGCCCAAAAAACCTAAAATACAAAGTCGTTCGGGCAAAAATGTAACGCTTTCCGCCTTGGCTTGTAAAGTACCATTTTTATTGATTTTATTTAGATTATTACTGAAATAGAATAACTTATGAAGTCAATAATAATAATCAAATACATTATGTTTCTACAGTTCCAATTTAAACTTTCACAATTTAATAAGAAATAAACTTGCCGTCAATTAGAAATCAAACCTAGAAAATGTCAATTTGAAACAAAAGAAGAAACAGAAAATACTAAGTTGCTTAAAGGAATAGTTTGTGTATTATAGATACCAGTCAAAAACAATTATAATAATCTTTCTATAAGAATATATAGGTTTTTTTTCTTTGCTTTTAAAAAAGATTATAAACTTAGACACACTATTCCTTTGACGCTTATTTTTCAGCAATTCCCAAAGTGCTCTTTAGGTTTTCAGAACTCAAGCAAATGGCATTTACTTTTTCAGTTTCTTGTCTAAAGTTAATACAATTTTAGAAATTACATTATTAAAATTGTGACATTTTACTTACTTTGAATGATAAACTAAAAGAAAAATTGTGTTGTTTAGGTGTTGCAATACCGCTTCATAAATAATTTTAACACAAAATGTTTTCTTCCTCCAGTGTTTTATTTATTAACACATTTCCGGATGAATTGAGAGCAGACATAACACTTCGATTTTGACCCCTATGTCAAATTTATAAATGTCTCCCTTAAGGTTTGCAAATAAATGGCTTACCGTCAGGCAAGGGATGCCAAAGGTTAAGGTATAGCTTCTATCTTGAGTCTATACTTTAAAAGTTTAATGTCGGGAGAATTGAATAATAATCCATTAATATCATAATACGTTTTCTTCAATAATCGTGCAAAGTATATCATAATATCATAAAAAACAAGATAGTTTTTAAGACTATAATAAATAAAATAATTATATTGATGACAAATCTTGTTAATTAATTTCAAAAAAAATTTTTTTTAAATATTTTTAAAATTGTCTGCACAATGTTAAACGCGTGATAATGGTCTGCCATTGTTATTTTCAATTAATAATAATAATATATTTTTAAATATCAAAACGGCAGACGTGGTCAAATGCATTTATAATAGTCAAAAATCGATACCTGTCTTACCTGCGCACTCGCCGCGTCCACCACTTTGGGCTTAGTGAGTCCCCATCTCATGTACGGTAGGTATAGGGGCCTCAATGTACAAAAACTCAGGTCTGGTCAAATACATACAGGTATCCGTTCACTGGCTCTTAGCCTATTAGCAAAATATCATTAAAAAATCACTGCATTTACTATTTACTATATTAAAAGCTTTTATCAACGTTATTTGAGCGTGATCCAGTAGTTCAATGTATCTTAGAGACAGTTTTATTCAGTGACTAGCTGACCCGGCGAACTTCGTACCGCCTAACAGTCAATGAATGTCGTGTTACATTTTAGCTGTACTAATTTAGGCTTTGATGAACTTAAAACAATGATACAAAATAATATATTTATATAGATAGAAACAAAAAAGTATTTTATTATGATGAATGATGATGAAAACATACATACAGAATGAGAATAAAAATAAAAAAAAAATAAAAAATAATAATTAAATACTTCAAACTCATGTCAGAAAAAAATGATTAAAAACTATGTTGTGCAGATTGGAAAAAAAAATAAAACTCGGATTAATTCATTAATAGGATTTTCATTCAAGCACTTTGTGGTAAACGACATTCTTTGTTTTTTGGTCAGGCCCAAGAACAAATAAAGCGGATGGTTTGCCGACACGTGAGCATGCCACGTACAATTGACCATGAGAAAAACATGCATTTTCTAGATTGAGGCCACAAATAGTCAAGGATTGGCCCTGTGATTTGTTGATCGTCATGGCGAAGACAAGACGAATCGGAAATTATATTCGTTTAAACTCAAAGAGCATATCCGTTGGGATCATCGGAATCCTTGGAATAAGAACTTCCTCATCTTTAAATTTTCCTTTAAGTATCGACGCGTGCAATTTCTCGTTCTCCATCAGATAATTGACTCGCGATATTCGGTTGCCTAATTGCATTACGGCTTCGCTGGGAAAGATTAGATCTTCTAGGACGCGGCATAGTTATTAAAATGTGCACTCGCAAAAAACCACCAAATATAATAACAGTGCCTGAACATTCGAGACATAGACAATAGCTCAAAGAGTATATAACTACTACGTATGAATAGCTTATCAAGAAAAATCATAGACAACCTATAAAAAGACATTTACACTTTTGTTGACCTGTAGATTTTTTTTTCTTAATCTTATAACCTTTACCAACTGATTTTTTATTCCCTAAATTCCCTAGATGATTCTATGTTTTTACTGTAGAATAAATCTTAGGTATTATTTTCGGGAATTAATGTCTAAAACAAACAAATATAACAGTACCTGAACTTTGTAGACATTTTACAAAAAATAAATTTCTGAACGCACACATGATGTCTTCAGAAAAAAATAAAGTTGTGGCTTAAAGGTCTCAGCAACCAGGCCATAAACTCCAAAAAAAAAATAGTTGTTACACTATTTGACAGGATTGGACAACAAATGTTTGACATGTAATAAACAAATCAGCATCTTTTGAAATGATTAAGTATTCATTACACATATTGAGTTTTTATTGTTTTTAAGATGTATTCTGCTATTCGGGACGGAAACAAATCCAACAAATCAAAATCCATGGCAATCGGCCCAGCCGTTCTCGAGTTATAAGTGTTGTAACAAACACGACTTTCTTTAATATACATAGATTAAAAGAATATTTGCAGTACGATTTCTCTTAGATGGAGACAGCTTATTATTCATGTGAGATGCGCAGTGGTATAGCGGGAAATAAACGCGTTTGTGTTGCTTAGCCAACGCACAGTTTGGCTTCACCCATTGGCTACAGCTTATCATTATCAAAAGTTTGCGCATGTAAGAACACCTACGAGTTTTCGAGCTCTACATCTCGTATTCAATTTATTAGAAACTCTTTTATTGATAATTTTCTATCAGGTAGTATATAAAAAACTAAAACGGCTAGGTCAAAAACTTTAACTACTCCAAAAATATGTTTATAACAATTTAAATCTATGATATAAAACAGAGGAAATTTTA
The DNA here is from genome assembly GCA_947359425.1 of Lagria hirta. Taxonomy (NCBI): domain Eukaryota; kingdom Metazoa; phylum Arthropoda; class Insecta; order Coleoptera; family Tenebrionidae; genus Lagria; species Lagria hirta. The sequence goes on along the minus strand of OX375797.1, from coordinate 8,737,702 downwards.
TTTGCTGTTGATTTTGAATTTAAACTAAATAACAATGTCTTATAAACAAAATGTTTTTTTATACAAAATTTTTTCTATTCCAAATAATGATAGTTTTGACCAAAAATGTTTTAGAAGTTTAGGGTTTCTATAAAATATTTTATATAATTTTAATTCTAAACATAATTCCCAGAATTTTATATCTAAAAACATTGACTTTTATAATCTTTCACTGTTTCTCATGCAACACAATCACGTCTTAAACCTACGCGACTTTACCAGAAATGCAGAATTGGTCAATAATAGAGCACTTAGAGCGAAATAATTCTTTTTCCATTACAAGCAACCGCTAACACCTGCTTTACCAGCAAAAATAAGATTATGCAAACCTCCCGTATTTACATCAGAGTTTATAACTATGCAGTCAAATTAATGCAGATTACATTAAACTAGCATCTCCATGAACTGAAAAGTAAACTTAAAATGTTTGAGATAAAGTTATCAAAGTAAGTAAATTAGATAAAACTTTACAGATCAACTTAAAAAATTATGTACTTAGATAGATTTTCTCATTAGGTTGCCATTTATTTTTATTTCGTCTGTATCGAGAAGAAGTTTGTTGATCAAAATAGCCAACGATTATTAATTTTCAGTTTGATATACTTAAGACTTTACCACAGAAATCGAGCTTCATATGAAGTGGTGAAACCGAAATTCGTTTTTATGGTCATATAAAATTCGACAATATGATTTTGCTCACAACTACTGTAATAATATTGTTCTTAACTTATGACTGCTTGGAAATACGACATTGCAAACTGTTGTGACTTTGTTACGCTCTCTTGGGTGAAATATATAGTAAAAGATTGTTTTTCTATGTGGAAACAGATTATCTATTCTATCGTTGCCAAACCTTGTTCTTATGTATCTCATATTTAAGTTTTACTTTTGGTTTAGTACAAAAAAAAACTAAAAATATTAAAATAATAATACCAAATAATGATGAGCAACGTGTTTGCGGTGTGCATCTGTCGATAAGCAACGCGGCCAATTTTGGTTATTAATTATGTATATCTTTCTATGCAATTATAACCCAAATATCACGTAATGTATCGGAAAATGCATCCGCAGGCACGCCATTATCTACGTTGCATTATAAATAAATTCATTATTTTATCGAAAGTACTTTAATAATAGATCGTATCATTAAATTGATTTTGGTAACCTTTAGCTTTGTATACGGGTAACAGCTAACATCAGCAATGCCACACTTGCGGGAACAACGTTCTTTGTTTTTCCGAGATTATGCTATAGTGTTTATTATATGCAGGTTTAACTTTTTGGTAACAAACAGCTACTAAAGAGGCTTTGAAAATATCAAGCAGCGTGAAAATTTTAGCGTTCATAAACTGAACATTGACACACAATTAATTAAAATGATTTAATTGCAAAAGATCAATTTTAGCCTATAAATAGTCCAAGCCAAAAATTCAAGAATCAAAAAACTAAATTAGACAAAATAGTATACTACACTCTTTTATTAAACCTCTTCTAGCTGGACTCCTCGTGTTTCAAACAACATTATGTGACAATACAATGTCTTCGAAAACTCTTATATTATTAACAATATCTTATTTTATTCGTTTTACTATTCTTATTGTGTTTTATCTCACAGTCATTTTTTAGGACTTTCATAGTCTTTTAGAATAACATTTTTTTGTTAAAAAAAAGTGCTTACACAAAAAAAAGTAATTGTATAAAAAATACCGCTTTGTCATTGTGTTAAAATTTGTAAGTATGTTTAAAATTGTTGTTTGTTTTTCTAAAACAAAAAATGTTTTTGAGACCAGAAAAAAGTGTTGCAATCAGATGATTAGCAGCTTTACTGTTCAAATAAATTATTCACAAGGTTCAATTTTTGAACAAATAAAACATAATTTTGCTTCAACAATTTTTTACTAACAGTGCTTAGGAAAAAACTTAAAATAAAAGCAAATTGAAATTCAAGTTTAAATATATTTGAAATTTATTATCTATCAAATGGAATCAAGCACAACAAAATTGAAAGTCAAATGTTTTTAGTACTTTAGTTTTTAGAATCAATATGCAATGCTATGAAAACAAGGATATCTGTTAATGATTGACTTTTTGTTAAAAACTTATAAAAATATAATGTTTTCAAAGAAAAATTATATTAAATTTAATAATTAATATTGACTATTTTGATTAGATTAGACGTAGAAAAGATGCTCACATTCATTTATAAACATAATATAAAGTGATAATTTTTAAACGGTTTAAGCATTTTTTTTAAATTATGGCTGAAAACTCTTTTGATTCTTTCAGCATGTAATTAAAAGCATCAAATCAACATTGGATCAGTTGTTTGATAAACAAACTAAAAAGTAAAACTTTACAACACGATTCGAAAAATTATCTACATTAGTTGAGATAAGTATACGTTTGTAGCATCTTATTAATTTGCTTAAAATTACCAAACTAGCATTTTTATTTACATAATTAATAAGTAAACGTAAGAATTTAGTTATATAAAAAACTTTCATTTAAAAAATAAGTTAAAAATAAAATAGAGTCTTTCTAACACTTATTACAATGTTATTGTTATTATCATTATTATTAATATTTTTACAAACAAATACATTGTTACAATGGCAATATGAACTCGTCTGTTATCTTTCATTTAAAATTTAGTTTTCTGGATGAGATACGTTATCGATTATAACGTTGTATTATAGCGTTATAAAATACGCTCCTGGCAAAGTGTTCAAGTAACAAATTATTGATAGTAAAAAGTACAATTATTTTTTAATTAAAAAATGTTATAACTATCTAAGCTGGAATTTTTAAATTGGTTCGTATTGCTTTTTATAAAAAAACAACCCTTACCAGACTTTTTATTATCTAGTTTGTAAAGTGGCTTTTAAGATATAATATCCAGCCCATAAGCTTGCAACTTTTGCAACTACAAAAATATTACTTTTGCAACTACAAAAATATTATTAAATCTATTACCTTAAAAAAATGGTCATATTTAACCTAAAAAGACATTTTCAGTTACCTCTTGAGTAATTTTTAATTTTACATTCTAAACATGTATTTTTTCGTATGCGCTTTTAGACTGTGTGAGCAACAAATTTGCTCTACAATTCTTTCTCTTTTTCGTGTATTATTTATAGTATAGTACGATTAACAATTTGTTGTTTACCAATTTGTTGATATTGTGACTGGTAATCTTTGCAATTTATATAAGGATTTTACAAAATAACAAAATGACAGTTTTAGAATAAAAAACAATTTTCAATTTTAATTTAAAAAAATTTACAAAATTATTAGTGTTGCAGAAATTTTTAAAAACTTTCAAGTCTTATCATGTTTTTATAAATCTCGGTCTATTAAACTCTTCCTCCTTATAATAGCTCAAATTTAAACTTTAATACATATGTTTAAATTGTCTCTAAAATTTTTGTTGACTTAATAGCTGCTAAAGAAAATCTAAAATATCATTTGTTTATATTATTTAGTTTTAAATACTAAGCTAGTGAATAAAAAGCATTTGGAAAATTAAGAGTTTTTCATAATTTTGCATCAGATCTGACTTAGCAACAATAAAACTGCGAATTGTTGGATCTATTGTACTTTCTACATTTACAAACATCTATTATCAAACATAAACATTCTTTCTTAGAATGATGTACTCGCATTTTGATCCAACGGCTTAATTTTACATGTCTAAAGTACTATATTCCTCTTATTAATAGACTCAAGTCTTGCTCTATACCTCAATTAGGAAACGATACCATCTGTATGGTAGCAATCATTATCAAATTCACGTGTCCTTTCCGCAAAGCACTAATAGGCAAGCTAATAACTCAACACATAAATGGGACTTAAATAAAGCAAACTGGTCTGATTTTGCAAGTCATGTTGAGTCTAACCTTGGTGACGCTGTGGCAAACGCGGCGGCAGAGACGGTAAATCACCTAATAACGGTAATAACCTAAGCGGGTAATAGATATATAGGCAAAGACAAAGCAAACAACATACACGTTACTATCTCATGATAGAATAAAGAATGTGAAAAATTGCTAAAACTCTGCAAAGCAGCTCTAAACAAGGTAAGAAAACATAACACTTCAGAAAAGTTAATAAATTCCAAAAAGTCAAGAGCGAAAGCCAAACACATATTTAAGATGAGCAAAACTATGTGTTGTCAATTAATGCTACAACAAACCCAAAAAAGTAGAAGAAAATTATAAAAATAAAAGAAAAAGACCACAGATAAAGCATTTGCACATTTTTAATGAGAAGCAATCCAATAATAAAAACTACAATACAAACTTCCGTAAGTATAGATCACGGCTAAAAAGCTAGATGCGACTAATGTCGCAAAGCTAGAAGCTAATGAGATAAATGCAATCATAACTTTATAACACACGAGCGAATAGATACAACCTCTCAGAAAATGTAATAAATTATTTGCTAGACATATTCAATAAAGGATGGCAACAAGATACCTTTCCAAAGCATTGAGAAAGAAATCTGACATTAGGACGATAAAAACTGTGTTGAACCTAAAAATTGCAATGAGATTCTAACAAGTACACCCATTAAATCGCTGCACTGTCTTGCAGAAAAACAACTATTAACCATCAGACAGTGGATACGACAATACTAAACAATGTCGTATGTGACACAACTTGAGGCCATATAAAACATTTAAACCACTTGTTAGTCTTTCCTACCTTAACACACAACCCTCTATGAGTTCAATCCAAATCTGATACCTCCCGTGGCAAAAAAAAAAGAAGATTAACAGCTGAACTTTATTTGTGATATTCCTACAATACTACTAAAGCCCTGCATTATCATTATCATTGCCTGGTACTCTAGAAAACGGCCAACGTTAAAATAAACCTTTACATGACTCTACATGACACAGTTTTCAAAGCAGAGCACTTATCTTTTGCTCGTTTATACAGCTGCATCAAAATGTAGAGACCAAGTACAGGCAGCAGTCGTCACTCCAGAAGGGAGTCTAAGATTTAACCTCAACGGGAAAACAAACGTCTTTAAGCCATCTTCTAAGCTACACAATATTTAATTCACCACCCGAAGCACAAACTCCCTAGAGGCAATCAAGAAACGGTTTAGCAGGATCCTATCGTTCAGCGTATTCACTCTAAAACCTAAAAAAAATTACAAAAACCTCTGCTGTTAATATATGTTCCGTCACATATAGAAATTTTAGAAAACAAAAACGCGGACTCCGAAGCAAAATTTGCTATAGAAAGCTCAGAAGAAACGATTGCAACACACTTGGTCCGCCTCACAACTGCAGATATGCAGCTGGCTGCAAAACGGATGCTGCTAAAAAAGTAACAACGCAAGTGAAAACTACCGGTTGCGTTTATAAAAGAGGTTAAAAAAACCGTCTGGGATATACATGTTCTGCCTCTAATATATGCTCTACTTGATCAGTAGCCATAACCAGACGAAGGCTGAGGCATACCCGTCTGACGCATAGGCACATCTTTAATGGAAAAGATCTCCCAGACGTACTTTACGGTTTGCCATGTTCTCTGTGGTTGTCAAAAGTATATCTTTTGGAGGGGCATTTTGCTAGAATCAACTCTGGAAAATGACCTCAATACTCTACAACAAACTCTCCAATTTCTCCACGCAAATATGATGCATCTCTTGTAACCTTACTCGCTCAATGGTGTAATACGCTTGTATACTTACGACTTACCTTCTATCTGTCATTCACAGACCTTGACAACAGTAATACTTACTATTTTATGTCAGCGCTTTCAGCCATAAAAAAACTATTTAAGTAAATTATTTTATTAGTTAAAAAAAGCCATTGCAAGTATACTTCAAGAGATCCGCAAACTTTTTTGTAGACTTTTTTAAACTTCTTAGGTTACTAATCCGCATTTTAATGTAAACGTAAAAAAGTAGATATTTTTTATAAAATATCATCAGACCCCGATTGTAATAATAGGGATCTACCGCAAGAGTACTATAATAATTAGAAAATGTTATCTTGTACAAAGCATGGTAATCGGATATTGCTCCAATCGTGTAAACATTGCCATCAGGCAGAATATGAAAATTAAACTTGCTATAATGCACTTCACAATCAGTGAAATTGCAAGAATCTGCATAGTTCACAATACAAAATTGGATTATCTAATAGAATTACGGATGCAAAGGACACAGATCTAATTTAGAAAACTTTACCAAGAATATAAATTTTATATTCTTATTATACGTTTATAACTTATTAAAATATTCCCATGGTCTTGTATTGACATAATGAGATCCGTTGTTTATGAGATGTTTATGTTTTTCTTAGAATTGCAACTGACTTGTAAATTTTATACTTATATAATATCAAAATCAAGTTTTTATATTGTAAATAAACTTAATTTCTGAACTAATTATCAACTGCTCAATATTAATAAAAGCATAAAATCTTAGAACAAGTTTTACTTTGCAAATTACAAAACTTTTAATTTAAGTAGAACATTCCGCTATTTGTTAATTTGAAACAAATTAATTAATTTGGATTAATTTAATATAAGTAATATATTAATCACTTTATTTAAAATAATCAACTAAATTAATCACTTTTAAAATAACAAGTAACATATTAAAAATTTGAGAAACTGACAATATAGTAATTAGAATTTAATTTATTTAATAAATTCAAACTAATTAGGCAAAAAACACTAACTTTTAAATTATCTAAACATTCACTAATGCATCTCTAAAAAGAATCTTTAAGTATCATAAATATTTTGGTTTTTGCTGAAACAAATCTCTAATATTCTGTAATAATAATAATAATCTGTAATACTGTAGCCTAACATACAATGTGTAGCTATTTCAACAAATCTACAGCGTGATCAAATAGGACTGGTTGAGTTGCAACTAGACAAATAAAAAAAGGTTCTAAAAAGTGTTGCCAGCTCAAGCAGTCATTTTTAACCACTCTGTATATTGATGAAGCTTAAAAATAAACTTTACTTACAAATCACATTTACTGCTAAAATTTTTAAAAAGAGTTTTTCACGAAAAAATAATTTTGCTTATTTACCGGGTATGTTTCCAAATCAGTAAGTAGTGTTTACTGATTACAAACATAGACAGAACGGGAATTACCGACGTCTCTAAACCATAAGTAAAATAATTTAAAACAATTTATATAAATATGAAAAAATCTTTAATGATACATGTGACGCTAGCTAGACGAGTACCATAGTTATTTGCCGAACATGTTTAGAAAGTGAAATTTTCCAGATGAGCACATTAGGGCGAATAGAAGAAATTTTTATCCGAAAAAGTTTGGTCAGGTCACAATTTTTTTTGCAACGAATAACTCGTATTATTTTTTAATAATAAATAATTTAGTTTTTTACTTATTTTTAAGTTGGTTGCGTTGCCCACGCCAATTGACTATTTTTTTAAATTTAAAATAATCTCAGTTTTGATTGTAAAGTAAAAAACACCGGGTGCGTGAGAAAATCGTTTGTTTAACGGAAACAAACTAACAAAGATCGGAAACTACCAATCTTTGAGCGATGAGTGCAAAAATCGTTATTTCCTTGACTTGTTTAATCAGAAAAAATGAAACGTTTTTCTAAACAAAGTCTTTTTTGTCATTAATTTGTGTTTGCTGGATAAAATAAAACAAAACGACCACAATGTTGCTAATTACTACATTTAAATTAGTAATTAGCTAATAAGCAGTTAGGTAACTTACTCAGTTTTGTCGTCATTCCCCCTTAACTGCCACTGACAGTTTGTTGCTTGCAAACTGTCACTTTTTAACATCATGACTGATGTGAATTTTATACAAGTTTGAAAATCATACGATTACGTTTGAAAATCTTGTGTTTTAGGTATTTGTTAATATAATTTGTTTGCCTAAATAGACAATAATTTCCAATAGCAAAAAATTTCTAACAAATTAATAAAAATCTACTGTCTCGGTATGATGGTAGAATTCTGTTTTAACATGGTTATAAATATAATCATGTAGGTCAAATCGCAATAAAATGCAGCCAAACATGAATTAAAATTACGGAAATAAAATTTTGTAGAGCATAATCGTTTTACTACATCTAAATTCTGCAACGTTTAACATTAATTTTATGTCAGACTAAATTTATATTCATTTTGCAGCAGTTGCTGCATTTCAGCAACCATGAACACCAACGAGATTGAGAAATTTCCAATAATTTTTACATTAAAAGAAAATTCGATTACAATGTAATTTATACTTTGAGGACTTGAGTTACATGAGGAAACAATGTGTTATAAATCTTGCTAACTTGCCAAGGTTTCCGTATAATATCGGAATTTATGGACGGCTTCCGTTGCTTTATTTTAAGGGCAAAAGCGCTGGAAGAATAAGTGACATTTTACGAAAAAATTTGAAAGCTTTTCTGAAATAAACACAAATTGCAATGGTAAATCAAAACATCTTATTCTTATACATTCACAGATAGAATACAGTTTTACCATAATGCCAGATTTGGACCTAAACCAAAGTTATAAACGTTTTGCATTTTGCTTATATTTTAGAGTTAGCAAAAGCAATATTCATTCAAAATGTCCAAGATTTTTGTTTAGGAGATTCTGAACAAAAATCCTTCAAATAAAACTTGATGCTATTTTAAAGTGCCAGCGTATAAGAAAAGAAAGCACAAAAAACCGCGTATTTTCCAATAAAATAAATTGCAATCTTTTCAGGAAAAATACACCAAAATGTGCAGATGATGTCCAATTTTAAAAGATTGCTCAAAAACTGTTCAAGTAAGAGATAAACAGGTTATGTTTATCATTATTCAAACTTTATTTCAGAATAAATTATGTTTAAAATAACAACAGGATTTTTTACACCCTACAGAAAGTTTTGTGATGTTTTTTTAATAGCCTATAGCTTTTCATAATTTATAGTTTATAAACTGCATCTTATTATTTCTATTATATTTGGTCTATACAACATGTTGCATAGACTGGAATATAAATTGTATTAAAGATTGAAAAAAAATATGAAAAATTGTTTTAAAGATTGAAAAAAAATATTAGTCAAACGGAAAGCTTCCTGCAATTAAACCAGATTATTCATTGTTGTTAATAAGACCGAAATCGCATGTTTAATAAAAGTATTTTGTTCATATTTGTTTGGCGATCATTTTAAAATTGACAAGCTTTTTTTTATTTTTGTTTTTTCAAAATAGCCACATCTTATTTAAGATACTTAGCAATTTTAAAAAAAGCGAGGATTCTAAGTTAAAATATACATATTATTTATATAGTTCAGTTTAGTTAAATGTAATTTAAAAGTCATCAATTGTAACTAATAAATTAAATTCATTTTTGCTTAATTCTCTTTCTGTAAACCCACTTTATTGATTTATAAAATCCTAATCAGTGAATAATTTTAAAAAAATCATTTATAATAAAGTAATAGAATTAAAATTAGAATTATAGAGTTATTCTTTTATCTTTAAATTTATTCTGTTTGAGTATCTTTTTGTCCTTGTTAAGTGGTAAGAGATAAGGCATTTAAAAACAACTTAAAAATGTCTCTTCCACATTTGTAATTAAATATACAAAACCGCTGGTCAATTAAGCTGCTTTTAATTGACCCATTGTTGTGTTTTTAATGTATCGAATGTGTATGTTTTGAATTAAAATCCAGCTCTTTTTTTGTTTTTGGTATCGTTGGTAAAAGTCTACAACTGTAACGAAAAAGCTACAAATTCTCGCATCTGTTGCCAATTATTTTTTGTATTAAGCAATCAAAAAAATTATTAAATTTCTTCGGCACAATCTGTAGGAGGCTTTTAATTTGCAGAGGTAACCAATTCATGTATTGTTAGAATATTAGAATGGTAATGCATATTCAAAAATCCAGAGATTCTAACAATTTCTAATAATTCATCTCCAGTTTCAGCTCAATAGTTTCGGCTCACTTAAAACCATTTTTTGATTGATTCTGATTGATTGAAGATTGCCGTGCCTTATGTTTTTATTGAATCAAAATTTTTATTCATCTCAATGTCTTTATTAAAACTTTTAAGAACTTTTGTAACATAGGTTTTTCTCTAGAACCATTTATTCTTTGATTTTTTGATACTGTAATCATGTCAACTATAGGAACTGATTTTAAATAAAACAACTTACAGAAGAAAAAAAATACAATAATTGTAAGTTTTATTGTTGATGTAACCGGTGTTTGGCGTCACAGAATGCCATGAATGTTTAACTTTGAACGGTAAACATATCTTTACCATCAAATCAAAATGACAGTTATTAATTTGACATCTAAACCTAACCTTACGTTTAATATTATAACTTGCTTAAAATACCCGTATACACTTTCATCCTCATACAGCTGTGCAAAAAATTAATGTAAAATCTCCTCTTGAAATCTTGCAGCAGTCAATGTTTTATTAAAAAAAAATAACCTAATAATTTACCATTCACCATCAAATTAGTGGCTATTACAAAAATAAAGCTCCATCTTGACATTGAAATGTTGCAAATAGGTTGTCTAGTCAAATTGCGCCCATAATATTAAATAAACAATTTCATTTTATCTACTTTCCTTATTAGTTATTTAAAAAAATTGTATACTAGTTAAAAAAACAAACTCAACAGAATTAAAACGTAAAAGTCGCTTACTTTTACTACTGCGCAATTATGGGCTTGCCTTATAGTTGCGCAGTCAATAATTCTTCAATTAATAATAGAATTCTCTAAAGTACATAAAAAGCACTTTTTCGTTATAAATTTTAGGTAATTCTCGGTAAAAAGAATGTATATATTATTTGTTGTACATATTTAGTGACACAGTAATGTGCAGAGCTGCCTCATTCTATCATTGTCAGTCACATAAAGTTTCGCGCGCTACGCATCTTTGTCACTCTTACTACTCGAATTTATAATTTACTAAACAAAATCTAGAAAAGCATAATCTAGATCAGTTTTTCAATAAAACAACCTAATAAAGATAAATTAAGAATAAAATAAATTTTTATTTGATATTTTTTTGACTAAACAACTGATAAGGTTATATAAATAACATTCAGTTACCTGTTTATACCTGGCAACCCTATAGTTGCGCAGTTGTAAAAATAGGCAAGTTTTACGTCTTTAATTCTCTTGGGTATATTCTTTTAGCAAGTATACAATTTTTTTTAACAAACAATTTTACAACGCTAATTGCTGTATTTTACAAATGTAAAAAAGTTATTCAATTTTTTACGTTTGCTGAAACGTAGTATACAAGTTTTGCTGCTCATTTGAATTATTTTATAGTCTGAGAGCTGAAAAAAATCCGAACAAACGAGTAAAGAGCAAAAAACCTATAAGAGGTAAAAAGTAGCAACTGCTAAATAAAATAGAAAGCTGAAAACGTCATAAAAATCTATTTAGTTATAAACTTTTTTTGTTTGGTATTTACTGGCATCGCAATGATAATTTTTCTAAAAATCTTTTTATTGGACTTCATACTAATATAACTTATAATAAAAAAAAAGTAAAAAAACATTTAACATATATTGATGTAACTTAAAAAAGCATGTTGTACTTTAACCTAATTAGCTTGTTTTTTTTTTATCAATAACTATTAATAAAAAATGTGTATTTTGTACTTAACTAAGTACAAAATACACATTTTTTTTCTATTACGTTAAATTGTATGGAAAAATTAAATTATATAGCTGTTTTTTGGTTTAAAAACGCAATAATAATTTTTTTCAAACTTGTTTTGTTGAACTTTATACCAAGATAACTTATAGTAAGAAAAAACTTACAAAAACATTTAACATAAATTGGTTAGAACAGCATGTTGTATAAGAAAATGTTTTCAACCTAATTGACTTGTTTTTCTTAAAAATACTTAGCTACAAAATACACATTTTTTATACTTTAAGTTAAATCAAACAAATGAGCCAGATTAACAAATTCTAAGAAAATGTCACGGTAACATAAAATTTTATTCATTGCTTATCGTACATAAGAGTAAACCTAGATCTAAATTTTTTGATCAAATATACTAAAAACTTAATTATCTCGAATCCTAACCGTAGCTTTTTGTTTCGTAAAAAAAGCTTCATTAGAGTATTTTTTAAACAAGTAAAACACTCTAAAGTTTGAATGTAACAAAACTTTTTCTTAATGGTTTCAAATTTAAAAGAAAAACACTGTTTTGCAAATTTCGATTTGCTAAACAAATAAACTCTCATCTCTCTGCACGAAAAGTAAAAAAATTGTCAATAAATTTGTTTATATTTAAACGTCACAATGTTTTTGAGGTGTTGAAATATTTTAAACTCTTTTTCAAATAAGGTTTCAGTGTATGTACAAAAACGCAAGCGTTATTTGAGATTTTTGAGTAGATAATATGTTGTTCCCATTTACAAGTTGGCAATCACAATTTTGATTTACAATTTATTTTCCTATTCTGTTTTTTTATTGAAATTTACTTTTTGCAAACTTTATTGAATCAACTCAGCTAAACGAACCAACAACAATGTTCTACTGTTTTCTAAAATCTTAAAGTAAAATCAATACGAAGTCGTTGAGAATGTTTAAAATACTGGAAATGATCGCTCGAAAAGAGAAAACAACCAGACAGTTGCAAGAATTTCTAAAAGCTTAACGACTTTCTTATAAAAATCAAAGCTTTACCTTTAAAAAAGTCAAGCAAAAATAAAAATGTTTAAAATTTATGTAATTTATTTTAAATGTTCCCAAGAACAAATAAATAACAAATGTGCAATTATATTGACTAAATGGCAGACAAAAATATCAGATATTTGATAAAACATGAAATACTAAAAGACAAAAAAACAGATTTTTTTATGTAATTCAAAACCAGATATGTGTTAATTCATTTCAGACTGAGGTGGTACTCCCATGACGTCTGTAGACATTTACAGATTGCTATCCTGGTTCTCTACTTTCTCGAACAGAGGCCAAGAGGTAGAGGGGTGGGCTGGAGCCTGTTAACCGCTATGGTTATGTTCCTATCAGTGTATAAAAAGGTTGTGGATTTCCCTTTTGCTGGTATGACGGGGTAATGCGTAATATCCTTAGGTTCTTCACTCATTAATCTTTATTTTATACCTTTTCTTATTACGTATTATTCTTGGCCAGTCTATTTCGCGTAATGTGATTGAGGCCTAGCGACACCGTCCACGTTGCTCCCGAACCAGGTACCGAAACAGTGAAGACATTATTGAGAACACGATGCTAAAGAAAAGGGGTGAAGATTGAGTCAATCGCGTCCATAGAGTGGTTGTCCAAGTCCAATGAGCCTTGTGATGTCTTCCACTATCAGTTTGAAAGGAAGAGAATCCTGCGAGGGGGAGAAAAGCCCCCAGTGAGTTACTTTAGAGGTATTATTGACAGGTACATTATGTGTAAATATGTTTCATGTGTCGCCCAATCGATCTGTCTGACTGCTCAAGCGTTTCTCTAACTATGAATATAGAGGGGTGAGTTGAAGTAGATTGTTGATGATAATGTAGCTGGCTGTTGCTATTCTGTACACTGTTTTTGAGTGAATAATTAAGGCTAATAATCGTAGAACATAGATATCCTGACAAATTTATTATGGAGAAAGAGTTAACTGTTATTTAATTCAATTTAATTGTTAAAATTTGGCAAAACGTAAGATTAGAATAAAAGAGTCTTACATATGAATTTTAATATTAATTTTGTAAATTTGGATTGGGTAAAAATGTAACGTTTTTAATTATTGCACAAGTTATGCAGCAGTAGAAATGATCTTGTGTGTAATTTATTGCCGCAAAATTTATTTTTTCATTTAAATGATTTATGCTTTTTATTTAGATGCTTTTGAGAGATTTGATATCAGCAATATTCTTTCTCAATCGGCAATATATCATTTTGCGCTTTTAATACAGTTTTTTCCCATATTTAAGTAAAATGCTTGAAATCTCACAATTGTAACGCTAATACATTTTAGCAAATAAAATGCTCTAAAATATATTAATGAAAGTAGTTTTAAAGTAAAGTTACCTTACCACTTGACAGAGAAAAATGAATCTTTTTATTAACTAATCAAATATAACAATCAAATTCCTATTTCAGCCACACTTTTTTGATTTGGCAGTCTATCAATTTTGCACTGACTAAACTTGCGATTAGATAGTCTGTCTTCATAATTTTTAATATATAAAATTTAAGTTAAATTTTGGTTTGACATAATTTGTTAAATATTTAACAAAAAATTAATATAGTAGGCAAGAGACATATGCTCTCCACTCAAAATTTGAAAACTAGCCGAGACAGCAACTTAAACTTTATTACTTGACAAAAGCCTATCGAAAACATTCCCTGAAATTTATGGATTGGCTAAAAGAGAACAAAATACTAGCAATTTCTGACAATAATTTTTTGGCGTACTTTAAAGTGCAGCGTAAGTAGTACAGACTTGGTGAGCAATTAGGATCAATGTTTATTGAAGATATTTGGTTGCTTTCATTTTATGCTTTGAAACTAAATTCAGATTTTGATAAGTATAATTACCATTTGAACACTTTAAAATACATTACACAATTTTATCAATAATTTTCAATGTAGCGGGGTTTCTTAACAAACAAAGCTTTGCACCCTTGTTTTGAAGCCAATTTATCACTTTTCAAAATACTTTCTGTTTAAAATAATAAAGTATTTTTTTAAGATATAACAATTCAAAAGATAACCTAAATGGTAATAAATTTTAAATTAAAAATGACATTGACATTTGATGTCATTTATTTTTTTGACAGTTGAGTACACTAACTTTTAAAAAACACTATCTATAAGAAACTTCAGATTAACAACATATATATATTTTTTAAATTATTAATAATTTTTTTAAATTATCAATGTTTATTTTTTTATTATTATTTTATTAAAAACATTAATTTTTTTTAAATTAATATTATTTTATTTAAGTTACAAATTTAAAAAACATTTAAACTGTCGGTCTATAATTTATACAATTTCTAAATTCTTCAAGTTTACTAGTTTTGTTAGTAAAAATTACCTAAAAGTTTTTTATAGTTCTATTTTAATAGTTCTAAAGATTTTTTTTAAATAAACCAAATTTGCCAAAATTACATACAAAAAAAAATTTCTCATTCAGTTGAAGCTTTTGACCGTCTTTAAAAAAAACAAAAAAGTTATTCGATTTGCAGGTATATATGTTTTTACGTTTAACATTATGTAGCGCAACATTTTTGCTTACAGATCAATTTAGATCATTAGTTTGGGAAAAATTATCTTCAGAGTGGCTCTATAAAATAGATATTCAATAGAGTGACAAGGACAAGCGCAATTTCACACACGTATGCCAAAAATTGCTCCGTTTTCAGTTTTTATATCAAAACAAATGTTTGCGCATGATTTCTTTGTTTATAAACCAATTGAATAGAATAATTAATGTTTAGTTTAAAAAAGAGATATTTATCCTCAAGGTGAATTCTCAAAGATCATTGAAGTTAGTAATTCAAAACATTCTTACTAATCTACCAAGGACCTTTGAAATTACGTTTGGAACTGCACTACGTCAGAAATTAGCAAAAATCAGTGAAATTGTTGTAGCTATTGCAATTTGAAGCAATTATTAGAAATATAGTTTGACAGAGTATCTCCCTATTCAAATAAGTTTGAATAATTAAAAAGCTTGTTTTTAATAATTGGTGTAAATTAATTAATTAAATAAATAATTAATAATAAATTATATTAAAATCAGTTTTCTAAATTTCTAATCTGTTACATATACTAAAACATTAAAACCATTTCACTGTGCTACACAGGCAGAGTGTGATGTTCGACGTTGTTGACACTTTGAGTAGGTAAGTTACCATTCACAGTTTGTACAGCTTAAACATCAGAAAATCTTTAAAAGTTAGACAAAATAGTAACAGAGAGGAATGTCTTTATGTAGGTATATGTAATTTAACCGGGATCTACTAAAGTACAATGTATGTTTGTAATGTTGAGTGGGTCTGTTGTAGTAACATATCGACTGCAACAGACACATCGTATACACTGTAATCTTTGTTAGGAAATAAAAATGTGTGTCTATCACCAAGCATTTTTTTATATAAAAAGATCTAACATTCCTAAAAAAGAAAAAACGTATATGATTACAAATAGCTATCATTAAAGAATATTAAATAGAATTAGTTAAATCAACGTTAGTTAAAAAAATGACTTAGGCTTAGTGAGTTAGCCAAATCAGTTTATTATAAGCTCACTTTACGCTCAAACATTTTTTGCCGAAAAAAAAATTAGAGAAAGTTTTTTATTCGAACTTTCTAATATATACACATAACATTTACCAAAGAATTTGATTTTCTTTTTAGGTATACTTAAAGCTAATACTATAAAAATTTGACAAAAAAAATCCGCTTTAAAAGTGAAACCATATGGAAGTTTAGATTTTAGACTAATGTAAATATTTCAATAATTATTAGTTGGCGCCAAATAAACAAGCAAGTACGCGTTTTGTTTTAGTATGTAGCTGCATAGTATGCTTAGAAATATGAATAAAAAAATACTCGACTTTGATAGTGACAGAAACTATTTAACACCGACTGAAACTTATTTAGATAGGCACATTAGTGTAAAACATTGACTAAAGAGTTTCTTAATATTTTTTTAGTTCTTTTATTTTGAGATAATGTTTTTTTTGTTAAAAAGTTTATACTCTTATAAAACTACTAGCAATCCAGATAACCTACTGTAGTCACTTTTCTGTAAAGCCAGTTATACGTTTACAACCTCTTGTTACTTTTGCAAAAAAAATCAAAAATGTAAAAACTGTGTTTTTTTCTAAAATGTTATCACTTTGTTAATTGAAGAAGGATATTTTTAAGACATTATTTTTGTTAGTGTATGTTTAATTGACTTTTTTTCAATTCTGATTACTTATTTTTAAAAGATTAACTTTCCTAACCACAATTTATTAAAAACAAAGTCATACACTGTGCCTAGACCAATAAGACTAAGAGGTAAATGCAATATATTCTATCAAATAAAAGATATCTACTAGATATTTTTATCCGACATAGATTTAATGAAGATAAAATTTTAATTTTTTTTAAATTAATTTATTTCAATAAAAATCTAGCTTCTCTAAGACAATCCAAAATAAACCTGCTAACGTAAACTACAAAAGATACATACCTTCCGGGGGAAAAACTAACTAAATTAGCCGATAATAAGACAAAGATTATAGTTATGCAATTTTATTAATGGCATAAAAAGCACACATTCAAGAGTTAACATCAGTAAATCTATGTCTTGACAATTGATTGTAGCATATACTTTACTTTAGTTTGATAATTTATAAGATTAAACAATTTAGTATCAATCCAGCTTTATTTCTAAGTTTTAAGTTCTAAACTTAGACTATAGTAGCTATATAGTTATATAGTGCTAGTAGTCTATAGATTATTATAACATTATAGTGAGTCTAATCGAGTGTGTTAAAAATCTAATCTAAATTTAGCCAAAACAATGTAAAGTTGCAAAGATTGAATCTGGCTTATTGCTGATGGCGTTACTGCTTTACTTGAAAAAACATAAATGTGGTAATTTTAATCTCAAAGCACGACCTCAAATGTTATAGCTATAAATTAAATTATTATAGCAAAACGTGTGTCTAGGACCCCTTTGACTTACTAAAAGAATAAGGTAATGAATAATTCTTTTTTCAAATTTAACCATATAATTATTGATATTAAAAAAAAGTTTTTTGAAAATTAAAAAGTAAATTTGTTCAATGACTGTATTACTAGCGAGATTTAAAATATACCTAGAAAAATATGAATAAAAAATGGGGATCATAAATTGTTAAACAAATTAAAAAGAGTGTTATAAAAAACATATTCGAAATTTCATTCAGAGCTAGGAAAACCAGTTGCAAACTATCTGATCAAAAGTAAATATTGTCCACCGGAATCGTTGATGGTAAATTTTTAATTACTAACTGTTGTTAGTTTTAAACCTTGTACTACGTAATTAAATTGCTTAGAACAAAGTAAACAAATACAACATACTTTAATAAAGTTGTGCATATTTGCTTTTAAAATGAGACGTAAGTTTGTTTTGGTCTTGTATCTTCGCTATATTGAAAAAAATAATTACTGTAGGATATTATACATTATAATAACGTTGTGTCGACATTCCCAGAAAACGTGCTTAACAGACTAGGACTAGATTATGGTGAACATTGAAATTACCGAGCGTATTTGTTAAGGAAACTAAATATTTGTACTCCATTACTCTGAAGAACGGGTATGCGTTTTCACACATGAAGCGCGCGTTATAAATTAATCATACCATTTGTTTCAATTAGTTAAGAGATAAGGAAGTAAGTAAATTAATAATTGTATAAGGTGTGACAAATGTTTTGGCTTACAATTTCAACATTCCGGTGTAATTAGTGATAAATGTCTTGGTTTTCATTTTGTAATTATGTAAATTTGTTATTTGCTAGATATATTTTTAGAATAATAAACTCTAGGTTTTATCATTAATAAAGACAATAATTTCTTAAAATATCCTAATGCTAAATGAAATGAGCAGGATTACATCTGCTTTAAATTCTAATAGCATTTCTCACAGGATTTTGTTGACTATGCAGATTTGGTGGGCCTGCCATGCACGAATTTAATATTCTCAACTACTGAACTGGCATAAGTAAGCAAACTTAACTTAAGGTTATTTAGAGGCATATTTGCTCTAATAACAGATTTACAAGCAACTGTTTAGTAAGCATTTACTAATACTTTTTGAATTATTAGACTTCTGTAGAAGAACAATTAAACATAACGTTAGTCTTTGCATTATAATCTAACTCTAATGTAGGTAGCAAGCTCAAATAATTCTCTTCTTTTCAACTTATTGTCAAAAGATATATTGCTGAACAAAATCTATTTAAACCATTGTCAATTGCCTACATACTTTACAACAACAAAATTTTGCACTGTCTGCTTATTTTTAAAATAAAGAGAAGACAGTATTGTAATACAAGAGTTGTAACGTTCTCTACCTCAGCACAACTTCTCAACTAAACCATGAAATAGCTTTTTTATTTTCTCTTAAAATTTTCCAAATAGATCACATTAACGATAGTGGTCTATATAAGAGATTATTTTTGGGGTCAGTTGTAGATTTTGGAATTAAGCAAACCACTATCTCGTGATAAGAAAAAGAGTTTTGTTTGCAATGCTACTCAATATTCCGATTGAGAGTAAACTTTTAGCAAAGTGAGCGTAAATTATTTATAGATGCTAAACAAGTTTCTTCACAACATACAAAAAAACAAAACAAAATTCATTAAGAGTTGAGATTTAGCAGCTACAAAAAAATCGAAAAATAATCATTCGATATACTTGACATATGAATATACATAAAAATAATTAATTAATTTAAATTATACAAAGATGAAATAAGCAATTGAAAAATGTTTTCTCAACTACGGTATTTATGAAAAAAACATATGTTTTCAATGTAGTCTATTAAATAATATTTGATTTTAAAGAAGTAAAAATCTTATTTTAGAAGGGTAGAATAGAAGTTTTACATAAACTCTTTTTCAAAACGCATTCAATTGTTACAATAGTTAATCTATAATTTCTTTAATTAATTGTGATAAAATAGTTTTTTAAGATGAATTCATTAATTTTCTAAAATGGTTAAATTAATTTGCCTTTAATGTCACTTTTGTGAGATAACCATAGCCTACAGCTCGTGTAGATAGGCTATTTTATTCATTGATATTTCAACCAACAGCATTCTCTCAGTCAACAACTAACCTAAATTTCTAATCGACAAAATATGATTTAGCAAATTTTTTTGATTTTTCTGTTAAATAGAATGCCGTATTGTTGTAGCTATGCGATTTTTGATCAGTGATAAAATTTTGACGGTTCTTAACGTTTTGATAACAACCGGTTGTTTATTTTGTCCAACTATTTTTAACAGATTTTTCTGTTTTGGGAATTTTAGGAATTTTCAGAAAACATGGATCGTTTTGGGAAAAAGTCACTCAAAAAAATTGAAAACGCCATCACGAACTTAATCAACACCAAACAATACGGTGAAGACTCGAGCTTCTCTATGAACCCAATTTAGTTTTTATCTGGTTCCGATATTAGTGATAACTGATCAATAAAAGTGCTTTTGGTTTAGATTATAAAAATTATTATAATATAAATTGTACCTACATTTAATATTTATACTAAGTTTGTTTGTTGTTTTGTTTATAATTTATATTTGTACATCATAACCACTTTCTCGCAGTTAGTTTAGTAATTACGTATGTTTAAATAATAATAAATTAATTTTTTTGTACGTTCTTCTTAGATTTTTTATTCATGAAATAGTGATACGAATTCCAGTCGCGGTAGAATTTTCTGAAAATTTTTCAGACGAAATTTTACCACTTGTGATATTATATTATAGAAAAATAATTCCATTAATTTCTTTAATAAAAACTTTCTTAGAGTAATTGCCACTACTATTAGACGTAATCAACTATTAGTTTCGTAAACAATTAGTCTTCACCAGATCTAAAAGTGGTTTTTTTTAGAATACGTAAGGGAATGAGATGATAATGTTATTCCATATGGGCGTGCCAAAATTATGACATTTTATTCCGAATGACAACTGGGACACAAATAAAAAATATCGCTTCATACACCAACTTGCGATGGATTTTTTGTGCTTGCTTTGACTGTTTCAATATTTTGAAAAACTATATTCATCTATTTCTATAGATCTAACATAACCTACAAATTGTCATAAATTGTTATTAACGCACCTACAAGATAAAAGTTATTGTTTGCAATGACTTGATTTTCTAATATTTTATTAATCTTACATTTTATTTCTTGGCTTTGACGACATTACGTTTTTTTTGGCTTCAGAGAGTTGTCAAACAAATATTGGTTCAAAGCTATTTTTAAAGCAGTGTTTCATCCTACAGTAAAAATAGGTTACCAAAGTTTGTAATCTCTTGAGAAGCAAAACATTGTTTTACAGAGTACGTTGTTCATAATTATGATGCAATCAGTACGAAATCTTGTTCTGGAACACTTTTCAGCAGCTTTTTCTTCGTCCAAAAGATACAGCATAGCAAGCTTTTTATTTTTTTTACTATATACTACATAATATTACGTCCAAATGATACCTTGCTTATTTTAGATTTAATTCAAGAAAATTTTAGAGACATCCAATTCTTTGCCAAGTGATCAAGAATTATTTTCAAGAAAAGCCAAGTATAGACCGATATCTGACCGCAATATTTAAGTCCTGTATTAATCTGTTTATTTTATTATGTTTTACAGCAACCTGATTATTTTGTCCTGCCTAACATACATTTTGTATTAAATTATAAGCAGGATTCTCCGGAACCATAATTTATAACCAGGAAACAAGTTCTATTTTTACCCAATTTTATCGAACCTTTTGCCATTAAATGATTTACCTAACATTTAATAGCAAAAGGCTAAGATTTTTGTGTGCGGCGTTAGATGCTCAATTATCAAGCTGTATCCTGTACACTGTTCTTTAATGTTTAGAACAAATTTACTACATGGCTGGATGAACTATGTTTATTGCTTATTTAGAACGGTTTAGAAATTGTGGTTGCAGTCGAGTTGATAATAAATTATTAAATTTATGATGTATATTAATCAACTATCTTCTATTGAAATTTATTGGAGGAACACGTTAGTTATTATTAACCAACAAAGTAAGAATAAGAAAGACAGCTAAGCGAGTAATAATCAAAACCAATTCACGCGCAAGCTAGCACGAGCACGTTAATTATTATCAAAATTATTAATTGCATTTTAATGACTTGTTTAAAATATTTTTACTCTTAAAGCTGAATATTTTTCCGATTTTACTAAATATGAGAAGAAAATCTTTTTACAGCTTTAATTGTACAAACAGAATACTTTTTTTTTAATACCTATTACCAATATAATCATTCATTAATTAGTATTGTTTTAATATTTGCAATAACTTATGTTATTAGAAATAATAAATAGTTATTAAAATTCAGTAAAAGCACAGTAAGCATCTTTCGAAAAAGATCTTTGAAAAAATTGCCGGCATTTCGCACTCTATCGGTGGAGGCGTCATTAGAACAAAAATATAAGCGTAAGAATAAACACGCTAACTCAACGTGTGAACCATGCTATAGGCGAAGCTTATTCTAAAATAAGTATAAGTAATATTTTGACACAGTCTTTTCCAAAAGATGTCAATATTTTAATGTCTTTGGAGCTGCAAAATCTTTTCTTTTAAAGCTTTACTATTAAACAAACTGTCTTAAAAAACCACGAGTTGTTAGCCCGCTTATCTAGTCGCCGAATTTATTTATTTATACACTTAATTGAAAGATTATAAATATGCCACAAAATAGTCTAACAAAATTTATTCTGAAAACAGCAATGTATCACAACTGTAAGCTTAAAATAAAAAATTAAAAAAAAGTGAAAAAAAAATTAGAGTTTGAATATGCTTAAACTGTGCTGTATTTTGCGCTAGAAATTGCCGCATTTTTGCGCAACCTCAT
Organism: Lagria hirta; assembly: GCA_947359425.1. Classification (NCBI taxonomy): domain Eukaryota; kingdom Metazoa; phylum Arthropoda; class Insecta; order Coleoptera; family Tenebrionidae; genus Lagria; species Lagria hirta. The sequence goes on along the minus strand of OX375797.1, from coordinate 8,715,069 downwards.
ATGTTGCATTAGACAACATTTCAGCAGAAAGTGTTCGACAAGCCTCGATAATTTTGACTCTTAATAAAGCTTCATTTTTGGAACACGGCATGCCATAAACTTGATTTTTGAGATAACGCTAAAGAAATGTATCTAGTAGAGTAATATTTTGCAAGCGTTCAGGCCAAGGTATGGGTCTACATGTTCCGATCCAGAAATCTCCAAACTTTTTGTCAAATACTTTTTATTTAGAAAGGCTTTATGAGAGAGCGCCATTCTATTGAAATATTCCTCTTTGTAACTGATTGAGAGGTAGCTCGTCAACAAAACACCGATGGATGTTTTGACTTTGTTCAGTTCTAAAGCTACATATCTAGTATAGTTCTTTTTTCCGCAAAGCTACATAGTATTTCTTTTTTTTCTTCTGTAAGCTTATAGTTGTGAAACATTGTTGTTTTTAGAAGAAAACTCCATATAACAAATACTAAAAACAAATATGTTTTAATTTAAAAAAATATTTTTTGACTGTTTAGCCTTACAGTCTTTAAGGTTATACGTGATTATTTTAGGCAATTTTTTAGTCTATTTATAACCATTTAAATTGGTGTATAAATAATTAATAACGGTCAATAAATAAGCGAGCTATAGATTTGTTCTTTTTGAAGACACTCTTTATAATTTTACAAAGTTATATTTAGGCTTAATGTTGCTGCTTCAGATTTTCTCAATAAATTTTATTCAGCGTTAGTGAGAAAGATGTAACAGATTGTATTTTGTCATTTGTTTGATTGATATGATTATAACCAAAACTGTTTTTCAATAAAAAAAAATGCATTAATCAACAAAAAATATAAATTAAGAATTAGGAAGTTTACTAATTGTTTTATTTTTTAATTTTGCATCATACAAGGTAAGTTATTAGTGTAGAATTACCCTCTTACGCTTTTTTATTAATTGAATGTATATTATTCAATTTTGTTACTGCTGCAAAACAGTTACACTGCAAAAAATTTTTAAATGTAATTCTTGCAATTTTTTTGACATATTTAGAGTTATATAAAAAAACTCAATTTTTCAAAATTGAACATAATCTTTTTTTTAATCAAACACTCTTCATTTTCTTATGTTGTACAATTGCTGTACAACTTTATTTTAAGTTTGCATATGTTAAAAAAGTTGAAAGTTGTTAAAAATAAAAAAAAGTTATTTTTAAAATATGTATTGGTCTTTCGGTAAATAAATACATTAAGTATTATTATTTGTGTTGTCTCTATTTTGTCATTATAAATAAAACAATCAAGTTTTTTAGCAAATTACTTCCATGCACAGTGTGTAGACTTGATCTATTAAGAGTATCTATTATACTAACTTGTATGTTACAAGTATAAATGAAAGGATTTATAGTATTTTTGTTCATTTATTTGACTTAAATTGTTTAATTTTTTTCTATTAAATAGCATGATCAGGATAAATTGAAAAAATTATACCGCTTGCTCGTGATTGATATAATTGATACAAGGCTCATGAATGTCAGTTGCTAAGCTTGATTTTTTCAGTAGACGGAAAGCTTTGCCCATTTTTTATTTAAATGTTTAGAAAAAAAGTGATTTTTCTTAAATAACTTACAATTGAAATTATTGCGATAAGTCTACACAAACTATTTTTGCTGAGAATTGGTGAAGAAATTTTTCGCACTAATGCAGCGACTCTTATCAGTCATGCTGCAAACAAAGTGCTAATGTGGGAACGTTTGCTTTCCGAACTTGTTAGGGACATAACTATTTCATGACAGCACACAATTAATATAAATATGTATAGTGGAATTTTCAGTTTTAACGATTTTTTCTTGTAATTAACATTTATCTTTATATTTCTCCCAGCAGCGATAAAGTCTTGCTTCTTATAAGAAATTGGAATAATTGAGATCTGAAAAAAATTATGAGATCTAAATTTGTAATTACAGAAATATAATTCTGAAAGAAACAGATAGGAAATTTAAATGACGGTCTTGCTTAATTACTTTATCAAATATCCGGAAATAACCGCGTCAGCTACCTGCTTCAAGCTGAGTTCAAATTCACGGCTTTAATTTGAAGCACAAAACGTTTGCAACTTTCCAGTTAAGAGAAAATATTTGCAAACACTTTCCAACTTTTCTTGATATTTATTTTGTGTTAGGGTAGTGAATTATGTACATACCAAGTTTATGATAAAAAACGCCACAAGCATTAACTCTCTTATTCATGTAAACAAAAACAGTAGATTCTAAAAACTACTTAAAAAAAACCAAATATTAAATTTGATTTCTATAGTTATTTCAAATAGCCGCCATTTTAGTACAATTTTTTTAAGAATATTTTTTGTGAGGTTAAACTATAGGTGCACAGGCTACAGTCAATTATAATAATAATAATAATAATACGCTTTATTGTCTTAAAAATTTACAAAACTTGTACACAAAGCGATAGTATAATAAACAAAAGACAAAAATATTATACAATATGTTAAAACAAAACATCAAAAAAAATTACTAAGATTTATAAAAGACACATAAACAAAAAAAAAGTCAAACATTTAAGAGTATACAAAAATAACATACTATAAAACTACTAACGGACTAGTAAATGTACTACCCAAATAACTTTTATTTTATTGACTATATTCCGCTGAAGAATATTACGGTTTATCAATCAAACAAGTTTTAACCACTTTGCGAAAAGATATGTAAGTAGAAGAATTCAGGTAAAAGAGAAGACAATGGTACACAACATTAACTAAATTTTTTTCAAGGAGATTACCTCTTAAGAATCAATTATTGAATTTGTTAAGACCATGCTAACAAAAACTGTGATATGTTCAGCGATGTTTATAGTCACAGTTTCTGTTAGCTGGACATTATTTACATACCGGTCATAGTTTTAGCAGTATCAAATTTTCCTCTAGTATTTTCTATGACAGAAACAATAAAAACTGTAAAACAATGTAACAATTTACCAAAAATATATTGTTATTATATCAAAGTTTTAGAAAGTTTTGTTCATGAGTACATTCTATTCGTTGTCTCTAAAAACATTGTTTTTTTGTTTGTTTTTTATCGTTTTTTGATTCTCACTTACTATAATAAACTCCAACAGCAACAAAGTTTGATTATAATTAGTATCGCTTATCGTGGCTCACACTTTCAGTTACCCAAAAAAAAATTTTTAAATATATTGACGCTTTTATTAATGTTCCCATATTTATCGGCACAGTATTCTCCAAAAATGTTATTATTAATAAATAATTGTTAAAGATCTTTTTTAAATAATGACTAAGTTTACAAATAAACATAAATTAAAAAACAATAAAGTCATACTTTTATACTTTGGTGTCACAAACTAGGCATTTTAACATTGAAAAAATTGCTTAGGTGTAACTCCGTTTAAAAAATTTTTTAGAATTGTATGAACAGCGCGAGATTTTATGCAGTATCTAATAAAATATCAAACAAACAACTAATTAAAAACTAACTTTTAAAACATTTGGTTAAAGTTGCCAGTACTTATTATGCGCAACTAACAAAGATTAACAAATCCAAAGCCGGTATTAAGCTATAGAGTCTGTCTTGATAATGAATTTTTCTTTAACGATTTAATAAAATGATAGCAACGGGGCTTAAACCAACATTGTTTTGTACACATTGTTCTTGTTTTAACAACAAAAATTAAAAGTAGCTGCTAACAAGGCATGTGCTGTCTTTCAAAAATTACAGCAATATTGATTAAATTCAAAGATTTTCAATAACAACTCTTACATTTCGATGATAAGATAAAATATAATTATTATTATTGTAGTTTTAATAGTAATTTATTGTATAAGTGTTTCAGAGAGCATTTTATCCACGCAAGAATGTTTAAACGCGAGAGCTTGCTCGAGCGTTTAATTTTCTTAAGTGGATAAAATGCGTGTGAAACACGAATGCAATATAACGTTTTATCCACAATTACAGCGATTTAAAATCAAAAAATGATTTGACATTACACTCTGACAGCGGATGTCACCTCAAAAATCATTGAAATTAACTAAAAAACATGGGAGGTGTTGAATCGTCGCTATTTATTTTCGATTGTTTATCGACTCCATTTGTATAAAACGCTGTGTAAGTTGGTGAAAATGGAAGAAAGTGATACTGTTCCTGAGACAATTCTTGAGGAAGCTGAAGAAGCGACTCGCCAGTTATTGCCTGCGAAGTCCAGGGAACATTATGAAAAAGTATTTTCAGAATTTAATGAATGGAAAGAAGAACGGGAGGTAATGACAATAAATGAGGAGGTTCTGCTATCGTATTTCTTAAATTTGAAGAAGAGGTATGCAATTTCATCCATGTGGTCGAAGTACTCGATGCTGAAGGCCGCTCTAAAGGTCTATAAAATGTATTGAATATATATTTAAGAATGTATTGTTTCATTATTCCAGTAGTGGAATAAAGTGATTTCATTATTCCACTAGTGGATAAAGTGTTACTTTATACGGTTTGTAAGTGTGGATAAAACTTCAATTATAAGGTAATTGCGGATAAATTATATAATAAAATTAAATCTCAGCTAATATTAGCTTTAAGTGAATAAAAGATTTGCGGTAGATTTATCACAATTGCAAAATATTAGATATTAAATTCATCAAGTCACTTGTGATCCGACTAATGAGAATCAAAAAAACGAAATCCTACGTGGTTTAATAAACTGCTGAATAACGTACAGTATTATGTATATAATACAACAATTTCACTGTTGTATTATATTTACCCCTGTTTTATAAGTAAAAATTTAAAAAATAAAAATATTGATATTGTTTAGTGTTACTAATCTACAGATTAATAACATTTTATTTAAATTTTGCACCAAATTGTACGTATTTCAACCACCGCATTTGTTAAAACGTGTAAACAAACTATACAACGTCTTTGTAGGGATATTGACAGTTTAGTTTAAATGACAGTCACCTCAAAAGCGCTATTAGTTACTATGCACGAAAGTTTTAAAATCTATTACGCTTAATCTTAGTCTAAGCTAAAAGAATTTTTTTTGAAGTAGTCAGTTTTTTTACTTTTTACAGTTTAATCGTCAAACTTAGTAACAAGAGTAATTTTCAAAAACTAGTCATTTTGACAAAATTTAAGATCTATTTTTATGAAACATTGCTTGTATCACAGTCTGTATACAAGAATACAAGAATGTCGGAGGTTTGATTAGACTTAAAATTCAGTTTTTAAAAATTTTTAAATAAAAAGTTTTTTAAAGGTGTAACTAATTGCCATTGTCACCTACAAAATTTTATTCTAAAGTAAATTGTCACGTTTTAATGTAGGCGAAAGAATCCTGTTTTAGTCATAAAAACCAAATTACGTAATTTAAACTTAGCTTTTCTTCATTTCTGTGCAGCTTGCTTAAAAATTTCTGAAACCTTTACTCGATCATCTTAGATCTACATCTTTGATTAACAGAATGATGCGCAAAAAGCGCAACATTTTGTGAAAGTGTTTTAAGCACATTTTCAATATATAGCAATTTAGATTTATAAAGATAAAATCAGCGGCGTTATTGAAATGCGAAAAAAAAATAAATACAAATAATTGAAAAGACACTTTTAACTGTAGGGTCGTGATTACCAAATAACAAAGAAATTTGAGTGACTTTAAAAAAAAAAACGTCTTTAAACGTGACATTCGTATCTTTTGCCTGATTTAAAGTCACATTGATTTAGATTTGATTGCTAAAGCAAAGTGTTTCGTAAATACGAAAGTCGAATTGAATCCAATTACTACTCTTACAAGAACTCCAATATTCGAATCGAAAAAAATTGCCTTTTGAAATAAAATAAAATTATAATGACGAATATATTGAGAAATATCTTTCCTCGACAAATGCTAACTACATTATATATTATTATTTCTGCCATATCAAAATTGACTCAATTTACTCAGCTCAGCTTTTCTCGATATTTCACTATGTTCTGTTTGAATTTTATAACTGGAAAAATACGGTTACTCTCTAAAATATTTTATTTTGTTTTTAATTCTTTTAAGATAAATTAGAAACTTTGTAATTAAAGTTTGTAAGCCAAGAAAGTTGAAAAACGTTTAAAAATTTATAAAAACTTAACATTTTTTATATAATAGATAAAAGTATTCCCAACAGACTCTAAAACTAAAATTTGTGTAAGTGAGCAGACGGTGTTTCTAATATACGTCTCATTTTGTGGTTAAACATTTGAAATCGTTAATACAAATAACAAATTGTACATTTATTTAATTTGTATTTTAACAAGTTTATGAAATATATATAACACTGATTTGATGACTATTATTGGTTCTCTTTGTCGGATGTAATCGTCAGTATAACCGGCGACAGAAAAATCCCTTTTTATTTTTTAAAATGTTATGTATCTATAACCTCCAAAATATTTATCAAATTTAGTTTATCACAATTATTCTTTCAAAAAACAAAATTTTTTATCAAAGCTAAGTGATCTGAAAGTAAAATAAAGATAAGGGTAGTAGTACATTACATACCGTGACGGAAAAGTATTGCATTATTCATACTTATAAAGGTATGTATACTTTTTTACCCACAATCACTCATATTTCTTTTTAATTCAATATAAATATTACTGAGAACGTGTTCACATAAGTTTGACATTTCGAAACATTAAAACAATTGAGCGTTAATCGTAAAGCCATAGATCGTTGTTTGCCATTATATGCGTTGCGGTTAAAACAAGCGTACAGTGTATTCAAGTAGGCTAGATTTTTTTGCCCAAGAGAGGAAAGATGCACATTACCTACTTTTCACAGGTTTGTTATCATTCAAGTACAGTAGCGATTAGAAGTGGAATAATTTATTGTAACTAAAATGTTGCTTGTTTAAACAATAATTATTAGAAATGCTAGGTTCTGAGCACACATAATGTAACGCATGTAATTTATGTTTCAGTAACGCAGACCTAAAAATCAGTAAAGCTAACCCTATCATCAAAGAGGATAAACATCACCCGGCGATTAACATATTTACCGATATTCAGGCCAACCTTAAACCAAACAATACACCTACATACTCATTCAAAAATGCAGACTGTACTGGATTGAATAGATTCTTCTTAAGATATAACTGGATTGATTTATATAAGCTGGAATCACTGGAAGACAAAGCTAACTGGTTCTATGATATAATTAACGAAGGAATCTCACAGTATGTACCTATTCGAGTTATTAATACAAATAATTATCCTTATTGGTTTTCAAATGAACTGATCAATAAAATCAAACAGAAAAATACAGCCCACGCTAAATATAAAATATCTGAATCCAAAATTGATTACAACAACTTCAGGAACTTAAGACTAGAATGTAAAAAAATCAGTAAAGCATGCTACAATAATTACATCTCCAAAACCGAAAACATGATAAAACAGGATACCAGTAAGTTCTGGAATTTTATCAAAAATAAAAGAAGAAGTGATACAGATATTCCATTGTCCATGGCTTGGAACACAATAACAGCAAACAATGGGAACGAAGTAAGTAACTTGTTTTCATCTTTCTTCAGCAGCATTTATGAGAATAATACTAAAATCTTTATAGAGTCCAAGTATTAGCGCGAAAAACTTGAGACCAACCAAGATGTCAACCTTTCGGAACTGAACATCAGATACGAAGATGTGTACAACCAACTAAGAAAACTGGACTCAAGAAAAGGTGCTGGACCACATGGAATACCCAATTTATTCTTAAAGAACTGTGCTCCAGGACTAACTGAACCTATTACTCACATCTTCAGTAAATCTCTTGAACTAGGTGTATTCCCAGCTATCTGGAAGACTTTCTTTATAAGCCCAATACACAAATCAGGCTCCAGATGTGATGTATCTAACTATGGACCTATCTGCATACAATCTTCAATCTCGAAACTATTTGAGAAAATCGTACTGCCTCACATAACGTCCTCATTTCAAAATATTATATCGACAAAACAACATGGCTTCATCGGGGGTAGATCTACTGCTTCGAACTTGTATCTGTACACTAACTATACCTTAAATGCTTTGAACCAAGGGATAAATGTCCATACAATATATACGGACTTTAGCAAGGCCTTTGACATGGTCGACCATACAATTTTAATTGACAAACTGAGCCAATATGGTGTCAAAGGAAAAATACTTGATTGGTCTCGATCATACTTTTCAGATAGACATCTACAGGTACGAGTAAATGGTCATATTTCAGCTGAGTATGAGGTAACTTCCGGTGTCCCTCAAGGATCGCACTTGGGACCAATTTTGTTCAATATATTTATTAATGATATTGGAAGTAAATTTGTATCTGAATATCTATTATATGCAGATGACCTAAAAATCTTCAGGAAAATAAATGGTGTTGATGACGTCAAAATTCTCTAGGGAGACATCGATGAACTTCACAGATGGTGCATGGCGAATAAACTTAAATTAAACTGGCTGGCCCGACGAACTTCGTTCCGCCTTAGTTTTGTTATTATATTTTTGATTTTTATTAAGGTCTTAAGGCCCCGTAGGGCCGATCTTAAGACCCCCTTAGAGGGCCGGGTTTAAGATCGAGATATCGGCCCCCTGCGGGGGCCGTTTTTAGAACTTTTTTCTTTACCCCCTTTCCCCCCTCTTTCCTCTTCTTTTCCCTCCCTTTTTTCTCTCCCTCCTTCCCCTTCTTTTTTTCATTTTTTCTTTTTTTTTTCGGTCGTTTTTCTTCATTTTTTCTCTCTATTTTTATACTTTTTTTCTTCTTTTTTCCTACGTTTTTCTTTATTTTTCTTTATTTTCCTTCTTTTTTCTTCTTGTTTTCTATTTTCTTCTTTTTTTTCAATTTTTTGCTTTTTTCTTCTTTTTTCCTGCTATTTTCTTCTTTTTCTCTATTTTCTTCATTTTTTATTTTTTCTTCTTCCTTTTCTTCTTTTTTTCCTATTTTCTTCTTTTTAACTGTTTTGTTCTTCTTTTTCTCCATTTTTCTTCTTTTTCCGTTCCGCCTTAGTTTTGTTATTTTATTTTTTATTTTTATTAAGGTCTTAAGGCCCCGTAGGGCCGATTTTATGACCCCCGTATGGGGCCGGGTTTAAGATCGAGTTTTCGGCCCTTAAAAAATGTCTTTGTTATAAAAAATCCTTAATCTCTTTGTTAATAAAAAGTATTCTATTCTTTTCATTCAAATCCAGTCATCATAATTTTCCATACCAACTTAATCGGTCATGCACACACACGATTCAATTCCATCAAATTCAGTCCAATTTCGTCGCTTCAAATGAAATTGTACTGCACCGTTGAGTCGGTGGGGGAGTGGGTCGATTTATTTGGAACGGTAATTTGCCGAGCCTTATCGAACGTTTCCGACATCGCAACGTTCGGTGAGGCTTTTCGTTCCAAGAAAAGGGCTATTTTTAAGGTTATTCCAGCAATAATTCTAATTTTTCCTTTTCTTCTTTTTTTCCTATTTTCTTCTTTTTTACTGTTTTTTTCTTCTTTTTCTTCATTTTTCTTCTTTTTCCGTTCCGCCTTAGTTTTGTTATTTTATTTTTTATTTTTATTAAGGTCTTAAGGTCCCGTAGGGCCGATCTTAAGGCCCCCGTAGGGGGCCGGGTTTAAGATCGAGTTATCGGCCCTTAAAAAATGTCTTTGTTATAAAAAATCCTTAATCTCTTTGTTAATAAAAAGTATTCTATTCTTTTCATTCAAATCCAGTCATCATAATTTTCCATACCAACTTAATCAATCATGCACACACACGATTCAATTCCATCAAATTCAGTCCAATTTCGTCGCTTCAAATGAAATTGTACTGCACCGTTGAGTCGGTGGGGGAGTGGATCGATTTATTTGGAACGGTAATTTGCCGAGCCTTATCGAACGTTTCCGACATCGCAACGTTCGGTGAGGCTTTTCGTTCCAAGAAAAGAGCTATTTTTAGGGTTTTTCCAGCAATAATTCTAATTTTTCTCGCCGTAAAAACCATCCTTAAACTTCAACGAACATTTTAAAAAAAGATTTGGCCAAATTGGTCCAGGCGTTGTTGAGTTATGCGCTTACCAACAAAATTTGCGATTCATTTTTATATTATAGATATAAATAAATGTGTCGTAATGTCGTTCTCACGTTCATCTAATTGGACTCCAGCTATATATCATCTCAATCAACATCAACTTATTGAAGTCACATCAGTAAAGGACCTGGGTGTAATTGTACATAACAAACTCAACTTCACTGAACATATAGATAAAATTACATCTCAAGCCTACCGCACACTTGGATTAATACTAAGATCAGGAAGAGAATTCAACAACGTTCACACACTTATACATCTATTCATGTCATTAGTCAGACCGGTCCTGGAATATTGCACTACCATATGGTCACCTCACACACAAGTTCAGATAGATAAGGTAGAAAAAATTCAAAAAAAATTCTGTAAATATGTGTCATATTACTTGTACATTCGAGGATCCAATATGACAACGGAAGATGTGTACAGCCAATTTAAAATCGATAGCCTCCTACGTCGCCGACAAATTGCCGACTTAATATTTTTCTATAAATCCGTCAATGGACATATTGAATCACCAGAAATACGTGAACAATTTCAAATTATCCATCCAAGACCAGGCTTAAGACAACATAGATTGCTGGACGCTATTAAGACAACAAAAAACTATGTTTTCCATGGTCCAAGAAACATGATAGCTAATCTAGTCAACGAACACTGCCAGAATACCAACTTCTTTGAAGATTCAATGTCTGCTTTCATAACCAAAATCAAAAGAACTATATTAAATTACTAATACTTTTATAATATCACATGTCACATTCTGTTTTACTTTGCTTCTTATTTTCTTAGTCTCATTTTTGGCTTAATCTTTATTATTTATGTTTATATCTATATTTTATTCAAATATCACTTAAAATAAATGATTATAATAACTAATGTATACTGCCGATCGGCGTTTTCTGTGCTAAATAAATAAATAAATAAATAATGTTTTGCTCTGAGCACATTTAGCACTCCTAACGCTATACTGTACTTCAAAATCAAACATAGACTCAGTGATTTGATGGTGGTACTCAACATCTTTCTGTGTTTCATGTGCAACAATCCCGTTTTAATGCAGTTGTGCTTGTTCGCTCACTATATCCTTTAATTGCAGTAGTGATACGACTTGCGTGGAATTTTGTGACTCCAATCAAGGTGGCTATTTTATTACGTCACTCAAATTGTCGAGTCTTTGAGTGACTTGAGTTAACATCCTTCTCGTCTCTTAGCGGCACTTTTTCTGCCTTGCTTCAGCATAAGCGTGTTTGAGGTCTTTGCCGAAACTTGGTATGTGTTTTTTAAAACCATATTGTCTCTCCCTTCAAATATCAATGTCTACCTAGTGTTAAAATATTTAAAAAAGGTAGCACTCCGGGAGTGCCGGCAGAAGTGAAAACTTCAATTTTAACGTTGTGTTTAATTATAAGTATAAAAGCACTATCATTTATGAGGTAGAATACAATGTTTATTTATTGCGCTATCGTACACAAATATGACAATTTATATGTTGTTATTTATAATATTATATCGTTATTTATATATTACATTAAATTTTATCTCTCACAAAAATCAACTTCCATCCATAATTTCGACGACTTTTACACCATCGTTATTATCAGAATCATGATCGCAAATTTTTACAACTGATACAATTGGTTTATGATAACTGAAGTAAGAAACAAACAGTTTTGATTCGAACCTATTTAAGTGTCTAATAAAGACCGCATCAATAGTAGTTTTGTATTTCGTTGTGCTAAAATTGCGATCATTTGACATAGTTAAACCAAATTCATTATTTAAAAATTCAATTAATGATTGATTTTTATCGTCTGCAAAGTTTATATTGAAATCTCTACTTAAAATCATTGGCAATTTATCAAAGCTTTTTCCAATTTTTTTTTCTTACTTACTCATTTTCTTTCACTACTTCATCATCACTTTTTTCATTAATAGATTCACTTTGTTCGATTTCCATAATTTAAACAATTCACATTTACGAATACACAACAGTGTATTTACTACACAACAGTCAAGCAATCAGCTGTCACCATCCTTGGATACGCGTGGGACGCTGTACATAAACACACACGGTCATTCGCGCAAGCGCCCTGTGCCGCCTAAACAGAGCAGCACACTCAGGCCATAGATTTAATACATTAGATATAGCTATGCATGCTGAACATACTTCGGTTCTTAAAAAACATATCAAAGAAATTGGTACATCTCTCCATTTCTTTCTATATTTAATGAAACACATTTTTTATCCTTTTCATCATATTTGTTGTCGCACACGAGTCTATAGTGATTAAACAGACACGAATTTCTACGATTTTAGTCGACAATCAACGATGCAATGCTTTGCTGTCAACTTATTGACATTTGTCATACACAATCTAATAAAATACGAAAATTAGGTTAAAAATCAATTTTATTTTGGAATGAATAATTATTTATAAATAAAGGTTTTTTCATCAGTGCTAATGATTCTTAATTATTTTATCAAAAAACTCTATTCCAATTTCAAAATTTCACCAACTTTTAGTTGTGTCAGACCCATGTAAACTTTATTATCCGCTTCATATTTTATCAGCTTACAAACCCACAACTGCATCGTGACAATCACAATAATGAAAATAAAAAACTTCTCTCCTATGAATTTGTAAAATTGAAATTAGGCTGAAATAGACTATTAGGCTATTGAAAATAGAAAAACATTAGAAAGCTGGAAGAAAATAAAAGTTGAAGTTGAAATCTCAATAAATAAAATTACCTTCAAATTATTAAATATTTTTCTTGACAATAATTATTTTCAATTTTCAAGTGACTGAACTAAGTTTTCTGTTCAAATTATGTGATTAGAAAAATTTGAATAGAAACGTCAAAATAATTCTAGTGTCAGGCTGACGTAGCGTACTCTGCGTCTACTGATTTCTGCTTTGCTATTTGTAGGAACCTCTCTAAAAGATAGCGCTATCGAATACTAATGCAGTTGAGAGTGAGACCAATAGATGGTACGTCTTGGCGGACTATCGCAGTGCATGGCTGTATCTTGTTATAATAAATCTATGACTCAGGCACGGTAGAAAGAGTGGGAGATACTAGTTCCTCTCCCTTCCCCTCGATCTTACGCTTTTTCGATCAGCATCACGTGACCCTGACGCGAGTTTGAAAGTTTTTACCCATACAAAAAAAAGTGCTCAGCGCCGCTAAAGAAGTTTTCTCTTCAAAAATTGATTTATCAAAAACCTAAACCCAAACATCCATTTATTTTCTGTATAACATTGAACTTTAATGAATTAATAACCTCCAATTCTTTTGTTGTAATTTAGTTTTCTGACATTAATGTCTAATTGCAGACCGATATCTAAATCACCTTACTTTTACAAATATTTTTCTTTCTGATAAGTAAATTCCGTTTATTTATAGTACAACTAAGTCAATCAAATAAAATTCAAAAAAAAAAATTTGTTTTATATCAATGAATTACATCCACTTTAACTGTTTTCAACTTTGATGCCGGGTTAAAGGTTTTGTTTTGAAAACAATATAATTTATTAAAAAATTTACATTTTTTTTTAAACACAATCTTTAAATAAACGCCTTTGCAAGTATATAGAACAAAATGTCTTCTTCGTTTAAATACCCAGAATCTCAAGATCAGAGGGGAACGAGAAAGCTGATAATCGTGCAAAAAAGGCGCATTAACTTCCTTTGTAGAAACAAAACCATTCTGTAGTTTAAAAAACCACACCTACAGGGCAAGATTTAAAATAAAAGAAAAAACTGACGAATCAAAACTTTAGCTGAATCTTCCAACTTCAAGACATTCTAAGAAATTTCTTAAACAAGAAAGAAAAATTTACTTAAACTTTACTAAAAATTGGCTTCGCATCTTCACAGGCGTCCTTACAGGTCACTACCGAGAGCACTTGATGAATTTCGGCGTAGGAGATAATGACACACGTAGATTTTGCAGGAAAGAGAAAAGAACTCCGCATCACCGAGTAACAGAACTTATCGTAAAAGGTACTTGGAGCAGGAATACATACACAACATTCTTGATTCCAGCTGCTAGAATTTATTACAGCTGTGGAGTTGGATAGAGAGCTATAAACTGAAATACACTTTGAACAGCTTTAAAAAGGGGTGCATAGGATAATAGATCGATAAGTTGCAGTGCATATGGTTTGCTATTTTTAATCTATCTAGTCTAATCTAATAAAGAATTTAAGTCTTTCCTATATAATAATAAATGAATTCTTTTTTCTCTACTAATTCAGCATTGAGACAACAATAACGCGTTTTCGCATAGACTAGAGGTGGAAAAATCTATATCTGTTTTGCAGAACAGATATATTTCTGATGTAGAGACTCACAATTATCCATTTTTTTTTAGAGAAAAATTGTTACAAATTGAAAAGTCAATATTTTAATAAAATCATTCGGTACGACTTTTTACTACGGTCGATAGTAACCAAACGTCGTCTTTGAGACTCTTGGCATTGTAACTTCAAATGTACATTCATATTTACCTTTTAAAACACGCTGGTTAAGTTTAAACATGCAGTTAACAAGTTGGCTTCTGTTTTGTTTGATTTGGTACAATAAACAATAAAAGAAAGCTCTATTACATTTACCAAAATTAAATTTTTGCTATAGTTTTAATCTTTCTATAAAAATGCTTAATGTGTTAACAAAACATAAGTTGAAATAAAAGTAAATTGTCTACAGATACATTACTATACGACCAACATGTTCATATTATTATTTAAATAGCATTTAAATACAATGCTCTCGTCTTTTGATATAATTCAGAATTCACCTTAACGTTTTTTAACCAATCAAATATAAGTTTATCTAATTGGAGAACAATTTTGCATGACGTTTTTCATAGAAGAATTTCTGGAAGTTTTTTTTTGTTTTCAACGTTAAAATTATTAAATATTGAATCAGCAGTTTTCTTACCAAATACCACTCGTTTTCTGATTGAATCCGGAAATGTTTGAATCGGATTGTCAAAACCGATTAATTTGACGGTTATTACACGTTTTTGACATAGCGTGAACAAAACAATCACAACACACTCGTAGCAATAAAAGTGACCAATTTTTCTAACTGCAATCTAAATGTAAATTTAACATTTAAACATCTAACTATTATTGAGAAATTATATTTTGATCAACCAATTGTTTTAGCCTAAAAACAGGTGCGTTATCAATATTCAACAACAAACTCATTGCTTCAGTCACTTAAACATGTATTAAAAAACAATTAAGACACTAATATTACACGATAGCTCTCTAAGCAATTTTCTTTCTACCAATTATCATTACGTTGAAAATGAAAACAGAAAACTTGAAATAATATAAATGTTATTCGGTTTCATTTTTCCTTGCTTAAGCAATCGAAATGGTTTCATCTAAATAAATAAAACACAATAACGCTCAATTATTGAGTTAGAGTTAATTAAAGCATGTTTAAGATGGTTTCTATACTAAAAATGTTTAAAATTCGGTCTGTTGCTTTTATTTACATTAATTTATTTTCGTCTTAAATATAGAAGAACTTATTTATCAAGATTTTAATTATTTGCTTAATGCTTTGATCTTAAATACCTATTTGCATTTATGAATTTTAATTTATACATTTTTTCAAAGGAAAATTGCTACAGGGTTGTGTCAAGGTTAATTAGTATAATAAATTTATTAGATTAGTTCTTAATGAATAGCATAATTACAAACTTGGAGACTTGGTTATAATTTAAATTACTGAATTGCTTTTTAAAATCTCATGAAAAATATATTTATTTTAATTATAGAATATTTGCCATTCTAGGTACGAGAAGAATGTCTAATAAAATTATAAATTGCAAATAACGGGTGTTTTCTTTAATTTAGCGTTGATGATTGTCATGAGTGTTTAACTTTGAATTGTGAACGTAATTTGACATCTGAACATAATCTCACTTACTTTTAATTTAATAATCGATAGATTAACACTTTAGTGAAATTAAATTAAAAACACTTAAAAGCACTTGTAGTGTTAAAACAAATAAAAAAATAAACTTTAATGAGAAAATAAGATTTATAACAAATAATCGAGATGTGGTCATTTTCAGACTCTTTAAACAATTGCGTTACTGACATTTGCGATTATTATCAATTGTGACAACTATTGCCTGACGCAACTCATCGAGGTTATTTAAGCGTTGCTGGAAAATCGAGTTGTTTAAATAGGGCCACAAAAAGAAGTCACATAGAGTGAGGTTGCAAGATCCCACAAAATTTTTTTGTTCTCGTGTGAAATTTTTTTAATTTCAAAAATAAAGAAATAGTGAAATTTAGTAATTATTTTGACATTTAAAGCAATTGTTTTAAAAATTAT
Source organism: Lagria hirta (assembly GCA_947359425.1). Lineage (NCBI taxonomy): Eukaryota > Metazoa > Arthropoda > Insecta > Coleoptera > Tenebrionidae > Lagria > Lagria hirta. The sequence continues at coordinate 8,698,619 of OX375797.1, read as the reverse complement.
GAACCGTTTACACAAACTTATAGGCATAGTTAACTATGACGCCACATTTAAAAAAACGTTAGATACTACCATGTGTTTGACAATGACGTGAATAATGGCTTTAATATTGAGAAAATGAGATCTTCTCAATACTGGCAGAAACGCGCTCTATTCTTACTCTATAATAATTTCTTTAATTAATTGTGATTGTGTGTCTTTTAAAGTAAGATTGAACTCTATTTCTAAAGCTATTTGATTCAATTCCAGTTTTGTTCTCTAATTAAACTGTTAACTGATTTACCATTTCAATAACAATCGTAATAAACATTGTCATAATTTAAAGTCAAATTTAAATCCATTAGCACAGAAGAGTCTTTAAACATTTTATAGACCTAATGGCGCTGTCAATAAATGCTCTTTTTATGTACGATGCTTTATACAGGCTGTTTCACAAAATAAATAAAAAAAAGTATTATATTATAAAAGGTAACTATTAAAGCTAAAAATTAAATGTAGCTGGTGCCATCCATCAACAGTTTTTAATTACTATGCCAAAATAGAGATAAAATAGTATTTGTGAGATTTGTGAGCCAATTGAATGTAATAATTATATTGTATGGATCTAAAAATGTTGAATAAAAATGTATTAATAACATAACGTTCTAGATTATGGTTTTAACAATCTCGGCTACAGAATGTCATAAATAAGCCATTCAAAAACCAGTTTTAAAATTTTTAATTAAAATATTTTGTTTAATAAATCATAAATACTGTATATGATTTATTACCCAATCGTGCGTCTTTCTGCGAAAAAAGTTTCTTCTTCCGGCAAAAAATCTTGTTACTAACGCATTTGTTTATGTTATTAAATGAAATAAACAACTGATTGAAAACTAAAGAATTTGACGTTGAAAGGAAATGGCTTTGAAACCAAATCTGATGGTAAGATCAGGAATTTATCTAGATGAATATAATTCGACTTTCTTTTTTTTTATGAAAAATTTTAATTAGGCAAAATCACTCAACCTTTTCGAGGTCTTGTGATTGTTGCCAAGCAACAAATTTTTCGTACTATTATCAAAATTTCCGAAAAAATAGTATATTGTAAACCTAGGCGGCAAAGTGGTATTTTTCCAGGCCAAGAGAATCCATATCTTCTCTCAGCCTGGAAAAATACGACAAATACACAGGCGAGCCAAAGGCGAGCTTAGCCACTTCTCAAGGCCTGGAACATCACTTTGGGGCTGTGGTCCCTACACAAATTACCTTATAATCGAGCATTATCTTAAAATTGGTTTGAGGTTATTACCGCCAATCGCCAATTCAAAATGTCAAACCTTGACAGATGTCAAAAATTTATGGATTACTTTACTGTCGTGATTTACACAATTTATTATAAGGTTGACGTTCATAAACTATAAATGTGATTTAAAATTTTAGCACCTCTCATCAATAGTGAGGCGTTTAGAGTGTCCTTGGTGCGTGACGACTGTTCAACCGTCTATATAGATTTTATTTTCCTTATAACAGCGACGCCTGGCGGCAAAAATCAGATTTTTTTTCCTCGGCTAGCCGAGAAAATGCATCATTTTTAAACTAGCCTGGAAATAATACTTCCTCGGCTGTCGAGAGACGAGAAAATTTTATTTTGAGTTGGTGTAGAACAAAAAAAATTTTTGTTGTATTATATTATGATAAATTAACTTTTATATAAAATGTTTTATTTACCAATGTGTTTTTACTGTTGATTATTCATTCACACATAAAATAAACAGTAATTGGTATAGTTCCTCGGGTTTTTATATCGATTATATTTAAAACGTTAATATTTAACAGAATAAATATCTATGACACAAAATTTAATTGCTTCAGAATTCCATGTCAATCATTGGACAAATAATCATTTTAAATAACTCGCGTGCACGAAAATAACTCCATTAAATTTTAACGCTTTTGTCGCAACGCTTTGCTTAAATTAGAAATAATTTTCGTACATTTTTTCCCAAAGCTCCTCGTGCTGCGCACTTACATTTTGATACGTGAAAAATTTACTCGACAGGTTTCTAAGCAAACCAAAGAATAATTGTTTTCTGTAAACCAAACAATAATACATCAGTAGAAAACGCTTTATCAATGTTTACTAATAAATTCTTTCCGAATTAAAAGCTAATGTTAAAACATTTTATTAATATTGTGAAATTTAGATTACCTAAATGCGTCCGTCGCTGAAAATTTAGGCACTTTTAACACAAAAACAGACAATATATCAAATTTTATAATAGTAGTTTTTAGACTATAATTTTAAAACATATTAAAAATGAGAATAAAATTTGGAAGTGAGTAAAAAACGAAAAAAATGTTTAGGATGCAAAAAGCTTATAGTAAGAGAAAATGAAAAAAAGAGGAGTGCAGAAGAAAATACAATAAAGCAAGAAGGGAGATGAGAGGAAAACTGTGTATGAATGTCTGAGGCAGAGGCTACCACAGTGATAAAAATAATTGGAAGGACAAAAAGCATGATTTGTAGAAAAAGGAGTTGAAAAAAAAGGAAAAAAACTCTTTTTTTTTCAGCATGGGAACATGGAATTGAAAGAATGGTGTAGCAAGAAAAAATTATGACCAATAAAAAAAAAACTTTGGGAAAGAAAAACTAGAGAAAGCGGTTGAAGAGATAATAAAGGGTAAGGCTGCACGAATAAATGAGATTCCTCATTTCAAAAGAAGTGTCTGGGTGCTTAAAAAAAATGTGTCTTCTGAGATGTAGTAAAGAAGAAAGTTGGTAATGCTTGGAAAGAAAACGAAAAGTGGCACTAAAATAAAATTTAGACCAATCTGCTTATTGAGTGTGTTAGCAAACTTGCTAGAGAAATAGATAGATGAAAGAAATAAATCAAAAGATTGGACTTTCTGAAAACCAATATGGAGTCAGAAAAGGATGGTCTACAGTGGATGCGATGTGTGATAGATAAGAGATTAGATACATCTCTTTATTTGCTCATAAAGAGCAAATACATATGGCGCACCCGCAACTACTGCGTGCTGGTGGTGACTTTAGACGTTAGAAATGCATTCAAATCGGTTCCGTAAACTAGAAGGGCATTATAGAAGACCTGGTGCGCAGGGAAGTGTCATCATATTTGATGCGTATGCTAGAAAGCTACCTGAGTAAAAGGAGTGTGGTCCTAGAGAATGGAAGTAAAGTTGGAATCAGTGCGGGGGTTCCACATGGCTCGGTTCTTGAACCAATATTATATATAAATTGAGAAACATATATTATGATAAAGTGTTGAGGATTTACACGCCCGAGGGGGTAAAACTTATAGAGTATGCAGATGACTTGGCAGTAGTAGTAGTGGCTCGTAAAGAGGAAGACCTAAGGAGGAAAACAAATGAAAGTGTAAGAAGAGTTAAGAACAAAAGAGTGCTGATTGCATGGAGGAGATTTTTGCAAAAATTGACGATTTAGGTTGGAGAAGCAACTCTGCAAACCTCTAAAAGCCTGAGATACTTTAGAGTACGGTTTTAATAAAACCTGTGAGTGGCCGTTAAAGCGAAAGAGGTAAAAAAAAAGCAAAAAAAATTGCCTTTTTTAAAAAATTATTGAAAAAAATACACAAATAGTTTTGGCAAAATCTGTGATTACAGAAAGTATAGTTTTTGACAAAAAAACTTTAATAATGGTTAAATTTTTACTACTCGGCCACTACTAGTACTAATAAATCATTATACGGTTAGTTTAACAGAGATGCTGTATAAAAAAGTCAGCATCAGTTGCAGAAACAAAATTTTGCTTCCTTTTCATAGTGATAGCAAATATATTTTCAGCTCGCAAAATACAAAAATTAAGGTCATTATACACAGTGAACTTTAAAATAACTTAACCTACTTCAGTTTTAAATAAAATAAAAGTCTAATCACGTTATTGCAAGCAATATTGTTAGAATAATTATACCAAGAATTGTCATCCACGATCTAACATTATGAAAAAAAGTGTATGCACAGGAGAAATTATCAGTTAATTATAGATGATGACAATAAATTTAAACAATTTATTTAAATTGAAACACTGACATCTTTCGAAAAAAAAAACGTGTCGAAAAGTTTAGTAAAAATGTCGACGTTTTACACTCTATCGGTGGAAATGTTATCAAGACAGCAAAAACAAAAATAAGAACAAACACGGTAACTTGACGTGTGAACCACGTTAGAGGCAAAACTTATTAGAAACTAATTCAGAACAAATTTCATTTTACTATTTTAATTCAATATTACTATTTTAATAAATTAATTGTTGTTTGCTTCTGCTACATTTTCATAATATTCTATTATAATTTTTTTAGTTCTCACGTAGCATAGATATTTTGTTATTAAAATTTAAAAAAAAAACAAATACAGTTTTTAAGACCTGAAACCAAGTTTAGATAAAACATACATAATCTTTTGATAATTTATATTGGAGTATTGTTACAGTTTATTAACAAATTTATAATATAAACAATTAATTATTATATAATAATGCTCTATAAATTTAATTAAAACTTTAACACAAATTATGAGAAAATATTTCGGTTGTGTATTAATTAATAAATAATTTGGCGTGCTCAAACAGGATCAATAAGTAATTATTTCTGTGTCAATAGTTCACAAATTTGATTACATAATCTTGACATTTGACATTTGTTTTATACATCAAAAAATCAGTCATGGGTAAAATAACATGATTATGTACATATTCAAGATGCTCTCATTTAATATGCGATAATATTTTCGGATTATCTATCTCCATTTGCATCCACCATTGTTAAACACAAAATGATAGGATAAATAATATGGAGCTCTCGAATACAGAAAGGCTTTTTCAAAAAGATGCTACAATAAATGACATCTCAATAAAAAAGCTGAAAATCCATTTCCTTCGTGTCGCTTGAATAAAAATGGTTTGTCGAATATAATAGAGGCTTCAATGATTTTTCGTCACTCTTTGAAGAATATCTCTAAAATCATTCATCACTGTTTATCGAATTTTGCATTGACATTAGATCATAGAGTGGAAATATAAATATTGTTTATATTAACTCAGTCCGAAATATTAAACTTGAGTTTGACCCACGTAGACCGTGTAATCGTCTGAAAAAATTTATTTTCATTACTAGTTTATTCAGGGAAATGATGATTAAAACGAGATTTCCAGTTTTAAATACCAAATTTTGAACTATTTTTAGATTTTTAAGATTTTATTTTTGTTTAGTTTCGATTTATTAATGCAGATTGCGACTTTTACCTTGATTTTTCAAGAACGCAAAAAATCGTTCTGAGGAAACCTAAAGCGCCCTTGAGTCGAAACGACAAAATTTGTTTTTCTTTCATTTAAAAAAAATTGTTTTTATACAGCAAAACCTTTGTTTAGAAAACACTTAAAGTGTTTAGATTAAATAGTAACAAATGTCTATTCAACAATTTGTTTTAATTATAGTGTTGATAAGACGACTTGGTTTTTATTAAACAATAACCTTTAGCAGTAGTTTTTCTTATTCTAAAATTATTGATTACAATTTGAAGTACTTTCTGCTGAATATTTAACATGTTCTTCCTAAGACATTAACAAATAATTATTTTTTTTATTTAACAAGTGGAGCAAATAATTTGGTGGGGTGAAAAATGCTGCAATAACGTAGAATTAAATAACATATTTTCAGAAACTCTGAAAAGTTATAAAACACTAGCTTGCTAGTGCAATTTAAAAAAGACGCTTATCTACAATTGAATAAGAAAAAATAGTTTTTAAAATACCACAATTTTCTAAAAAACATTAAAAAATAAAAAAATTAAATAATTGCGAAGACTTGTATGCTTAATTAAAAAACAATCAAAGTATTTGGATATTAATGTATCCAAAATAACAATAATTAACATAATAACAATATAATTAAAAAAATAACAATAATTATTATTTTTGGAGTCGGTGTCAGTCAAGGTTGGATGAGTTTAAATATTGTGTATGCTAATATTATGATTAGTATATCAGAATATGTTATGTTCAATACGTATATATATATAATTATATATATATATATATATATATATATATATATATATATATATATATATGTATATACTAATCATAATATATACTTACTATACCTTATACAACCCTATCTTAACTGACACCGACTAAAAAAATAACAATAATAATTGTACATTATAGTATCCCAATAGTTTGATTGTTTTTTAAGCATACAAGTTTACGCAATTATTTTGAATTTTTAAGTCCATTTTTTTTTAAGTTGGTTTTTTTGTTAAATTTATTTTTTATTTTTTAGTTTTTAGTGAATTTGACCACTATTATTTGTTTTAATATGAGTAGACCTAATAAAGGCGCTGTTATGTACAATAATAGTAATATGAGACAGCGCCGTTTGAATGAGACAAACAAAGAACGGAATAAACATTTATCTCAAAATAAAAAAATTACTGTTTACTTAATATTTAATTAATTGATTTTATATTATATAAATTTTTTTTAAGGTTTTCACTTATTTAAGTGAGATTTATCAAAAGAAAATTTCCCTTGATATTGTAACGCATTATCAAACACATTAAACAACATAATTATTAATATTCAAATTGCTTGAATTAATTAAATAAACAAACTATTATTTAATAATATTAAACTTTTTTTTAATTTTTACAAATTGTTTTAATCAATAATAATTGTAATTTTTAAAAAAATATGTCAATAAAAGTATTAATAAGAATAACTTAACAACTACTGATTAGATCTTAATAAAATTTAAATAAGACCAAATGTAAAGCACCAGCTTCCAAATAAAAAAAAATCTTCACTATCGGTTCACCCAGAAAAAAGTTCTGAAGTAACACACATAAAAAAAAACTACAGTCGAATTGAGAACCTCCTTCTTTTTTTTAAGTCGGTTAAAAATACGTGTTTACCTAGAAATTAACCTATTGTTCAAATAAACAAAAAACTAATAGTATTTATTTAAGCAAAATTAAACGAATATAAAAATACTTAAATTTAAAAAAAAAAATTTTTAATGCAATGTAAAACAGACGTTTTGGTTGACATTTCCAGCGACTAATAGTTTAACTTGGGTGTAGACTGTTCTAGACTAAATCAAATAAAATATGCTTTTAATTTATTACTATTCGATTATTTGACAACAATACAAAAAAAACAGTTTGTACATTTCTAATGACTATATGGCATTGGCGCCAATTAAAAAAAAATTTTTGAAGTAGAAGTGGTTTGAGAACGGCAGTAACACGGTAGGGAAACATGACTGTGTAACAGTTTCTTCAAAAAATGGTTGCAGGTTTTGTAGAATTAATTTGTTGTTACAGATATCATAAAAATGTTATTTGGTAACATTCTTATGAATGAGGGTATTTGTCATAATTTAACGGGCATTTCCAATTAACTGCTTCTGGTTCTTTTTTTGAGACGGCCAAGGATACAGACTGGCACGTTCACTCGCCAAAGATACGCTTAACCATGAAAGAAGTTTCTTCTAATGTAGAAATAATATCAATATTTGAGTTAAATAAAACAATTTCAATAATTGTAATTTATTGAAAAATAAAGCAAGCCCTGTGAATAATTGAAGTTTTTCACAAGTACCAATTTTGTGATATTTGAATATGATTTAATAGTTGAATCTAAAGCAAGCAAACTGTTTTCTAAAAAAAATGTCAATTAATGATTGCCACCTGATGAGAATATTATATATCAAAAGCTAACTTGTAACCGCAATATATATAGCAAAACATTTGAAAAATGGTTAGAAAAACTTGCCAAGATTTATTAACAACATTTATATATTTGAAAGTAATACGCAATTATTGAAAGATCCACCATCTTAAACCTTTTTATAGAATAATTAAAATTTAAATAAAAGTTCAAGAATGATGTTTCCTACGCCTCAAAGCACAAAATAACTTTACATTAAGATCTCATTGGGACAAAGAACAGCTAGAAATTAGGTTTTTTTTTTTTTTTTCATGGACTTAACAATGTTGTACAGAGACAAAATGAATCAATAGAGCACTACTCAACCTAATAAAAAGACAAAAGAAGCACCGCTGCGACGAAAAATGTCGACGTAATCAAGTTAAAATAAAGTCGGACTTCAAGCAGAACACTTTTTGCGTGAAATATTACTTAAAGACTCTGTGTCTGTGACTCAAAGTTACAAGAATTATTAAGTTTTCTGCCTGCGGCTCAAATTTTAAATTAAGATGATTGCGTTCCTGATTAATTTCATTTTGCTTATTACTTAAAAGCGAATCAGAGGTTGAAACATGTGTTTCAAGTCTATTGGCTTTTGTAATTTTTTTTAACAATGTTTTAATTTTTAACATTTAAAGTTATGAAGTTTACAATTTATAACTTATACATGAATTAGAATTACATGATTTAAATAACTCATCATGACTTAAAGTTTCTTGAGATAAAACTAGGAAACTTTGTATGACAACTATAATAATTAGTCGCCAGAGTTGCAAAAATAGTTTTATTATAGATAAATTAATTGATCAAAATAGAAAACAGATGAAAGATTAAATTATTGTTTAAGTCAAAGCAAATTTATTCAAATCAAATTTTGCAGACTCAGACATGTTTTGTGCTTTTACAGAAAAGAGATTTGAGTAAACCAATTTTGTTTTAAACAATTTGCTATGACAAATAAGTCTTATTGCTAAGTTTATTTTGTCTTTGTTTTAAAGCAATATCAATTTTCTGTTTGCCAGAGTAGATTGAAAATTTATTATAAACTACTTTTTTTATTTCTACATCTACATTCTTTGTTGATTATACATTATTAATGGAAAGACCGCAAGCTCTAAAAGTTTATTGTTTATAAAAATGTTTTGTTGAAATGATACAAATGTTACACCATTATTAGTTAGATAAATTGATAAAAAGTTTTCGTCTTAATGTAATTTTGTTTAACGTGTTTGAGCCTCTTAAGCGTAAAAAATAGCACTAAAATGTGCAATTTTGCAAAATAAAATTGTCGCGTGAGAGCATGTTTTGGTGTAAAGCAATTTGAAATTATTTCCACCACAATCAACATTATGTTCTTTATTAATGTTTATAACACATAAACAAAGCAACAGGTTGTTGCAGTAAAAAAATAGATCATACAATCGTACGATTCAAAGAGAATCTAATTTGTATAAAAATAAAGTGAATAATAGCTATTTGTTAATCAATAATTATTTAATAAACGCATCTTTATTATGTACTACAAACTGCATCAATATTAAGTAAAACAGCTTAAACATAAAAAAACAATGAAAGCGATAATATTTAAATTCCAAACTGGTTAAGACACAGTTAATGTTTCAAATTGAAAAAACGTCTAAACCATGAAAAAACATAAACATAGCAAACAAAAACACTTTTGCCAATCTGTAACAATAAAATAGTAGTTTTCAATACAAGCTTGCTGTCAGTTAGGTTTAAGATCACCTATTTTTCAACACAAACGCCCAGACCAAATTCTTAAAACTGAGACAGATACTTGTACCAAACCATATTTTTGACAAAAAATTAAGTTATTTTATTTAAAATGTCTTACTATACAGCAAAAGTTTGGAACTAGCACAAATTGCTACTATAATTAGCGCTTATGCGCTTATCAAAAAATGCTCAAAAAATATTAAGTGGCTCAACAAATAAAATATGCAATCACAATTTAGTCAAGTGAAATGTTGAATATATTTTTTTAAATTTTAAAATGCTGGATTTTGACAAAGACACTAGTTGACCACTTAACAGCAACTGATCACCGTATCAAACTCAGTAAAATAATCGTATTGGCGTTAAAAAGCTCATATAGTACAAGAAACATTACTCAGAAATGACAGATGTTATTTGTAGATATTTAAAAAAAATAATAAATAATATTCAAAAAACGAACTTGGATTGCTACGGATATTGCCAAGTCAGAGCAGACGACATAAAACTGAGCATAAAACTGTGGAATTTTGCACATAAATTTATTACTGTTATCAGTCGTTTATTTATTTAAAATTCTTGATAAGGAGTTCAGTACAAAAAGTTTTTGACGACTCTGTAAACACCAGTAAACTTAAAAATGTTTTCAAAATGGTGATCTGTTTTATAAATTTAGTAAATAGAACAATTAAATTAACATTTCGACATTGAAAAATAAAAGCTTGTCTTTCCAACATCGATGTAGTAAGATCTTTCAAATTGATGTATATTGTTTTTTGAATTAATTTGTTTATTAAATACTTTCGATGTCTTTTGTATATTGATCTCTAATATACATTAATTAAGTATGAAAAGTGCTATCATCAATTTTTAACCAAAAATAAATATTAACTTCTAAACCTACTAAACCATCTTGTTTTATTATGATAGAACACTGTTGATTGCCTCGGCTATGAAATGAAACCAAAAAAGATTAAAATCGGCTGAACGTTAAATGGCTACAGGGCGACCGACAGACACACAGGTACACCGGTACACACTAAAAACTTATAACATTTTAAACTTGATTTAAAATAAACTAATTTTTTTACATATATTTAATAGTTATTTACATAAAAGTCAGGAAAATGTCACATTACTGAAGAGGAGCTAAATTGAATTACGAGGCACTTTGTGCCGAGTATTTTAAAGCTCCGAGTCAAGTAAGAGATTTTACTGACGTGTTTTGTATTAAATTTTTCCGAAAATCGTAAAAAAAGACGAAATTTACAAATTTTTGAATTTTTTTTACAAATTCCACAAAAATCAAGTTTGTAAATTTTGTTGGCAACTATAGTTACTAGAGTATCTTTTTTATTTTGCGTCTTGTAAATTTTTTACAGTACTAGTCCGGAAAACTCAATTTTCCTGCGCGTAAATAAGCAGGAAAATGTGGTTTCCAAGACGATTTCCGGAAAATTTCATTTTAAGCAAAAAAATTAAATTAATATAAATAATAAAACTAGAATATAAAATAACACAATATAAAATGTGTATATTGTTTATTCTAGAATATAAATTTAAAATTTTAATTTAAGACAAATAAACAACATTGAGACATTATAACAATCTTTCAATATGCCTATGTCTTATTAGCCACATATCAAAATACGGCAACTAAACTTTATCATGACTTCATGCTGTAAAATAAAACAAAAATATTTAAAATAAAAAACAGAAGAATAAAATACGGTAAAAATATGGTAAAAAACTTTAAATTATATAAATTTTCATCTGCTTTTATTCAATGTAGGTAGTAATAGAGAAGAAAACAACTAGATACATAAAAAAAATTAACATGTTTCGATATTACGTAATTAATAGTAAACAACAGCCAGAGCAACAAACTAAGAACAAAAACTTTGAACAGAAATACATTAGCGATTTGTAAAAACAAAGATTTGTGTAAGATCAGAAAAGAAGACCGAAAAGGCTGAGTAACTATTACTATCTAAATTTATTCTCAACCACTTATCTGATATTTGTGAGCTAAAAATTATAAAAAATATTTTAGCAATCAAAATTTAATTAGATAATATAAATTATTTCAAACTTTTATTTCACATCAGTAGATTTTAGCTGAATTTAAAAATCGCAGATTAACTAACTTTATCAATTGCAAATTAAGTTAATTCAAACTCAGATCAATGTAAAACTTATAATTAATGTTATGAGCCTAACTCATCTGAGCCTAATTAAACTTGAAAACGCGCAGAAAATCTGCGGTTCCTGAGCATTTCTTTAAAACATTTGAATGTTTTTTTTTAGCTGTGTGATCATAATGCTAACCTAGTACAGTTTTTATGTAAACTATAGTTATAAAAATTTACTTATTATATAACTTTACTTATAATGGGTTAATCTAAAATACGATATTTAGATTGAAAATGTGATGTCTATAGAGATACCAAACTCTCATCGCAAGTCTCAACTTAGCTCTTTAAAACTTCGAAACTTTGTAATTTGAATGTCTATTACATAAATTGTGTTCCTAATCGACAATCTATATTAAAGTTAGATTAAAAAAAATTAACGTTTTATTATAAAGAACAATGATTAACTAGTTGCCAGTAGATGCATTTTTATTTTATGCTTAAATAATTTAAGTCTTTTTTTTTGCTTTAATTTAGCCTAAAATTTAAATTTTTTTCATGACTAACTATCCAACAAAGCAGACATTCTTTAAATTTTTTTGATAAACAAGCTATAAGTTACCTCAAAGTAAAATTTTTGAATTAAGTATAAACAAGTAAGATTAATAAATAGAAATAAATCTCACTGGAAAAACGCGAAAACTGCTCGGTTAAAGGTTATTTTAATAAGGAAAAACAAGCTGCCTTAATTTCAAAAAAGATAATAACAATTTAAGATAAAAAATAAATATGTTAAGTTTTAAAAATAATACCATAAATTAAAAAATGAAACTAAAAATAAAATGATTAAATAGATAAGAATATATAAAAAAATTTTCTTACAGTTTTTTGTTCATCGTGCTATTACATGCGTTATTAATGTGCACAAAATTATTTATTGGTGATCTCTATCAATGCAAATTTTTTGTTGAATAAACGATATTTGTTATTACCGTACCAACCAAACAAGTCAAGCAACATAATATATCAAACAAAACTGCAATTATTCTGTGCACGAAGATGATCAATGTACTTATATCATGTCAAATGACAGACCCTGAATAATTTTTAGTTCTATATCTTGGTAAAATTCTTTATTAAACAACTACAAAAATTTAAAAGTAACGTATCAATTTTCCATTAAGATACATTATAATAAATATTGAACAAAATAACACTGAAATAGTGACAATTATGTTTTATAAAAATAAAGTGTTATTTTTTAATTCAAAATAAGAATTTTCTAATTATTCAACTGTCTAACAATTTTCTAAGATTAAATTTGTTACGGAAATACATAATGTTTAATTGAAGTTCCCTTAAAAGAAAAAGAGTAGGAAGAGTCATCGCATAACTGATATTTTTGTTATTGAATTTTGATCTATAAAATGGTATTGTTGCTTCATATAATATTATAAAATCACATAAAACAATATGTTTGCAGTAATTTCTTATGTCATATGTTTTTCTTTTCTAAATCAACTTCATTAGGTTGACTTTCATTTCTTTCAAACCGAATTGTCAAATCAATAATAAAAGCTATATTTTTTTCCTATCAAGAACTAAAATATCTTATACGTCGAAGACTATTCAATTCCGAATTCCCAACTACTTTCTCATAAACTTCAAATTTTTTGTCCCTGAGAGCTTTTGCTAAAATTTCCCGAATCTCATTATGTCGTGCGGTCTCACCATAGTTGTAAAAAGTAAAAACCCAATACATGAGCAAGAGATTCAAACTCATTACGTTGGACAAATTGCGGTAATTTCACAAGTCATTTTAAGCGGTCTCTCCATTCCGTAGCTGTACTATAAATTAAACTATTAATTTTTTAGCTTTTTTATACAAAATAGCACACGTTTTTGGTATATATCAACCAGTTCTCAAACTTTTTGCCACGCAATTATGCAAATTGTTGTTTTTTGATATTGCTTTTTTAGTTTGGAATCAAGAATGATAGTGAATAATAGTTTAATCATTGTTATTTAAACTTAATTTTGAAAAACATTTTTGTGTCTCAGTATTATAATTGTTTCTAATTAAATGACATTTAGATTTTCAAAGAACATAATGACCATGTTGTTGAATGAATGTTTTTCAAGTAGATTTCAAAACCATTTACAAACTTTGATGAATTTAGGAGACTGTTAGGTGGTGTATCACCAGGTAATAGTAATGTTTCTCTTACGCAACTTCTCATAAGTTTGTCAATTTTTTCCAAGCAATTTTGTTTCAAGGATACTATTTGAAATGGATAAAACATTCAAAGGAAATATGTCAAAAATGTTTAATTTTTGAGCACAGGCTATTAAAGAGGACTTAAGCACTTCTTGTAATTTAACATCAACATTTTTAATAATATTCTTTCTAACTTAAATGTTTAAAAAAAAACAAAGCAAATTTATTCAAATTAGATCCGAAGACTTAAACATGGTTTGTGTTTATTAGAACTCTTCAGTTTCAATGATGCAGCATGATGCGATAGCATCACTATGTGATTTTGTGTTTTCAGTTTAGAATCAAGAATGATAGTTTTCTGATAGCTATTCAAATTTAATTTTAAAAATTATGTTTGTGTCGTATTAAAATGGATTTTCTGAAATTACATTTTAGTTTCTTGACCAATTACCTCCTTTCTTGACTTTGATGCAAGGAGTTGATAGATGCCGCTATTTTAAATGTTTTATAACATTATTTAAAATTTAATCATCTTATAAAGAAAACCTCTTGAAATAAAGAAATCTTAATTGTTAAAAGTAAACACATTATTTGTGAAATTTTTCGTGACTTTGCCTTTAGGTGAAATTCTGAATTTCACCTACTCTGCACTGCTTTGGATTGGTGATCTTTTACTAAATTTTCTCATTACATTGATTACTAGTTTATTAATATGTTAACTAATTATTTTTGACTGTCAGTTTATTCTCAACGCTAATTTTTGCTAAAACGCTTTGATTTATTAATGCTTACTGCATTTGATGTAAAAGATTACATGCGCTTCCGTGGCGTAATGTTTCTCTCATTTTTGTTTAACTTCCGTTCTATTCGTAAAAACATCTTTATCGCTTTCAAAATAGCGGATATTTCGGAATATTTTAATATTATAATTTCGATTTTAATAACGCATTACTAATTATTTATTAATACTTTAAAACAATATTGTGATAAGCTGTTATTTAGTTTCACCTGTCATGGCGTTTGTAATCAATCTCTGCAAGTTGAATTGAATCTACTTTTTAGTATTTAATTAAGCTGACATTTGAAACAAAAGTTAATTTTTTATGACAACAATACAAACCCTCAAATCAAATCCAATATTAGAGTTTCCACAAAAAGACGTGATATTATTTTATAGTAACCGTCATGATTTGAGAATCAAATAAAATAGTTTAATAAGCTAAATGCATTAGGCAAACTAACATCTCTTCAAATATAATTTACCTATTATGGTAGATGCTGTAAAATGTTGATCTAACATTATTGTAATAACCTTTATAGTTTTATAAAATTGATATTAAAAAAAAAATTATTAAATTGATAGTAATAGTACACAAAGAATTCTAAACTTACAAAACAAATTTAATGTTAGTATTAAATTACAATCGGTTATAAATCATATAAAAACATAATAAAGCATATTACCAAAACTATATCTCTAAAAATAAAATAAAATAAAACCTAATCTGTTTTATTATTACTTAATTATCCGTAATTAGCATCATTTTATAAGAGTTCAGTTATTTTGTTTGTTACTATAATTATAATTTTGTAGTAAATAATCTCTCTTAATATATATCAAATTTCCTGCTTTAATGTTTAATTTGTTTTGTCTACCATTATTAATAAATTTCATTCTATTCCTTTTTTAAAAATTTTTTTGCTAAAAAAAAACTGAAAAACAAGAAATAAAAAATAACCCTGATATTGACCTACACTAATTGATATTGCACGCAGTTTTTTATTAATTTTTTTTTTCAAACTTTTGAGTAAAATAATTACTTTAGAATATTCGTAAAAATTGAAAAAAATTACATAAATGTTTTTTTCGGGTAATTGTTTACTTTACCGGCTAGTCTAATTTGTGTGTAATTTTTAGTCGTACGATCATAAAACATTGTCTAACATCATTTCTCACTACTAAACAATTGTGCAGATTTCCTTAACATATGCTTTGATATCTAAAACGTTAAAAAATATTTGATTTTTCGACGTATTCACATTGAGATTTTTAGCAAAAATACTAAAACCATGTAAGACAACAAACAAAGACAACATTTTAGAGCAAGAAGAAATTCCATGTATTTAGTAACTTGATTACAAATTTACGTATGCTTGACGCATGCGCTGTGAACAAAAATGTGTTAAAAATGTAGATTTTGCAATGTTTAAGACATTTTTACAAAACTTTTTATCGTAAGTTACCTACGTAAAACTTTCTTAAACACTATAAACAACACTCTAGCCTCATACCTCGCTGGCCGGTCAAGAAAACAATGACCGTTTTTCGTTCATCCACAGCATCACAAATTTGAGATTTTTATGCAAGTTGTTTTATATCATTTTAAATATAAAATGATATAAAAAAAATATGTTATTAATAAATAACATTTTTTTTATGTGCTCATAATACAAACAATAGTGTGTATCATTAACTAGAGTCTTCCCTTTGACATATAATTCAAACAATTGATAAAAATTTTAACAAGTTTATTTTGTTAATTTTTTTTTAAATATAAAGTTAGAAACAAACAAATATCTGACTAACAAAAAATATTTAAGAAAGTTTAATTAAATACACGTGCTTTTATTGTTGATTTTACTTAATGTTAAAGTTTTTACAAAAAAAAATTAACATTAAACATAAATTATTAGTTTTTGTAAAAATATGTCATATCATAAATTATAATTTTTCTCCCACAACTTTTAAAACTTAATTTTGTTATATTATCATAAATAAGCATATAATTTAATAAAATATCATCAACCTAATTTGTATAACAAAAAATCACAGAGATAAATATTTTTTCAATTGTGTGTTAAGTTTTAATTGCCTGTTGAAACTTTGGAGTTATGTCAAAAAAAGGTTTTGATACTTTTACGCATTAAAATTTAATATTTTACTTGACATTCAACTTACAACCTATATTTTTGCTAATAATATTATGTAAAGACTTATGTTTAGATAAAGTTCTGACAAATTTCATTGAAAAATAATCCACAAAATCGGTAACCAGTTTGTATTTTATCTTAACATTACAATTAAACAAAGCAGCTTTTCATGTTTTTCCCAAGTTTCACTTATCTGTTACGAAATAACAAACTTTAAATATAATTTATGCACGTCTTTACATAAAAGAAGCGTTGTTTATTCATTGCTCTTTACGACCGAAATAAAAGTTTCAAACTCTGAAGTATAAAGTTTGATGTCACAATATAGAATCTAATTAAAAATTTTAATTGCCTAAAATTTTCAAAAACAATTTGTTAAAATACTTGCCTTCTTCGAGACGTGGCACTGCACTCAATTTAAATTTCCGCTGCAAGCGAAAAAGTGCGATTTTCCTACACGCGCGTTGAAGACAAACGCGAATTTTCCTCGTCTAAAGCCAACGACAGTAACAACCCGGTTTGCGAATCTACTGACAGATGGGATCAGAAATCCCAGTTTCGTAGCTTCCCGTTTTCGGTTTGCGCAGTCGTAGGGCTTTTGCAGGGCGGCTCATTTTGTGGATTTTGCAAAAAAAAAATGCTAAATAGCAAAAACGCTGTTAGCATTAAAGCCTGCAAGGTGATTAAAAGATTTGTTTTCTAACTAAATTCTAACGCAATCTAAACGAAAGAGGATGTTTCATATGAAAATTTCATGAGAGAAGTTATGTAAAACTAGTTTTCTGATATTGCCTTTTTGAACTTTTGACCAAACTGCAGTTGAAAGTTTGCAGCTTGTTATTTAAATTCAAATTAATATTTAATTTAAAAAAAAAACTATACAATCAACTTACTTTTTGCGTACAAATTATATGCTACAAATGTTTTTTTTTCTCTTTAATAGGCAACTCAGTAGCGAGCCTCAAATATGTTGAATTTACTATAAAATGATATTAAATGTTTTAATTTTAAATAAACGTAGCCTGTTTATCAGAAAATGTATGGCTTCTTTAATTCAATATGTTAAATTCGTCACACAGACCTAGCCACTGAATACAAGCTTAACAGTAATATTTAAAAAATTGCAACACTTTTGGATATATTAGAAACCGACAGTAGCTTTGTTTTTCCTTAATGAAAAAACCCTATTTTGATTTTATTACTCTTAGATCCTATTCCAACATTACTGTAAGAAGTAGCATATAACTTAGATATCTTTTTAATGCAAAATGTTCAACTAATGAAACACTGTAAAATGCATACGTGGCAATAATAAATGAAGTAAAAAAAAATAATTTTTATTATGAAGAATTGTGAATCAAACACCATTTGACAGAACACTATAAGGTATTAGAAAAATTTGGGCAATTGCATCTAAGCCTGCCGCAACTTGTAAGTTAACACGTTAAAAAAAATTTTTTTTTCATCATCGTGTTAAACTAACAGAACGTTTTAACTAATGAAAACGGGCTTCTCTGCAACAAGAAGCTATCATCTAAGATAATTGTTAATAGAGTTAATATTCTGCTACTGTATTCGACAACACCAAATACCATAGATGGCGTTTTAAATCTCCAGGAAAACAATAGTTCTGAGTCTTTCAGTCAGCTGTTTGCGTTTGTGATTCGCTAATCAGTGTCATATCACTGCCAATTCAGCCATTGTGCTGTCATTTACGAATACTTTTATAGAATGAGAAAAAAATTGAACGCTGAACATATTATTTTATGTGCGTGTTTTGTGGTGGTGTGGTAAGAAATCTGATGACAAGCCATGTTTGCTGCACACAAACAAATACTTACTATTAGGTTTTGTTGTTTCTAGATCAATTTACCACTTTTTCAATAATTTGTGCCAGGGGGACAACGAGTGCATGCTGCACTTTTACTCACGTAGTTACTGAACTGAAGCACCAAACAATAGGATTTTGATTTACTGGTTATCTTAAAAGCCTAAAAAATCAATTAACACTAGTCGGTCTAATACTTTTAAGCTGTTTTTATAGATGAATTTATCAAAACAGCAGTACAGAGTTAAATGACAATTTCTTTTTATTCCTTGAGAAGCTAGTACTAATACAAATTATATTATTGGATAAAAACAAGTTAAACGTTTAACACTTTTATTAACCTTTTATTTCGTTGAGTAACAAATTAAGTCAAGAATAAATATTCTCTTAATATCTGTGTTTAAAAACTACCCTGTCTTTGACAATTTTAAAATTATATATATACGTTGGCCCTATTTTTAAAATTAGATAACAAAAGTAGCATTACTATTTTAAGCTTTATTTTTACGTTTTAGAAAGGTTGATAATAAATTTCTGTCCAATTATTTTGTAGATGGATCGATTGCTTTATGTCTTATGAATTATTCACTTAAAAATTTTGCAATTTTTATACTATTTACCGTATTTATTAATTTGAACACTATATTATCGGAATATATATCGGAAATCAAATTATAATTTCAACATCAAAAATTAAAAATAAAATCGCAATTAAAAAAATATACATGCAAAGTTGAAAAAAATTGTAAAACAATAAATTTGCTTTTTTTTAAAGAAAAATAAATGATAACAAAGTAGATTTGCTGGAAAGTGAGTCTAGAATGATCGATCAAATTAAAGCACATTTTAATTAAATAATAATCCATATGGATTATTGAAAATTGATCAAATTAAAGCACATTTTAATTAAATATATTTAATAATCCAAATGGTTTTTGATTTTCATCACTTAAAAGATTTGAAAACAAAATTTTAAGATGTCTATACGTTTTCACATTTTCACATATGCTAAAACCCCGTCTTGTTTATTTATTCATTTACAGTGATAAGAATTTTCTTGAACTGCTTATATTTAATAATCTTTATTTTAGAAATATAAAAAACAAATTGCATCCTATACAAATTTGTATTTATTGTAATAAGTGTTTTTAGAATTTGGCGTGGCAGCTTACTATGAATGTTTAACTTTGAACTGTAAACGTACCTTTATTATCGAATCAAAGTGACAGTTATTAATTTGACATCTGAACATAAGCTCAATTTTAATTTAATTTAATATAACCTTCAATAGTTTAACACGTTATTAAGTTTAAATTAAAAACTCTTAACAGCACTTGTAGTGTTATAACAAAAAAAAAATTAAATTTAATAAGAAAATCAGGTTTTATTAAAAAGTCACATAAAGTGAAGTTGCAGGATTTTGAAGAGTAAGTTATGGCTGTATTTCAACTGATAAGCCAACGATGATAAAATTTTTGAATCATATTTAAGGTCTTATAAGTGTTATGTGGAGAAAAATTTTTGAATCATATTTAAGGTCTTCAAAGTGTTATGTGGAGAAGCACCGTCCTGCTGAAAGTACCCATCTACAATTTTATCGTCATAAAATTGTGCAAAGAACAGCTGTAAAATCTCCTCTTGATATCTCAGATCAGTCAATGTTTTATTTAAAAAAATTGGCCAAATAATTTACCATCTACCATCAACTTAGTGGTTTTCATTTTCATTTGGAGTATAAAAATTTATAATAAAAATTATTTTGACATTACATAAAAAAACATTACAAATCATAACAAATTATTACCCTTTTGTTTGTTTTTTTATTATCTGTTCAATAACCATATATTCAGAGACTCGTATGCATCTGTTTGACTCTAAAAGTCTATTATGTCGTCACATTTATAACGTAAACATCTAAAGTGCTTTATTTATGCAAACTATTATGTTTAGTATTTTGTGATTGCATTATTTTTTTTAATTTTAGTAAACAATCTATTATAAATATTAATTAATCAAATACGTAAAATATTAATTTCGTTCAAATCCAAAGACAATTTTTTGTTATTAAGTATATTTATCTTGATCATATTTAATGATATATTAGCTTTTATTTCATTAGCCAATTTTAAAAAAGATAGCGGTTATATGTTTTGCTAAATGTCTTTTTCAGTTCTAATTAAAAACAAATATATTTTTGTTTGTATGTAGGTAAGTACACAACTATAAGCTTCATTTTCAGTTATTAATTATTTAGATTTGCTTCTCCTTAAGAAAAAACCCTAAAAAACTAATCAGTTTTACACGATTCAAGTTTCAAATAAACATCATATGTTTTGCTTTCAAACTTGCTGGCGTAATTAAAAGTCAATATTCCATTATGAGGCATGAGTATATTGTTCTAAAATCCATTTGAAATCCAAGAACACTTTTGCAGAATGAATTCACAGACAATAAATTTCTACATTATTCAAATTTATACAGGGAATACGTAGCAACTTGAAAGTTTTCGACCATAAAATATGCTTTCCTAACCTAATTTTAAACAATCAAAACAATTTTAATACAATATTATCAAAATATATTTTAGATTTTAGTAGGTTTTCGGAAAATCAAAAATGTTAAGTTATACAATTAAGACAATTGATGCTTGCGGCAAATACTTTAGTACATTTGAGCTGCTTCATATATTCTTGTCATTTAGTACTTAGGTGACATAAATATTATTAATTAAGAAAAAGTAAGGAATTATATGATATTCAATTTGTCAGCCACATTTTATCTGTAGATAAAATAAACGTGAAACGTTACTAGCACAAAAATTAATATATAAACCATAAATAAGAAGATTTTTGATTATTACAGCCTCATATCTCATTCAGTGCAATGCACGTCGGCTATAAAAAATACTTTTTTTTCTTTGTGTATAATTACTATTAGCAGAATATCAATTAGAGATTATTCACTTTAATTTAGTTGCTCAAAGTCAACACTGACAAAACAAAAATAATGATATTTAAAACAGTGAGAGGCACAGAGAAGACGGATTAATCGAGATGAAAAAGCGAACAATAGAATGAGTTTAAGTTTTTAGGCTATTATTTCAATAGAGATAACCTATATCAATGATCTTACCCGGAAAGAAAATGCAATGATGCAAATTTGAAGCTAAGGAGAGAGGCGGTTTGAGAGAGAATTTGGTAAAGAGGTATGTTATTCGGGAGTATGGTATGCAATGTGTTGGTGTATGGTGCGGAAATATGAAGATAGAAAGAAAAAGAAGAATTAGAAAAAGTAGAGGAAAAGTACTATAACGGAAAACAATTAAAGTAAACGCAGACAAAAGAACATATATAAGCTTAAAAAATAGCACATTAAAAAAGTCTAAAAAAAATATTATAAAGATTAATTGAATGTATGAGAACAATAATGCAAGGAAAAAAACCTGAAAAAAAAAATATTTTGAGAAAAATGAATTGAGTGGAGAAGATGTAGAGAATAAAAAGTGTAAAGGAGAAAGAGTATAAATAAAAACTAAAAAAAAAAGATAAAAATGTATGCAGATAAGAACGAAGAGTCTCCCTCTTCTTTCAAGAAAGAAACAAAATATAATAAAGAATATGTAAGGTGATGGACTAAAGAGGTAACAAAATATTTGAGAGGAAAAGCAAAAACAAAAAATAAAATTACTATTGCAAGGTTTCGGTGTGGAAACAACGCGAATGAAAATAAATAGTACTTTATTATGTTCAACCCTCCCTGTCCTGGAATCACAGCAATTTTGCTGGATTTAAAAATTATTACATGACAAGTAATGACAAAGATGACAAAATTACTTTTTTAATAATTATTATTATTATAAACACTATCATTAATATTTTTTTAAATAATTAGTCATTTACCACAAAGATGACTAAACTATTGTGCTTCATTTTTTAACTCTTGGAAAATTACTGAATGGTCGAAAAGAAGTCTATATATATATATATTTAAATTTTAAATATCTACCTAAATTTATGATAATGATGAAACAGCGCTGTTCTGCAATAGAATAGCTAAGATATCTGGATAAATAGTATTTAAAGTCTAATTGACATCTATGCAATTCTTACATTTAAATTAAACTTAAAGCATCTGTACTTAAAATTTTATTAAAATCATAGTCCAGTCATTACGTACATTCAAAAAAGAAAATGAATTTGCGCTTCTAATTTTTTAATATGTTGTAGGGGATACCTAGAAAAGCTTAACTTGAGATTGTCGACCAAGCTTTCCTAGGAGCTTTCGCCGCCATCTTGAAAAAAGGGGTAAAATTTGTTTCTCGGCAATAACTCGGCTATCCGATGAGATTTCGAAAAATTTTGTAGGACACTTTTTGTAGCTTTCTTTGTGCTCTACAATAACGCTTGGATTATTTTTAGCGTATCATGCATCGTTATTGAGATATCGATTGATAAAGTCAAAAATTTAGGACATAATTTTTGTTTTTTGCTTTTTTTTTCTTTGGGTCTTAATAAATATGAAAAATTGTAAAATTCAAACTTGTAGAGCATATTCAGACCTACAATTTCCTTTTTGGATTTTTTTATGTTGGACAAAAATTACGATCTCCAGCGCGCCGCAAAGTCGGGGAATCCACACTCAGCGTCGAGCGAACTGCTCGCTCGGTTGTGTCTGGATGTCGAATCGAATGGGAAATTGTTCAGGAAATTGATGGGATAAAAAATAAGTACATAGAGCAACAAATTAAGGATCACACAATAGTAATTTATTAAACAAATAATTTGTTTGTGCAGTAAAAAAAATTATTTTTTTACAATACAAAATAAACAAAACAAAATAAACGGAAAGAAAAATATTTTTTTCTGCACTCGAGACACGAACGATGGACTTTTTTCATGTTTTTTTTCGCTTGGATGGTCCAGGCTGAAGATCTTCGTCCTCCGTAAACTCTTCGAGTTGTTGTGTCTGTTGAAACGTTAGAAATGATGCTGATTAGATGAGAGCATCGTCATCATCATCGTTACAGACATCGTCGTCGTCGTCAAGCAAAATGTCGACTCTGGCGACGTTACTGCATGTTTGCCCACTGCAGTGCATGCAAATAACGGAGCAACTGATTCCCGCTTTTCTGCACCCACAGGCGGCAGAAAATCCAAGAAGGAAATTGTAGATCTGAATATGCTCTACAAGTTTGAATTCCACAATTTTTCATATTTATTAAGACCCAAAGAAAAAAAAACCAAAAAACAAAAATTGTGTCCTAAATTTTTGCTGCACAAACAAATTATTTGTTTAATAAATTACTATTGTGTGATCCTTAATTTGTTGCTCTATGTACTTATTTTTTATCCCATCAATTTCCTGAACAATTTCCCATTCGATTCGACATCCAGACACAACCGAGCGAGCAGTTCGCTCGACGCTGAGTGTGGATTCACCGACTTTGCGGCGCGCTGGAGATCGTAATTTTTGTCCAACATAAAAAAATCCAAAAAGGAAATTGTAGGTCTGAATATGCTCTACAAGTTTGAATTTTACAATTTTTCATATTTATTAAGACCCAAAGAAAAAAAAAGCAAAAAACAAAAATTATGTCCTAAATTTTTGACTTTATCAATCGATATCTCGATAACGATGCATGATACGCTAAAAATAATTCAAGCGTTATTGTAGAGCACAAAGAAAGCTACAAAAAGTGTCCTACAAAATTTTTCGAAATCTCATCGGATAGCCGAGTTATTGCCGAGAAACAAATTTTACCCCTTTTTTCAAGATGGCGGCGAAAGCTCCTAGGAAAGCTTGGTCGACAATCTCAAGTTAAGCTTTTCTAGGTATCCCCTACAACATATTAAAAAATTAGAAGCGCAAATTCATTTTCTTTTATTTGCCTTTTTTTCGGACGAAATGACTGGACTATCAATGATATTTTCAAAAAAAGACGTGATACTAATTAAAACATATTCTTATTTTAAAATAATAAGATTAATCATATACAAATGTATATGCTTCTATATATCCATATAGTGTGTAGCAAATACTATAATTTTACAGAAAGAGTAATTAATTAGTGTTATAAATATTTTATTGTAGTGTAAAAATTTGATCTTTAAAAGGAACCGATGAGTATTTAAAATTCAAAAATACGATTAATTTATTTTAATCTTATTTTTTGCTACTCTATATATCAACCTTCTTAACATAATTGTATTATAACATAAAAAAAATTAATAGTATAAAAGATAATCTTAAGAAAATCAAGAATTTAAATAAATTATAAAATTTAATTTAAATGCAACAAGTGCTTGATATCAAACAAAGTAATTTTTAAACTTTTCTCATTTTGAAACCTAAAAGCTACATGCTTTCTTACAAATTTTTCACCTACCTGTACACACAATTACTTCAAAAATGTATGTACTTTTAAGAACTGTAACACTACTGTTAAGCTGTCTTCAAATTTTAACCCAAAATTCTTCAATTTGTTATTTTTTATTTCTTTATGTTTAATTATATTTACAGAATGGAAGCCATAAATTTTTCAAATATTTTACGCATTTTAAAACCATAATTTTGCCGGAGTTTCTGCAAAGCTAAAAATCTAAAATATTGAAATAAAAAATAATAAATGTTAAAAGTTACATACTTTAGCTATTTCAAACTTTAATCCTTACGGCACCGTGCTCTTGCACAAAGATTTTTTACATATAAAGCTTTTATTTTTAATTGTTACAAGAAGTATTATTTATCTATACTCACTGATGTTTTTCGTAGCGATGTGTTTGTGTTGTTTTTAAAGTCATCTAAATTTTGTAAGACTATAAACAAAATTTAAAAATTTATATGCAAAATTACACTTACATGTAAAACGTGTTATTATAGCAATGTGTTCATTAATCAAATTGTCTATTGGTAAAAGTAAATAAACAATTTATGAGTTTCTCTGTGTCCTGATATGAGAACCAAAATTGATCTTTGATATGAAAACGATCAGTCTGATGACTTAGATAATAATTTCGAAAATAAAAACAATTAAGTTTTTATTGATATTAAAGAAGAAGAACAGAGCCATCTGGAAACAAAATTTCGCCCGAACTAGAGAACATAGTGAAGAACGAAGCTTAACAATTTCATAGATTTGAAAACCTAACATTGAAGAAATTCATTTGTTAAATAGCAAAAGAAAATATTAATTTTGCAGAATTTGAAAAACCATATAACTTTTTTAGAAAATATTTCACAGACGATCTTATGCAAATATTTGAACAATGTACCAACTTTTATACAGTATAAACATTTGTATTGAATTTTGCGCCCACCACTAAACAGAAAATGCGTGCTTCTATGAGAATTAATTTTCTTATAAAAAACTTAAACTATTGCATAGTTGACCATAGAAAAAAACGTTAGCATTGACAAACAAATAGTTCTTTCTAAGAAATCGCTAAACATATATAAAGTATGTAAAAATTCTGAAACTGTAAGTAATAAAAATATTTGCATTTTATGGAAGCGGTCAGATGTTTGGTTGTTTGATTTATACATCAAAGCTCTACGATCGATTTTTACCCAGCAGCGCTAAATTTTTTTAGCTAAAACGCGTTGTTTTAAAACTGACAGAAAAAAATCAAAGCAAAAACTACTTAATGCTTCTAATATACTTCAATATTTAAAAAATAAAAACATTTATGCTATAATGTACTGCTCACTGAAATCGTTTCAACAATCCGCCTGTATAGCAATGCAATAGTATTTGCTTCAAATTTTTAGGAATTACACAAAAATATGTGCGTATAAGATAAGCTAAACCTGAAAGAGAAATGCTAAAATTAAACACAAAGTTTAATTTTAGGGTCTAAAATCAAAGCATAAGAAAAATAGTCAAGAGTGATTTTCCGATTGTTTTTTTTTGTACATATATTTGGTCAAAAAATAAACACTTTCGATGCCTGGCTATATAATAGACCCAATGCATCATAATTGTCTGTACAAATAAATACTTGTCTGTAAAAACAATTTCAATTTATCAATTATAGACAATTTGTTCTTATAAAAAAACTAGTAATTTGAGTAATTTTACAAATGTTTCTGTGGTTTTGCATAAATGTTAAATTGTGCATTAATGCACCTCATTTATAGAACTACAGAATCGATAAAAATAGTCTTCTAAATAATAAGTGTTAAGGCGATTAATTAACAAAACTGTTCAAAGCTCAATCGATCGTAAGAAGCATGAGTCTAGTTTATCAAGATTATTATAATAATCTTGATAAACTAGAGCATACAAGCAATAGCATACAAGCTGGTTAGAAATGTTACAATATTTTCTTTTTTGACCAAAAACATTGTAACTTGAGAATAAAAGTTCGTTTCTAAAATTTCTGTTTGTGATAAAATAGTCTATGTCAATAAACACAGTTGCCTCGTAAAACAATTAAAATTATAAACCACAATTTGCCATTGCGCAAAAACTGGTAGATTAGGTAATTTTTAAATATGCTTTTGTGATTTCATAAAATTTGTGCATAGTTTTAAAATTGTGTATTAATGAGGTACATTAACCATCTATTTGTTAGCCAAAATGTTACATAAAAATGACTTCTAATACTCGGTCAACAAAAAAAACCATTGAATTATACGATGAAATTTACAAAACACTATTGTTTTGTTAGACTAAGTTAACTTACATAAAGTTGTCAAACATAAACGGTTTTTATTATGACAATTTCAATTATTTTGCTTGCAAATAATAGGTAGATAGACTATTTACCAGAAACTCAATTAGGTTATCTACTTGACATAAATTGGGCATTACTGATCAGTGAAACACTACAACATTTTTAAAAAGTTGACATAAATATAACGTTTTGCTGTCCTAGATTTGATTCGATCATGAATTTGATGAAAATTCATACAAATTTTTAGAAAATTTTAATTTATAGCGTTGAGTGAGAAGTTTTAACTTTTAAGAGTAACTTTTCACTCAACGTTTATAGTAATTTACAGATGTTTTCCATTTTATTCTTTTAGAGTTATCTAAAGTAGTAAAAAATTTGCTTAGAGTGCTTAGACAATTAAATTGTCTTTCAAGAAGGATCATTAGCGCTACACCCTCACTAAAGCTCACCCCAATTAAATTAATATCTACCAATAAAATGCAAAACCATAGTCTGTCTCTGTTTAACTTTCTAAAGACTAACTTCTAAAAGCAACAAACTTAGGAAATGTAAATAGTTTGTTACATAGCGAAAGGTAGAGAAAGGTAAATTTAGAGATCCTAGGGTTTAAAGGATGAATTGCGCTCAATAAACTAGATTTATGTGGCTTCCATAATTATACTAACACTAATTTGGTTCATTAGTCTGAAAACTTTGTCTAAATATCCAATAAAAGATGTAGCAATGTGAGCTATAAAAACTACCATAAACTATATTAAACGTTTTTGGCCGAAATTCAAAAACAAAAATTATGTAAAAAATCTTGTGAATATGTATATAAAGCATTATCACGTTCAACAGCTACCTAAAAAACATCAAGTATCAATAACATGCTTCAAAAAATTATGTATTTTTTGTTAAATTTATTTTTATATCGTTGTACAGAAATATGTACAAAAATTTAAAACCAAATAATTGCAAATACATTATTAAAGCATATCATTATAAAAAATTCAATAATCGATTCATCAAAGATAGCTATGACAAAAGATAAGTAAGTTTTTAATTCTAGTCTAAATTGCCACTTGGGATCAATTAATCAGTACACTACACTACAGATTAATACGTACAAAGACTGACAAAATAATAAAAGACAATCAGTTTAATTGCTAAACCAAACTACATAAATCAAACCATTTGATAACCCAAAAACTTAAGCAGTTCCCAGGTTTGGTTTAAATAACCCAATCAGTTTCATAAATGCTATAGAACAGCATCAGTTAACTGTGACGAAAAATGCAAGTTAGACAAAAAAAAAATAAAACAACAAACATTATTTATTACTGAAAAACATATTTATTAATGAAAAACATTTTTTAACTCATAAAATTTTTAAAAACGCCGGCTCATTGGCGTGACGGAGGTTTATTTGATTATTTCTAGGTTTGATTTTTCCTATTTAAATATATAAAATAAATTTATAAAATTAAAAATACAAATTAAAATTAAAATCAAATAATATCAAACATTACTAAAATAAAAAAACACTAAATTAAAATTAATAGTTAATCCCACATGTAATTATTAAACTGCTAATTTTTAATCTCATGTTCTAATTAAAAAAAAAGAAAAATGACACATCTTTAACGTATTAAAAAAGTCGAATGTGGTAAGTTATAGCCTTTTTAAGACTCTTATATTTAATACATTATTTATCAGAGTCGTCTGTCCACTAAAAATTGGCAAAGAATCTATAACTCCTTTTTCTCCTTTGATGTTAAATTTTGCAATTTTTATAAAACGTTTTAAGACCATTTCAACAATGCGTATCTATTAATCATTGCAAAAAAAAATGTGTATAACACCAGAACTTAAAACACTACATAATTTTTTGTGTGACATGTCAGAAATTGGAAAACACACCAATTGTGTGTCATATAAAAAAAGATACAAAAGTTAGAAAGAAATAAACAACAAGCTTATTGAAGACCGTATGGCAAATCAACGTATGGTCACTTTTTTCAATATGTATATGTAAAATCATTGATGAAATTGGTGGTCACGATAGAAAAACCAAGAATCACATGTTTATTGATTCTGAATATGGTGCTACAATAAAAAAGAGCAAATTATTGCTGATTATTTCCTGTCAGACCTATGACGGCTAAACAAAAAGATTTTCCCAAACCTGCTGTTTATACTGATTAAGAACACTTCCACACTCAATTTTATTAGATCTTGTTTTGCCTGAACAAATTGAAACAATTATAAATAAACTATGCTCTAAAAGTACACCAGGTGTAGATAAAATAAGTGGCTGCATTATAAAAGCGGTAAAAACCCATATTATTTCACCCCTAAGCCATCTGATAAATAAATCTTTTTATAATGGAAGATTTCCGATCAAACTAAAAATTTCAAAATCTATATATTTATACAAAAATAAACGATATTAAAAATTACTTAGAGTCCTTAAAGAGCTAAAATATTATTTATGTAATCGCCAATGTAAATTTTACTGTAAAAATAAAATATCTCAATCTGTGAACGCAAAGATTGGCGTTCCTCGAGGATCTGTTTTCGGACCATTCTTATTTGTTTTTTGTTTTTTAAATGATCTGCCAGATAGTATAACTTTCTTTGACGATCTGGTCATGTATGCAGATGATACAAATCTACAAATATAATATACATAAACAAGTTTTTTTCTAAAAATGAGGCAAAAACGTGCAATTAAAGTCTTAACCAATGCTAAAAGTAGTGGACACTGTACAAATCTTTTCCAAACTTGAAAAATATTAACCGTATCACGTACCTTGCCTATTTTTATTCCCAGCTTATTAATGTAAAGCTTAATAAACACCACTTACAAAAAAATTCCGAAAAACGTCAATAAAAACTTTGAAATAATGCTTTGCTATCAACACTTTTCCATAGGCTAGCAACCACGTAACAAATAAATGTCATTATACTGCCAACAATTTTTTATGTGACCTAAATGTGTAATTTTGACTGTTTTATTTTGTAATGTTTATTTATGTTTCTTTTTTTATGACTTTATATACACATGTAAAGTGTCCTTTACACTTTACATTTAAGTGTCCATTATACTTTATATGTACACCTAACGATTAATAAAGATTATTATTATTAAAATTGAACAAAAACTAAAGCATTAAAAAAACGTAACTTTCAAGTAACAAAGCGCTGCTGCTAATATTTTTAGTAGGTAACCTAAAGTTTCTTGTATTGAATTGATAAAGTCATAATTTTTATGAAATACCTAATAAACTGGTGGACTGCAATATATTGTTATTAATAATAACAATCATTTAGCCTAAACATTTGCATTTGTAACTGTCAATGCGGTAGCTATCTTTAATAAAGTAACTTGACAAAAGTAAAACTTAATTAACAACAAGAAATAGAATAGTTATCCAGACGCACGTCATTCTTCAGCCCAAGTAATAAATAAGTACAAAAATTCAAATTGTTTGTGGTTTAAAATTAATTTAAAAAAATGTACAAAAGATGATTGATTTTGCTCCAACATCACCAGGATTGTATCCAGGTGAGCAGCTCATAGCAGAAACAGGAATGCACGAAGTTTTGCAATATCCGCTATCTGAAGAGCAATATCTACTGTAGTAAATAAGATACTTTAGCATTATTCAAAAGATTGCCTCCACGATGATTATTTGTTTTTGTTTATCAAACTTTAATTGGTTTTTCAAATTTATTTACTTCTTAGAACTTTGAAAAGTTTATCAATTACAAAACTTTTAAACAAGCAAGATGTAAGGCTTAGAATTTTACTATTCAATCGCCTCGATATAAAAGATGTGATTCTAAAAAACTTTGTACATTTTAAAAATGAGAACATTATTAGAAAAAAAATAATGTTTAACTTTAAAATTTCTACTAAGGATTGCAAATTTGTTAATAAATATTATATTTCTTCTACGTACTAACATTTATATTTTCTGCTTTAATAGAAAAAGTGCTACTTACGCAACTAACATAAATACAGCGTGGTCAACAACTACTGTTTGAGTTAGCAATTCTACATTTCATTTTAAAATAGTACAACTGCAATCACTTTTGGTTGTTGACGGGTGGCACTTTCAACACTGACAATAACACATTGGTAGATGCGAATTAATAAGTTAGTCGCTGTGGTGTAACCTACAATTTTTTTATGAGTGATATGTCAAATATTTGTCAAACCAGCGTATATAAAAAAGTCTCTAAAATGTTGCCAACCCAAATAGTCATTGTTGACCACCCTGTAGTATCAATTTAAACAAAAGCATGCTAATCACTAAGCTAATAACGGTATTATTGTAACAATATAAATTTAAAAATGTCCATCGGTTTGCGTTTGTAATTTTTTATTATCTCTGCCTCACAAAAGTGTTAATTAAGTCGCTAGTTGTTAACCTGAACAATAAAACACAGCTACTAATGTGAATCATCCGACGAAGTAAGAGTAATTTTTTTAAAAATTTTGTCAAAAATCAAGTGACAAATATCTTGCTGCAGCACCTTCTAATGGTCCTGCATCGTTTGAAAAAAGCTCACAAATAAACTTTGTTAATAATAAACCGCTTATGTACAAAAAAAAACCTTTAACATATTTGGTCCGAAATCTTTTTCTCAAGTAAAAATGTATGCCTATATAGCCTTGTAAACACCACTTTTTCTATAAAGACGTAAAATTACAAACTACATTTTGGTTTTACATAAGCAATGTCAACCTACGGAAATATTCGCGTAAGTTTTCAGATAATTTCAGATCTTTTTAAATGTAATGCAGCAGCGAATTCCTTATAACATTTGCAATTTGCTAATTTCTCGTTAACTGGTAGATGCTTAGGATTTCACAATTAATTTTGATTTCTGGCATAATTATGCTTGTACAAAGAAATCTTTCAATTAATTCTTGGCAGATGATGCGTCAGCTGGCAACATCAAGCTTAACCAACATTAAACACTCAAAATCACGTTATTTTCCAAGAAGTTCGAATTTTAGAGAGTAATTTATTGTTTACATTCATTATACCGTGTGATTATAACTGAATAAAGCAAAAAATACAGTGGCAAAACTGAGTAAGTTAATAGTGCAACCTGTCACTTGTCAATTGTCTTTATTTATTTAGGCTATGCCACGAAGTAAAGCAACGAAAAATATGAAGAGTAGAGACAAAATGCACACTCTAATATGGCCTTTTAACTCAAAAAGCGTCTACAAAATAGTATCAAATAAAGAAACCAGAATGGAGCTGGTGTAAAGAATGGTATGATGTGAAGACTACGACTACCTAAGCTTGGCGTCGCAGCGCATGGTACACCACAGAACACTCTGGTACACTATAGACTGACGTCATAGCCTACGGAATGGAAAAAGATGTTTCCGTTATTTTTGGTTGGCGGCTAGTAAATCTGTTGAGCTTAGTACAACCTTTTAGGTTGTAGGAGATTTTTCTAGTGGTGAGAGCACAATTTTATTTTGATAGGTTGGCAACGCAGAGCTGCAAATTACAATTTGCAATACGCAAGCGCAAGATCTGTCATCAAATAAAAATAAGACAATAAGAGGAGGTTATAAATTTATATATTATACCTGCGTTTGTTTTCGTTATATTAAAAGCGCTTAAAATTATGTTAATATTATGGAACTGCCTTCCCTCATCAGTTCGCTGTCTTTAAATGACACTCCATCAAACATCACAAACTTCGCCGCAAAAATCAACGGTCACCCGACCGAATTCGTATTTGGAACCTTCACAAATCAAAATCTGGTGATAGCGACTCAATTTGGAAAATTAAGTACTCTTTACTCGGTTACAGTTGACCAAACCGAAAACGGGGGGGTGTGTTCCGTGGATCCCATTTACTCAGTGCATCCTTTATTTGGGGCTGAAAACGATCACGCCGCAGCGGCTGCAAGATTTATAACAAAGGAATTGAACATTAGGAAGCAACTTGTAATTTTTTTGAGTTTGAAAGACTACAATAAAGACACTGTAGTGAAAGTTGTGGGTGCTATCAAGAAGTATCATTCGCAATCGCAAAATGGCTCTGGTAAAACGGGCGAAAGTCAGTGAAAGTTTCTACGGACAAGTGGTTATTGGCCCTCCTGGCTCAGGGAAGACTACATATTGTGGTAGGATTTATGATTTTTACAAAGATAAGTTAAATAGACGCGTCGAGGTTATTAATTTGGATCCTGCAAATGAAAACATGAATTATAGGCCTGCTATTGATATAATGAAGCTTGTTACGCTGGAAGATGTTATGGATACATTGAATCTAGGCCCTAATGGGGCATTAATGTATTGCATGGAATACCTAGAAGAGAATTTTGATTGGTTGCTAAATCAGTTGGTTCAAATTAAAAACAGCTATTTAATTTTTGATATGCCTGGCCAAGTGGAGTTATATACTCACCATACAGCTATTAAAAAAATATTTGAAAAATTGGAAAAGCTGCAATATCATTTGTGTGCCGTTCATATGGTGGATTCACATTACTGCTCAGATCCAGCGAAATTTATTTCAACTGTTTTGTTAAGTCTTTCCACAATGATGCAGATTGCACTACCCCATGTTAATGTCCTTTCAAAGGTATGGTATGATATGATAATATTAACCGGACGGCTGTGTTTTTTGACAACCGGTCTTAGATCAGTTTTTACTGAAATTCTAAGCCGGTATTAAACGTGCTTATTTACAAAGGACATTGACATTTGAGCACAATGCTGGACCGCAGGCATTTGCGCTATTTTCTACATGTGAAATGAATTTTTAATTACTTAAAAATATTTGGAAAATTCTCAAACGATAAAAATATGTATTTCTTAATTTTACAGCGCTCAAAAACAATAACGCTAACTAATTAAATTGATATATCCAAATTCACAAAAATCTTTACGCCATTGCGTAAGCGATTTTGTGTTTACAGAAATTGTTACCGGCTTTAGTACGAACCGATCTAAGATCTGCTGTCAAAAAAACCCAGCCCCCCTGATTCATGTTAATATTATACACCCTGTAGTATCAGAACATAATTCGTTGATAAAAGTGTTACATTTAATTAATTTTTTTCTATATAGATACCTTAAAGATTAATAATTTATCGGTTTGAAATCTTTGGTACTATACATTATTCACAGTTTTAGCGGTAAAAGAGTTTTATTCATCACCTGATGATGACCACATGGTGGTCGACAGAGCTCTTGAAATCTAATAAAGAATATTTAAAATTTCCAGGCTGACCAATTAAAGAAGAATGCTGATAAATTAGACTTCAATCTAGACTTCTACACTGACGTTCTCAATTTAGACTACTTACTGGATTTATTAGACGAAGGACCCTTTACAAAAAAATATAAGAAACTAAATGCAGCATTAGTTGAATTGGTTCAAGACTACGGTTTAGTCACCTTTACTCCAGTTGATGTCAAATCGGAAAGAAGTTTATTGAATTTAAAGAACGCTGTGGACAAGGTACACATTAGGGGTTTTCATATTTAGGCGATACAAAGAAAACTAATTTTAATGAAATTTAGGGCTTCACTCGTCCATAATTTGCCTTTCTTTTATAGATAAAAACGGGTTTGTTTTTTATTTACACTGTTTTTTTTTTCTAAAAAAAATGAGAATAAAATATTAGTAGAGCATTGAAAATGCTTTGCCTCCATAAAAGTCAGGTCAAACGAGCTTTTTGTAGTAAATTCAACGCCCCACTAAAGCTTTATCTCATTTTTCCGAAAAAAAAAATGTTTAATACCAAAAAACGAATTGAAACCACAAAAAATTATTTAGTAGTAACCTCACAACCTTTTTTTTTTCAAATTAATATAATATTCAATGTTGAAAAATAGAATTATAATATATATTATATATTTCAACAGAAGGAATATATTCTCCAATACTAGTTTTTCGTTAAGCGTGAAGTGACGTACGACTTAGTAATAGATATTTATGCATTAAGGGAGATATGAATGTTTTTTCTCCGAGGTTGACGTGTTACAGACCAAGGGCCAGAGGCCCGCGGTCTGTAAGTCTACCGAGGGTGAAAAACAGAATATCTCCCGTAGTGCATTAAATATTTTATTTTTTAGTATTTCATTACTGCTTTCTTAATAAAATTATATGAAAAATAACAACATCCGAGAATGCATGAATGTATAATTGCTGCAAATGCATGGTAACCATGTGTTTGAGGGTGAAAAACTTTACAAAGTCCCAAGGGAGATATGAGATACGTTTCATATATCGTATCCATAACGAAAATCAACAATATCATGTCACTAAAAAATAAATTATATTGCAAACAGCAAATCATAAAATTTCTAACAATGACATAATATACAGTAATATGTTCACCTTAGTGACGTTTTAGTTTTT
The DNA here is from genome assembly GCA_947359425.1 of Lagria hirta. Lineage (NCBI taxonomy): Eukaryota > Metazoa > Arthropoda > Insecta > Coleoptera > Tenebrionidae > Lagria > Lagria hirta. The sequence goes on along the minus strand of OX375797.1, from coordinate 8,662,984 downwards.
AATGTTGTTTATTCCATTAGACGTTTTCAATAATTAGAACTTAAGTTGGAAAAATCGAAACATGTTAAGATAATTTTATAGTCTTATAATAGCTTTATGGTCTTCGGACATCAAAAAGATTAGAATAAAGTTTGAAAAACTAAAATATATTGGGATCTTATTTCGCTTTATGATCTTGGGTCATGTTTTTGCTGTACTAACTTTTCATGAATTTAATGGTACATTTTTGTGAGAGATGAGTGAAAGAGAATTTAATCAGATTTTAATCTATTATTTATTGTTTCAGGCCAATGGTTATGTATATGGCAGTGGTGAAGAACGCAGCATCCAAGCACTACTTTCTTGTGCTATTGGTGCGAGAACAGAATCTGAACGATTTGATGCTGATTATTTTTGATTTAATAAACACATACTTTGTAAAAAAAGTCTTTAATTACATTATATTAAGTTACCTTGCAATTACATATAAATCTAATTTATTTTACTTTGCGATGGGCTTCGCAGGTGCCTTCTGTTTTTCCAGTTGAGCTCTGCAACAATAATATATTAACCACTATAACTACCCAAGGGTATGAGATATGTTGCTCTGTGGCCTACTTTTGAATCAGACTTGTAATAATTGTTAAACTTATTAATTAAGCTGTTTTCAGTGGTAGACATAGGTTAGAAGCAACACCCCTTAATTACAAATAATATTACCTAAGTTGCTTGTTAAAATCATCTTCTACATTATCATCCTCCCAGTTATCTTCCCAAACGCTTATATCTTGCTCATCCTTGTCTTTCGCTGTCCAATCTGCAAAACACGAATTTGCATTTCATTCCCCAAAACATAACCTCAAATCTTACCTTCAACTGGAAACTCCTCAAACTCGTCGTCCTCTTCTAGAACCCCCAGATCTAGTTTCGGCTTATTTTCCGTCATTGTGGATAATGGGGCTTTCGCGGTGAGAGTAATTTTGACGAATTTATTAAAACAAATTGAAGTGAAAATATAAATTCAATTATTAATTGAATTAATTCCTTATCTATGGACTAGAGCACAGAGACACAGAACACAGAGAGTATAGAACAGAATACTCGACACAAGCACAGATTAGTTACACAAGCTTATATTCAGAGATTAGTTTAACCAGTACTGCCAACAGTGAATATTACAAAGAGATAAATGGTTTTTGTTGTAAATCATATTAATAAAGATAGATAAAACTAATTTGTTTAAATTATTATTTACTAAAAGCAACTTTAAATGCATAATATTGCGTTAATTAAATCCCAATCTTATTGCACGTTTGAACAGCACGGTATTAACCGCATGTTGAAATTTAGATTGTAGATCAATTAGTGAATTTTTAGCAAAATTAGTAATAACATAGGTCTATAATTTTTTCATGAGACTATGTTAGCATATGCAAAAAAATATTAATATTTCAGAAATGAGAAGAGATTTGGTTTTCTGAATATAAAATATTAAGAAAATTAGAATTAGAAACGTGTTTGTCAAATTTGGTCAAAATTTCTTTTAGATAGAGCTTATAACGATTTGTGTAACAGTAGTAGTATAACTTAAGAACTACTGATTAGATCTTGATAAAATTTAAATGGAACAAAATGTAAAGCCACAGCTTTCAAATAAGAAATCATCCAAATCGGCTTTTTCAGAAAAAAGTTCTGAGGGAACACACATAAAAAAAAGAATACAGTCGAATTGAGAACCTTCTCTTTTTTTTTGAAGTCGATTTAAAAATTTAATATTAATTTTATGTATAATTTTTATATTTATTTTACATTTGAACATATTTATGTAATAATTTTGAATTATATAATTTAATATATTTTATTAGTCTCTAGTACTTTTGCATTTAGCTTTTTTTTTATATGTGACTGATTATTAACTTTATTAAAACAATTCTTTTATAAACAGTGTTTGCTGAATTGAATCAATCATTAAAATGAGAACGTAACGTTTTAGAAGAAAAATAGAGGTTTATGAGTCTAGTAAATAATTAATTCTTGTTTATTAACCGTGACCTATAATCTAAAAGAAGCACTATTTTTTTCTGCACGTCAAAGTTTTGTTCTATGTATGTTTACATTTTCAATTATTTGCAGCTGTGTCTGTCTGTCTGTCTACAGTTTATTGTTGCATAGTTTTTGCCTTTAAAGCCACACAAATATCTAATTTCTAAACCCAAATTTCTAATTTGTTATCTACATAGTATTTAAATTAACAATTGTTACATTATTAGAGATGGTCAGATAAATTTAACATTTAAAGTATAAAAATATCTACTAATTATTAAACCATAAAATGATCGAAAAGATATCCTTCTGACCTAATCCCGCAATAGTATATTAAAAATCAAGGTAAGAAAATGCTTTCTTGCAGACCGCGAGCCAAGTTTATAAACCGAGCCGTAGGCAAGGTTTGTAATTGCCCAAGGTTTCCCCTAGCACTTATTTAGTATGGTTTGAATACTATTTTTTTTCCTTCGGGGCACAGCTTTGCTCTAAAAAAGCATAATTTCTTTCCAATCGGTTTGAAGTGTTAACAATGCGTAAGTCATTGTTAACATACTGAACTCTCCTCAAAATCGCGTGTTTTACATTTTTTTAAATTATTTTTAAATCACGTGATTTAAAAAAGCTTTACTTTCGTACCGCAAGTGAAGTACACATTGTTTACATTTCTAACCGATTGGGAAAAAAGATACTTTTTGACCGATCAAAATATCTGGAATGTTGAGCTTTGCAGAGTCGAGTCGCAAAAAATAATTCTGAAAAATTTGATATAAAAAGCCACACCTATAAATTTATTTATCAAAAAAAATCAGCAAAATAGTTTAAAATTATAGATGATATTTAATGTGTTTTGCTCAGCACGTACTTAAGCTTTTGTTGAATTCCGACAATTTGCAATCAACTGATTAATTCTTGTTGACATAACAACAATGTTCCACTTGGTTAATTTGAGTATGTCCTGCAATTATCCTGTTTGTACAATACTAATAGAATTCTCTATTTTCATTTTTAGAAAAGCTTTTGCACAGGCGTCTTTATTCATCGATCCGACGCCAAGCGACGTCATCGAATAGAGGGGAGAATTCATGACGTCATGACATCCTCACACTAGTAAAGTGAACCAAATGTCGAACAGATAGAGAGACGTCGCCGATACAACAATTTTCAAAATAAGTGTCTTTTTTATGTTCAAGTGATAGAAATTTTTGTATGAGTTGGGACAATAAAATCAAAAAAACATGTTTAGAAAATTTGGAATTGTGTGCGTTGTGATTTTTGTCGGTATTTCAAATATTGAATGTAAGTAGGTATATTTTCTTCTACACTCGCAACAGATTTAATTATTGTTTTCTTTTTTCATTTAAATAATCTATGTTATGTAAAAATTCGATAAGTGGATACACCGGTGGTAGTTTCGTGCTTGACGTAACAAAATCGATTTAACCTAATAACAATTTTGATTCGAAATTTTACAAAAGCCAATAAGATTTCTTCAAGGATTCTTAGGAAATATTTTTATGTCTAAATAGAAAAAAAATAGACCACTGTATTGTTCAATATTATCATTTGTTTACAGGTCATTTTTATTTGATGAACTCTGTTAGTTTATATTATACAATAACATCTAAAACATGATTATAGTTAAGGTACTTTTAAAATATTATTTTTAATAAAATGTGCTTCTGCTATTGATTTGTTGACTACGTTTTTATAATTTAATTACATTTCAAGTGGCTTGTAAAAGCTCTTATAGTAATAGCATTAAACTACTACAAATCAATACGGTCTGCTAGCAAGAAAACTACAGCTTTTCTTTAGGTCACAAGATCATCAGAATTGGATTAATGTATGCAGGTGTGGTTTATGTGGCCTCTGTCAACCAAATGTCAATCTTACTTTTTTGCGATGTACTTTATATTTTCTAACAACGCGCTGGATATTGCCAAATTGATCTTTCATAATATTAGAGTTAAGCAAACAAAAATTGTTTTACAAAAATGCTTTTTAGATACAAAATACAGTAGCAAAACATACTGAATGTTTTTTTTGAAAACAGAAACAGCCAACTTAGAAACTACTATCAAAAACTGTAAATATAGTAGCTAACAGATATAAGATTTTGTATTGTGCGCCAGAATAAACACCTGCTGCTGGAGTCTCTGTCGGCTACTGTCAAGGTGATTTGATACCACAACTGTACAAGATTCTCGTGACACTCGCCGACAAGAATTTTCGTAACATCAACTTATCGACAAAGATTTCAACAGCAGGTACTTATTGTAGGCAATTTTGGACTAAAATAGTCAATCCTATGTAGAATACAATCATTTTAATCTTTGAATAGTCATTGAATATTTTATGTTGTTTTAATACTTTGGCTTTTACTAAGCATAAGTACATCTTTTTAGGCTTTGTGTTTAACTTTTTTTTACTTCTTTGTTTTATAACTTTGAAAGCTGTAAAATTAGTTCTAGAACCTTTCTAAAAAGAAGCTGAAAATGTAAATTTCAACGATTATTTGAAAAAGATAAAACTATTTTCAATAATTTCTTGCTTTTTACTCTTCTATCTTATTGTTGCTAATTATATTAATTAGCAGAATGTTACGTAATAGTAATTAAAATTTTATATAAGCAGAATATCATAAAAATTAAAAATGATTATGTTTACAATCACACCATAGAAAACGTTAATTCTAGTGGTTAATTTAATAACTATCATAGACCAGCATCGATAGTTTTTGGAACAAAAAAATAAATAGTAGGATGAGACTCAATAGAAAAAAAAAATATATCAAAAACAAAAATAGAAATAATTTACCGGCTATTTGAAGTCGGGAAAAGGATGAGTTTTTAAAGGTAAAAAACGGTTTATTTAGATTTCCGGCAAAACTTATAGAATTTTATATAAACTGATTTTTTTATGCCTAAAACACAATGTGATTTTTTTTATTCAAAATATTTATTGTTTTATCTTATTTTGATTTAAAATCGCCAAAGCATCTTAATTTTGAATCGAAAATTTTTGTGTCCAAATATCAGTTTTTTTTAAAGTTGGTAATCTTTTTGTTTGTTGAGATTGTTACTTTACTATAATACAAAAAAGTATATACATTACAAAAATAAATTTTCTCAAAAAATGCAAAAAAGCGGGAAACTCAAATCCGACATTTTTTTCAATCATGCACAATTATAAAATTTAGACTTTAATTATTCGAAAAACATAAAGATTGCAAAAAACATGCAACAATAATTGTTCTAAAGATTAAAGATAGTATTTAAAAAAACTTTCTTCTAAAAAATGTAACTGCTGCATTTTTTTTTTCATTAAAAAAATTGATTTTTTAATCTTTTATTACATTTCTCATTTCAATCTCATAACAAGTATCGGCGCTCTAAAGCGCACTCATATTGTATCTCCAAAAAACAATTTTTCGACAATCGTTAATTTAAACTTCTAATAAGATATTTATCTTAATTCTCAAATTTAAATTTAAATTTTTAATACTTTGGTCTGTGTTGAATCTATAATGTCTATGCCTAATGAAAAAGACGAATGAAAAAGATGAAAAATGCGAATTGATTAACACAAAAATCCTAAAAACGTTAAATTTGAAGTTACAATATAATTGTGCTAAAGTCTAAAGACCGACTATGTACTTATGAATTTAGATACTTTATACTGACTACGTTACTTAATTTAATATTTTTAAATAATACAATAATCTTTTTATTTGTCTTGAATTATAATAACCTATGCGTTAGTTTTTGAATTAGTTAGTCTTAAAAACTCAAAAAACCTTCCCGATTTTAGAAGATTTTTAGAATCGATTTCAAAATCGAAAAGATTTTGACGAACAAAAAGCCCACGGATTTTTCCAAAACCGGTGATATTTTGACGCAAAATCTGTACATAAATTTTAAGATTATGTATAAAATATGTAAATAGGGAGGTTGAAGATTTTCTATTACCTACAATAAGGTAATACTTCTACTTCTCGACCTCAAATTCCCCGTAAATAATTTTTTTATGTTCTTTTTTCTTACTATTGGGTTTTATTCTACTATTTTGTGTTTCCCTTTTTTCCTTTTTCAAAGACTTCAGCACTGGATATTACTCGGGAGTAGAATAGTTAAGATTAGTTTATAAATTAAAAAAGATTCTTACTGTGTTACTAATATTTGTTTACTGTTATTCAATAGTTCAACAAACAAACACTAAAAGTGGAAACAATTTGTAATTTGATCGGACATTAGAATATTTTATAAAGAATTAAATAGGTACTTTGTTCTACATTATGACTTAATAATTTTTTTTTATTAAGTTTCAATAAATTTAAAATTTATTTATAAATTTTGATACATGTTTTTATCAATTTTATTAATAATAATCACATTTAAAAATAATGATAAATATTAATCACATAATTATGTGAATAATGAACAGCGTTATTTATCAAAGAAAACACATATAGTTACACAATTGTTATAGTTTTACTCTAGTTTTTCAAAGTGATTTCATCAGGTTACCATCAACTGCTTCATTAAATATTATTAATACCATTATAGCACAATGATGAATGATGTCAGTGCGATTCATCAATGAATACGTTATTTATCTATTTAAAACACTTCTTAATAAAATAATGCTTTATCTTTTTTCAAATAATAGAAACAGCTATTTAAAGGATACTTTTTTTATAGAGCAAGATTGAAACATTTGATATCAAAATATAATTTAAATATATTATGTATATTTTATTCTATACAAATTTGATATCTATTGGCTAATTAAAAGTTTTATTTTGTAAAGACAAATAATATTACACTTGTGACTAGTTTTTTATTTCTCTTATTAAAATTATTAAATTACTAAACATTAAAAGTTTTGTAGTAACTTAAAGTAAAATTAATACTTTGTCTTACGTAGTACAAATACTTCCTTGTGATTTTGATAAATTTTTTTCAACTAAAACGTGGGTCTATTTTTTTTACCTTTTTTTTTATTGTAGGCTTGTTGTTCTATTATTAAAACTAATAGTCAGTACGTATTCTAATGCCAAAAATATTTATTTGAACAAATTGCTGCTTACTAAGATATATACCAAAATAAATTATTAATTATAATGTAATATTTATCAAAAACAAGAGAGTAATATGTAGTTTAATCAAGATTATTTGCTGCCTGACTTTTTGGTCTAACTGTATATACCCAATTACCCAGTCTATAAGACACTTAACAAATAATTGATACCTTTGTGTATTTTTCTTTAAAACGTGTTTTTTTTAAAACACTTTTTCTCGGAGAAAATCAATTAAGGGCTGCAAAACTATATTGACATAATGTTGCGTGCGTTTAAACAAATTTGACCTCAAAACAGATCAATTCGTCAATTCCAATATTGCACAACCTCCAAACCTAAACGATTGAATTGGATACCCATGATGACTAATTTTTTGATCAAAATGTTTCTTAAAATCAATAAAAACAAGAAAAAATGAGCCATTTTGGTTAGAGGGTATATATTTCTCTTTAAAGAGTTCAATAGCACCGACTTAGTGTCGTCTGCTTCCCCTATTTCAATATTTTATGTGCCACGTGCATCGTATTTTGTCTATTCTATTCGTCCTACTATTTTATTAAAAAAAAATATGAATTTTTAGGTGATGCAAGACATGGCATGGATCATGGACAATGGGCACGAGATAAACCAGAAAAATCTATAGAATGTTTTGAATGCAATTCGGAGTATGATCCTAGGTGTGGTGATCCTTTCGATCCATACACAATAGGAAAAGTTAATTGTTCTATGAAGAGACAACTGAACTACGTTCCTTATAAGCCAACGCTTTGTAGGAAAACTGTCCAAAAAGGTGAGATGGTTTGTTTATGTTTATATTTTATCTAATATTTATATAGCGGGAGGCTGTAACACAATCTAATTAATATCTCATCTGTGTTCTTTGTTTTCCAATTTTATAAACTTGAATGCACTTTTCACACCATATTAATAAATTCATTATACACTCAAAATGATCTACAATTATCTTTTACTGTTGAATTAGACCATGTAACCGTAGACACATAATCTTGTCCATACTATGAATTTTTATTCCACAACTTTTAAAAATTTTTGCTACTATTATTTTTACCACATTACACTCGAATAATTACAGTACATGCTTACTTTATTCGCTTGTGTTATAAAACATGGTTTACATTATCCACCTATTAAATAATATATTATTATACTCATAGTATAAGCTAATCACTCAGTATAGAATTATTGTAGACTAAAAGGCTTAGACTCTTTTATTAAAAATAAATAGAGATATTTAAAAAAGCACCTTAAAGACTCTAATTTCTTATCTTTGGCATAATTGGTCACCCTAAATCAATCATCTTATTTTCATTTTAAGCTGTTCAGTACAATAAGTACAGTTGTGGTTCTTGAAATCTCACACAAAAAAGATATAAACATTCTGTATAAATTCCAAAATCTGTTTTGCGTTGAAAGAGTTTTTATCAAAATATTATAAAGTAAGTGTAAGGTTTAAACATATTAAGTCAGAGCCATAGAATGCAGCTTAAGGCACATTTTAAAACATTATTTTTAGTACCATTTACAAAGTCTTACAATATTTTAGCGTTTGCAAAATGTTTTAGTTTTTAACGATCGCAACTAATACAGGTTTGTTATCAATAGTTGACAAAATGACAATAGTCAGTAATTTGCATTTCTCAGTTTTTACGACACCCATCTGTAGCTTTATTGTTGTCTAATGAAATACTCCACTTGATAAGGTACATCTTAGATAGAAACTTTTGACACGTGTACTACAGGATCGCACGCAAAATTCAACTTTAAGATTAACAATTATATTAAAATAAACTCATCGGAGTTTATAACAGAACTCACTATTAGTATAATTAAAGCAATGTTTACCAAATGGGGCGTTAGACAGACTTTCTAGAACTACAGTTGAAAAATTAGCCACTCTTAGAGTTTCTGTTTAAAGTTTTCATCTTTTTACAGGTGTGAGTAGTGTTTTTTTTTATAAATAATAATTTTTTTCTTCAATATGTTCTCACAACTAAAGCATCATAAATTTTGCTAAGGCAAATTTAATGGTCTTCGTAGATATTACTTAAAATGTTCGATTAAAGTTTTAATTATTAATCCCCACTTATATACGCTTCTAAGGCAGACCTGTTAGAATACCTGCGGAAAAAACCTGTACAATTTACCTATTGAATCATAAAGAATAACAATACAGAACAAAAATTAAGCATTTTAAATAATTCTAACTAATATCAGTATCTATTTTTGTCAGATTAAATTTATCTGTTTTGTTACTATGATTTAAATAATTTAGATGTTTACAACTTGTTATTTGCTTACCGCATACAAAATAATATGTCTTATTTAAAACTTATCTAAAAACATTTAAATATTTATCGACAAAACATTAGTTTTTGTTTATAGTAGTCCACTCGTATTGTCTTATTAGAATCGCATGCTAGAAATTCTACTTTCTACAATTGAAAGATTTCAACAATAATCATGTATTGACTGAACTCAAAAGCTAGAAATATATAATACCCTTAATAACTTTTTTAAGTGTATTAGTAAGGCACGATATTCTCTTATGAAATGTTGTTTGCAAAAATGTCAAAAACATGGAGTTCATGTGGAAAATTAAAATTGCGCCGGAGTTTGCAATTAGCTAATAGCATGATAAAAGTGTCACCTAGATAAATCAAGAACACAAGGCGAGGTAAATTCTATTGTTACTTTTTCGTATTTAGAAACTAGGAAATAATAATAATAATGACAACATACTAACAATTTATTCACTAGCATTTATTATGTATTATTACTATACATAATATTTACATTATTAAATAATATTGTAAAATACATTTTTTCTGGTTGAGTTTCTATATTAGAAGATAATTATGAGTATGTAAAAATTGAAGAAGAAAATACAAGTAAAAATAATTTTTTTATTATTTTTATTATTTACTAGCTGGCTCGGCGAACTTCGTTCCGCCTTAGTTTTGTTATTTTATTTTTGATTTTTATTAAGGTCTTAAGGCCCCGTAGGGCCGATCTTAAAGCCTCCTTAAAGGGCCGGGTTCAAGATCGAGTTATCGGCCCCCTGCGGGGGCCGTTTTTAGAACTTTTTTTTTTACCCTTTTTCCCCCCTCTTTCTTCTTCTTTCCCCTCCCTTTTTTCTCTCCCCTCTCCCTCTTCTTTTTTTCATTTTTTCTTTTTTTTTTCGGTCGTTTTTCTTCATTTCCTTTCTTTTTTATTATTTTTTTCTTCTTTTTCTTTTTCTTCTTTTTTTGTTTTTTTGTTTTTTTTTTTACTGCTTTTTCTTCTTTTTTTTCGATTTTTTTCAATTATCTTGTTTTTTTCTTCTTTTTTTCTATATTCTCTTTTTTTACCGCTTTTTTCTCTCTATTTTTATACTTTTTTCTTCTTTTTTCCTACGAGTTATCGGCCCTTAAAAAATGTCTTTGTTATAAAAAATCCTTAATCTCTTTGTTAATAAAAAGTATTCTATTCTTTTCATTCAAATCCAGTCATCATAATTTTCCATACCAACTTAATCGGTCATGCACACACACGATTCAATTCCATCAAATTCAGTCCAATTTCGTCGCTTCCAATGAAATTGTACTGCACCGTTGAGTCGTCAGTGGCCAACTAAAGAGTGGGTAGTGCACTTAACATGTAAACGCACTATCCGACTTTGGTTGATGGTGGGGGAGTGGATCGATTTATTTGGAACGGTAATCTGCCGAGCCTCACCGAACGTTTCCGACATCGCAACGTTCGGTGAGGAACCGTTTCAAGAAAAGGGCTATTTTTAGGGTTTTTCCAGCAATAATTCTAATTTTTCTCGCCGTAAAAACCATCCTTGAACTTCAACGAGCATTTTAAAAAAAGATTTGGCCAAATTGGTCCAAGCGTTGTTGAGTTATGCGCTTACCAACACATTTTGCGATTCATTTTTATATTATAGATTTTAATAAACGTGCAAACTATAAGGAAGCAACTAACAAAAAAAAGCAGATAATAGTGACACGTTTAAAATTACAACAGTAACATTGGTAAATGCTTTAAACTGATCAAACACAAGTTTTTTGAAGTAATAAGAGTAACTTGAAGCAACTTCCTACAATGTTAGTTTTCAGAAAATTAAAAATCATTCCGGTTCCTAAAGTTTGGTAAAGTTGCAATCAGAGAGTTCCGTTCTACGAACAAAGTGCCTGTATACGAGAAACCATTAGAATAAATGACAGCTCACTAATTATTTTGAACAATTTAATTTAATTACAAGGGCTCAATCCGAATTCATCGACAATCATTCTTGTAAATTCAAACGTGTGTGATGAGTGGTTAATAAACAATAAGCTTATAGTTGTTGCGGTAGTTTGGAACTTAAAAAACACGCGTTTGAAATCATAAACAGAAATATACTTCTGAAAAAACTGCAATGGTATGGTCTTTGTGAGAAATTCTTAGTGAGTTTGCTGTGTACAGCAAGAAGTTAAATTTGCTATTAATACCTTAATTTATAAGCCAATTCTACAAAAAGTTGCACAAGAAACAATATTGATATTGTTTCTAGATAATAAAAAAATGACTTTTGTTTTTTTATCTAGAGAAACCTACCTTTGAATTTTCTTTAGAAATAAAATCTCACCCATTTTCTAAGCATTTCACACTTTTCAGAATTTAATGGTTTTCTAAAAATTTATAAACAAGACGTTTTATCAATTAGCTCGCTGGTTAGTTTTTTTATATTTTAAAGTTCATGGTTGTGAAACCTCGTTTCATGTGCTAATTTTTTTTTATTTTCCCAAATGATTCTCACTCTCAGATTTTTTCAAATTTGTTTTGAAGTAGTATTGCTTTTTATTCTCACAAAGTTACTATGTAAAAATGATTCTCTTTCAATTTAAGGATAACTGTCATAAAAATGTTTATCAAACTAACATAAAAATGTTTATCTTTAACATTAGAGTATTTTTTAATTATGATTTTTATTAAAAACTTTTAGGCACTTCAATTAAATCCTTCTATTTCTTCTATAAGTCTTCTAAAATTGCCAACATCTTATGGAATATTTGGAGACCAAAGCAATCATCGAAATGGTAATTGTTGATGTATAGCCTAATAATAAAGCTTATCAGCATTTGTTCAAAATAGAGATTTTTGATCGACAATTTTTTTAAAAGCCACGGTTTTCTTCTATTTTTAGATGTTCAGAGAACTTCTGTTTAAAATGGGTCTTTGAGTGATACAATATATTGATTCTATTAAGCTTCCGATTTGTGACCGTAAAAGATGCATGAATGTAGATCAGATCAAGTTAGGTCAAGTTTATTCAAGGTTTAATTAATTGCAACAATTTCAATAATATTGTATTTGTCTCATACAAAAACTTTTATAAACCTATTGGTGTCATAGGCATTGCTTATTTATTGAGGTAAAGTTGTGTTTACAGAATTTGGCTGTACAGTTTGTTGTAATCCCATAGAGAATTTAACCGCTGATTTATAAACAGCACTCAAATACCAAAATATTAATATGACTTGAATGACAACCGAAAAAGTTTACCTAAATATCACCAGCTTAATAATTTACCTAATCGATAGCCGTATTTAGAACTGTTAATTAAAGCTCTGTTAAAAGATGTAAGCTCATTATAAACCATAATTTATACTTAATTGACTTATTCCTGTCTTTAAACTTAAACTTTTTCTGATTCAAATGGTGTCAATATAAAAATAAATTATTTTTTTAGATCTAGAAATCATCTAGAAATTTTATCTAGAATCAAATAATACAAGAGATTATTTTTGGATGATAAATAAACAAATAAACTTTGCTTTCTACTTTTTCAATTTGTAGTTATTGAAAATAAGTTTGCTTGTCTAATCATTTTGTAAATAAGCTTTTATAAAAATATCAAACTTATTTTTTTTAAATATAAAAATGATAATGTTTAAATTATTTACAATGATAATTGTACTTTTTGGATATGAAATAAATATGTTAACAAACTCATTTTATTGTTTTAAAAAAATAATTTTCAAAATAACTTTTGACGTGGCAAAACTCTTTAATAAATTTTCTCAAGTTTGTTGCTAACACATTGATCAAAAATCATTTGACTATTAATCGTTTTAAAAAACGTCGTGTTGATGTGAGCTGCTGGACATTTTCTAGTAGAGTAGCATAATATGTAGGTGGAATGTTTTTTTGTGTAATAAAATCAACATTTAACAAATAATTGCCACATAATGTTGAAAAATGTCTACTTTTGTAAATTAATAGAACCAGTAGAAAACTAACCTTAAAACGAAACGTATTTTTACATTATATTTGGTTACTTTACAGTTTTACACACATAAATCTGGTCAAATTAAGTGTCTATCATTATAAACCACAAATAGGTATTTACAAGAAATAAATTGCATGTGCATCACTTTCGAATGTTTATTAAAACGAACAAAATAATATGTATGTATTATTTATTATCTCGTTAATATGTATGTATTATTAATATCTCGTATCCAGTATGTCTGAAAAAATAAACATAATATGGGAAACTTTTTTATTGTAAGTTTTACGAAAAAATTTATTTCTTCTGCATTTGAAAATAATAATATATTCAAGTATTTACATTTTATTAGATGTACAGGCTGTTCACAAATTGCGAAAGATTAATAAAATTATCTTGACTACTTTAATTTCAACTTAAATTTTGCAAATTTTAGATGTAAACACGTCAATTTTTATCTTATTTAACAAGTGGACAACTCCTCAAATGTTCATTTGATGATTTGAATTATTTCAGAAATGAATTTAAATCAGTAATAAATATTAAATTACATTTATTATTTTATTTTAAATTACATTTACAATTTTGTGAACAATTTGTATAAAAAACATCATGCTTTTAAATAGTATGATTTAGTTGCATATTAAAACATAGTCTTCTATATCGAACAACTTTTCATAATCAAAGTTTTTGATATTGTACAAAACTCGTTTACGATTTAAAAAATTAACATCGTTTTACTTTATGGGCCATAGAATTTTTTTTTATAAAAAGTTGCCAACCTTTACAGTATGATTCTGATTATTTTTTGGTAAATTGTCAAAATTCTTTTACATACAAATATGTCTATCATTGGTGTGCCAATCAACCTACATACATACAGTATTTATTCATATAAATTTGTCCTAAACTTAAATAAAGCTGTATGTACTCATTTATTTAAAATCTCAATGTATTTTTTTTAGTTCAAGGAAAAATTCGAGTGATTCGAGGCTGTGGCTACATTCCTGACAGAAGTGATGATCTGTACTGTCTAATGCGATCTGGCACAAAAGACGTCAACGTTCAGTACTGTGCTTGCTCCAACAGTTTGTGCAATGATGCAAATTATCAGCGAGCTCCATCTAGTATAGCTCTACAAATTTTATTCTTAGCACTTTCAAGGCTAATGTCATTATTGTAACTCCGAAAGTCTGTCATCTGGCTCTCATACTCGTATTTTGTAAACTCACCTTTAATGAAATAAAAATCAAAAAATATTTTTTATTAGATCAGTAGCTAGAGGCGCACAACATCTGAGGAGTTTGTCTCGCAAAATATGGGAAAGTGTGTTCACGCCTTGATTTTTATTTATTTTGAACGTTTTGATACTTTCAGCTAGTGTTTATAGAAGATTAAGAAATGTGGCTTTATAGGAGAAATTATACATACACTTAATAATAATTTTTATTAATTTTAGTTTTTTTTTATAGATTACAAAGTGTCAATGTAATTCTGTTTAACTATGTACTATGTATTACATATTTGGTTTTTGAGCTTCTACAACTACGAAAAAAGTGTCTACAATTAATTATTGTATCATGGTGAAATACCAGGAAGATTTTTGGAGACAACAAAATGTAATAATCAATTATAGAGACTTGTTACTATAAATGTTTTATAGACTGTAGCCATCATGTAATTCTAAATCATGTAGGGTTACGATCTTCTTACTATAAAACGTCCATATTTTATGTCTAAACTGCCAGGAAATTCTAGTTGATGATCGTTTCCTCAAAATCCATGAGATCATCACACACAACTCATTTGTAAAACTAAGCTGCCGCAATAAGTGCAAAATATTCTACATATCTAGGTAGCAACATAACAGCATACTTATTTGAGGAAACGATGTATCAAGATTTAGTGTTTCTGTAAAGCTAAACTATCTTTTGTGTCTAATGGAAAATTGCAGTTGATAATAAAATTTTACTACCTAATTACATTTGTACGCAATTATTATGACATAAAAAATAATATAGTTTCACAGAATAATTATGTGCAATTTATCAGCATTTGCTATTGCATTTTTTATACAAAAAATGATTTGTATGTGTTGAATGTATGTTGTTTTATTATATTAAGAAAAAAAAGGAATGTATGAAAACACTGCCAGCTCTGGCCAGAAGTGCCATACTTGTTAGCTTGTCCGATAGATTTATGTTAACGGTTTATGAGAATGCCATAGTTTTAACAGTATTGGTTAATTAACGACTTTGTTATAATGTTTCGAATTATGGATATAAATGGTTAAGCACTAGGTCTGTTTATTGTTTTAAATTCTGATCCATCAAACATTCTTACATAAACAGTTCAAATTAAGATTGGAAAATTTTATGGGTAATTTAAAAAAAAACAAAATACTTTAAGCATAATATACGTAACCAAAATGACGCTTGAAGATGCCGCCGAATGTTTTAGTGTGGTCTGTGACTATAAAACATTGCATCGACATATTTTATTCTAATATAATAAAAATTTAATTTTTATAAATAACAATTATTTATAATATAATAACATACACTATTAAACAACACACAAGCTTATTGTTTTTCACATTGAACACTTTTAAATTTAATAATTAAGACAGTACTTAATTTTGTCTTTAAAGATATATCTAAGATATTATTTCTTTATAGTAGAACTTTTATATTTTGATAAAAACTTCTAAAAGTGTGCAAACCCTGAGTTACAGATCATCCTTTTCCTACTCGGGCAATTGAAGAAATACACAAAATTTGCGTTTAATCCTGAGACTGGAACCTTGAGGGAGTTTTCTCTTGTATTTTTCTTAGAAAGCAACGTACCTGAAGAGCGGCCTGATTAATTATTTTTTGATAGTAATAATAAAAAAAACAATAATTGGTTACAAAGACTTTAGGAATGAGATTTTTAAATATTGTTTGTTACTATTAAAGAATTTTTGACCAAATTGAAAAAAACGGCCCGCGACAGCGCTTTCAAAATGCTGTCAAATACGTAAAATTTGTTGTACAAGTAGGAAAAGGATGCCACCAAAAACCTCCGTTTCTTTTAAAACTGTTATGAGCGTTTAACTAAAATATAAAACTCCTACTATATAAAAGTACAAAAATCCACTGATGTTCGAATAACAGAGTTCTATTTAATTAAAAAATTATTCTACTATGTATTTGTAAATAAATATGTTTTGTAAATGATAAAAATTATTGCACGTTGTGATTAAAATTGAGAGAATGTTCGCTCTGCCAATACAGAGGAGATATTTTACATATATAAAAATGTTTAAATGTGTTTCTCGTGGAAACTGTGTATACAGTGTATATAAGGGTAAATACAATAATGGGATCTATTTTGGGTCGTATTTTTATGATGTTTAAGATTTTTTTTTGTTATAATAAAAATGCTATGCACGCTGCTGTTTGTCATTGTACATGTTCTGTATGTCTTATTATTAGTAAATAAAATAAAAATTGTTTCATGGATTGTTATTCTTCATATTTTTAATAACACGTATTTTCTAAGAAAATATCTAAACACTTTCTATAATTAAAGCAATAAAACAATAAAATTATAGGTTTACTATTTAAAGATGAGAATAATTAATACATACTTATATAAGCTGTGAAAAAATATGCGCTTTTTTATAATATTTGAAAGCATTATAATTAATACTATTGATAGTAATAAGTGAAAAAAGTTATAGTTTTCTAATTAATGATAAGCAATTAAAAATTATAAATTAAATTATATTAATAATTCAAATAATCTTTTTTCGTTACAGTTACCGTTTCTTAATGTCAATATTAATAAATTATTTTATCTAAAAAAATGTAATCATAAACATAACTACTACACATTTGTTTGTAAACATTTAGACTTTTAGCTTTAAACTCAACATGCTCATCATGCATTATTTCACCTTTCAATACTGCAGCTGGTAGTAATTTAAGGGTTTCTATAATATATTCACGTTAAAGATGAAGTTGAAATAAACAAACAACACTGCATGATCACCTCGTGTTTGGTATCTCATGGTGGAGTGGTATAGAAATTATTGGATGGAAAGACCAGACAAAAGCGTAGCTTGAGTGACGAGACAGGATCTGAGCAAGTACTTTTAAGTTATAGTTTCGTTTTGTTTTGAGAAACGTTATCAGATGACGCATAACATGAAGAGCATCCATGAAGACTCCATGAAGACAGCCCTGTAAGAACAGATACGCCTATTGTGGTGAGAGATCAAACCGCACGTGTTAGTGTTTATTCCAGCTTCATCTTTAACTTGAATATAGTATAGCTCTATAATTTTAAGATTATGTACACAAGCTCGCGTACTTTTTACTTTTAAGTAATAATTTACGTACCTACATGTTATATTTAGCAGTGGTAACTATTCATTTTGTAGCCAACTTAATTGTTACGTAAAAAAAGAAATGCATAAATTTGACATTATTGAAAGGTTAAATTGATAGTTGCAGTTATGTAAAGAAAAGAACAAGAAAGCTATAGCTCAAATATAGGTGAAGTTATTATAGATGAAAATTATGTATAAAAGTCAGAAGAAATGACAGAAAGAAGAAAAATTTCTTTCAAGTTAAGAGAAGAGGACAAAATTGGTTGGATAATAAATAGTATTATTAAATATAAACCAGATTACCATATAAAAATGTTTATTTGCTCACTATACAGTGTTGCACATAAGTATAAAATAAATATTTTTTTTTCTGTTTCTTATTTTTTTCTCTTTTTTGTTTTTTCATATTTTTTTATTATCTTTTTTAATTAGGATTTGTCTTTTTTTATTTTATATCTATTTTATATACTTCTTTGCCTTTCTTTTTTTATATTCTTTCTTTCCATCAACTCTCCTTTTTATTCATTCCTCGTTCACCCTCTGAGTTAATCAGATTAACATACTGTGCGTTTATAAATTATTCAGATCTACTCTTGCTATGAAATTTAGAACTATGTTTATTTTTTTATAAGTTTATACGCAGAAACGTACGATATTATAGACAAGCCTTGACATTTGTCGGCAATCATACTAACAAAGACAATAAAAATCTGTCAACCTAAATTGCACAGCAAGAGTAGATCTAAATAATTTATACACGAACATTATTGGATCTATGACTTATTACAATTTTTTCGTAAAAAAGTTTTAGAATAATTTACAATTCGATTGTTTTAATGCAAAGTTTATCACAATATCGGCAACCAACTTTTTACACTGTTGCAGTGAACTCAATTTGTGTTTAGCAACTAATAACTGTAAGTAACTTATGTAAGTAAATAAAGTTTTTGTTCCATTATACAACACCTCTAACTTATGTAAGTTGTGAACAATGTTTATTTAAACAAGAAATAAAATATTATACAATTTAATTGGTGCAAGATTAATTATTCAAAACTAATTGCATTTGGTTTGTTCTCGTTCAATAACTCTTTTTTGAATGCCAATTTGTTAGTTCTCACGCCTCATCGTCCCCTCTCTCCAGTACCATTTTCTTATCATCGAAAAATGCTGATGGTGAAATGATGTCATCACCCAAGTGGTTACTCATATGCTGACACGGCCTTTCCTGACAATGAGGTGTCCTCACCGATTGAGCATGATTCTTCAGGCACCATCATCCTAACCACTAAGAATTCAGATTGACAGATTCTGTAACTTTCAACAATTTTAGAAACTATTCGAGACAGAAGAGAGATGTTGATACAAAATATCAATAATGATGCGAGAACTTCCAACGCTTGCTCCTTTCTTTGACAATCTAATATAGAAATATTATAAGAAAACAAATATACCATAACAACACAAAAATATTATAAGAAAACATATATATCATAACAAAACAACTAATATTATTAACCGATGGGTAAATATATATGGAAAAGACCTAAATAGCTCAGTTAGTGAAGAGTTCAACAGATAATTACAAAGTTTTGAGTTCGATTCCTATCGCCGCTTTTTTTTATTGAGAATGCAGTTGTTCTTAAATCTGAACTGGTGAGATCTCGAGTGGCCATAGAGATTGAGGACCCACGAAGATTGACGGGCAACTGAGTGCTGCCAAATATTCTCAAAACATATCTCGGTTTTGGGACTCTTCCATCTATTCATGACTTACAGTAATATCGAACAACAATGACCGGTCCCGTTAATTCGCCAAAAGCTCATGGAGTCAGGATTGATGGTCGTGCCGATGATTCTCCTCGATAGACACATAGAGCTTATTTGTTTTCTGTTGGCGGGTCACGTGTTCATGCGCAGAAGCTGTAATTGGTAGTTCTTTGCTATTACTAACTAAACTAAAAACGTCAGCTAAATCTTAATTTTTTTACTGTGCTTGCTTGCTTTAATATAAATAGAAAAACCTCAATACTTACAGCATATTAGCACAGTAATTTAATTTAGATTACATAAATTACATTAATTTAATTTTGAGCGGTTTAAAAGATGGTCTAATGTTTTCAGCGCTCACTTATTCCATCAGCTGTCAATGTTCGCGCAGATTAGTGACGTCACAGCCGCCAACAGAAAACAAATAAGCTCTACCTATAAACGGTATAAGCTGTCGTGAAAGACGAGATGCTGTAAGACTAGATCGGAATGAAAACGGGAAATGTTTTGCACTTATTTTTATTAATTCTGTAAATATTCTGAATCCAAGATTTATCAGAAAGGCATAGTCGAATATTGGGGTGTTGAAAACAAATATTTCCATACCATGACAACGTTTACGTTCACGTCTTTGTTAAAATTACCAACGCTTGATTAACGTTAAACGTTGTCGTATACGTGTGATATTTTTTGATAATTAAGACACAAACCGAACATGTTTACGATAACATTAAAGTTTTAATAATAGTAACATTTTACACTCTACTTATAAATGATCAATGTTTTTGGTCAATGTGATAAAAATAAGCTAAAGTAGTTCAAATTTAACGGCCCGTTTATTTGAAATAGTGTTGGATTATGAATAAGATGTCATATGCATTCCAACCTATTGGTCAATTGTGCTTCCATTTCTGGAGCTGTTTGAGGTGTGTCTCGGTTCATAGCTTCCTATCCAGCTACAGAGCTGTAATAAATTTCAACAGCTAAAATGGCTTAAAAGATAACTGTTTTCTATACAATGTATGTTCTTGCCCTAACTGATCTTCACGTTGGATTCTAATAGCAACGCATTCTGTTACCAGGTGTTCCAGAGTTTCTGTTCTTTTCTGCAAAATCTGCATTTGTTATTTACCTTTTAGGCCAGGTCTCACTAGGTGCTTTTCTACTTGGCAGTGACTGGTAAAGAGTTCTAACCTCACTTTTAAAAATTATTAAATCGACAATTCAACGGGTGAATGAGATTAAATTAAAAGCATTTGTAGTGTTATAACAAACCAAAAATTAGCTTTATTAAAGAAATAAGGTATATAACTTTTAATCAAAATGTCGTCTATAAATCGTCTTCAAGACACTTGCAAATTTTTTAAACAACTGCGTTACTAACCTGACGTGTTATTTAAGCGTTGCTGGAAAATTAAGTCACATGAAGTAAGATTGCAGGATCTTGAAGAGTAAGATATGGCTGTATTTTTCCACAATCATAAAATTCTTGTATTATATTCAAGGTCTAGTACGCGTCCACAATTCCATCCTCATAGCTGCAAAATCTCCTGTCGGTATATTGCAGCAGTCAATGATTCATTCAAAAAAAATTGGACCAATAATTCATTATTCACCCTCAACTCAGTGGCCGTTACAAAATCATTAAATTCAAAAATATAGAAATTGAGTTATTATTTATAGACATTTGGAGCCGTTGTTTTAAAGTTTATGATCCGTTTACACAAACTCATAGGCATGTCCGACTATGACGTCAAATTAAAAAAAAAACTCGATTTTTTCTAGTTTATTAATAAGTTGAAGTTGATAAAAAAAACAACAATTTAAGTAGGCATGTTTATTTTACAATCACAAAGTTTTATAAATATTGCTATTCGTCAAGACTTAAAAAAATTTATACACAATAGTAACAGTGTTTCCTACAATATAGAAAACTCGTCAAGATTTCTTATTTACATTTTTGAGCTAATTTGCTATCGTTTCTCTTTTTTACTTTGTAACATATCACTCATTCATTCTATAAAAAAATATGAAAAAACAAATGTTCCATACACAAAACATGCAAAATAACTTGGAAGATAACATAATTGATGTCTAATAACATATTAAACGTAAAAATATACAAATGTACACATTATACAATCGAGAACCTAAAAACTGAGCAAATAGCAAGCAATACATTGCATAAACAGATAAGTACAAAGAGTAGGTAATTGCACTAAAGTCCAAAATGCAATTAGATAGTACGGTAAACAAATCAAGAACCATAGTTGATTTTTCTTAAAAAATATACATTTCTTGTCGATTTAATATACAAAAAATATCTTTGGTATACTCGTCTAAAATTTTCATCCATAACAAGATTTTATCTTCTCAATAAATTTCATTTATCAACAATTTCTCATAAAGCTGAGCTACTTCACGAAAAACACGCGAGACAATAGAAACAATGATAACCATAATAATAATAAATGTGGAATGAGAGAAAAATAATACACGGACAAGTTACATTTTTCTGGAAGCTCATAGATGATTAAATATTGTTTTTACACGGCAGGTCTTTAGATTTTTTTTTATATTTTTGGTAAAAATTTAAATTTTCTAGACAACGAAATGACACTGAACTGTAGAAATTTTAAAGAATTGACATGTTTGAAAGTGATATGTACACTAATCTAGTGGAACCTGTTTTAATATTCAAATACAAGTAAAAAATAGTTTATATTGCACTCAAAAATTGCATCTCAAATTGATTTTTTACCATTGCCTTTTGATATCAATATGATATGTGTCTTTATTTCGGCGTGGAACAATGAAATAAATAATGTTTTAATTAGGTTGATGGAAAATGTAAGGTACAGTCTGTGGCAGTAATTGCGTATTGAAAAATACTAAACATTTTACAACATGTCACCAAAATAAAATATCTTAATTTGTAGCAACAACATCGCACGTTTGTTCAAAGTATACTATTGATAAAAAATGTTTTTGTTGTGTAAGCAGATACAATAGCAGTAGATTGCTACGAAACAATTTATACTCTAAATTATAACTTAAATGCAAGTAAAAAAAAATCTGCATACAATTGAAAGTAATAAATATTTTTCCACTGCGTTTGACTAATTTGTAGTGATTAATTTGTGGATGGCG
Source organism: Lagria hirta (assembly GCA_947359425.1). Lineage (NCBI taxonomy): Eukaryota > Metazoa > Arthropoda > Insecta > Coleoptera > Tenebrionidae > Lagria > Lagria hirta. Next base: position 8,640,307 of record OX375797.1, on the reverse strand, counting down.
CTGCAAATCTAAAAAAAGTACCAACCTAAAATAAAGCATAACTATTTCATTGTTATATGTATTTATGCATTCATGCATATTTTGTCAGCCAGCCTCATGGTTCTGTACTGAATACCAACAGGTTTAGTCTTAAAACTGTACGTTTTGATTAAGTTTTAATCAATAATTCGGTCAATTAATTTAATTGTCTAGTCAATGTACAAATTCGGCGTAAAAACTCTACCAATAAAATGATATAAGGAAAAAGCAGATCCACTGCCTTTTCGGACAAAATCAAATAAATTTATTTAAAAGATTGATATTCTCAAGATCAGTCTTCTGTTTCAAATTGATAAATAATCCGCGCACCACCACCACACTATACATGCGTCGCCATTGTTCCACGTTTAATCGTTGTCATATTGGAATTGGGCACAATATATTGACTCGTTGGAGAGTTCGGAAGCCTTGTAACTTGCGGCACCGACCCATTAGCACCATTTGCTATAACTGTATTTACTACATTTGCACTAGCAGTCATCATTGCACTAGAACTAGCTATTCGCGAATTGTCTCTCGAATATGGCGGCGGCGCGGGTGTTGCGGCGGGATTCGCCGTATTTGGGGTTGGCAATCCTACGTTGGGGTTTCTCAAGTAAGGGTTGCCATATGTGGCACTAAAACGGGGGTCTATAGAACCCATTGATGGCAGACCTCCGTTGGGCATCGTCTGCATCATATGGATGTCAGAGAGGTCGTTTAAAGGAAGATTTTGCCCGGCTATTGAAATTTGATGACTCTGTAAGGAATTTAATTGAAGGCGTGTTGATTGGAGCGATTCCCTGCCGGGATCCAGAGAAGAGCAAATTGGAGGTTGCATCACTGGAGGATTGTAATCACGAGAGTAATCTACATATGGCACATATCCATTGTTGTTTTGACCCTCCTGTAAACAAAATGTCATAATTAATCATTATTAAAAAAGTTTTGTATCTAATACAACAACCACATAAGTACTTAATGCTTTATCAAAAAAAACTTCAAATTTCATTCTCTAAACCAAATTACGAAAACAAATTGCTTTTTATTTTTGAGCTAATAAAACTTGATTTATAAACACAATAATAGATAAGTATGATTAGTAAAAAAAAATTACGAAAATAATAACTACAATGAAATTAAACGAGGCGGTATAAAAAAACAAGGTTGGACAAAGAAAAAAAAAGTAGAGGTAAAAAATCATACATTCTTGATTAGATTTAAACTTTTAGAACTATATATGGGCAAATTTAGAAATAAAATTACATAAATATTTAGAGTAGATCTATAGTTATATTTAAAGTAACCAGCGTTGCTTTTGTTCGTAGCAGGTGAAAAATTCATAGCAGAAGAAATTACTATCAGTCAGTAATTATTGATGACAAAATAATGTCATGATAGATCAATTTCCAGTATAATTTCTAAAAAAATTACCAGAAATTTTAAAGTAAAATCTTTGACATTTTTTTTTTCAATTACAATTTACAAGTAGAGTTTGCCTGATATCAAGTGAAATAGGGTGCGATCATGAACTATTTAGATCAATCTTGCCATGAAATTTTAAACATAATTCCATTTTTTGATTATTTCATAGGCAGATACAGGCGTGTCGTGTATTCTTGGATGAGCTTTGACGTTTGACGGCGCGATCATACTATAAGACAATAAAAACGTATCAACCCGAATTGTGCAGCCAAAGTTGATCCAAATAGCTTATGCACGCACGCATTTTCTAAAGATATGTCGGCGCTATGGAAACATAATTTTATGGGTAATTTGATTTGCACAGAAAGTCAATTTTGCTTTATTTACAACAGAATTTGAACCTAGTAAAATTAACATTTTAAAAATAATAACATAAAAATGTTTGTTTATAGTGTTATGACAAAGAATTAACAAAACAGTAGTGAATGTCAAAAATTTCTGGCGCAGATTTTTTTATACAGTTTCTATAACATGTTCTATAAAGAATAATGTTTTTTGTAAAGTCAGGTATGACACGATAAAAGTTAAATACTGTGAACTTCATCGTAGACTTCTAAGTAAACTTAACATCGTGTCAAATAGTCTTCCAGATCGTTAAGTTTTTGAAAGCGAGAATAAGTAACTTGTGAATAAAAATCAAATATACAGTATATAAAATACATTAGCAAAAAATACATTATATTATAAAAATTTTAAAATATTGTCTGCGGCGGGTAGTTGGAATGCCTAATAAACGTTTTATTCGGTTTTTACATATTATTTATTACTATATTAATAAATTTTTTCTGTTACTATCGAGATGAACATCTGGAATCTGCAATTAGTCTAGTAGTTTACTGTTTGGCGGCAAACTAAAATTATTGATCAGATTTTGATAAAAATTGTCGGATTCTCCATATATAATTTACAATCGATCAAATGCGTAGATGTTTGATTCTTTATCCGAATTATTTCTGTTTGATAAAAACACTCTGCAAATTTTTTTAGAACTATTAACTTTTTAGATTGTTCAATAAAAACAAAAAATGAAGCAAAAAAACATTCAAGAAGTTTACGGTTCAAATCATTTTGTAATATCTGAAAGAAGTTACAAGATATGTACGAGTTTTTGATCAAACTGTTTCACTTTAAAATCTTATCAAAAAACTTAAATATGTATAAGCCATAAACAAGCCAACTTAAATAAAATTGATGGCAGATAAAACAACTTTCATGAAAGTGATTTGCAATTTAGCATAGGTATAGTATATTGCTAAAATAAAATAAATAAGTAGATTCAATTTAAAAAACATTAAGATACAGACACAAAATTTTCAAAACTATTCAATAATAATATATTGAATAAGAAAAAATAATAATCCAATATCATCGTTTTCCATGCCATCAGTGTTGTTCAATATGACAGTATTTTGGCATCACCGGCTATTTCGAATTAGTAATTTTGAACATTCTAATTTGAGACTTTACATTGCCGACAATTTGACAAATTAAAATTTCATCCACCATTTCTGACAAATTAGGTAAGTAGAAAAAATTTTGATTTTAAAAAACCTGAAGAAAAATTAGTGTGGACGAAAAAAAAAGCGGTAACAAATTGATGTTTTTTACGTAATACAAATTTTTATTTGCCATAACCTCAATTTCTTGTTTGACATAATTTTTATAAGGCTCTGCATCAACATCACTAATAGCACAGATGCCACTAAAACCTATATAATCTCGTCATCAAAATCACATTTCCTTGTGAAATTTTAATTTGATGCGACAAATGACAGTAAACCAAACCCTCATTTTACAAACTGTTACAAAAAAAATTTGTTAAACAATAGTTTTCAAATTTGCTATTGTACTATAATTTTTTGTTACTAGTTTTCGGAATGATTGCAATAAAGATGAAGTACATCGTTGCCAAACAAATTTCTTAAAAGTAAGGTATTAACTGGTGTTAACTATTTTTCCAACGACAAAATAATTATGACTAATTGAGCAATTTTTTCCTTCTGTTCTTTCTAAACATTCACACAATTAGTATTGATTATTCACACAATATTTTTTATACCTAAAAAAATATGTAGGTATATCAGTTATGGTGAAAATTAGCTAGACGCATTCAACACTTTTGCAAACTTGCTTTAAATAGATTTTTAAAAGCTTGTTCAAATATTTTAGAATAAAGCCAGTTCAAAACTGGTTGTCAGTCAATATTTCCAATATTATTCCAGAGTTCGCAAAAAACATTGGCATAAGCAGTTGACTTTAAAAAGTGATATGCGTTCAAATTTCGTAAGCTAAAAGTTTCTGAGTCAGCTAGATTCTAACAAAATTTTATATAGTGCTTCATGTTTTGTTGTATCTACAGCATAGATAAGAAGCAATAAACTGTATCTTACCTTTGGCGGAAAGGCGGGTTCGGTGTAATCGGCCGAATATCGGTAGATTTCTTGCCCTGAAACATTGACAGGGCCAGCTAAAGGTACCCCGATTCGAGTTATAACAGACTCACTTCCTGTTTCGGACTCGGCCCCCGGAATATAATCCATATCGCAATGGACATTGCTGTTGGAAGATCCGGTCCGGAGATCTAGTTTCAGATCGGAGATATTTGAACTGCGATCGGATTCCTTGCATTGCTTTTCTATTGTATTGGCGTCAGCTGTAAGAGTGAGACATTTAATGGAAAAGTGTTGTAGATTTTACAGTTTTGAGAAACAATCAATTGATTTTATTTGATACAATTTTTCTATAAACTGAATTAGAGCGCCAATCGTAAAAAATTTAATGTTTTAGCCAACGATTTAAGCACCAATGCGTGATTCGCTTTCGACTATTTCAGATAAAATGTTAATCAATTTAGCTTTTACCTAATTTATATTTCCAAGTATGCAACTCGCGTGTACTGCAGTTTTTCTCCTCAGCCCTAACAATTACTTCCGAACGATGCAAAATTAATAACTAGAAAATTATTAATACATTTTAAGATGATTAAAGATACATAATCGAGTTAACATTGACAGATATGTATATTATTTGACATTTCAGTTTCTTGTAGAATGGGTATACAGGAACCTCTCAAATAAGTTTTATTAAAACTTACTTAATTAACTACTTCATTCACGTTTTTAGCTTCTTAACGTGATTCTCTGTGGAAGTACCTAATACCCCGATGTGACTTAACTTTTCATTTAGCAAACCATTTCTGATGACTTCAGCCGGTCTTTATAGTCAAAGCTCAAAGTCAAACTTGTCTAATATCTTGTTTCAAAATTTATAAATCAGTCTTAATTCCTTGGTTTTAAGGTCGATAAGTTAAAATCTATATATTTTGATATGCTCTAAATATTTTCTATCTTATTTAGTCTACTCGTTATAGTTATGTTTCTTCTAATAAACAAGAAAAATTTATTCATTAATAATATACACACTCAAAAAGGTAGTGTAGTATTGGGTGAATGTTGCAAAACCGAAAATAAATGGTTAACCCGAGGCAATTCCTTATAATAGACTTAATTAAGACGTAAAACTTTTAAGGTTTTGTAAACTTTTTTGACATGATAGGAACGTATAATAATCTTATCTAAGAAATGCCTTTGGGAAGATCGCATATCAAGTTGTTTTATTCGTCTGCAGTTTAAATTTGCATTTCTCTGAAAATGTATTCAAGTTTTTATGATTTTCAATTTAAATAGGTGACAAACGTGCTTAAATATTTAAATAATGCAAATTTATGAGAAAGTGTTACGGCCAAAGCAAACCTTTAGATAACAGGGTTGTTAATATCTTCCTTTTTGCATAATTAAAATATGTTTAAAGAACAAAAAAAAAACTTACTTTCTGGCGGTGTCTTCTTATTGCCTTGCTTCTGACACAGGATAATAATGGATATAATCATAACAACAAGAATAATCAATCCACTAACCCCAATATAGATAATAAATGCCGGAATACTCTCTGCAACAAACACCCCTTAAGTCACTTCCTTCGCAACCCCTGTATTATAAACCCTCTTACTTTGCTGCATCAGATTAATCTCTACCACATCGCTTCCATATGGATTAGTAACACTACAGTTATACATTCCGAAGTGTTTCTCTTGGGACTCTCTTATTATCAATGTAGATTTAATGCCTTCAGGAGTTGGATCCTCTAAAATTGAGTAATCCTGGTCGTTGTTGTCCACTTCTCTACCATTAAATGTCCAGACAATTCGATCCGGTAGAGGAATTGAAAATATTGTGCATTCAACACGAACATTATCACCTTCGATTCCAAATTGTGTTCGATGACTTACTATTGATGGCGGACCTGTAAAAAAACATCAGTCGACATTTTATAACTTGCTGAATTTATTTTTTAACTTTTTAACAGTTTAACTAAAGTAACAATTACTAGCTTCTACAATCAGCCACCGGAAACGATATTGTGTAGTTTACTTAATATTAACGCTGCAGTAGTACAAAAAAATTTAAAATTTTTATAAAAAGAAACATATCGACGGCGTAATTCAAATTTTAGTCTCATTTTCCTCTGACAGAAAAAACCAAACCAATAATTTTAGAAACCGTTATTTTTAAATAATATTTTAGTCTATTATGTTAAAATTTCTACATTGATCAACGTCGAACTATTTGAACATATCTCAGTTAAATACAACAGTTCAAAAATCGACTTTTAAATTTAACCTTTTAAACTAACAATACATCAAATATAGAGTAAAGAAACTCATTGATTTAATGCTGTTAAAAAAATTCTAAATACTAAAACTTTTCACTTTGATTAAAGCCAAAAATAAAGAATAAATGCTACTGATAGATTCTATTAACAGCAAACCTTGCTGACTTTGTCTCACATTATACGCGTTTATTATTTGAAGCACCCTCTTGACTAAATCTACAACATAACTATTAAATCGCGATTGCACCAAATATAAGCTTCAGTTAAACAAAGAACCAAACATAAAAATGTAATAAACACACTGCTTATTCAAAAAAGAAACATATAATTGACGTGCACATTTTGACCATATTTCGTTAAGAAATCTGTTAAATTTAATATTGAATTAAAATCAATTGTTGCTACAATATTACAAAACTATCCAAATAGTTAATTGTTCAATAAACTTAACGAACGTAGGCAATAATAGTAAGTGGACGTTTTTTTCGAATCAAAGCGTATCTGTAAATTACTAATGATTTAAATTGAACATAAGCCTAGAAACATAAATGTGAAAACATTTTGACAGTTTTCACTGATCAATGCCACAAAGCAACTTTCTAGTTTAAAAATTGATGTGGTTCCACTAGGAAATTGAATTACAGGTATGTGGAGTATTGACTGAAGCAGCAATTTACATGACCAATGCACTACATTTGCTAATAGTGTTCTAAGCGCTTGTATATTGCACAGATACTTTAATATTCAAAGCTGCTTTACCTTTCAAATAAATAGTTGCCTCAGCTCCAATTTCTGGAAATCCAGGCACGTGTGCTTTACAAAAATACCTCCCGGCCGTTTCTTGTTCAACACGAAGTGTCAGATTCGGACTGTTTTGAATAATTCGTTTATGTTTCTCGTCGTACCAAGATACCTCTGGGAAAGGATTACCATCCACGTCACAACTCAAAGTTACGCTGGTACCTAAATCAGCTTGAACTGAACGTGGTTTTGTCTTGAATTGAGGACCATCTATAATTCACATAATAATACAGATTAAAATAAACCAAAAGTTGATTGTAGATTTGAAAGTTTCATTTATGTAGACTGTATAATGTAAATAACGTCGTAAAATAGGTTACTTCAATACAATGTTTTACCAAGTACACATACTAAGCACAAGACAATAACAGAAATTACCAATTATTTACATCTTACACTATACTAAAATTCACTTACGATACGTACAGCTAATATCAAGTGTTTCGCTTTCTTCACTTTTCCCAACGGCATTATGAACTTCGCATTTTATAATCGCATCGTGATGTTTCCTCGTCGCATTGTGGAGAATAAGTTCGGTGGTATAGTCGCCAACTATTGGTTCGTCGTTTAGGAACCATCTGTAAGTGACATCTGATGGATTGGCATCCGCATGACAACGTAGCTTAACTTCTGCTCCTTCAGGAATTCGACCACTTTGTAAAGAGCCAGACACAATTGAGACGGTGACTTTCGGAGCGTATTTTACCTAAAAAAAATTAGTAGAAAAAAAAATTAGAGCTTTGTGAGAAAGTTACTACGTTTAAACCGTTTATAAGTTTTTGCAACAAGTGTTGGTCAAAAGTATTAGTTATACTAAGAGTGAAATTCTACAATGTAGCACAAAATAAAAAATTAAAAAAAAAATGCAGAATACAACCACTAGATTGAAAAATATTAATTTCTAGTATCACAGACAAGTTTTAACGTTTTCAGTGTTTGCTAAACGTGTAATACTTAGAACCAAACCCCAACTCTGATACACATTTTTTTGATTATAATGAAAGTCATTAAACATTGTAATAAACTCAACCAACTTTACAACATAAAAAAAACAAACTTATTTCAAAAACCAAAAAAATTAAAATTTAATTCATACCAAAATTGTAAAACTCAATTTTTTTTAAATTAATGTAAACAAATTTTGTAAATGTAAACATTCACAAAAAAAATTTAAATTAGAAACGGTGTAATTGTGTAACTAAAATATTTATGTCAAAAAAAAAATATTATGTCATTTATGTTAAATTGAACAAACTATTGCAATAACCCAAATATTTAAAAAGAATATTAAGTTTTAAAATTTCAAATATCGTCTACAAATTTATGAATCTGGTTTTATAAAATCTTTGCATTTAGGTTTGCAAAGTTATTTAATATTTAACAATTTAACTACAATCTACTTTGTTTAAATTATTAGAACGATAAATTCAATTGTAAATTGCTCAAGTTCAGACGCAAAAAATCAATAATCTATTTAAAGCCAATAACTTTGTAAGTTAAGAAGTTAGCACCTTGAACCACACTGTAAATGTATTAAGTAATAACCAAATTGATAATTAGTAGAGTTACATTTAACAACATGGTCAAGATAGTGTACACAAATTCAAGAATTAAAAAATTGCAGAAAGTGAAGTTGCGAGAATGTAACCGAACCACGTTTTGCAATGTCATTGCTTCGGGAGTTAATTTAATCGATTTGTGTTCCGGATAGTCTGATGATGAGAGCATTAATGGTAGCAGCAGCAGACACTAGTATTATTCAAATAAATTAATTATTATTGCAACGCTATGTAATAATGAATCATGCCCGTCTGTATATTCCCACGGAAATGAAAATTAACACAAACCTCCAATTTTAATTTAGCTGATCTGTGCGTCCTTTCCGCTGTATTTTGTGCCTGACACGTAAACGTAGTGTTGTGGTGATCCTTTCTCGGCGTTAATTTCAGTATCGACTTCGCCGTGAATCTTCTTCCGTCTGATAGCTCCTCCACGATATTTTCAATTCCATCTGTTAGAACGTTTCCTAGACCATCAATCCAGGTTATTTCCGCCGCCGGCTTGCCGCCTTGACTTATGCACTCCAGTTCTATTTCCCTGTCTTCCGTCGTGACCAGGTAATCCCCCTGCACAATCTTTGGTGGATCAGGGGGCACAAGAACGGTTACGGCGGCAAAATGGCTCCGAATTCCGGGCTGTCCCAGAGGACCCGGAGACACTTGGCATTGATATTTGGCATCGTCATCGAGCATTACGGGATAGATGTCCAGGGAGAAGTCACCTGGGAACAAAAAAAAGAATAAGCATTTCCCTAGTCTTTAGTTTGAAGTATTTTAGATGTAAACACACAAAAATAACACAGCTTTTTTTGCTTGAAAAAGAATTAAATTACTACATCAAATCCTATGAGAATATTTACTTAGCTGAACGCGGTGAAACATAAACAACCACCACTAACAAACGGTTTGCATTAACTTTTTCATTTCTCAAATCCTTCCTTATTACCTTCAAGGTAAAAGTGTGAAGCTCGTACACTAGTCTGTTAAAAAAAGGCAAGTAAAGCTTTCAACCTCAGATTAGGTTCAAAAAAGCTCAAAGTTTGAGAGGTTTAAAAATGAACATTGTAAACAAAAACCAAATCATCGTGACCAACATTATTAAATTACACAGTAGCTCCCACATTTTGAATAACTCTTAACCCAATCTTGTATAATTATTTGCAAAAAGTTAGAAATCATAATAATTACACACCAACATTGAAATATAAGATATATTGAAACCCTAATATACTAATTTTCAAAGCCCTTTAAAATCAGTTTTAGTTCTACTTAAATTAATTAGAGTCAACTTTCACTAGAATAAACAGATAATTCTGAAAAACCAAAAATTATTTTTAAGATCGGTAGTTTCTGATCGTTCCAAATGCATGGAAAAACAATTTTCCCGCAACGCGGTGTTTTTTACTTTGCAATCAAAGCAAGAGAACAATTTTCAAAACAATGTTTTTTTATTTCAATAGAACCATAGCAACCAAGCAATGAGACCATTTTAAATTTAAAAAAGTCAATAATCAGCAAGGGCAACACTACCAACCAAAAAATAAATAAGTTTATTATTAAAAATCTAGAGTTATTTGTTACAAAAAAAATTGTAGCAAACTTTTTCATGGAACTTACAGTCGTGCTGCAAAACAAAGTGCTCATGTAAAAAACTCCACTTTCCGAACTCGTTAGGTAAATAACTATTATAGTTTACTCAACGACCCTAAAACACATAGTTTTGTACCAAAAACTGCCAATTGATAATATCCGTTAATTATCACTATAATTAATTGCATTTTAATGTAATAGTTATTTACATAAAAGTCAGGAAAATGACACATTACTGACGTGTTTTGTATTAAATTTTTCCGGAAATCGTAAAAAAGACGAAATTTACAAATTTTTGAATTTTTTTTGACAATTTCCACAAAAATCAAATTTGTCAATTGTGTTGGCAACTATAGTTACTAGAGTATACTTTTTGTTTTGCGTCTTGTAAAGTTTTTACAGTACTAGTCCGGAAAACTCAATTTTCCTGCGCGTAAATAAGCAGGAAAATGTTGTTTCCAAGACGATTTCCGGAAAAAGTTGTTTACAATATTTTCAGCTAACCGTACAATTGAATATATAACTAAAAATCATTAATGTTTGCCATTTTATTAGGACACAGACATATTGATCATATTTGTGCTAATTACATATGACTGACAATTTGGTTGGATGTTTTACTTTGCTTGATTTAACAGAAAAGATTAACAGAAAATTGTGTTGAATAGAAGATAAAATAATAATTTTGTAAACTGATAACGCATACAAAACATTAGTAGAAAAAACCTTCTTTAATAATTTTTAACAATTTTTAATTAAATTCAACAAATGTAAAAACATTTTTTAAAGAAAAGTTTTAATAACAAAAAAGAGTCTAAATGTTACTAAAAAAAGAAGACAAAACATTGTATTTTCAGTAATCAAAAGACAATATCATTCTTTATGGATTGTTGTCATGTTATCATATCGATATGTTCAAATTTTAATTCGGAAGTGTTAAAATTGATAAAGTGGTTAGCTACAGCTTCAGGTGTCAGACAAGTTTGTTGGTTGTAAAAGTCATTGCATGACACATTTGACGTTTAAATATTGAACTAATCTTACACAAACAGACATTGGAAAACGTTGGTTGCAACATTAATTGATTGATTGGTTTGGAATCTTTTGCACTATAAACTATTCACACAGTTTTACCAATTGCAAAAAAGTTTGTTTATTAGATCACGAGAGCTCTTTCAACCACCATGATGAATAAAACTGATGATAACCACATGGTGGATATAATAAACAAACTTTTGCCAAGTGGTAAAACTGTGTGAATAATCTCACTTAACGCGTATGTAAAATGTGACTAGAAGATTTGGGATAACAAAAGCAAGTTTTACAAATCAATAAATCGCTTTTATAGACCAACAGTTATTAAGAAAATTGACCGATTGGTAAAATTCTAAGTAATCAAGATGCTCGTTTTTTATAACTGAACAGGACTGCGTAATAGAAACACTTCTGTGACGGTAACAAAGTCATTTTCACCAAAAAAATAATTAAAAAAAATTAGTAATAAAATATAGATTAACATTTAGAAAACTAACAACAAACTCTAAATTGTTAAAAAAACATTGCATAAAGCTTTATAGATTCGACAAAACCTAAGCAAATATCGTTTATCTCACAGATGTTAAAAAGTATGGCAAAAAACTTTCTTGATAATTTAATGCTAATGCAGTATCAATTTAGAAACTTACTTTGAGACAGTTTAGAGAAACAATGTAATCTGTAAATATTCAGCCACAGTTAAAATATTCATCCAAAATTTATCTAAAAATCATAAGAAATTAATATGTTCAGAGATTCAATATATTCAATTATTTTAATAAAGTTTTTTTTATAAATTGTCGTAAATTTTATGCTAGGGAAAAATGGGAAAGTTTGACCAATATTGACTAATAATTTATCCCACAAGTTGTGAGTTTTTCTTACGGTTGCATAGCAATGTGTTAAAAGCTTGCTGTAAACCCTTTTATGAAAACCCACAAGTATGGTAAAAACTATTTTCATAGACAATAAATCAGTCCAAAACATTAAAGGTTTCATATTATCTCAATAAACTTCACAGCAGAAAACAGAGTAAAAAATATCAGACGCCCTTGTGTTTTGTATAACTGGCCATGATTAATCGGTCACTTGAAAGTTTCCCGCAATTTGATTTTCTAAGACCGAGGCAATAAAGTCAACAAACACACTTGAGAAAGTTGTGATTCGAAGGGCGTTTGGACACGTGCTGTTAATTCTGAATACAAATATTAGACTGCTAAAGTTTACCGGTCGCTCGTGCTACGTTAATTAGAACAGTTTGGTCTAATTACTAAAATACATAAGCATTGACACCTTCATTTCGAAATTTCTTAGGAAACGAAGGAAATTTTAGCAAAATAGCTTGTTAATTCTAGAGATATTTTCTTGTAATACAAGGGTAAATTGGTTGTTTCTATTCTGAAACATTAAGTTGATTCTACCGTTGCTGCAAAATTTCGCTTTATTATTATACGTAAACAATTATTAATAGATTACGCAACAATTATATCATATATGTGAACATTTACATATTAATTGTTATACGAAACAATGCAAGTAACTTAGTAAGTAGTAATCCAATGCACAGTAACCAAGTAAGTATAGAATGCTGCACTTCTATCAATTATGTTCTGCTTGCTTATCATTCTTAACTTCAAATTTATTTTTCCCAATGTTAATATCAAGAATGTTTGAGGTTTGAGACCATCTATGCCACAGATGGTCAAAGAGTTACATCAAGGCTTTGTCGTGTATATGTGTTTAATATTTCCCGCGGGAACTCCTTTGATAAATGCAGCAAAAGTTTGACTCACTTTTCATAAAAAACGCTTTCTGCCCGGAACGAAATCACAAACTCTTCCCGTTTGCAAAGTTAACACAGCACACACATTTTACACCTTTGGGTATAGAGAGTATGCTGAAATCTGAAAAGGGGAATTCCACTGAGGTGAAGTTTGCTGTGGCTTCGACCGACAGATGGCCCATAAAAATTCTAAACTTTAGCTGTAGCAGAATTTTAAACTACTTCCTGTACACTATCTAGGCCAGAAAGGTAACTGCTTTTAAATTGCTGAAGTGGAAAGAATTTGAATCGAATTTTAAATATTGAATCTTTTAGAACAGACAAAGACAAAGTATTTACCATAATGAAGAAACACCTTACTATACCCTATCGACACTTGGGAGTTTTTGATTTTCTGCCAACATTAAATTTATAATTTATTTTTTCAAAATAAATTTTAGACAAGCCATAAGGAGTAGCTTAAGACGTCAGACTTATTACTTTCTACTTATATTTATTGTCCTATTTTTCACTCAGCTCATCATTAAGTTCAGAGTATACGAGCCATACTTAGAGGCAACATTATTGAAGTTCTTGGACGTTTTGATTACAAGCTTTACTTATCTGGAATCCTACCATTACGCTTCAGCAAACTTTGAGTATTTAGCTTATTAGTTGCTCTTTTCTATTTCTTTCCAAGTTAATCGCTAGAGAAACTTAGGTTTAAGATAAAATTTTGAAGGAACATTAGCCTTATTTTATGACTGAAACTTACAACGAAGTAAAGAAGCTTAAAGTAAGTGCAAAGCTTGGAGACATGTATAATGCTAAAAACAACTCATCATGTCTCCTTTAAAAGCACACTCTACTCTGGAAATACGGGAGAGATATGCATGGTGTAAATACATTTAGTTCCTTCCGTTTTGCATCGATGGAATATAAATGTAGTTTGCCGGATTTTACAATTGCTGTCAGAACTTTTCACAAACGATGTGCGGTTTTTGCGCAAAGTGCTTCAACGCACAAAATAAAATGTACATTTCAAAATTCTATAAACTGCACATTTTAAACCAGTTAGAAAATTGAGATTACTTACACGGCTTTTATTTTTTTTTTGACCTGCAATAATAATATAATATACAATTTAATGTGTTGTCAACTCGGTCGTCAATGCGTTTTCACTTGTTGTGTAGATTAAAGCCTTTAAAGCTGAGATTAGTTTGATTTGATTCATAAAATAAATACTTTTTGCGATAATTGATTTACACTTAATCATAATATACTTTGTATAATCATTTTTTTTTATTATTCAAAAATTAACTACGGTTTTGAATGTTAACGCAACTTAACAGATCTATTAGAAATATTGGTAATAACGAAGAACTAGAGATATATTTTTTAAGAGTTATTTGTTTATCTTGAAAAATAATCTTTAACAATAACACATCGCGTTCAATAGTACACAATAAAACGTACAAGACATAAAAATATAAATAGTAAAAAAAGTCAATTACTGTCTTTGTTAACCTTGCTCTCTTTCTTATTTATCCCCTACATCCCCATCATCTACCAATGATGTTGTATTCCATTCGTTCCCCCTTTTTCATTTTCTCATTTGCGAGTAAAAGGTCTTGGTATTGCTAGTCTAAGCCGTTAACAGACATTGAAATAAAAAGCCAAACAGAATTTGTTTTTAAAGTTACAATGTGTTTGCAAATTTTATTTATTAATTATATTTTCATTAATACAAATTGAAATCTACAGAAGTAGACCAACAAAAATAGTTTTTGTGTTTTATTAGGTGACGATATTCAAGCACTGGGTTTTTAGTTTTCTTATTGTCAGTCGGTACAATAATTGTAAAATATACGATTTTGATATGAAACATCTTCAGCTCTTTAGTAAAAATTTGCTTAAATTTAGGTAAATATAAGCAAATAATAATTGAGTTTTATTCATTGATGGCCACTTGGTGGTCGAAAGAGCTCTCGAGATTAATTAACCAAACTTTTTGGCAAGTGGTAAAACTGTGATAATATAATATCTTGTTTTATTTTCGTATTCGTGCTAGATGCTTAACCCAAGGTTTTCTTGCACTGCTGTTGTTGCATCGTGATTCAACTTCTGCAGAAAAACCACAGGCGGTGGTTTTCGATGGTTTGGGTGGTCCAATGAACTTGTATCTTTACAATCCACCTTTGGTTTCTAATTAGATAACTACGTTTTCTGCAAAGTTCTTGATTTTGCAGCTTGATTAGTCAGATCTCTAGTGGGTTGTGTTACTAAGCTATTGATAATATTTTTTTTAACTCTGATGAAGCCTTCACCGATAAAGTGAGAAACGTAGTTAAATAAAATAAAAATTTTTTTTTCAAAGATATCATCTTAATTTGTGTATTTAATTGAAAAACAAATTTAAACAAATATAAATGTTTTCCATAATAAAGCTGCAGAAATTAGATTATTAAAATAAATCTAGTGTTGAACGTAAATAAAATGTTAAATGTTATGTAAACTATTTCTTGAATAAGAACTTTCAAGAATATTTTTTAAGTTTAATGTTAATACAATTTTTTTCACAATTATTATTATAAATTGGTGTGGTCAAAGTATTGTAAGTTGTAGAGTTTGCCGCCGTTAACTTCCGTTAAATTCCAATTAAAAGTCAAGTTTTCATCTAAAAAGTATGAAAACAAATTTAAACAAACTTTATTGAGCATAACATTTTCTATGCCGTTATTACTCTAATTCAAAGATCACTTTATCATCAAAGGTTCTGCTTACAATAATTTCACTTTATTCATCAAAATCTTGAGCAACCAACCGTGAGATTAATTAATAGCGTTCTTCAAACTTAAAAACCCAAGTTCAATAAAGTTCGTTTTAATGATTTTACCAACTTTTTCTTCTCTTTTAATTTAATTTTGTTTACTGTGAGACTGAGAACAAAGTAGAACACTTGAATTTGGTCATTTGACCTTTTCATTGTTAGGAAGATTTATTATCATCGATTAGGGTAAGGTGCTTTAGTCACAAGGGAAATATTTTAATGCATTCTAGGTTAGACAATATAAATAATCGAAATAGATTAGTATATCTTAATAAGTTGCTCATACAAGCGAGTAGTGTAATAAATATTTAAGATTCGATAAATCTTTTTAACCATTTAAAAATTATTCATTCGTGTACGTAAAATTGTAATAAAATCTTAAAGCAATCAAATAGACAAAGCAATCAAAAAACTGTTCATGTTGACAGCAGAACAAAAAAATATCATTTGGTAATGTAAACATCATCAAAGTAAAAACACCTTGCACGCTATTTTTAACAAACATTTATTAGAATGGCAAACGTATGTGTTTCACATTGCAAAAATTATTTTACAAATAAAAATCTATAGGTTCTCATATGTTTTAAATTTATTAGATTTAATCCTGCAGGCTGAATGATATCTACAATGTAATCTATATTCTTTGGTTTAAAATTGGTTGTCCAATCAACGATACACGTTTTATCTCAAATTGTATCTATCAATATTGATATCCATCATTTAGAGTGACCTATATGCAATAAAACATTTTTTGTATCTCAAAAAAAGTTTCGATGCAAGGTAGCTTCTAATAGATGTCTCTCGTTTTACCATTATTATGGATAAATATAAGCTCAAATTTTGTGACTGCAAATTTATTCAAATTTGAATCTCTTGTTCCAATAACAACAAAACATGTCCAAGTTTACAGATATAGTTTGAATGAATTTGCATTGATTTTATTATTTTCCTTATAGATTTAACCATTTGAAACCGAAATTATAATACATTTGTGATTTTTTCTTTTAATTTAATTCTTGAATTGGTTTTTAAACCAATCGAAAATTGAAACCTTTTGCAACAATTATTAAATTATTTAAAAATGCTACTCTCATTATCATTAGTTGTCAAAAACCGTAATAATTTTTAAATCCAGCCAAAGTGCTGCGCCCTCGTGACAGGGGAAGATTACCAGTAATATAGTTTAGATTATTTTCAATAAACTTAAAAACACAAGAGAGTTTTTTTTTGTTGATTTTTGTTTTGGCTTTGGTTTTACTTTTATGTTGTTTGGTTTAAAAATTAACAATTTTTGCGAACAACTTAAGCGCTGTGGATGGTTTCAATTAGCAAAAATTTAAGTTATCACATTTTTTTTTAAACCAAAAAGATTTTTTTTGTTGTCAGCTTCAATCACTGCTAAGAAAAAACTGCCTAACAGTAGGTCCATTACCACAATCTTAAAAATGTATTCAAATAAATCAATTGAAAACCGAATTATTGACGATACTTGTTTGCGAACAGTTTCAGCGATAAATAATTCCCGCAAATTCTCTCCAAGCCTCCGGTTTAATCAATACTTTAACATCAAAAGTACTTAAAGAGAAACTTTTGAATATTTTTCAATTTTTTCTGAGTAATCCCTATAAACCACTTAATGTTTATCTATCTGAAGCTATGCCATTTGAAAGTTAGTTTCGTTGATAATCAAAATTTTTAATTTATGTCAGAAGCAAATATAGGGAGCCAAATAAACAAAACAATATTCATTTCTTTTGTCTTATTTGAATTCTACATATTTATGATTAACTAACTCGTAAAAGAAGGTTTAATTAAGTTTAAAGCTTCATATCAGAAAGATTGGATAAAAAGTTTTATTTTTAGCGAGTGCCTCAATAAAAATGAGGCGAGTGATTGGCGCACCTACAACACGTAACGAGTTCATAAAAGAAGAGGCTTTATTACGGTCCTACGAAAACGTTTGGTTCTACTGGGAATTTTAAAGGTTAATGCTTTACGTACGTTTTAAAGGAAAGGTCCACAATTTTCTACAAATTGCCAAAAAGACACTGATATTAACCCTTGCCACTTCCTTTATGAGATACTGTCTTTTATAGTCTCTCGTATCATTATTGAAACACTAACATATCGTCATACCTATTATATGAAATTGTCGCCCTTAAGAGATTTCCTCTCGACCAACCAAAAGCTTTTATTAAAATACCTCGTTGAGCTTATTATATTGTCGATAAAATTTTATGTTTTTAATTTCATTTACCTTCTTCATCGCTCCCTATCATCGAATATCGTTCGAAGCCGCTAAGATTTCGGTGAGTTCCTAAACCGAAATCGTCCTTTGTCCATTGCAAAATTCCACTTTTGTCAATAACCCTACAAGGCAGTGTAACTCTAGATCCGACGACGGCTGTCTGATCCTGCGGCTCCATTGCAAACTTTTGTTCCCGTAGAGGACCAGCTGCATTCACTAAGAACAGACCGGCTATCCGCAAGAGAAGCAGCAGGAACTTGTGGGCTGATGTCATCTTGATTGTCTTATTTTATCTCTGAAATGAGAAAAACCATTTAGATTAGAAGTTTCCAAAAACGTATTGTTAATAATACAAAAGAATATGTGGAAATAGAAGAAAATGTTTAAATCAAGATTTAATGATTAATTTTAAACCTTTCACTACAGCAGATATTTAACTAATTAAATTAACTTACAATTTAACTCCTTCAAAAATAAATTTTGGTAACTCTAGAACACAATATGTAAGCAGTACTTAATTTGCTTGTTTAACCTAAAACAAAATAGTGAATTTGGAAGGCAGAAGCCACAAGCCGAAACCTCCAACTACACATCTTGGTAAAATAGTTTTTATACAGGTAATACAAAGAGTTTCTTTGAATATAATAAAACGCTAAACATTTTAATTGCCACTTTTTTTTATTTGTTTACCGTAATCTTGACCAAAATTAATAACTGTTTCAATGTACTAATCAATAACTTTTGAAAAACTGCAATCTCAATATTAATTTTACGTAGAAAGTAACCACAAATTACGTATTTAACATTTAAAAACATCTATGTGCGTCTGCACATTGAACGGAATGAAATGTTTTATTTTATTATTTTTTAAGTCTCTTTTAGATCACATTAT
Organism: Lagria hirta; assembly: GCA_947359425.1. NCBI lineage: Eukaryota > Metazoa > Arthropoda > Insecta > Coleoptera > Tenebrionidae > Lagria > Lagria hirta. The sequence continues at coordinate 8,621,416 of OX375797.1, read as the reverse complement.
TTGATCATGTAACCAAAGAGCAAAATTCAGTTGAGTCATCAACCAGTGAAGATAAAAACGCAAGCGGCATAAGAAAATTGCAAAATAAGACCGTCTGAAAGAAGTTTAACAATCATTTGTTTGCAGTAACTGTCACAAAAAGTAACTGGCAGCCACTTGTTTGCTCATCAACAATATTAATCGCTTACTCACCAATTGACTGGTCTAAAAGATAACCTTACATTTAACTGAAACGTTTGTTATTCACATAGTTTTATCACCTGTCAATTATTTTTTTATAAATGGTTATAAAATTTTGTGAATAGTTGTGTCAAAGATTCCAAAGCAATCAATGAAAACGTTTGTGTCAATTCTAATATTCCAAAAGTCTCTCTTTTTGACAGATCAAAATACCTAGAAAATTGAACGCAATAGTCAAAAGTTTTTATTGTAATACTATTAACACAGTTTTACCACTTGCCAAAAAGTTTATTTTAGATCTCGAGAGCTCTTTCGACCACCATGTGGTCATCATCAGGAGATGAATAAAACTCATGAAGTTTTATTCATCTCCTGATGATGACCACATGGTGGTCGAAAGAGCTCTCGAGATCTAAAATAAACTTTTTGGCAAGTGGTAAAACTGTGTTAATAGTTTATAGTGCCAAAGATTCCAAATCAATCAATTATTTATTGTAATATATTATTAATGTCTTATGGATGGTAAAAAACAAAAACAAACCTTTTTAAAAGAGTAAAACATTATATTATCACTAACATAAGTATCATGCTGTTAGTAATAGTTCTTATGATAAGAAATTACATTTTGAAAAGATTGCAATCCAGTTTCTATTAGATCAGTTAATTACAAGTTTCAGTAAATTACAGCTTGTTGCCAAATTTTGATAAGAAATTTACATCAATATAAAATTAAAGCCTAATTTTTTTTACGCAAATCGAATGCCAGATGGGAATAGCTGGATGCATTATGAACCATATTACAAAAAAAACTTCAAGGTGCGTGCGGTAGGAAATCAATTCTGTAAGCAAAACAACTGATTGTCAAATTTATATAAAATAAATATCTACATCAAACAAGAAATTTGAGTAGACAAGTAGACATAAACGTTTTAGAGAGAATAGATGGCAAAAAGCTCAGATGTTTCAAACAGCAAATGTGCCATTTCCGAAGAGGATAGTGTAGGAAAATATTCCAACACAAAGATGAAGATCCTTCAAAGCATTCGTAAAAAAACTAAGTGGTACAAGCCTTGCAAAATAGTGTTAGAAGAAGAAGAAAAAGAAGATTAGCTGGTAATAACACAAACAAAAAGCCAGCGAAATACAAAACAAATTGTAAAAAAAAATGCAAATATGTAATTAAATAACTATACAACTTGACTCGTGAAAAAATTGAATATTTTTTTTTACCGACATAGAGAATTGTCTCTAGATGCAAGTGACGTATTATTTTAAAAAATGTTTCACTTGTATAAAAAACTACATATTAACATATTTCAAATCCATAATTGTTCACTTATATAAAGAATATCTTAAAAAGTTCAAAAGCTATTACAGCAAAATATAACTGTGACGCAATGGCTTCACAACTTGAAATGTACGGTCAAGATCAAACAATTAAAAAAAAGCAACGAATTGCAACGGCATTTTAATGTGCGTACAATAGCTCTAAATTCTTTACTCTTCTTTTTTCTTTCTATTCTATTGTGTCTGTTTATAAATCTTTAAGTTTCTCTTTCATTACTTTTTGTTTGTAAAGCATCTTTGTGTTACGTTGAGCTAATTCGTTAACTTCAATAAATTGAATAAATTCTTTTGAGAATATCAATTACTTTTCTTCTAGTGCTTGAAAACTTGACAAAATCAATTTTTTAAGAAAAATAGAATTAGCTCTCGACATTCTCTATTACTAAATATTTTTTTTATCATTTGCAAGTTGACCCTACCTAGTAAACTAAAGTAAAGTTTCCACATAACGATTTAATATTCACAGGTACAACATTAATAAGCGTTGTTACAACCCTACTTTGCATGAGAACCGAATGTTGCTTTTGTTGGCGACGACACTTTGATACAAATTTTCTTGAGTTGCGGATGCAATGTGATATGAATTCCTACAATGTTAATTTGGCGCAAACTTTGTGCAGCATTCACAACTTCTTGCAACCCATAAACGAAATAATTGAGAATTGTGTCAATGGAAAACAAGCCGCGGTTGGATACAAACTAAATTAAATAACGACCTGCCCAACAGTTGTCGCAGATGCTACAAGAAATTAAAGGGTGTCGAGGGAAGATAATGAAGTTTGAGTGAGGAGGTTTGACGAAAACCAACTAAAGCAAACGCGATAAAAAGACAAAATACTTAAAGTATTCTATTTTAGCTGTACAAAAACAACCCAAGAATAAACGTGATGCAAATTTCACTACCATAATTCATAAATTTTATATAGCCAAGACATTATGATTTCCTTAGTAATTACGTTATTGATCGTCTGCAATTTCCTCGTAGGAAAAACATCCGTTTCATTATTATAAAACAAACTCATCAAAATGTATGCGCTGCTCGTCTTAGAAAGGGCCATAAATCATTTAACATCAGAATATCCGGAAGAGTAGCAGCAACAAGTAACCCATAGAGCAGTAGAATGATATGACCACTAGCTATTTCCCTAATTAAAGAAAATTTGCACAAAACCCTTACACTTCTATTTTTTTCATTATTATCTCAAATTATTTCAATAGCTTGTATAGTTTTTATAACAATTTGGAAAAAATACTTCAACAACTGTACTTTCAATACTTGAGAAATAAAGTATGTATTTCTTCCGTTCACAAGAAAATACAAATATTTTTTTTTCATTTTCCAAACACTTATAAAATAAGAACTTGTACTTCCTTCTACTTAGAAGAACCTGATAATCTTCACGACGGAACAAGCTTTGTTGAATGTGAGCATTGAGCAGGCACTATCATGCAGGCACCCAAAATAAAATACTTAATTTTACACTTTTACACTTATAGACCTGTTGGTATCTTATTACTCGCTTGTAGTTTCAATAATTAGAATCTTTTTTTAATCTAATAGCCAAATATGATTATTAAATACACTAATTAATAATATAAATATCTAAATAAGAAAACATGCATTTTACTTAGTGACTAATTATTTCTGCTGTTGCACAAGATGTAGATTTATATGAGAGATGTGTGTCTAATAAGCCTTATCCTATTAAGCGGTCTTCCTAAGCTTAAATAAGAGAAAAAAAAATGAATGAACACCTAAATATTTCATCAATTGTTACGAGTTGCTTTGTGATAACTCATACCTCAAGTAGTTTTTTTATTTTTGGAAGTATTACTTTTAGAAGTCTTAAAACAATACTAATACATATGACGATTTAAAAGTCATGACTTCCAAAGGTTGATTAGTTGTCAAGTCTCAAAATGACTATGATAACTGTCATATCATAAGATAGGTTTATTGAATTGTTAAAAAAATGCTTTCATAATAAATTGATAGAAATTATATTTGAACAAGTCAATTATGACTTTTGTCAGATTTTCTGATTGTTACATGCTTATCGTGTTAGTATTTTTCTTTTAGAAAAAATGTTTGTAAACAATACAATTAAGTAAAAGCATTTTAAGCAATCGATACTGTTTGGGATTCAGACCAGGAATGGCTCTATCCGGCTATCTTTAATTCAGGTCATTCTAGACATTTCGATTACCGTCGTTTAGCCACAATTTTCTATAAACAATTGCTATTCTAGTTGCATTACTATTACCTTTGTCCAGATTTTGTTGTCAATTATTTACGAGGCAACTCGCTTTCGCTACACGCCCGATTCTATAAATCATTCCAAATTGCTCAAGTATCAATTATGATTTAATTAAAATTAGTTCACAGGAAAGGGGATGCCAAAAATGTGATATTGGCCCGGTGCTTTAATGATCTTGTCAGAATCAAACTAATTATTTCCGCTGGAATTTATCATCTGCTAATTGTCACATTTATTCAAACGCAGAGATTCTGTATTCCTTGTCCCTGTAGTCTTTTCGGTCACGCGAAAATTTTAGCAAGGGTTGAGTCAATTTCAACATGAACAGAAAGGTGTCGTTGATATGGTGATTAATCCACGAGAATATCTCTCGGCAGCGCCATTACACTGATAATACTTTCCGAAAATAACGACTTGAAAAAACGAAAGGGCAAAGTTCCTTGTCGGTCGCGTAACTTTTCTGGTAAAGCTGAAAACTTTTCGGTTTATCCTTTTTGTTTATTTTGGTACAAGTTTAATCCAGAAGAGGCGGACATTGATCGGGACGCGCCAAATCGTATTGTATGCAGGACCATGGACTTGTAGTCGCTTCTTATTGCCATCCCATTCTCTGTCGTAATACAAAAATTGCCAATCCAAAAAATCTGCAGAAATTCTTGTTAAAAACGTAATAGCTATAAAAAACAAACAAAATTTATAATAAAACGATAATATTATTACCAATCAAATTTTAATGACGGTTTAAATTGTCTTCATTGCTCTCCAAATAGAGTTTAGACAAGATTGTAGTTACTTTAATTAATCTAACTACAAAAACAACAATTTAAAAAAATTGCAGAAAAAAAATAGTTTGAAATGATAAAACTTTTAAACTCAATTGTTTGTTTTAACCAAAGCCTTATAATGCTCAAGAAAAATAGAATTACATATAAAACAATTAATTTTTAATTATCTCTTTTTCAATTATTACGAAAGACTCTAAAAAAACTTTATTTTGTCTTATTTGGTTTAGTAATCTGAAAAGACACGAACAAGTTTATAAAGAAATCTACAAACCTTTGTGCTTTCAGTTGTCTTTGATAATAAAATATATAAACACATAGTAAGTTGTTTCAAAAATCAATCAAAAGAAAAAAAAAGTAATAAAGAAGCACCAAAATTTTAAAACCGCTGATTACTATAATCTTTGCCGACAGTAAAAACGGTAGATTATAGAATGAAAAGCTATTGGCACCGTTACGTTGATTAGGTGAATTTTAGAACCAAACCTTAACTAAAAAAACTTGACTTTGTCTATCAACCAAGTTTCAAATACAAAACTATGTTTAGTTTTCACCTTAGATCTCTTAAACCGTTCGTCACAAACGCAAAACACAGCGTTTAGTTACATGAAGCGAATCCTAAAACATCAAAAACAATGTGAGAAAATAAAGTGTAGATTTCATCTTAAAAAAAAATGAAAACAAATGGTAATAAGTAATTTTTCCGGAAATCGTCTTGGAAACAACATTTTCCTGCTTATTTACGCGCAGGAAAATTGAGTTTTCCGGACTAGTACTGTAAAAACTTTACAAGACGCAAAATAAAAAAGATACTCTAGTAACTATAGTTGCCAACAAAATGGACAAACTTGATTTATGTGGAATTTGTTAAAAAAAATTCTAAAATTTGTAAATTTCGTCTTTTTTTACGATTTCCGGAAAAATTTAATACAAAACACGTCAGTAAAATCTCTTACTTGACTCGGAGCTTTAAAATAAGCTCAATTTAGCTCCTCTTCAGTAATGTGAAATTTTCCTGACTTTTATGTAAATAACTATAAAATAAAAACATTATTATTTCTATATTATAGCTGTACAAACGAGAAAAAAACAAACTTTTCAAGTGGAATATGCAAAAACAATTCGTAATTATTAATCTAAGATTCATCATTAGACCTGCTACCATCTGTTGACAAGATATGATTATACAAAATAATGTTAAAATAATCTAAAAACGTATTTAGCTTTGAAAAAATTCACAATTTTCAAGTTGCAGAAATCCTGTTTCCACTAACATTAGCATATTAATTTGTAATTTATGCATTGTAGTTCTTGCTTGTTGCGCAAAAAAATATGATCGTTTCCTCCACCGCGCAAGTTTTTAATAAAACGTAGTTTAATTTAAAAAAATCGTGTGCTCAGCAAAAAAAGACACAATTACACTTTTCGTGCAACATACAAAAAGCCATGATAAATTACAACGTGAATAATTGGACGTAATAGCAGCATTATTCTTCTAAAACCAAAATTCGAGTGAAAGTCTATCTATTAGTTTTTTAATGAAACATTTTCTTTCTCTTGTGTAAAACACATAAAATGTATAAAAAACATTATGCTAATATGATGCCGACTGCACCATTACAATAATTGATAAAATGATTTTGTTCAAAAAGATAATAAAAAAGCACTATAAAAACAATGCTAGAAGAAAATTTGTGTTTTTTCAGGGCAATATACTTTTAAAAAGTATATTAATTTTGTTTCAAAAATACTATGTATGTATTGATCTAAGTTTATTTTCCATCATAAAAAATATAGTGCACATTTCATGCATGTTCTCGGAAAAAGAGCATAAAAACAGCAAGGGTTGTAACTATAATTATCCAAATGATTTTATTCAACGCCAAATTTTTCTCTTTAAAATTGCTTAAATAATAAATAAGACTGATCTTAAAAAAAATTATTAAGATTTGGTTGAATTTTTTGACAATTTATTGAATTAAAGATTACCTATCAAGGTAACGCTGATCAGATGTGACGCTGCTGAAAAGTCCATTTCGCTTTGTGTTGTAAGAAAATGAAAAATTTGCCAACTTAGTTAATATTCTGGTCCTAACTAAAGACATTGACTCTCGCAGTAATGAGCCAAGAGAAATGGCTTGAGGCAGGTAAAATTATACAGAAATTTCAGAAAAGCGATTTGGTTAGCTCTCTTACGTTTCCCTTCTGTCTACTTGGAATTAATCAAACGCAATTTCTTCTTTTAAAAGTAAAAATTTTAGCAACCAAAATGTATTCAGAAATTATGAAACCTAATGTGCTATATTCGTTAAAAGAATCGATATAAGAGTATTTGCTTCTGTAATTTTAGGTCACGCTCTTTGCCGCTTTATATTCAAATTTATTCATGTCGTATTTAAAAGTTACGATTAGAAAACCGTCAACACATAGTATTTAGTGACCTCCTTCGTTGCTTTTCAATTCCTCACCTATTTTTTCTACCAAATTTTTTCCATTAAAGCTGGCGTAGTGAAGGTGGCTATTTCGTTGGCAAATTTAATAAAAGAGCTAGATGTTCGTCGTCCCTGTTTATGTTTCATTACGAAATCTACTCTTATCCAGTTTAAACGTCATGAAATGTTTACTATCTAAACACTCTTCAAAAAGGAGTTTGTTTCACAACATCAGAAGTATGCGAATAGAAACCTGAAAGCGTCCTATCAAAGAAGAAGCTTCATAACCAATATATGTATATATGTATTAGCATAAAGTACACCATTACACATCAAGTAAATATCACGCGTTAAAAAAATACAAAATGTTAGGTTCAAAGACAATTTATTAATTTTAGTTATTGTTGCATTTTCAGAAAGACTTTGCAAGTGTACAAGATGGTAAAATGCTTTGTTCCTGGTAGTTGCATGCCGAATGCTGATTGTGGCAAAGTTTCTGCTGCATCTTGATTCGTTCATCTTCAAAGCAAATAATGAGAACTCTAAAGTTATCGAAACAAGAAAGTTCTGCAGCAATACTTTGTATACATCTTGCATCTTCTCTACTTTGTCGTGAGGGTAAACAATTTCTAATAAATTACTCCCATTATTAGAAGCACTTCACCTGGGATCTCTCTTCGAACAATATTTCATCGCGGTGAGGACAGATCTCGATTAGGCACCGCAGGAATGTTCTCGTGTTTGTTAAATAGACAAACGGAATTCAATTGTGCAACTGATTAATTAGTCACAGCTGACTGTACAATATTGGTCGTGAAATTTTCGCGTAATTAAAGATTCCAGAGGTTGACGGTGCAATTCTTCTTTCACACATATTCAAATTTGGATTGGGTAATTAATTTATCTTTCAAGAGACAGTTTGGTTTAATATCAGAGAAGGTAGCGTGCATACTCTACCACATTCCTAGTTCAACATTGCTCTGACTTATTAGTGCAGGAACTAATATCAGAGACAAAGTGCCATATAAACCATACATATATATGAAAGATTTTTTTTTCCAGTTGTAATTGCTGCCTTCTGCAAACAGCAGGTAATAACTCTGTTTATACAACACTAACAAAAGTTATGATTAGATTTATAATATGTTACAACTGTTACCTAACTTTTTCACAAACCTATTTTTCCTACAGTTTTGATAAACGACAATGACTTTAAATTTTGAAGACAAATTTTAAGACAGAACAATGAAAACATTAGAAAAGGTTTGAAGATCTGTCAGTAAATACACTCAGAAAGCAGAGCGGTCTTTCCAGTCAAACTATACCTCAATTATCTCTTTCATTATGTTACCTTATCATAAACTCTGTGAGATTGTTGGCTCTAAGCATAACATTTTTTATTTCCAAACGGAGACTTAAGAGTGTGTACATTTTTTTTTGACATAAAACCACAAATTTTATGTCACAACCTTACAACTACATAAATAACGTTTAAATCAAGTTTTTAAATTTTCAAAAACTTATTCAACATGTTGCAGATCAAAAACAAAAACTGATCAAAAACTACAGTAACAGTCACTCCAGTCTGTTCAGGAAAAGAGAGACTCAACTTGAGACTTTTAAACTAACACATTAAACAGTCATCTTTGAGCTGTAAAAACATCTTTAAAAATTTTTTAGTAACTTAGTAACAAAAATGGTGCTTGTTCAGCGTGACAAAAAAGTTGTGATGAACTTCATGGCTGCTCTACAAAAATTAGTGAGAGCCACGGCTGCCGGCTAAAATTTTTCAGTACCAATAATGTACTAAAATTTTTCCTTACAATTCTATTCAGATTTTCAAGAACTAACTTTGCTGCACGCGTTGAAGACAGCTCAATCAACGCTCTCACATCACATGTAGGTATTTTTCCATTTTTCAAATGTTCGGAGCGTTTACTGTCATCCTTACGCTTTGAAATCACAGCAGAATCGCTTTCTCATCTGGAACACTTCTACTAGCACGTTATAAATTTTCCATATTTAAAAAAACATTCACAACAAAATGTCACTTTTTACCTGAGCACAGCATGACAACGTTATCCAATAAAACAAACCGCCACCTAACTAGCTTTCGAGCCTAACAGTAACGTTCTGTAATGTAAGACGTCGAAATAATTTTGAATTATTGATTTAATTTTTAGAACTTGAAGTAAAAAAGAACTATAGATTTGGAAAATAAAAAATTATGAAAATATCTTGTACATTTCGTTTTAATACTTTTTTGAAACGTGGAAGGTATTTTAGTCCTATAGTCAAAAACACTGTTTTTTTAACTAATATTAAATACAATTTTAAAATTTTAAACTTTACTTAAAACGATTAAATTCTAACGAACGTTTTCAATCTTCTACTTTCTAAGTATTTTAAACGTTCTTGGGGTTGGTTAATAGAGTATTCTTCAAGTTGTATCCCTTCCTGCGTTGTATGTGTGCCAACGATTATTTAATTTTTAGCTTCCGAAAAGTAATCTCATATTTGTAATGGTATTGATTAAACATAAAACTTACTTAACTTAAAATCTATGTTTGATGTAGTATAAATGAAAATGACTTAAAAAGAAAGAAAATAAAGAGCAGGTTTTTAATACTCTTTTCATCTTTTACCACAGTAAAAACATAGTTGAAATAGCTCTATTCATTGGACTAACAAAAGGAACAATTCAATATAACAATCCAGCCAAGTCTCACATCACCTATAAACCCTCTGCATTGAGCATACAATAAAAATTTGCATTTTTAGCCCAATTCGTAGATTCAATAACGTTGATGGCGACAAATACAATTAAAACGGAACATCAGATATGAGTTAAAAACAGAATGTCTGATTAATCTGATTTTAATTATAGCTTAAACAAAAATTGAAGAGTTTTGGTTTATTCTCGTAATAAATCATCAACGATCGATAAGTTTGGGGAGGAAGTTTAGAAATTGTGCAAACTAATTTGCAATTAGCAGAAAGTTGCTGCTGCAGAAGTGGATATTTTATACGGGTTTTACGCGATAAGCACTACGTAATTAGCGCGCACAGAAGTTATGACAAAAATTAGTCGTTTACGATAGAAAATTACCTGAAAAAGCGTTGTTTTTGGTAAGAGTAGGTACTAGAATATATTATCTACAAATACACGCCATCCATTAGTAACATTATTAGTGATTGAAAGAACTGATATTGTGCATGTAATGAAAATACAATATTTTCTTTTATTGGATATAATAGACTAACAATAGGAGAGCTTTTATTCCATCCAAAAATAGAATTGTAACATCTTAATAAAGCGACAACTCATGTTAACGCTATTGCTAACTTCCTTTGTGACCTCGTTTCGATCTGAAGTGCTGCGCCACTAATTTCATATTAAATTGCAGTGCTGTACTGCAAATAAAAAAATCATTTTATCTTTTTTAATGCTGTGGAGAGTTCTCTCCTCTCCTTCCTACTAAAACCCATTTTGTATTATAAGTAAAAGTGTAAAAAATAAAAAAAGACTCGGACAGCCTTATCAAGCAAGTAGACCGCGATCATCATAAATAAAAACCAAACAACCCTACAAATCGCAATTAAACAAGTGCAAATCTATTAATTGAAAGTGTTTAATTGAAACCATTAAATCGAGAGCTATTAAATAGTATTTTTGTTTAATAACAACGTTGCAAAGACTATCATTATCGCCCGATTATCTTGATTATGAAATTGATATTAAAACTAAAAGAAAGAGCCTTCTCAGCCTAGGTACAAACATAATTATTATTGTTTTCAATACTGGTGGAAATCAAAGCAAAAGCAGAATAAATAGAGCAAAGTGTTTTCTGAGCAATACAAAAATTAGAACATTTTACAAACTATTATTCACATAAAGCATCTTTACAATAAAAACACAGAATTAGTTTACGAGAGTTATGCTTTCCTCAAAAGGCAAAATATTGTCAAAATAAAGCATCTTTACAATAAAAACACAGAATTAGTTTACGAGAGTTATGCTTTCCTCAAAAGGCAAAATATTGTAGAAAACTTAAGCACTAACTGAAACCACATTAATATGAAAAAAAATCGAAAACAGTCAAGTTTGTCAAAAAATAAGTGTATCATTTTGATGCTTTGTACAAAACACCAAAAAATATTGTTGTAAGACTTCTGAGTCTGTGAGGAAAAACTTTATTAACAAAGCTACTGATATGATATAGCCAAAGATTCATAACAAGCGGGTAATCATATTTAGAATCGTTCTAAATCTTACTGCATTATATCAATATACATCTACCATGAATGTATTTTGTATTTTCGGTTAATATTTCCAAGTTCCAAAAACTACACATTTAATAAAAAAATATAAATTCAATCTCTACGTCTTCTGCTTCTACGTATCCGTATTGGTAAAGGGAAAAAAAATTTAACATTAATCGTCAGAAAAGCTACATTTAACAATAGACAAATCGTACTACAAACACATCTTTTTACGTTACAATATTTTCCACCCACAACGATATTTACCGTCAAGGAAACACTATCGTTCAAGTCTTAAACTCGAGGATGAAGCACATGAAAACGGCATTTTGTTGCCATAAATATCGACAAAACGGCTTGTAAAAGAAAAATATTTGGCTCTTATAGATCGGATGATATTTACGATCGTGGGAATTACTTTGCGATGTATTTTTATAATCGATATCTTCGTTACAGTTTTAATTCATTCTGTATTTTGACTACTATTATTTATTTCATTGCTCATTTTATTTCCGCCCATTAAGATCGAATAACCAACAGATGGTAGAAAAACAGAAATGTATAGATTATTATCAAATCCAGAACAGATTTCTAAAAGAACTCAAATGCGTTTTAGTCTACAGTAGATTTAACACGGAAAAGTGCTAATAAATCCTCGAGAGATGAAAAAAGATGCGTCGGATATTCCGTTCGAACTGACTTTTGAATTTTGATTGATTGTTATCGATGAATCGTATGCGAATGTGGAATAAAAGGATTATGCGATTGGCTTTCACCAGGATACTAAAATACTGATTATTGATAAACTGAACATCATCCCCACATTAACTCTCGTCTATTATTTGTTAAATCAGGTATAATGTTTTGATTTTACGGTTTAGCCTCTGATGCATGACGCAGAAGCTTTTAAAAGAACTGTAGACGATTTACTATTGAAATGAAATAAATATTTAACCATTAGTAAACAGCTATCTAACGGATAATACTACTGTTCACAAATTTATATGCTTTATTGTTCAAACAATACTTTTGTTACAAGTTCTATTTATAACAGGTGTCGGTCAATCATTAGATATCTAGATATACATTACCTTTCAAGTACAAATAAATCCTAGCCATTACTTCTTTGAAAACAATTTGGACTCGCTTTGTATTATAATATAATTCTTGTTCATATTGTAATAATGTGGTCTTTATGGATACAGTTTATGTTAATAGAGAGCAGTAGCCGCTAGCCATCCCCGTAATTGTAACATGAATATGAATTTCACAGTTAACTTTATATATGTAGCAAATGATTAAACAATCTGTGCACTTTACCATACATGCTGCTTTTACAAAACTGTGGAATAATTTATTACAATACAATGTTATTGTTAGTAATAGTAGTCCAGGCAGTATCCATTTTTTACTCAAAAAAGTTCTGTTATCGATTAATCCACAATACTAACACTAACTTGATCGAGGACACCTTAATGGTACTCTCCATGTCTTAAGCTAATGGGAGTAAGTGCCAATATTCTGAATCGTGTCAAATAAACTGTATTAAATGTTTAAAACCGTACTACTTGCTATATTTGAAAACATAAAAATGAATATAGAGTTGAACTTTTTGCAACAGATTTACCCAATACTTTTTCAAATGTTGTATTCACATAATATAACAGCTTTAATAGATTTGTCATGTTAGTCCCAAATCAAATATCATGTTATAAAAAAAGCCGTTTAAGCAAACGTCCATTAAAAAAAAAGCAATGATATAGTTAGTTGATTCTATAGTTCGCTTATATTTTTGATGCAAAATTTAAAAGTATTTCTTCGTTCCAAGAAGATTCCCAGTACTTTTTGGTAAAACAAAATGCTTTTAAAATTGGAAAAAACATATTACTGGAATAAAAATGACCAGTTCGCGTTTTATAACACGGTCTGTCGTCTATATATGCAAAAAATCGTAAAAGAATCTTATTGTTTTCCATGACTTTTAAACGTTTGTTTATTGATTTTTAGGTTATGAAAACAAATAGATTTTATCACCACAAAAATAAAAAACAATTTCAAACTCAATTCAAAACACAAGTAACCAATTGAAAGTTTTAAAAACCGACAAATTTTCAATATCTTCTCTATTAACCATATTACTTGTTTTTATATAATCAGTTGTCAGTATTAAAAATCGATGTCCAAAAACGTATTATTAAGAAACCGCAAAAAACTACACATTCATATCTGAATCGAATTTAGATAGTACCACATAAAAAACCAGTTTTGAAATAAAAAAACATAAAAAAACAAAGAAAACAATGTTATATTAAAAATTTCCTCTCTTTTTATGTTGTATAGTAAGTCAACAAGTAAGAGAACCAAAATCCTATTTATCTATTAAATGCCAAAATTGTTTCGAGACTACCAAACTTCAATATGTTATGTTTCGGAAGCAACCTAGAATAAACCAAAATAATAAAAAAAAGATAATTAGAGTGGATAAAAATGATAAAAAAACAACAGTATAGTGGAACAAAAAGCCACAAGACGGAGAAGGTAGTAAAAAACTAAACCAGACAACCAAAAAAAAGAGAAAATTAAAAGTTTTATTCAGAAGCCGAAATAAAACAAGACAGAAGACTTTGATTTGATTAGAAGAAGAAAAGAAAATGTCAACATTGTTTATATTGAAGACAGAGACAATGAAGTAAATAAAATCTAGTAAAAAAAAGAGAAAATAAGATGAAAAAAAAAGAAAGATAAACGAATAGAAAAATATAGCAAAAAAGAATGAGAAAACAACAATATTGGTTAAATTTAATTTTATAAGGAGTGCAAGACGAAATAAGTTAAGTTATTCCGTCCTGCACTAGAAGCAAAAAAAAGAGACAAAAGTTAATTATACCTATATATCACAGAATAACTGTTCCCAATTTTCAGAAATGCTAATTCCATGAGCTCTTTCTTATTTTTCTTTATTCATCAGGTCCACTGTATTGTAAATTCTAATCCAAATATTAATCTAAATTGATCAGAGCTTTTATAATGCTTACGATAAATCCAAAAATTTAAATAAAAAATTGCTTAAGTATTTTACTTTCAAATACAGCATGGGTTACAATTATTGTTAAAATAGATAAATTTGTTTAAGTAGCTTATGAAAGACAACTAAAACCGCTCGTCTGCCCCATTAGGATAATGCACACAAAGATTAATAAACTTTAGCGACACAAAATCAAATGTGTGCTGTTAATCTTAAATAGTCTTAAAGAGCGACTTTTAAACCTTAAGAGGGAATAAGAGTAGATATTATAGAATGTAGAATAAAGCACCGGATAAAGTTTGTGCTAATTATAAGCTCGTGGATCTGTCAGGACTCTCTAATCTTCTTAATCTAAGATTGGCTTTAAGGTGGTGGAAATAGAAGCGTTCCGCGACGGAACCGGATATGCTAACGTCGAAACTAGACACACAGGAACTATATCTCGTGTAAACAAACGCTAAAAGCGTGCACGTGTCACTAATTGCTCAGATTACCACTAATTGCCATGCGACAGTTTGTGTTTTCCTCTATATTTGAAAATCTTTGAAAACAGCTCCAACGATGGTCTTAACGAGACTCTTCACCGGCGGTGACCACTTAATATTCCATCAAATTTCATTTATGAAGTTCTTGAGAAGACAGCAAAAACTGTTGATTTCATACGTGCATTTCGCACAACAGACCAAAATTTTTGATACACCCGCTTTCAAACCAATCAACAAAAAAGTATTAGTAACAGCGTGAATAATTTTTCTAATAGACCTTCTAAAAAACATTTACCACACATTGAAGAAGAGGCTGCATTTTGTCAACAACACCAGCGATTCATGTTATGAATCGGAGCGTAAAAAGAATTTATTGAGTCTTGTTTTTTTAATCGTTTTCAACTTTTTAGTTGTTTTATCAAGCTTAACCACTGCAAGCAATTCCAATTCCACTTCGGTTTTATAAACGAACCGACAACTAAGGAGATTTTGAATTAAACAATTATTGTAGCCGGACCAAGAGCACGTGATGTTATTATGTCGAGCAATTGGAACGATTCTGTTTCAGACTTCACAAAAGAAACAATTGAAAGTTAACTTTGGACTACGTTTCATTTTTTAGTAATGAATTAAGGAAATGAATTTGGAAATTTAATAAATTTAAACTTTTAAATTGATATACTAATCGGGGTTTTTAAGCTCATTGTGTACAACTTGGAAAAAACTAAATGTATTATACTAATACAAGATTACATTCATGAGCTTCAATTACATTGTAATTGCTGCAAGTTTCAATGTTTTATTTAATATCCTTCAATTTAATGTTTTTGTTGTCTTGCTAAAATGTGATTATTAGCTATTAAAATCATAATTATTCTGCTAAATCTATTGCTAGATATTATCTAGAGAGATAGTCTTTGACAAAACTCATACTAATTATAGATTTTAGATTGGAAGCAGTTACACTATGACCTTTTAAGGTTTACGATGTTCACACAATGCCCTACAAGAATTCATCACTTGATCTTAAAGAAATTAAATTTTTGGCTCTTTTAAAGCTGCATATTTAAATGATAATGAGTACATCAACCTCCCTTTGCACAGCAACGCCACCTCTATAACCTATTAAAACAAAAGCCCCTTTTAGTAGTTTGCTTTACACATAACTTCCGCAATAGTTCCCTTAGGCTCTATTTGGACATATGTCGCTGGAGAAGTTATCCACAGTCTCATAGAATGCTATGTCTTAGGAAGCAACATTAAACTAATGTCTTGAGAAAAGATTTATCGACTTCAGTGTTTCACCAAAAGAATCTATATTGAAACTACTTTGAAACTGTAAGATAATTCTTTATAAGCTCTTCTGACGACTAATAATATAAGAAAAAAGAGAACTTACAAGATTAGACCTCAAGATTCGCTTGAAAAATTATTCTTGTAATTTGGAAAACAGTGCAGTGCGCCTAAATTTTTTTCTAATATTGCCCTTTATGATGCTTAATCATAGATTATAACATTTATGATCATCTCTAATGACCTTATAAAAGTGTAATGCTTCCCGTATCTCCTGAAAACAGCGCTATTTTGTTCTTATTGGAAATCTCATCAGCCCAGTCCATTGTAAGAAAGATCACATCTCTACAAGACCAATGTTGCGTTTCAGTACGTTAGTGGCAACGTACACTGTAGGTGCGATTTAACTTTTCATGTATTATAATGCTTGAATTGCATTAGGAAGATTGTACATAGCAATTTATGCGATGATCAGTTCGTACAACCTCACCAATCCTGATTACGCATTCACGAAATATAGTAAAAGATAATTATATTAATTACTATATTTATTATTCAATTATTCTCTTTACGACTTTGTCGATTTATTAGGGACCCTGTTCGATGTAAATTGTATTTTGGCGCAGACTTCCTTTAGACATCAAGCTTCGTTCAGGGCGGATTACAATATTATGTGTTCGGTGGCCAACTATAGTGTATTTTATCTTGTCTAATTTTAGTAGAAATATCGAGTAATAATTGTGCAAAAATTGCGTTCATTCGTTAAATAATTTCAAAAAACTTTAGGTCCAATTTATATCGACAAATTGCTGCATTTTATTAGACTGTTGACAAAACCTCCTTTTATTCAATAATCTCAGACCAAAGACAAAACCTTTCCTCAATTTAGTTTTAGAGAGTAGTAAAAGTAGAAACTAGCTTCAATCCAAGCAAGTTTTCTTCTTTGCTCTGAGACTGGCAAGTAAAGTGAATTTCCTTCTAGCTGCATCCTGTTTTGTTATCGACTGTTTTGTACGTTCGCATCCAAATTTGGTATTATGAATAAATAACAGTCCCATCTAAAAGTTCAATACAATTTTTGTTTTCGAAAGAGATAAAAACTAATATTGAGGACTCTTTTGTATCTTTTCCTTTGTTGTAATAATAAAAGTTATGCAGGTTGATTCACCTAGAGAGGACAAAAGAAAACACTTTTGTTTTTCATTACTGAAAATTGTTACGCATTTTAGATAAAATGGAAAATGGTCCTGGGGCGGAAACAAATGAGAAAATAATTTGATTTTTGTTTCTGCTGTATGTAATTCTATAATTTGCATACTTATTCAAACAGAGGGAGAATACATTTTTATTCAGTAAAAAACAAGCAATCAGTTATTGTTATTATTGCTTGTGTTTGAATAATATTTGCAATATTGAATTGGTTAACCTCGAATTTAAAAAAAAGGATTATACAGACCCGGTAATAGTTCAAATAATATAGTTAAATATTTCTCGTTAAGAGTAAGTAAATACTTGCACTTGTAACTCAGTGAAGTATCTGAGCAGTTTGATCTGAAATGTAAATATTAAACTTTTCACAGAAAGGCGATAAAAGCTTTGATTTCAGTGTTTGTTTGACTGACGTTCAATACGATACGTCTGGTTTTATACAATGGGGGCGCATAAACCAAAAATAACATATTTTATAAACTTCAAATAACAAATAGTCGGGCTGCAAATCGCCAATTACATCTATTAAAATTTATGACTGGAAACAATGACATGGTTTGTAAAAATGTTTGATTTAGAATTTTATTAATTGCCACATCGTATATACTTTGAAATTCCCAACGAATGCAAATAAACAAAAAAATGTACAAATTTAAATTTACCTCGTTCATTCCTATATAGATTTAAATTACAGCAAGCAAAACAAATGATTTTTAACAGTTTTATAAAATAATACTAGTTACTACTTACCAAGAAATAAAAAGTTCAACAATCCATGAATTAAAAAACTCTGGCAAAAATAAAATATTCTCAAGCCAAAAATAAAAATAATTCAAGCGAGTTAAATATTAAACAAATAGATTATAAAAACAATCTAACAACTAAAATCGAACGATTTTTTGATGCGCCAGTAGATTGAATAAATATAGATGATATAATAATTGATTGTTAACAATATTGTTATAAACTCAAAATAATAGGCTAGTTTTGGCTAAAAAAGATAAATTAATTAAGATAAAACATAAAAAAGTGCGTATGTAGCAAATTTCACAAAGAAACAAACAATAAAAACCTGTGTTTGCAGACCCCATGTTTAAAATTTTTTGACAAACATTATTGATCGTTATTATCGTAATAGATATGCAAATTCCATAATAATGCATTTTTTTTGTACATTCAAATAGAAATTCTTTCTACAGCCTGAGTTTACACTGCTTAAAATCCAGTATTTTTATAAATTTTGATTTAACCCTATTTATATTTATTCCTAGTTAAAGTACACTTAACCAACGTCAAAACTATGTAGTAAATTAATATATTGTTAATATATTATATAAGATGAGTGCTCCAAAGAAATAAGTGCGACAAAATGTCTTAAAACACAAATGTAGCATGCTATTTTTTACATTGATCAATATATTTAAAATCTTGTGGAAAAATAATTATTACTGTACTATTTTATAACATGTTAGAGCCTTCATCTCGTTTAGTAATTGTAATATCAATTTTGGTCTAGGAAAGCCGATTCTAAAAACTCGAATTCGCCCTGGAAATTTTATTATAATTAGGCACTTGGAGTTGTGCAACTACTAAAGTAGTTGCACATAAACTTTCATTTTGCAACTTCTTTCAGTGTCTCCAAAGTAGGAGAACACATATTGAGTGTACATACCTATATCATTTTACAAAGCACGTTAAAATCATTTATTATTATTATTAATAAAGCATAAATTAGATAAAAACGTCACTAAACTTCCGGAGACCGATAATCACATTCCATAATAACAATCCTATAATAACACGTCAATTGGTTATTAATACTGACTCCAAAACGTATAATAACTTATAGAGAAGTCTGCCACAAGCTAAACAGTTCGTGCTCAAGTCCCTTTTAACCAATTGTATAGACGAAATTGATAAGGACCCTCCCTTGCAACATATAGCCTGATAACGCTATCAAACTATTATTATAGGCACCTCCCCCATGACGTAACACATATTTGATAATTATATTATTGAACGTAATTATAGACTGTCCGCCTTGCTAATAATTTGTTATAGACCAAATGAAAGAATAGCGTCTAATCTGTGTGACGCAACGTTTGTAATAATAAGAAGTTAATAGTTAATGAACAAAGTTCGTAAATTAAAATAGATTGTTTAAACATCAAAACTGTTTTAAGAGTCAACAAAAGCTAGACATACACATGTCGCAATTTTTATTAATATAAAACAAATAAAAAAAAACAGCTATTAAAAGTTGTAAAAACAACTGCGTCAAAAAAATATTATTTTGTTTTCAACTAAAACTCTTAACGTATTCCAATGTTAAATGTCCAAAAAAAAATTGTTTTTTTAAACAGCGTTAACAATTTGCTAAAAATTGTTTAATTTGTTTAATTTTTCTAATAAATGAAAAACAATAATTTACAAAAAATAGAGATAGAATGGTAAAAAACTTATTGCTTTTTTCTTGTTAAAGTGCATATTTGAAAATATAATAAATTACATGCCATCCCACAATAGGAGATATTATTGTTTCCAATTATTATCGGCCACCTAAAATATTTTAGTCAAATTTCAATTGTACAGATGAGTAGATCTTACTGCCAATCTTTCTTCAACTAAGTGATCATAAATCCATCTTGAAAAAGTTGATGTGTGTAAAATGCTTTTAGCGCGGCATTTATTAAAATCATAAATTCGTATGAAAAACGCCTTAATAATCTTTTCAATTAAGCTTGTTCTAAAGCATCCCTTTTAATTAGGTTCTTTTTATTCAATTGCACCCTAGCTAGATGTTAATAAACGTGATGCAAAAAGGTTAAAACACGAAACTTTTGAAAGGTTTTAATTTATTTGATTTTCTCAAGTTTTTGCTTAATTTTATGGAAACATTAAAGAGTTTAGTGTTTTTATTGCTTTGACACGTTTGAAGTCTTTTACCTCTTTGCTTTGAATTTTTTTTCATCGCCTGAGCGCTTTTAACAAGAAAATTAAAATGGAAAATCTAAAAGATAAATAAAGTGGGAATAGAATGACACATCGCCTTTCTATAAATTGGAACCGTCACTGTCTACATACACAAGATTACTCTTTCCTCTCACATCACTACACCCTTCCTAAAATTTGGATTTAAGTCACGTTTAGACAAAAATAACGATTGATAACAAGAGAGAGAATTGGCTATTTTTACGAGGCCATAAAAATAGAATGATAGAAATGAAGATTCTGAACTGTCTTAAGAGTAAATACAAAGCTATCGCAATTGACTACCTACTATAAAATGAAAAACGGTAAAAACTGCTCAAATTATCTACAAAAAATATCTACATAAAGTTTTTTTTTATAATCTTTTTGAATTTTTGTTTTCTAATTTTTTAACAATTTGCTCAATAAGCTTTTCTTGAAGTACAGTTTTTTTTTGTTTCCAAGCCATTTAAAATTTTCACCTTTTTTGCTTTAAAAAAGACAAATTTTTCATTGTTAAAATTTGAAAACAAGTTAACATAAATCAAAATTATTAATGTTTAAAGCGCCATTGTACATTAGTCTCATAGCACAGCAACATCCAAGCAAAAAAACATATTTTCTATTAAGAAATCTAAATATTTTACCTGGAAAATTATAGTAGATCCTTTTAATGGTTTCAATCCACTTGCTCAGTATAAAACTCTTGAAAAGATTAATAGGTATTAACTATTTTTTTAGCAACAATACAAAGAATACATTAACCCAAATCCTGTGTGAAAATTTTGTTTTACACGACCGTCTACGAAAATGCTAAAGCCAATATGCTGCAAAGTGTCCGATATATTTAAATACATAAATACATATTAATGTTTTAATATTTGCTACTTTTGAGAATAGTTCTGAAATATATTATTTTAAACAGCTGCTTGGATATTTATTTATCTGATACATTTTGATTTCATGTAACAAACACAAATAACTAAGTAATAAAAATATATACTTTATAGTAGATAGTAATTACCAGTTTAAAAGATGATGCTATTACAAATAATTAATTGTTATTCATCAGCTTCTGAATAACAACAACTATGCTCAACTTCGGCAAGTTTTCGGCAGACATTCTGCTGTAAATAGAAACCTTATTAAAAGCACTTGTGTTTTTTAGAGTCAAAACCCATACTGTATAGTTTATCATCGACACTATACTTTCCTTATTTTCGATTTCATTTTTCAAACCATGCCGGCTCAATATCTTTAACTTAAAGTATTAAAAGTAATTTAATATTCTTCTTGATCATAGAATTTATCAGAAATTTTCAGTTACATTCATTTTTACGTCTGTAGATTCTCATTTGAGATAGGTGCCAATTATTCAAAATTAGATTATTCTTAAACTGAGCTTTTATTGTAAAAAACTACAGTCTCTAAAAATTAAAATATATAATCCAAAAATGTATATGTAAGATGGCTTTGATTAATAGTCTGGAAAGCCATCATCATGATTTTGGTTCACCAATGATTCTTGAATATTACTACTCATAGTAGCAAAATAAGCTTTTATGTAGAAATTCAGTAAACTCGATTGTTGGAATGTTTTAAGCCCAATGTGAGTTCGAATCATTTATAAAGATCCTGTAGAAAGAGTGCATAGCATAGAGCGATGACAGTATAACAATAGCCCAGTTTCACCCTTCGCTGCAAAAGGGCGTAAACCGCTTCGCATAATAACTCGCACAATTTCCGGTGTATCCCTTGGGACCTCCCAAAGCCTTGGCACGTACGTTCCTGAGCAAACGGTTGACTATGACGTATTAAACTTTAAGTACTTAGCCAGTGCATAAATACGAAAAAACCTGCTTTTAATATTTACAACACTCGGTATTACACTAAAGCGAAAGAATTTCATTCAAATTTTGTCGAGTAGAACAGCGCTTTTTAACAAAAGTACGTTTTTTACTAATTCATACTTATTTACATTGTTTGGTGTGTTATAAAAGAAGAAGAAAACTAGGTAATGTGAAAATTATTCTCCTAAATGTAATGTCTTTTGACAAAATCCAAATAAATTTTTATATTTCAAAGAAGAAGGAAATCAAAAGAAAACCAATTAATATTTCTGTAAAAATTAGCGTTAACTTTAAATTACAGAGATAATTTCTACTTAAAATTTTATATCTAAAGAAATTACTCTATAGGTAATATCAATTTTCAATAAACTAATTAAAAAAAATTTAATAAAGTAAGTTCCATTTTAATGAAAATTAAAAGTTTTTATTTTAAAATGTTAACTACACTTGCTTACATATAGGATAATCAATTTAAACATACCTATCTTCATATTTCAAATCTATGTGTCATATTTTTTGTACGCGATAAACTGCTAAACTGATGTTTTTGCACACTGTTGTTATTATTATTATTGAAAAAAAACGATCCAAACAAATTTGAACGGATATATTAAAAAATATTTATATCATGCACTGCTTCCTTGTAAGCAGAAAACATGCTATTCAGAGAAGAACAGCAAGAATCTGTCTTATGCCGGTATTCATAGTCGTATCTCAAGTTCAAGCTTAAGTCCGTTTTGAAATAGATTTATCGCTGATTCCATCTCAAGCAAGAACTTCGGCAATGCTCGTGAAATCTGATATTCATATCTTGAGCTTGAGGTCGACCTCAAGTCCGGATGGGTATTCATAGACAAATCTCAAGATTTAAATATCAAATTACGGTGTGAATAAAGGCGATTTTTGCTTGATGGGCAAGCGCACTGGGTCCATCTCAAGTCGGACTCGAGCAAGGCCTCGACTTGTCTCAAGTCCGACTCAAGACGCCATTCGCCGGTTATGTCATCGTTTGACGTTGGAAAATACTGAAGAGTATTATGTGTTGCATTTCATAACAACGAACATTGACATGCTGGACGAGTTATGTGCGGGGTGCTGCGAACCCATTGGAATTTTTTTTCATTTTTGAATGTAAGCGACGCTACAGCTTCACAAAAGACAATGTAGTGAATCTAGGATTGCTTGCAAATTAGTGGAAAGACAATTATTACTTACACAAAATTAAAGGGCTTGCCACATTTTGTGCAAAAATGAATGCATTGTTTTAATAGTAATAAAAGTCACAGATATTTATTAATTGTGTAGTAGGTATTTTTATTTTGTAACACCTTCTACTGGTAAAAATAAGTACAAAAAAAGTAAATTTTTTATTAGTTTACATTATAAGTGTAAGATATTGTTTGCAGAAGCATAGTAGACAAAACGGCAGCCGAAAACTTTCATCTTTACACACTTCTGGAATAGCTCCTACTACTAACTGATAACTTTTCTGCATCACATTTCCTGCAATAAAAGTGGGAAAGGTTTGGTAAGCTTTATATTAATGTTGCACTTATATTATCGCGCAGTGTGAGCTAGCTTCTGTTTGGTCTCACTTTTGCAGCTTTCGTGTTTTGCGGAGAATGTAATAATGGTCCAAATGGGTCACTATTGCGGCATCCGTCGTATTACTTTCCACATTATTGGGGTTGTCCATGCGAGACTACAGCAAGGATTTTGCTGTTTTTGTATACGCAGTTTTTTCGTCTATAATGCACATTTTATGAAGTTACCATACACGTATTCTGTCAGTAGACATGTACTCACCCGACAACACAAAACACTTTCGATATGACCCCTGCGGCATCGAGTTATTACTCGACCTGTCACTTTAAAGTAAATATAAAAACGCAGAATGACGTTCATGCGTCACAATTGTCAAACCTAACAACACAAAAATTACTACTTTTGTGCCTTCTGGATGACGCAGGCAAACGCTTTCCTCCGAGCATTGCCGAAGTCCTTGCTTGAGACGGACCCAAGCTTGAACTCAAGCTTGAGCTTGAGATACGACTATAAATACCGGCGTTACTGAATTTCCTTACTAAAAAAATGTGGTGAAGAAAGAGTGTAGACCTAAAGTTAATTTTTAGACAGCCAACGTTTTCAGGTTTCATCTAATTTTTCAAAAAATGTAACTCTATTTTTTAGACAAAATTTTAGTCTTTGTAAAACAGTTCATAGGGAAAACCTTTAGAACGATATCTAACATAAATAAAAACATACTTTACCAGCCGGCGTAGCCCGATAAATGAGTATAGTAGTGAGAATGCCAGACAATACTTGCATACCCAAGACGCGATCTAACATTTTGATAATGTTTTATACCGTTATAATAATATTTCAACGCCATAAACATAATATTTAAAGTTGCAAAACATGAATCTTAAAATTGTAAAGGTTTATGCAACGATAAGTCAAAATGTTAATCAAAACAATTACTTGTGAAAAAAAAAACTCCCAGAAAGCCCCAAAATGTTTATTTCCTGAATAAGAAAAAATATCTTTAAATGTAAAATATCTTTACATTTAAAGATATTTGCGTAAAAAAGATAAAAAACGTCAAACTGCAAGTAATATCATTTATAAGCATCAGACACAGCTGCGAACCAAGAAACAATATCTGTAGCACCCCTGATGACTTAAAAAGATGTCTAGATCTAAATCTAGATAGCTTGCCAAATGCATGCCTATTTCCCAGACATAAGAGATAGACAGTCTTCAAATGATCATTATCTTTGAAGAAAAAATCATCAATTTTTAACCGTTTAAAACGAAGCCAGTTTAATTCATACCATAATTGATAATATCAAAAATAAATAATAAATAAACCTACTATGGGAAAGACTATGTCATTGAACAAAAATCAATTCTAATTTTTAATACAAAATTAAAAATCTCATTTATAAACATTAAAAAAGCCTTGAGCATAAAAAAAACATTGAAGAACACTAGAAGCATGTTTTCTTAGAATAATTAGAAAAGACAACATCAGTTTTCACAACTGAAAAGACATTAGACATTGAAAAAGCTCAAACCATTTTAAAAAAATGTTTTTTCGATCATAATACTTAAAATCAATAAAATTTATTTTTGTCCAAATCTAAATAGTTTTTTCAAAACAAAACAAAACAAAAAACTTGGAGCTGAATGAAAAAGTGTGTATGGAAGGCGGGCTGGCCCATTACACAAAAAATTGTTAATACGACAATATTGATTTCGTGCCGCTCCCAAGTTTCATTATCACAAGTTCATTAAGAATGATAAATTAATTTTATTAATCTGTCGACAAACTAGTAATAACATACTGCACTTAGTTTGCAAATTATAAAGAATTTAAAAAAACCAAGCAAAATGCAATAAAATAATCAAAAGTCGTCATAAGCTTATTGTTTATAAACTGAATCCAGTGTGTTCATGTTGAAAATATTACCATTTCACTATTTTTAACATAAAATAGATATTAAATAACTTAAACATTGTCATGCAAGAAAACTAATGGTGTAAGCAGTAAACACATTTTCTATGTAAAACTATCATTAAGTTTTTTAGTGTTTTTTCGTTTTTAGTTTTAACCCATATTTTATTTTTAAGATCATATTATAGGTTCCTTCCTACCTTTTATCTTTTAAGGTCCTAAAAATCCGTTTTTTAATCATTAACATGTTACTTTAGCATTATTTTTTTATTAGTATTTTTTTAATACACCTGCTGCATTTATTTTTGCAAATAAATTTCGTATTAAAATTTATAGATGAAATATTTGAAAGTATTTAATTGAAAAGTTATGTGAGAATTTAGTTAGATTTAAAAATAATTACAAAAATTTGCAACCCTGAGAAACTGTTCTGAGAGGTTGAAACCGATCTAATTTTGATTTGTGGACTTTGAGAAATATTAGGCGAGATTTGTGATTTTAAGTGGACAGTTACCGTAAAAGATATTAATCTAGATTAATATCTATTAATATTAAGATTTGTCTAGCTGTTATCAAAAAATGTATTTCACTTCCAATACATGACAATCTGTCTTTAGCATTCTCGTGAATGACATTTGCGGAATATTTTAAACGCCAAAGTTTAATATTTCCATACATTTCGTAAAATCTACCACCAACGTTACATATATCATTTCCTTAGTCTATTTAAGTTATATCGTATTCGAAATTTAGCACAAAACAAACAATCCTGCTGTAATTTCAAGACTGTGGTAAGGTTTATATTTCCTGCCGTTAGTTAAAGACAACTAATTAAAACTATTTGCACTAGTGCAATTTCGGTTTGCCTGTTATATTTGCAAAAGCCAGCTAAATGCATTCAAAATCTGGTTCTTTCATCGACTCGCTCAAGAGCTTATTACATTGCAGTGCATTTTCGTTCGCGTAAAAAGCCAATAATCATTCGACTAAAATCTAAAAAAAGCCTGTAAATTGTTGATTATTGACTCGTTAGCTCGCGTAATCAACACTAAACAAAAAGTTTAACATTGTCGCTGCCGAAATGTAATTCAGGAAATGCAGCACAAATCGACTTTTCAGCAAATTTTCCGCAACAAACAAAACAGTTTTCAGAGCGTCCGCTTTCATAAAACGACAAAACACAGCGGCTTTTATTCCAGAGAAAACTTAAAGAAGTTGGAAACAACACGTACTAGTAGTTGCTAAGCATTCTCAAAAAAAACCGCCTCTATTATAAAACTTATTTGAAAGACAGCATGCAACACGTTCTAAATCGTAAAGCTACAAAATTTACCATATAAACTAAAATTCCTAATATTTGACAGAGTTTGCAATTGCTAAATAGCAATCGTTCAGATGCATTTAATTGAAAAAGAAATAAGACTTATTTGCCTTTACTGCTATACGCTGATGCAACTGATTTCATTAATTATTGACTCATTTTAAACATCTTCAAATCTCTTTACGAGCTGCTTACGTTTGCAGGTATAAAAGTTATCAGTGAGCTGTAAACTATAAATAAACGTGTAACTCCAAAGCACTACAAACAGTATTACAGTATCATCAAAGTAACATAGGCAAACCCAATTTTAGCTAGGAAACCTAGGCGTGAAGATAAACTTTGTTTAACAAAAGCTTAGAAAAATGTGTAACAGCACTTGTACCATGCGTTTCACTTTGAAAACAGTTCAAATGTTAAATTATATTAAAATTATAAGGTTTAGACAAGCTTAAATTTTCAAAAATCTTCTACAGAAGAGAACCAAAGTGACTAATAACTTTATGTGTTATGCTACAAAACAAAAGGTTACAAAATAGCTTGTAGAAAATTGCAAAATGCGTAAAAAAAAGTTTAATCATTTGGTTGCTTTTGATTTTTAGCTTGCTCTTGAAATTTAGCATTGATTTTATTGCATTTTATATTTTTCGGAAAAACACAAGTACTTGGAAAAAACTTTAACTTAACATTGATGACAAAGTAATTGACAACTAAGTATGCTTTATATTAGAAGAAATACAAGTACGGATATGTGAAAATATGTACTTATAAAAAGCTTTTAATCTGTTTCTTTTTAGAAAAAAAAGTGCTGTATGTTTAAAGCTTATGTCTGCCGGTTTCTGTAAAGTATTATAGTTCACAAAAAATAAAGAAATTTAAGTAATTTCTTTTTAAATTCGTAGTCTTTGGAACTTTTACGTAAAAATTCAAACTTTTACAAAAATAATGTAAGTCAGCATGCAAAATTTGCCTAAAACAACAAAACACACAAACATTGCAAGATAAATAGATGATTGAAAAAAATACCATCAAATAGTTGAACATCCTCACTAATTTCCTTCGGTTGTTAAATAATAATATAAATATATAAAAAACCGTGCTATATAATAAAAATGACATAAAATATTTGCTATTTTCTGTCAAAACACATCTAACATAAATAACATGTGGCTTGAAATGAAGCAAAAAGTCAAAGAACGTTAGAATGCAGCACGTAGCAAAAAGTGAAGTTGTGCTTTCAAAAAACGCCGTTATTAAGAAAAAAGCGGTTAATAAGAGACAGAACGTAACAAAAAGCGTTTGCTTCAAAATGTTACTGTCTGATAGATTCATGGCTCATTGTGCACACAGGTGATGTGTCTGCTAATGATCGAAATGTCAGCCCAAACAATATTGACGTTTTCAGACGGTATTTTCATGTTTTATATAAAGACTCTTACCCGAATTGATATTTCAGAGCATTTCAGGCCGAGGTTATCCAGTTGTAATTACGATATCTGAAACAGAATGATGTAATTAGTTTTAACAAGTAGAAAAATCATAAGCGTTAGTTGCGCTTTTCAAAATATGTTTAAATAAACAAAAAGTTGCGCCAGACATCTACAGCAAAATTCTAATTTATCTCTACAATAAACCTGGTGTACAACATTAAAAAGTGTGAGAAGTAAATTTAAGCATCTAGAAGCATAATGAAAATTAGAATTTATTTTTCTCATTACAAATAAAATTTTTAAACTTAACGCTAACGCTGATGTGATTGATTGTTTCAATCTAAAGTCCATTGCAACTCTATCTTCTTCAATTTTCTATTTATTGAACAAACTGAAATTCTTTGTGTCCTTAATTATTATCATGCTGCAGATAATTTTACGTACAACTGTATTATTTTAGTTGCTTACATCTAGGTTATCAGAATTGAAAGGGAAACTTTGCAGGTGTGATGTTTCTAAGATCCTAAGCATGATTTCTGCTAATTCTATAACAATGAAGAGGCATTGCTAATTTCAAATAGAAGAGTTTGCCGCTTCATGATCAGTTAAATAATTATTCATTGCATAAACAATTCACATGTTAATTATTTTCTAAAAAACTTTGTCCGTTATTAATAAAGTGGCACATTTCAGAGACCCTCTTGATGTTACAATCATTTATAATATTCCGATATAATTTAATCATGTCTATAATTTTCAAAATTCAAATCATGTCAATCCACAAAACGTGAGAAATACGTTAGAAAATTGCTTCAATAAAATTAAAAATCTTTTTTGGTTCAAAAAAATCAAGTCACACGTTTTTAACCTGTTACTAGCCACCTAAAAGTTCCACCAATCACGTTCTGACTTCATAATAAAATCTGCTCCAAAATACCAAATTGTAGTATAGCTATTTCAAACTTCAAAAACATACAATGTTTTGTTGTATTGTTGGTTACGAATCAAATATAAAACGTGTAAAAATTTTATATTTTATATTATGTATGTATTTGTTTTTGACATTTTTTTTCTCTTAGTTGTAGCAATTTTCGTTTTTCATTAAAAAGACGTTATCTTTGACATATCTATTATTATTAACGTTTAAATACTAGATAAAATTTTACACTTCCATGAGAACAATTCTAAATAGTTTTTCCAATGATTGAGCAGAAATCTACGTCTACAATTTAAAGAATTGTTAATAAAAAAAATGTGTTTATTTTTATGCTGTCCTGTTGCTGACCGACAGACGTTGTAGTGAATGCTAAATTTCCAAGATTCTCACAACAAATGCAATAAAGATTAAGTTTTTTTTCAAGCTTTATTGATTTCTTATATTTAAATGTAATAAGAACGAGAATCTTTTTTTGTAAAGTGGCATTCATATTTAACCACCTGACAAGTCTCGTTTTAATTAGTTGCATCGAATCAAATTCGACATGGGAAGATGGATGGAGTCGACTGTAATTACAAAATTTCATCCGGTTGATCTCCTAATGTGCTGTTAATGCTAAACAAATAGTTAGTTTTTAAATTTGTTTTTCGGTGAGTCCTTTGAAAAGGTTTGTGTGTGTGTGTGTTTGTTGCTGGACACGCTACCAAAATTTAATATAAGGGATGTTTACAATATTGCTTTTGTCGTGTCGAACAATATTGTTACCTGCCGTAGCCATATTGACACAACATTCTTTACAAGTTTTCAAGTGTCGGAAGATAAATCACCAATAAACGAGTTTCGAATATAGAAAGCAGGAAAATATGGATATCACTTTAAGAGCTTTGTGCAAGCTTTGCGGTGAAATTGCAATGATCAATATTTGAAAGTAGGTAATCTATATTTAATCTTATTACATCCAGAATCAAACCCATTAAAGAAATAATGTGTTCAAAAATGGTTTTTTCATTACAATATTTATTGAATAGTTGATACTTTTGTAACTTGAACAATGATTGATAATAATACGATGTGTGTCTCAGACAAAAGACATTAATGTGGTAGCTTGCTTAGCCGACCCACAAATGTTTTTATTGTCTGATGTTTTTTCTCATATATATCGGGCATGGTTACTTTAACTTAAAATCGTAGAAACTTCGTTTCTCAAGCCCAGTTAGAGAAACATTCAATAAGTAAATATTCTACTTAAACCATTAGAATATTAGAGTGCAGATTTTAATTAGAGCCTGACCAAAGCGTTGCCAACCTTTGTTTAGTGTCACCATTTTATATCACCGGTTAAAATTTATAGCAAAAATATTTCAGCAATACAAAGTTTACAAAAAGCAAGTTTTTCAGAAAAATAAATGATGAACATAATATAACTAAGCTTTTTTTGATTTTAAATTTATATTTCAATTAGTACTTGAAAACTGTAAAGTAAAAATTAACAACAAAAAATATCACAAACTGCTGTAGTATTGTGACAAAAATTATTTTGATTTCTGTGAAAACAATATTTCTTAACATAAAATCTTTATCTTTCTTTTATTTTCTATTAAGTGACTTATTGTAATTATTTTTTCTTTAACTAACAAAAGTATTGACAGTTTATAGAAAGAAGTAGAGAATACAATTTCTTTATTTTGATCTGAATAAATAAATGATTGCTTTATTGTTATTTAAAAATAACACAGAATTATTATCAAACAAATAAAAAAAATATTTAAAAATTAATGTAAAACTCAAAAAGTATTGTTAATAAAAATTAGCGCTGCTCAAGAACTTGACTATTTTGAAAATTTTTCAGCTTTTGTGTAGTAAGGTTTATCAACAAAATTAGATTTATTGATAGTACATAGTAGTATTTAGTCTGGTAAATTTTAGTAATAGGAGTATTTTAGTCTGGCCAATTGTTTGTAAACTTCAATTAGAAATTCAGAAATAATCATCTCACATTCAGGAATAGTGGTAGCCGTAGCATCCATAACTTCAAAATACCTTTACGATCTTGGTAAATATAAGATTATTTTTCTGCTAGTAAAAAGAATGTTTAGGTAAACCAAAAAAGAATTAGCTACTTGCATCTACCAGCTTTTAGATGTAAGTAAATAAACAATGTCAAAAAACAACATCTCAGAGAATAAAATATTTTCAGAAATATATAGAGATAAAAAATATAAGAAATAGATAGCTCAAAAATTATGCAAAGAAAACGTTTCTGAAAAAATTCAAGCACAAAAAAATCTATGTCCAATTAATTTGTAAATAATTCAGCCCCGGTCTCCCTGATAACGTGACTTTAATAGCCATCAATAAAATGTAGCTTTTTGCGTAGGTAATCACCATTTTCTAAAAAAGACGTCCAATCCTATCATTAAATTTTGACTGATGATATATAGCCTCTGGCTCGCTCTACATTGACTAATCATCCTGATACATCACGTGACCGAAAAAAAAAGTATAGAGCAGGTTCATTAATGCGTTATTAATCGTAGAGGAAGTTAAATAATTTAGTCATAAATAAATGTCGTTTCAATCATGCAGCCATTAGAGTGTGTAGGTTTGCGATGAAAATTTTATGAATCGTTGGTAATTAATCATGATTTGGTTATTAAATGGACCTTATAACGATTATTTTATTCAACAAAATAAAGGGTGAGTTATAACCTTTTCGATATTAACCTTCCAACCTCAAAGAAATTTAATATAATCTTTGGTTCGTTGATTTTTCTCTCGTTTCATTCCAGGTAAGAGATGAAAGCCAGACTGGACTTCCAACAAAGTTTTAATAAAAATTCTATTTGTCTAAAAAATATAAAGGCAGCGCAACTCCTTAAATAATATTTATACATATACAGTTTAAATAACTGTTAAATTTGGGTCTTGTTAAACTGTTGAGGTTAGAACTTTTCCAATCTTCGTTCAATTATTCGTCGAATATATGTATTATATGTATTATTTATTATGCAGCAAAATTTTTTGCAAGTTTCTAAAAATAAGACAATTTGTAGAAGTTTCCGCATAGTTCTTAGCAAAGATTTTCTTTTCTTTCGGTCTAAAGCCGTAATCCAACTCTGTTTTCCAAGACTGTTCAATACATTGTAACAATTCTGCTGGGTAAGCGGCATTTCTGGAGTAAGGAATTACTTTCGTGCATAGTTTGAGGCAACATTTTAGGAAGTCGTTTTAGAATTTAATTTTGAATTTCAACGTTTCGTCGAGTGTAAACAGGACGGATTTCATATCGAGTATGTCAAATGAACTGTAAAAATTGCATTGATTTCATTCGACTTGAACACACAATCACTAGTCATCGTTTTCCAATTTTAATTTTTAGAAATGAGTTCGCAAACGAATGAATGCATCGAAGAAATAAGGCAGTTTTTTTAAGTTCCAAAAAATGATGAGACAGCAGTTTATTGACTCTAAAACACACTGATAATTTTAAAAAGATCTGAATTTTTGCCAGTAAAATGCACAGTTTAAAATACAGAATGTTTAAGTTTTATTTTGCTAAAAACCAGCTTTTAAAGCTAATACTTTTAACATAACATAAACTGAATTAAACAATATTAAGTTGACACAAAAAATTCTCCTTTAGCAAAAAAAGCAAGCCAAATAACTGACAGAAAACAATGGTAACTCGATTGATCGATCAAATAGTACAAAAATGTAGTGTTTGCTAGCAAGACAAGCAGCTACTATGTTATCTAAAACAATAGAAATAAATATAGAATTTGTTTAGTTAACTAGAAAGCAAACAGTGCACAAACAAAAAAACACAGTAAAAAGCAAAAAAAGCAAATAAAACTCAATAAATAAAATCTAAAGCATTTAATTTAAAATAAAAAAAATTTTTTTTTAAACCATTTTCTTAGAAAAAAGCGAATGAAAATATAAAAAAAAACAAAAACCCTAAGAAAAGACTAATTGATTTAAAAAATAAGAATAATAGCAGAGAAATATATACAACTAGCAGCCCGACCCGGCTTCGCACGGGGTAGACAATTATTTATTTTTGGAAATTTGCCCCCCCAGTGCCCCCTCCACCCCGCCCGCCGCGATGCTCGGCGCGCTTTTCAGACTGCATCGCAAACAACAGCCACGGCGCTATGGCGGTTTTGTTTACTGTTTGAATTTTTTAATTCGTAATATCTTTTGAATGGAAAGTCCAATTTAAATAATTTAAAAACTATTTTATGGGTAGTTAAATGGTCTTGAACATAAAATAATTTATTGGATAAGGATTAATATAAACACATAAATAGCATGGTTTGAATTTGGTTAGCATTTTCATTAATGTTTAAAATGAAAAAAGTTGTTGTAGTAACATAACTACAATAGTTGGACATATGCTACCGTGGAGTTTTTTGTAAACATTATGATGTTCTTCAATATTGTTGTACATTATCTTGTTCTATCGCTAATAGTTTCGGCAGCGCATTCGACAAAAGACATTTCAAGACTCATTTTTCTACACCTTCGGTTACATTGTTCAAATTTTACCAAGGATCCCTAATTTTTTTCAAAATGAAATGTAGCCTATGTCAAATAGGAAGAATGTAGCATTCTATTGGTGAAAGAATTTTTTAAATCGGCCCAGTACTTTTTGAGCCTATTCATTACCAACATACAAACATACAAATCTTTCCTCTTTATAATATTAGTGTAGATTAATATAGCAAAGCAAGAAATAAATGCAAAAGTTTATGGAACAAAAAAAATAAAATGTATCTATTGAAGTTTCGGATAGCAAAGCCAGCATTTTTAAAGTTTCTCTTGTATGTTGCGTCTAACTCAAAATTGTAAAAATTTTTTAAGGTTAGATTTTGAAGCTTGATAAGCGCCGGGTAACAAGAGTATATATTGTGGTATATATACAGCCATTTGCTCACTTTTCTATTAAAAATCTTATTGATCATATTATGTGATCATAAATATTATTTCATCGATCGAAACATAAACGTAAATGCACCATTGTTGTTTCTGTTTAATGTCTATAATAATAAAAAAAAATTAAAAAACGCTTATTCTCACGATTTTCAAAAAATTTAAGCAAAAGCATGGCCATTTGCGCATCTCTTAATTCATGATTCGATTATAGATTATTTGTATGTATAATTTGTAAATGATAAGAGATTTATTTAGAAGGGCTGTTCATAATATATATTATTAATAATAAAAAAAATCAAACTTTAAAGTTTTGCATACTTCATAAAATTCAAGCTATTTACATTAAACTTCATGTGCTAGGACATAAAATATCTCCATAATCGACCGAACTAATGTTAAATTACTATTCAATATAATAGTTTTTCCTCGTCTAAAATTTCATACATTTGTGTAGAACATGGCAAAATTACCTTCCGAATGCAAATAGCTAATTTGAGCTCCGATCATGTTTCACTCCGGTCAGCACTGAGTGTTATACACTTTGTTCTTGTTTCCATAAAATATAATGTAATGTTTCATTCATGTCGAACTGAATCTCCATTTCAACTCTTTATTTTATATCACGAACAATATCAAGCGACATTTTAATTTAGCAAATTTTTAGGTTTTGTTGAGCTTCGAGACGGAAATTTGGTTCGAATCTGTCAAAAAGTCAAAAATCTTCTGTCCAGAGTGAAATATGTATCCGTATTATGAGTAAATAGGGGTAGCGATAGCGACAAACACTACACAAAAGAACATAACTTGCTATTGAAAATTTAAGATCGATATGACTTGCAGAATGCTCAACAATAGTGGAAGATATGTGAAGGGTTCTTACGATAAAAGATATAAATGACAATAGAAAAGAAATTATGTACTATATTAAAAAAAATTGTCCTAATATCAAATTTCGACAGCTTTCACCAATAAATGAAAATTGCGAATTTTATACACAATCTACTTTTACATATATAATTAAATCTACAAACAGACACAACGTCTTAAAAACATAGAAATAACAATAAATTTCGACAAATAATTTCGACAGCTTTCACCAATGAATAAAATTGCGGATTTTATACACAATCTACTTTTACATATATAATTAAATCTATAAACAGACACAAGGTCTTAAAAACATAGCAAATAACAATAAAATACAAAAAATCATTAAACAATCTAAATAGACAATAACAAATTTTAGACTACGTTCAAAAAAAAATTAATGTATTAACGTATGGGGAATAAGTTTTGCTAAAAAGAGTGTCTGAAATTTAGTTATTAGAACGAAACTTGATGTTTACCTCAAAACTTATGTCTTTTACGTTAGATTGTTAAGTCAGAATTCATACATTCCTGATTATAAAAGCCCGCGTCGGAACTCACGTTACTATACTTCGAACATCATTTTTCTTGTGTTATGTTATCAATGTTAAGATTTTCTATAATTATGTGTGCTACTAAAGAAAGCCAATCGGTATATACAAAAAAAAAATTAATTCTAATAAAATATGGTGTATTTTTTGACCAAAAACTATTACAACCGTAATTTCATTTGTTGATTAAATCTATATGGCGAAAGCTTCATCACATTAATCTGCATTCTAAGAAGAGAATTTTACTTATGCACCGTACATCAAAAATGTTTTGTTCATTTCTCTTTGATGCATCAGCAAATTTTCCAACATTACTTAGTTTTGTGTTGAAAATGACAAAGTGTTGCCTGACATTATAATACCGTTGATGTTGAACGAAATTATACAATCTAATTTTGTAATTGCATTGGGCGTTGTCAAGTGTCTATCTAAACACACTGTTTGCATAATTTATGAAAAAGTACTGTCAGCTCGTCATGTTAATAAAATAAACCCACTGGAATATTGATTGTACCGTCTATTATATTTGGATATATTTTCTTCATTATAGAAAATTGAGGTAATTGACATAGAAATATTAGAAGTTGTGCATTACAGGTGTTATGTATAATGTAATCAATCTTCTAAGCTCAAAACTTTCGAGACGGGATAATGTAGACGCGCTGATTCTGTTGATGTAACGGTGAAGTTTGGCAATTATAAAATAAGGTATCATTTTCAACTTTAATGTAATATAAAGCATTTGGAAACTGCAAAGTTATGTATGAATAGGTAACAAACATAATTGCGTACGTTGTATTTTCACTAATAATGCTTTACTAATAACGCTACTAATAATATTATATTAATAAATTAAATAATATTAATAAGTCAATCACCATATTCTAGAAAATTAAACAGCAAGATATCACTACTAAATATCTAATCCCATCAACCTCAAACTCACTATACCGTATTAAAGAGAAAGATTATAGATAGATAATAATTTTTTTATCTTTAAGAAGCAGCTCAACTAAATCAAAATTAAAAAATGTTTTAGAAGCCAATTGGCTGCAAATTGCTTTAGCTGGTTTTAAACATCCCTGCCACATTTTGAAATTTTCGTCACTTTTTTGTAAATGAAAAATGTGCACTTGATGATGACATTCTACCAAAATGTAGAGTTTTGAATTTTATGTATTTAAAAAAGCACACACATTCAGACACAAATATGCAACATTTTATTGATAAAACTGATTATAAATTGAAATTAAAACTATCCCAAAAGATGTTCAAAATGATTGCCACTATAAAAATGTTGAAATTCGCATCATA
This sequence comes from Lagria hirta, assembly GCA_947359425.1. Taxonomy (NCBI): domain Eukaryota; kingdom Metazoa; phylum Arthropoda; class Insecta; order Coleoptera; family Tenebrionidae; genus Lagria; species Lagria hirta. The sequence continues at coordinate 8,584,513 of OX375797.1, read as the reverse complement.
AAAGACCCGCGAACTCTTAACTCTCTTCATCTTTACCTGTTCCTCGCAAGAGAAATCCAGTGGTGTTAAATCTGGTATACAAAGAGGCTAGGTGTTAATGCTGTCTCTTTCCACTGTGCTAGATATTGTCTGCTAAGGGGTTCGTTTACAATTCTTGCGTAATAAGAAAAAGCAGCATTTTGTTGAAACAACATATCTCGCCTGATTTGAATAAGAACATTTTTAAGTAACAAATAGTAACGTGTTTTGTAAAAATTCAAAATAACGATTACCAGTCAACGTTCCCTTAAAAAAGTAGGGTCCAATAATGTAGTTGCCGATTATCAAAACAACTTTTTTAAAGCGGGTTTCTTGTATCCAGTAAAAGTTGTCCAAAGCAGAGTTGTGGCAATTGCGCCGATTAACAAAACAATTTGTCTCGTTGTTAAACATCAAAGTATTTAAGATAAACACATCATCATTGTTTTATTTTTGTGTAAAATTGCTACTCGGTTCGCTTAGAGTAGTCTGTCTTTTAATCCTTGAACCAAAATCACATGATAAGATCAAAACTTAAAAATTTTCTTTTAAAACTCTGCGCACTGACGTTCGACTGATCCAGTTTCGCAGGGTATTTGCCTCTGATCAATATGGGGATCATTATCGATAATTTCCAAGATCTGTGCCTCATTTTCAAATGTAGTGACCGTTTGGAATCTTTTTGGTTTTGCCAATTCATTCTTAGATCATTTCAAAGTTTCTTGAAAATTATGCCAGTGAAATGTCGTCAGTTAGTATATCGCCTGTACAAAATTTTGGCTCAAACTGCAATTTGACTGTTTCATCGTTAGCATGTTTTTTAAAACTACGTTTAGAATAATAAACGAGTGTCAAAATGACAAATGATTTTAAATAATGCCAGGTGTGTCTAAACTAGAAGCTTTAAAATTATCATTTATTAAAGCTAGTTTGTCATGAAACTCGAATATGTGTTAAGTTGCGTTTCAAAGTCGGCAGGATCGTACTCTTCGTGGCCCACGCTGTATATTAATATTATTGGTTTAAGCATATTTGAAGGTTTTTAAAAGCTTTTGTTGCTGCTTGCGCTGGTAAAAAATCTTTTTTAAAAGCATTTAAATAAACAGACCAAAATTCTATCAAGCAGTTGAAAGCTGTTTTGACAACATAAAGACATTTTGAAAGAGATTGAAGAATTGTAAATGAAATAAATAGTACTATTGTTTAAAGTAATATTTCGTGATTCAAAGTGAAAAAAATCAATCATTTTCTAATTAAATAAAAAAAACTTTCAAAGACCAAAAAAAAAAAAGATAGTGTTATAGTTTGATATGATGACTCCATTTGCCGAAATTTCTGACACATGTGTTGATCAGAGCGTGGAAAAATACCAATAGATATGATGTGAATCAATTAAGCTTATAAAGCTTAATTCATTGCTTGTTTGTTAATTTTGGAAGCATTCACTCATTCATTCATTGCCACCTTGTCTTTTTGTATAAATCTGTACTTTTGTATCAGTTTCTCCTATTATACTTTTTTATATTTAAAGTCTTTCTCTTATTACTCTGATCTACGATCACAGATAGATGGTTGAAATTGTTATAGATATTGAGAATTTATACGTGGTGACTGATAAAAAACTAAGAAATCGTTGATTGGTTGAAGCATGATATTTGTATAGTTTAATAGCAATACAATGAGAAAATTATAAAAGCAATCAAATACAATTTAAAGATAATACTTTTAACTTGAAGGTCCAATCCAAATATTTATGATCAAACATTTTTTTGCAACAAACAAAACTAACAAAATTTTTCTTAAAACTCAATTTCTTGCTTAATTTAAGCTGCACGCTGTGCCTTCAAGGTGTACACAGTACAAGTTTTAAATTACGTTTAAGTTGTCTAGATATTCAATAAATTCAAGAACAGTTTAAGCGTAATAACATTTTGACGTTTGAAAAATAAAAATATTCATGTCAGTTCTAAGAGTAGAAGTTATTTAAATCTTTTTTCGATTCGATTCAATAAATGTCATTTTCTCCATTCCCGCAAGTAAAGTTCAGTAGAATTGGAATTTTCAAGATAAAAGCAGATTAAACGTTGGATGAAGCGCTGGAAAATATACTTTTATTTATATTCGATTTAGAAAATAATGTCAATATTATTTTCAATGAATAAAATGTGACAATGAAATTGGTCCTTATCGCTGGATCGTCAACATACCTGAAAATCCAATTTAATTAGCAATCTTCTATTTAAAACAGTACATCCTATTATCAAAACAATTAAACGTCCCAAACATCAGAATTAAACGTCCCAAATCCCAAATCTTTTTGAGGGCATTAAAACACAATTCTTTGATTCGAAATCCGGCTATCTGTTTCACATTTACAGGGTATTTCGTCCAGCGTTTGCTCTCCGTTTTCCTCGACATTTCAATCGGAATAGGGCCAAGGCTCATATATTCAGGTTAGGTTAGCTGCCCTTCTGATTTACTGGCTACAAACCAGAGGTCTTCACTATATTTTCCAATGAACGGATTACGGATTGTATCGGACATGAACGGTCCATTATTTATTATGTTTGTTCAGCGATGCGTTGTATAGGTGACAATTACTTTGTAATTGTGATAATCAATTATTGATAATTATGTCGGATTTAAAAAAATAATTATTTAGGTTAATTACGAGAAAATTAACAGTTGGAAGGTTCTCATTTTCGATTTAATCAAAATCAACTCTGTCAATTAATAAATCTATACAAAATAATCCAGATAAAGGATGAATTTTGATTGAATCCATATTAGTGCAACAATTTTCTGATTATCTATTGAAACATAATCAGAGGCGTAAAAATACATTTTTATCAAAGTGTTCTAATTTGAAATATGGTAATTCAATCAGCCAACGCTAAATTTTAAAACGAAAACAGAGTTTTATTGTAAATAACATTCACTAACAAATTGGAAATTTTAAAAACCGACTTCAATTAATTAAATTTTAAAATTTACCTCTTTTTTTCTATTTTTATGAATAGTATGTTTTTTTTTTTGTTTTTCAAACTTAAATGATATGTGTCATAATTCATCTAATAACCATCTTTCATTTCTAAAGGTAAAAACTATTGATTTTTTACAAAATTATATTTTTGAATTGAAGAAGGAATTTAGTTCAATGTCATCAAATACATAATTTAGTTTGAAAGAACTTTAAGCGCGACCCGCAAGCTACTGATATTTGAAAAATAAAACAAATAATATGAAAACACTATAATTATTATTTATCAACGTCTTTGCTTCTCATAAACTATATTTTTTGAGTTTTTAAAGTAAATTAGCACTTTTTGGTGATGTCAAGCATGTTAATGATCCAAAATCCCTATTCCACATCTGTGATTTTCCAGAATTTTTCAGGACGCTTCAAAATTACAACTTAATAACTGTTATTACGATCAACTCGAACGCGATGCACATGCAACTGCAAATTAGCTGAGAATTTTTTTATAATCATTTTTACCACAAATGGAGTAGCAAATACAAACAGGGACAAAAGCCACAAATCATTAATACTTCATCATCCGTTTTGTGCGGGAAGAAAAGAATGTGATTATATCAGGTTGTTTTGTTTACCATTAGAAAACTCTAGGTCCTTTCAATCTCAAGAGATCTAATTTAAATTTACTTTTTTTTCCTCTGAATTTTACAGATAAGAATGTAATTACTACTCGGTTCTGATATGTTTAAAGCGCGTGAATAAATTACTTTGTTGATGATATTGATCTTGTTTTAGCTTTTCTGCGCTTGCTTTAATTTCACAGTAGTTATGAACGTTGTCTAAGATGTTCTGAAGTGAGATAATTACAGAACGACTAAAAAAAATCAATCAAAAGGTAGCTAGTTTCATTAAAGTTCAACGTTTAATCAAGTTTTTTGTTGATTTTATATTTGAGTTTAAATACTTGTTTTGTTGAATAAAATCTGATGTTCTTGGTGGCCTAGTTTCAATATTTTATCAAATAAGTATTGATTTTTCCTTTATAATGTAAAGTTCATATTTTTTAAATAGTGTGTAAAACATGTCAATCTCAGTACCTGTTATAATTTTTTTCTTAAATAATCAGATGTAAAATATAAAAAAAACTGCTAGTTTCTACAAGTAACATATTTTCAAAATTTCTTTTTATTTCAAAAAAGAAACTTAAATTTTTATGGTGACATATAAAACCAATATCCATCGGCGCTATCTATAATACAAGAGAACAAATTCCAGAACGGTAAAGCGCTTCGCTATATAACTAATTCATTGCAATTTGTGATTTGTATACGAACTCCACATTGAAAAGGATTCTATTTCCTGAAATAAATTAAATTCAAGATTGCCCGACAACTTTTGTGCTTAAAATTGCCATTGTGAGAAAATTAACAATTTTAATTAACTTGTGTGGCTTAACTTCTAGAAATATAATACATTGTGTGAAAGTTTCTATGTTTATATATAATATATATTATGTAATTGCAATTTGATATTATAATAAAATTTTATATTTTATTTATATACAAATTAAGAGTAAAATACGGCTATAAGACGCTAAATAACTTGAACAATTGAAATACCACCATGGAAGCTATAATACCATTTTAGGTTAGAAAAATTGGTCATAGCATCCCTAGAAAGGTTGAGTAGCAGTTAGTGAACTGAGAGGGATGATAACGATGAGTTAAGATCTTCAAACGGTCGGTCGGGTAATATTTTGAATGTTTGAACTGTTGATTGTTTATTAGAAGAAAAAGAAAGTTGACGTGTTGTTCATGTTGATAATGTGTTGTTTTGTGCTATAATTATAAATTCAGTGCTGAGTTACTGAATTCGGAGAAATAATGAGTAAGGTATTATTGATAAGTTGTATTATAATCGGTAGAATACCAATATAAAATATCCACGGCAGAAACTATAGTTTAATACCTAAAGTACGGTCTATGTGGCATTAGATTTCGAGGTTGTACTTTCATGACAGCTAAAGGCATTTACAGACTGCTATCCTGGCTCTCTACTTCCTTAAAAAGTGGCAAAGACGTAGAGAAGTTGGCAGGAGCTCGTTTACCACTGTGGTTATGTTCCTGTGAGTGGATTAAAACGATAGTAAATTTCCCTTTTGCTGGCATGACATAGTATTGCGTAATGTTCTTAGGTTCTTTACTTATTAATCTTTATTGTATACCTTTTCCTACTACACACTACTTCTGGCCATTCTATTTCGCATAATTAGAATGAGACCTAGCGACACAGTGAAAACATCATTGATAAGACGAGGCTAAAGAAAAGAAGTGAAGAGAATGATGGTTTTCTAAGCCTGGTAGTTCTCCTAGAAGTAGTTTGAAAAAAAAAAATTTTCGCAAAGGAGAGAAAGTTCTCGGTGAGTTATTTTACAGGTATTATTGGCAGATACCATTATGTGTAAATATGCTTCATGTGTTGCCCAATCGATCCGTCTAACCGTTCGAGCGTTCCTATAACAATGAATATAAAAGAATGAGTTGAAGTAGATTGTTGATAATAATGTAGCTGGCTGTTGCTATTCTGTACACAGTATTTAAGTAAATATTTAATGCTACTAATCGGACAACATAGACATCCTAACACATTTATTATAGAGAAGAAGTTACTGATATTTAACTAATATCATTTTTTCAAATTTAGCAAAACGTTGTTTTGTACGGAAAAAATAATATTTTTCTTAGAACATCAAAAATGTTTTTATGGTTCTTAGCTCAAAGATCGTTAAAAACATACTGAAAACGAATAAATGTAGACTTTTTTTAAATGTTTCGTGCAACAAACTAACTTTTTAAAATTTGCAGTAAAACTAAAAAAAACTGTATTACCCAATATTTTAAACAAATATTATTTTAACAAGTTAGAAGTCAATATTTTTATGCTTTTAACATAGTATATTATCCTACTAAGTTATAAAAAAGCTCAATCATTTATTCTTTGTGTAATATTTTATGAACGTCATAATACCAGCTATAAAGATTAAATTCTGAATTGGTTTGTTGAACTGCAAAAGTTTAATAACTTCTCATCCTGACACATTTCATCTGAAACTTTAAAAAAGTGGCAAACCTCGTCTTTTTGTTCTAATTTTGTTCGCCAGAACTATTATTCGCTGCAAGTGAGATAGAATATAACTAGATCAGTAGGTTCCATTTCCTTTTGTAACTTTGTTGTCCAAATCGAATTATACTTAACTCCCCTCAGAAATTTCAAAGACGTTCTCAATTACTTTCTACGATGTGCCATTTGCTATCTATACCTACAACTATGAGAGGGAAACTTAAATTTTATACGTGATTTAAGTTGGTTGGAAAATTAAGTCAATATAAATACCGTCTGGAAGAATATTAAATGTCGTGCTGGTGGTGGTAGTAGGTATTGTGTGGCACATTTGATAAAAAGAGCTAATGGAATTGGTTTTGCGGAGTTTGAAATTGAAACGTTTCTTTGGAATCTTGACTAGTTGCGCTATATTAAATTTATAGAAGAGAAAGAAGTTGGTGAGCGAGACCGCATTTCTTCAATTTAATAAATTACATTTAAAAAAGCACATAAAAAACGAAACAATTAAATTGATTTGAAAAGACAAAGTCGTTGAAAAAAAGTAAAAATGATGTTTTTAGCAAAAGCACATAATTATAATTTTACACAAATGATGTAAACATTGAACTATTGCATTTAGCAGCTCTCACAAAGCCAACCTCACCTAAAAAACATTAACTAAAAGAACACACTTTTTCTAAAAAAAACTGTTTTTATAAAGTTTGACAGTTTTGAGATTCTTAAACATTGTATTTCTTTCAATTAATATAAAATTGTAATCTCTAAAACAGTTTTATAATTTCCTCAGACAAGTTATAAAATTTTGAGATTTTAAATTAATTGCATTTCATATTCTTTATTTTCTCTTTCCACAAGTTTTATAGTACAATTAAAAAAAATTGTTTATAAATTAATTCAAAACAATCTTAAATTAATATTTTTTTTCAGTTCTGCTGAATTATTGTACCTTGAATTATTTTATGTTTGTATATTATGTTTTTCAAAATTAAACTTATCTATGTGTGAAAAAATGTCAAATCTGAAATCTTTGTTTCACTCAACTGCAAGTATGTGTTTATAATATTTGCCCTAAAGCTCAAAAAAAAAATTGTATTCAAAAACAGATTAAAACTAATAAAAATAATTTTTTGTAATAGTCAGTAAATTTGTCAGTAGAAGCCTGGTCAGTAAAACCCAAAATAAGGTATTAAAAAGAATTTTTTTTTGAGCGATTAAATTAATGTTCTTCTTAAGTCGCAGCTTTTTTGAGATTTGTATCTTTTTCCACAATTCCAATATATTCACGTAATTCTAGTCTCAACACTTTTTAAAAAATAAAAATAAATGTTACGACAAGTTAACTTTCTATGATAAATTACTTTCTTGGATTTGCAGTACTCATACCAACAAAGACAATAGAGTATGCATAAAGCTTCAAGAAAAATAGCGCTGTTGTGATAACAACTAGAAGACCAACCAAGTCTTTTAGTGCCTGATTAAAATGCATTCTGTCACATTGGCATCTGTCGTTGGTCGACTTTAAATAATCGAAAGTTGGAAACTTTGTTTCTCGACGTTAAGTCTAATTAAGGAACTTTTAGAAAGTGTCTTCATTCATATACTACGTATTTCATTTTCCATTCCAATTTGTCAATAGCAGTCTAAACGAATTTTAATGTTATTTTACAAATTTTTATGTGAACATTTCAAAAATGCTTTTCAAATTTTTCAAGACATGCTAAAAAGATTTTATATATCTTTATTTATGCAAATTCAAATTTTTTAGTTTTGTCTGTAACTGATAACAAATAAATAATATAGTCTAGTGAACGACATAATAAAGCAAATGTAGAAAGCAAATATAGTAAAAGAAGTAGATATTATATTCTATTATATCATAGGCTTACAAAGTTATCATTTACAGATTTGGATCTATCTTTCAGTCAGCTAGTTTATTTCAAAAGTTCTCGATATTTCTTAAACTTGCATTTTGTTAATGTTTTACATAGTTACATGTTTACCCAAAGTTAATTTTGATATAATAATATTTATTGTAATTCTGTTAAGATTTTAGATCATAATTTATGTATTAAAGTTCATCCAAATAATATTTGACATTTTTTAATATTTGTTTAAATACTTGCAGATTGTGACATTTTGAATCTTTAAGTAAGTAAGTTAAAAGCGATAAAGTTTATTAAAAAATCGTTAATTAAAAGTGTAAAATTTAACGGTGCAAAGCAACCCAATAAACAGCATATTATATTCTTCTTCAAAAATGTGTTATTTGTATAAATCAACAACTTATGTATTGTGTATGTAAAATAGTATTTGCAAATCGGATTTCTTGTTAGTTTCAAAAATATTTAATCTTGAATGTAATTTGATCATTGATTATCTACCTAATAAATAGAGTATTCTAATGGCGCATGTAGCTTTTATAGCTGCTTTTTCTAGCAAAGCTCCATACATTCACAGCCATTAATGAAGCCGCCCTTGCTAACAGCCTGTGCCAGGTTAGATAAGCACCGAAAATTGATGTTAGCCAAACTGCAAGTCAACATCCCACATTTTTAATCTACCTGTTCAATTTACTCAATAATTTAACATCAGCTGACCAGGATCAGGATGAGTCTTACAAAAGTAACATTCTTCCCAGCGCAGCATTAATTATTATATCTTCATATTATAATGCCACTAAAAAAAACACATAATAAAGATAACACCCTGATAATCGTAGCTTGTTTTGTTTTTTCTCCAGCTTTTTCATTTTCCTAAATATTAAACTTCGTGTTAACACGCCTATTAAACCTCAAATGTGACAAGAATAAACTCGTAAATTCTTACATTAAAATTTAAATTAGTTGCTTCAAGCAAATTATATCAGGCTGTCTTGTTAACGTTAACAGAAAAAACAAAAATTGACCAATTATTACAACACAAAGGGATTAACTTTTTCAAATCTCACAGAAAATTTAAGCAAATCAATAAGAAAAAGATATTTTGACAAGAAAATTATTACCCCTCAAGAATTTAAGGTTTTCCTATAATTCTTTCATGTACTGTTCACAAAATCGGACTTTATAATTTGTTCTTGCATGCGAGTGACTATCGGGATATATACAGATTTATACAAAATTTAAAATATAAAATTGATCTTAATTTTGATTATCATTTAAAATTGAAATTTGAATTTAGACACATGAGCGAATTTACTTTACAACTTAGTTAATCTTAACCTATCTTAATCTTAGCGACTCACTGAAATACGAGATAAAAGCTTCTTATCATATATAAATAAATAGAGCTCTTGTTTTAAATAAAATTGTTGCAGCAGGTTCCAAATTATTTACTTTATTTTCTATTTCAAAACATCTTATTTGCATTTGACGTTCACATTTTTGTTAAATAAATAATCTATAGTTCAAACAAAACTTTTTCTTTGATCATTATTGGTAAATCATAAAATCTATCAATTTTATCAGCTAATAACTAAGATTTAATGTGTTCGTGCTTTTTTATTGGAGAAATAAAATTAGATCAATATTAATGTGCAATGTGCATCAGACTTGCTGTGACATTGTGAATAAAGCTTTAACTTTGAAACCAAAATGTGAACAGCAGGTTATTGTCAACTTCGTCTGACAGGCGACAGCTAGCCTTGAAAATTTTTAAATGATGTGCTAAACACCATTAAAATTTCTTTTAAAATCATTAATTAGACTCAATAATAATTAATCAATCTCGGTAGGTGCATTTTAACATGATTTTAGTAGTTTATAAAAATTTAGATTAACAACGAAATATTATTACATTACATTATAACTCTTACTGTTTTAACAATTGATTTCTTTGATCTCATCATCTATTATTAGCATTAGTATAATTTTTTCACCACTGCTAGGCTTCGATTCTACGTTTGTCTTTAGGTTCAATGATATGATCATAACCTTCTGCTTTTAGGACTTCATTCTTTTAATAAGTCAAATCACAAGCTGAATGAGGTTTTTTCAACAATCAAAGTTGTTTTTTTTTGTGAAAGAAGGTCTACCGAATGTATAGTATGATTCTTCAGCTAATTTTGTATATCATGTTTTTTCGATAAAGTTGTTAATGAATTCGAAAGACTATAGAAACCAAATACACTCATATAATTCACTAACACTGTTAGAATTTTTAAAGCCTCTCCCCCCACTTTAAAACAGCAAAAAATTGCTTGAAATACTTCAGCGGTCAAATTAGACATTTGCAACAAAATTGCAATTCTCCAGAATCATGAAACTATAAAATATCGAACATTGCAAATAAATTTAAAAACTATGTAATCACCGTCTACTCAAAAAAAATCAGATAAAAAGCCAGATAGTTCCTAAAACAATTCTTTATTAGTAATGGCAAATATTAAACAACACAGCTTAGAACGCTAACACTTCAGCCAACGAGAATTGAAATTTTCAAAGCGACGCTAATGCACATAAATAATGAACAAGATTTAACAGAAATGTAACATCGAATGTAACATCAAGCAAAATATTTCTACAAACAATTAGTTTTAAAGTTAGCTCAATCTTTCATGGAGAAAAGCATTTGGTTTAACAATCCAAGAAATCATAATTGTCTTTGCTACTACACAATAATAATATGTAAAACCAGTTTTGTCATCTACTTGTCCGGAGGGTAGACACCAAAGAAATTTATCTTTTACAAAGTAATTTTTTTACACAAGAAATTTATCTTTTACAAAGTAGTTGTTTTAAACAACCCGCAACTTTGATGTAGTTTGTTCCAGATCAAAGCGCGGTTTTATAGCTAGGTTTTCATTAAGTAGAGTCAGATTACCAAAGACAGAATTTGTTTGAATAGCGTTACACCCCAGACAAAAAAAATCATATAGCGGCCACAATACTTGTCCACCCCATTTAGAAAGAGCCAAGTGGAAACTGTCAAAGGATTTGATGAAATCGGCTTTCAATTAAGCACTGTATCCAGCAATATTACTAATGGACATTTCTGTCAATTAACAGCGACATTATCTCTTCACATTTGAATAAATGGTGTTTGATGATGTTCCGGCAGCAACTCCCTTAGAAAAAGACCGCTGTGTGTTTTATATGAAAACATGTTGGTTGATCATGATATCTTTGTATACACTCAAAATTACCATGTTTTCAATCTTCCTGGCAGAGGTGCAGCTTATCCAACAACTTTTCTCAAAGACACAAAACAGCATAATCTTCTTTCATCACGTTGACTCATCACCAGTCCTTTATTTTTCCTATTTTATTTGAAAACGGTGTTGTGTGTCAAAAAACGGAAATGACGTTTATTGGACTTACTTTTAAGGGAAACAACATTAGCAATCAAAAGTGACAGCTTGGTTAAAAATGCATATCTGCCCTTGTTTTATTCTTTCTGCAAAGCGAATGTTAAACAGGCAGGCGTGGTCTTTAAATTTTAAATCGATGTGAACGTTGATTTTGCAGAAACGCTTTAAGGATATGTCACGTAGCATTTTGAAGTGTCAAGAAGTACCTCCAAATATTGTTTAATACTATAAAATGTTACTATTTAAGAACATTTTTATACAATCTAGAAAAGAGGCATTATAGACTACTGTAGTACATAAAAAAAATAAAGTTTAATAATTTTGGTTAAAAAATTCAGTTTATAATTAAATTACACGCTACCTAATACATTTTATCCCCCTATCATCCTTTTTCGTATTTAATAAAAAAGTCACTGTTATCCGCCTCAAAATTTCTAAAAACTTTGGCTATAATGCAAAAAAAAATCCTTATATTAATTAATCAGTATTGGTTGTAATTAGAAAAGTATAGATGTAGAGTTTATCAGCTTTCCGACATTTCACAACAACACTTTTTGAATGAGTCGCAATAGACATTTATATTTATAAAAATTTGAGAAACCCATCACAATAAATCAACAATAAATCTTTTAAAATCAAATCATTGTTGCGTCTATCAAACAAATCATCCAACAGTCAAAATCGAAATAAGCAAAAAAGTCTGTCACACTTACACCTAAACAGCTGCATTGAAAATCTACGTAATAGAAATAAGAAAATAAAGCAAATTCACAAAACAAATCATTGCCATTCGTCAAAATATATAGTTTTTGCATATATCTAATTAAGCCTGTTTCTGTTGTTTTGTGCTTTTTGCTAGATTTAGGTATTTTATGATTTTTAGATAATTATTGCATAATTATAAGGAATATTATTAATGTACTTGTAATAAGACGTTACATTGTTCCACAAATGTGTTTGAAGCACGAAGAGTGCAAAAAAGAGTATTTTAATAAAGAGGGTGTGACAATTAATAATACGCCGTCTTACTGAAGAAGGATAATATTATATTTTTTATGTTTCAGTTTATTTTTATAAATATTGAGAAAGAATTATTATTATAAATTTTTATCATATGTATGCAGTTTAATTTCAGCTCGTTGTGTTGTAGTAGGAAACATACCAGACTTCCACCGAAGACGCTACGAATCAAACTCCGATACGGAAGAGTGTCTTTATAATGATTAATTACTAAAAAAAGTTGCACAACAGCTTTCATTGTGCAACTCCTTAAAGTAGTTGCACAATGAAAGCTTTTGTGCCACTACTTTCAGTATCGCAATAAACAATTTATGTATAACACCATCGCAGAAAAAAAAATTTTAAATGTATTATACCAGTTCAATATAAGCCAACTTTTGCTTATATTAAGTAAACGTATCATATATTGATTCAAAGCTGCAGAAAGCTTTTAGATAGCATTGTGAACTTTGTATTTCCTACCTATAAGCACACAAATATAATTTAATTCCATAAGCTTCAAAAAAAAAAGAGCTCTAACTGAATAGTTTAATGTAAATGTAAATCCATCAAAGCATTCTATAGTATTATTCAGAATATGACAGTATGTATAATACAGTAAAGTTAAAACCATTATAACAACAAAAAAGTTTTATAATCTCACTGTTTACTTTTGAGCTTCCGGGATACATAGACGGTTTCGATTAATCAGCAACTAATTCAAAAACTTTTCCGCCAACTTCTGCCATGTTATTATTAAATATAAGTAAAAAATTTTGAGCTGCGGAAAGATAGCATCCTTTAATAATACTTTATAACGAAAACATATTATCAAGCGCGAAAACAAAATGAAAATTTTTAAAAATGAATTTAAAACTTTCTGCAATACAAGAGCTTGATTGTTTTACATAGATTCTTTTGACTTTGATGTAGGTATTTCATATTTGATATGAAAACTGAATGCTGAAAACATCGCTGAGGAAAATTAATTACAACCATTTGGAGAATGAGGGTATATTAATTGTTTTAAAAGCTTATTTATAGGTGTTTTTTGGTACCGTAAAAAACTTTTTGTTTTTTTAATAAAAAAAACAAATATTCATCACGAGAAGGCATTAACAAGATAATTAATAAATAAAATTATATCAATTTATCAAATCTCAAAACAAAAGCAAAGCTTCAATAGATAATATACATGTATTACTAAAATAATAGATATATAAATAATCTCAATTTTTGTGTAGTACGCACCTATATATTTCAGGAAAATATCATAAAGTGTAAATAATTTTCTTATATTGTTAACTGTTTAAAACTACAAATTAAAAAAGAAAAGACAGCAGGGTTGAACAACACACAACAAAACAGATAAAAAATAAAACGGCTGACTACCCTTGCACTTGTTTATAATGTATGACAATGTAACCGACAATATATATTGCAACAATTTGCAAATCTACCAACATTTTTATAAATTTCCATAAAAAATATTAATGATCTGTCAAATTTCTTCAGAGGTATGGCCAAAATTAAATCGTCATATAAAACACACAGGCACTCAATGATAAACCCTTGTCAATTTTCTTATTATCTACTCAGTTATTTTAAATGACAGACTGGTCAACATATTGCTTTAAGCAGATAATGTCTTATATATTTTGCAAGTGTTACCAACGGAACAATAGTTAAAAACCCAAAAAAAATGTAAATTGTTACGTCGCTTCCAAAAAAAAAAAATTATTAAGATGTCACCTAAAATCAATATATGACTATTAGAGCAGTATATTAGAAGAGTGCTAATTCCAAATTTGAGCAGTAATAAAAAATGTGCTGAAAAATCCTGCTGGTGAATAAAAAGTATAACCGAATAATAATTACCGCGCCAAGCTTGTAAACGTGTCTATTTAATATAAATATCTCAGCAAGCTCCTCATATTGTAGCTGTTTAGAAAAATCAAAAGACGAAGAAAACAATTACTAGTAAGGTCAAAATACCGATTTAGAATCCTAAAAAAACTTAACGTAATATTCCTGGTGGAAATATCAAAAGCTTTTGTCAAAAAATAACAAACACAGTTATACATAATTATGTCTTCTTTAACTCCAAAAATTAAATTTGTTATTAAATGCTAAATTGATAAAATAATCTTGAATCAAGCCACTTTGAAGAAATATAGCAATCTTAAAACATGTTCTAATTTTATGTGACAATGTTTCACTCTTTTGTATAAATTTAATTTATATACATAAAATATTAAGTAAATCTATAGTAAGTTTACTTTGCGGTTTATTGAAATTTTTGAAATCAGTTCAATAACAAATAAGTAGTTCATATGTGGGATTTTAAGTATTGACATATTTTCTCAAGTTCTGATGTTGAATGTTTTGGTTAATTTACCTTTGACTCACTTGTTGGTCAAAGATAATTCAAAGATAATTGATAAATTGATTCCATTGTCATTTAGAGTAAAGATATTGTAAAAATTAATATGATAATTACATACCTTCCACATGGTAGATAGATGAAAACTGCAACAAAAAAGAACTAAAATTAGTTGACAGTAACAATTGACAGGTTTCTGACGATAAACAAAATATCAACATATTCATCGTTTTGAGCACAAAGATTGATATTTTCTTTGTTCTTGAATAAAAAATGTGCGTTATTCTTTATATATGAAGCAAACACAGCTAAAGAAAAAAGCAAATATATGCTGGATGTCACTTTCTACTTGCAAACTTAAAATTTAAATGACGCACGTAAGCAAGAGTTATAATTTCACTTCAGTACACACAAGAAAAACCAAGAGCAAATCAAATAAAATTTCCACTTGAAATATTATCAGCTATTCACGTCAGGTAACGTTTGCTAAATTTTAAAATATAACGCCAGAGTTTTGAACGCAAAAATGTGAGTAAAATACGATTTATAAGATATGATTTGTTGCTTCGGTTCCTTTTTGGTCTTTTTCATTAATTCTGAAATTCAATGTCGAATAATTAATGTTTGTGGCTATACAACAGTATTCAATTTTGATGTTTGAGGATTTAAGCTATTCATCGTTTCAATCACCGTTATTAGGTATGTTGTTTTTTGAAAGTTTGCTGAAAACCAAAAGATGTCTTTATTTGACGTAAGATATAGAGAAATTTTGAGATAAATTTTAATTTTGTGCTTTCTATAGACGAATTGCCTGAAACTTTAATAATATTCATCAGATGTAGAGAAAACGTTAATAATATAAGCTGATTAAGTCAACTGAAATTAGTAATGAATAAATGTTGATAAGCGTATATCAAGCCAAAAACATCGTGTAACTCAAAAAAAAACTTTAACAAATATTAGAGTTTATAATGGACCAACCTATATTTTCCCTTCGTACTTTCCCTGTCAATTTTCATTAATTTCGACACCCTTTTGCAACAATTTTTTACCGTAATCGATACAAAAACAGATGTCTAAAATTACATAAATGTTTGAATTATTACTAATTGCCACGATCATAATAGTTTTTAACGACATGGGATGAAACTATCAATGTCACAATTAAGATTTCGCATAAAGTTCTATTTTAATAGAACTTTATAGATATATAGATTCTTTTTAGTTTTTTATAAATGTTTTGAACTACATTATCTGGAAAATTACTATAAAATTTTACCGAAAATGTAGTTCAAAACATTTATAAAAAACTAAAAAGAATTTGCATTTTAAGGAACATTTATGAAAAATATCTATAGAAAAAAGTCTGCAAAAGTTCATATTCGCAAAACTTAATTCTGACATTGACAATTGGCGAAATAAAACCGCATAATTTTAAACGTTTCTAAAAATAGTGATTAGTTAGGACGGAAAGAGGCAAGACAGTGGATCCCAAAGCATTATAAAAAATGTCTGTAACTAACAACTGGAATGTTATTGAATTTATTAAAACTTAAAAAATCACCCGCTATTAAAATTTAAAAATTTAGCTTTGCATATTGAAAAGTTGCACTTCTGTAAAAGTACAGCTAAAATGTTTGTTTAAAGCAAAGTGAAAATATTTGTCCCTCCCTTCACTGTGTATTTACTTGTATTTGGAACATTTCAACACTAATTGGATTTGATTGGAATGGTTTCAATTTGTGAAAACATTAACAATGCTCTAGTTTCATTTTGTTAAATGCTTTTCGGTCGGGAATAAGGCTCTCGTTTAGAACTTTATCAAACAGCCGATCTTTTGTCGGTGGAGTAATGCTCAAAATCAACCAACTCTTTAAAATGATTGTACTGAATTGCTCGTGGAGATTGTTAGAATGTAAGTACATATTTGAAAACGTTTCTAACCAACTCCTCAAAAAAATCCAACAATTATATTAAACGGACCTAAATAATCCATTTTATTTGGACGAATTTTCAGCGAGAACTTTACGATCGTCAAAATTTGCTCTTTGAAAGGGTGGTTGAAAAGTGGCTAATTTATTGCTTTCTATCCCGGAACGTAAAATAAATCTGCAAAAGTGGTTAAAAAGGGTGGGATAGATGCCATTAAACTATACTATATTATCGTATAAAAGGAAAAGGCCTAAGATACGATATTTATTTCTGTAATTTTCTATTCGATACGTGTTTCTACTGCTCTCTACGGATGTATTATAGCGGAACTGACCAATTTTGAAACGTGCTATTTCCCACAGACATTTCTCTCGTTGATATAAATAATGGATTAAATTTAGCAAATCCAATAGCAACTTAAACCACTACGATGTGTATAAATGAAACATATCTAAAACAAAAATCAATCTAAATAAGGCTTTTGTGAATCAAAAATTGTACAAACCAAACGTCTTCAGAATAAGCCCAGTTTAATGTTGCTCATAAAATTAAGAAAATTTGTTACCTGGATGTTTATCGTGTATTATTGATTATACGTAATGAAACGAAAAACTTGTGAAGAATTTTTGAGTGTTTACCCCGGTTTTTACAATATATATATATATATATATATATATATATATATTCCTTTAGTCATATTAATATATAAATATCTACCAATGCTTTTTCCATAGGAAACAGTAACGAGTTGTAACTTTTTTCAATAACGACACATGCAAGGTTTTCTTTCCAATGTCTCATAAAGATTCTATGTACGTTGTCCTCAAAATTTACCAAATGCATGAAACATTTTTAAACGATATATGGGAAGAAATCATATATAAGTATTATGAAAAATTTAAATTATTTATAATAAACTACCCTTCTAATTTTAAAAGATTTTGTGACCAAAGTAAAACCCTTTTTTTGGTTTTTAATAAAATCAGAAATTCTGCTGTTAGTAAATTTTTTGCGGCAATTGGGCAGTTTTATATTCAGTTCAATATATAGCTTTATCAACATGTGGCATATTTTGAATCAAGTGGTTTGTGTACAGTCACTTGAAATGTCTTGCAGTGATAACAACATAAGCTTTTTAACGCTGTCCCTAATCTTGCACACCAATTTTAATTTTTAAGTTTACTTCTAACGGGGGTAGTTAGGTAAAGTTTGAAATAATAAATTAGAGTAATGGGTTTACATTTTCAACAGATTTTCCTTTATTTAATAAAAAGTATTTCTCACTTCTAATATCATTGTTAGTAGTCATCACTCAGTATAAAGTTTTCCGTTTTTATAAAGACGTTTAAAACTCAAAAGATGGTAATTAAACTTTTTATAGACTTTAATATTGGTTTAGTCAGATTATCATGAATTGCATGTGGTGTTTAACGAACTAAGATACAAAAGAAACTGCTGCTTTTACATTCAGACAACATTAACATTTTGAACAAAAGCTCTAGTCTGTATTTTACACTAAACCATATCCACAAAGCCTGTACTTAATAAAAAAACATTGAAACAACTCACAAAAGAAAATCCCGTCTCAAACTTTTTTCTTGTTCCCTAATTTCTGTGTTATTTCCTTATAAACCAAAACTGAACAATTCGTTTTTATGAGAGCACACACTGTTACTTAAGACCATTTCAGACACCTTTCACACTTGTTTTGGTCAGTGTGTGTATTATTATTATAGAGGAAATTTGGGATTTAGGCAGTAATTTCCACTTTAGGGAAATGGTTCGAATTATACACGGTCGGTAGCAGTAACAGAAACTAGGGTAAATTATCTTTCTAAATGCCTTAGATCAAAGAAATTACATATTATATACACTAAACATTAAGATAATGATACTGCTTAGGGTTGTTTCTCATTAAGGTACACTCACAACTCACATTATCTGAGAGATCTCCCATCACTAGCTTATTTGACAATATTAGAATTATTTAAAATTCTTAAATTTCATTATTTGTTGACGTCGTAACCAATGATCTAATTTTGTTTTTATTATACATAAAAGATTATCAAAAGGTTAGTTTTAACACAAAATACAAACACATACTTTCAACATAATAATGGTACAAACTTTTTCATTTTAAAATAAGCGACATTTATTAAAAGCTACCCTGCATCAAACATTTGAAAAAAAAAATTTCCTACATGTTGTGATTCTTTTATAGGTTATGCTCTAAATTGCAAATGTCAAGGTTAATAGAACAGAAATCGCTTGTTTTACCATATTACGGAAAGAGCAAGCACTTGAGAAAATATAGACCTAAACTTGTTACTGCAAACTCATTCAAATGTGAGTCTATTGCGATTTGCTGATGGGTTCCAATAAAAACAAAACATGTCCAAGTTTACAGATGTAGTTCGAATAAATTTGCATTAAAGGTTTTAATTACATTTTTAGCAAAAAAAATGATAAGATTGACAAATTTATAGTTATTGTATTGTTAATTTACCTTTTTTTAAACCAACTATAATTTTATAATAAACTTTAACTACAACCACTGTAATCTAAAATTTCTTACTATGTTTTGTCTCAAGTATATTCTCTAACTGCCATTTTTTTCAACTTTAACTTCTTTCAACTGTTTTTAATCCCTATATTATTTCTAAGGCTCCAAATCCGACGATAAGTTTCGATCTTTTCTTTATATTTTATGCAGTTAATGCAGTTTTTATAACGCATGCCACAATGCCACAAAAAATAGATAAATTGATCATTTGGAAAAAGTGTGAAAACAATAATATTCCCACAAACAATACGTTTGCAAAAAAAATTGAAAAAAATGCGTCTTGTGCCTAGCTTCCTTCGACAGAATTTAGCTTTTAATTTATTTATTTCATTAATTTAAACCAATTGCTTTTTAGCTCAATTTAGTTGCCCATGTCAATTAAATATATATTATTGGAAATAATCTAAAAACTACTATTCAGCTCTTGATTCAATTTATAGGACACCACACAACGATCAAAATTGATTACCTAAAAAAATTTTTAAGTAACACAAAAAAAATATGAACGAATTGAGAACTTTTACATTTTTTACAGCCGGCTGCAAAACCAATTAAATCTTCTTAGTTAATAAACAAAAAAACTTAATTTAATCGTTAGTTTGCACCTATTTATCCATCCCCTTTTGCTTGATTTTAATTTAACCTATAATTTTGAGAAAGCTACTTATGCCATGACGCACTAAAGCTCAATTCAGCATACATTAAAAAATTTAGTGTATTGTATTTTTAACAGTAAAATTCAAAAATTGTTGTTTACCAAAATATGAATATTCCCATGATAGTTTACCAGCTCACTTCAAAAAGAATTATATATACACTAAATTTATTTATATAAAAAATCTAAAAAGTTTCCTGTCTCAATTTCTATTTTTTGAATCAAGTTATTTGTACGCAACATTATAAACAAAAACTATTAAGCAATATACAATTTAAAAAAAAACTGCGCCTAAAGGTTGCTATCTCTCTTGACGTAAATTTCGTGTTAAATTTCTTAGCACTAACATCTAATTTAATTTTTGTTGCGGCTGTCTCACGATTTCATATTTTGTGCGAGAGTAAAAAAAATGTAGATCAGGCAATTTAGATTTAGACCGTGCGGCAAATATGGAGACGAGAGTCTCTTTTTCAGAAGAAAACAATTTAATCAAGCTCTCTATCCATCAGGGGCAAGAACGAAAGAAAAGCACCAACTGGAAAGTTAATATTTGTTTATCCTCTGCCTTGTTTTAATTATTCAGCTGCAGAAGAACGAACCAGTTCAGAATACTAAAACTACAAAACGAACTGTCGCCGGTTTAAATTACAAATTTTGTTTGTTTAAAGGCATCAAGGGTACCGATAAAATGTAAAGTTTCAGGAATAACACCTTAGAGACAGAACTAACACAAACTTTTGTCGCCCTTCTAGCTCTAATTTAAATTTAGCAGTAACAAAATCTGCACACATGAAAAATAAAGACGGTAAGCTTTAAATATACGCTGTGTAAGTGAACGCACAGTGGTTTTAATAATCAATGCTTTTATACATCAGCTTGACTACTTTGTTTATTTGACAAATAAGAACATAAAGCATTGCTCATTATAATTTTCTCATTTAAAATAGTAAAATAAAAAATCCGTCGCATTTTTGGTCTACACACTAAGAATCAACTTTTGTCTGGAGAAAATATCTCCATATACATTAAATTATATCACTTTTAACAATTCAAATAGCGTAAGTACTATGTTGCAAGCAATTGGACCAAAAGAATGAACAAAAACTAATTATGTGCAACTGACGAGAGCTGACAAGCCAAAACCGGTACTAGAACAAGATGACTTTGCCAAGATGATTTTTGTCAATTTTTTCGAAGACTATTTGACTTAACAAAGTCTACTACAGTTATCAGTTCACATCCTTTACGTTTATTAATTATAAATTATAATTTAGATATGCTAATGTGATTATCAAATGTCGAAGACTGTAATCATTAAATCGTTTTTGTTACATTATTTAAGCTTTTAAATTAAAACTGTGTATTTGATGTTCAGATTTAAAAAACTCAATTTACCTTATCCTTAAATAAATCTTCATAATAAAAATAACAACACTTAATAAAGAAAGGCCTATATACATATAAAATTTAGCTATTGGGTGAATGAAAGATCAAAGTATACCTAAATATTTGTTCAAAATTAGAGCTTAAATAAACTTGTAAATGCTAAATTTTCCGCTGTTTAGCATTAACACAAACAATTTCATTGAGCTGTAAATAATTAAATATTATTTATTCTACGGTTGCAACGTCAGATAATAAAGTTAATTCTAAAATTGCCAAATCACTTTATTTCTATCCAATTTTATGCAAAACATAATATATCCTTGCTAGTTTGAAAGCCAACTAATTTATCACAAAATAGTTGCAATACAGACAATTGTAACCAAAACCGAAAATTTATGCTTCCAGCAAGCTGCTTCCAGCTTATATCACTTATTTTTATGAATGTCAACCAAGTTGTAGATTTATATAGAACATTAATAATAAAAAAGCTGTTCTATACTTCCGCAGAAAACTTGGGTGATTCTTCAGGTCAAAACTATATGTTTAAATTCGCTAACAAAAATATACAAATAATATTTTGAAAACTCAACTCAAACTACCGAAACTCAAAGCGAGAGTTCAGCCGGACATCGAGGCCAATTCACATTTGTGTACCAATCACAATAGTTCGATTTTCCCCTTTTTATAGCCCTTCCGACATTCACTCGAATAAACCGGGAAATAAATAGGAGAAATTCCTTGCATTCTTCGAAAAGAAAAGCGTGTTTTATGGTAGCGACATCTGCTGAAAAACCTGCGCCCCGATTATTTTTCCGGGGGAGAGTTAATTATGGAGAAATACGCAATAGATTGATCTTGTGGAAAAGTATATGGTAATTTTTTCTATCAAAATTGCTTGCGTGTATATAGAATATTATTCCCGGTAGACTAGCACACCTTTTCGATAGCTAAAGTTGGTTTAACACATTCAAGTATGTAAATTGAATAAGAAAGTAAAAAAAAGATCGTAACAGATCGTCCAAACATTCTGATCTAGAAACATCTACTTACTGCCTTTATAAAAATCATTACTTACAGTGCTCCCGTTAAAAGATAAGTTGAAATATCATTTCAGTTTATCACCAATTGATCCCCACCTTGAATGTCAATAAATATAAAGCGTACAAGTGTGAGTGTAAAAGTACGTTTTATTTCTGTCTAGTGGGTTATATTGTCGCTTGTTTTTAACATTCACTGTTTGTCTTGTCTTTCTTTCCCTCTAAGCGGATGTATTGTCGCTTGTTTTCATTGTCTTGTCTACCCATCAGTAGTCTTTCCCACTCCAACATCCACTCGCACCTATATAACACATCTTCATCATCTGACATTTGTCACATGTTTCATTGTTCTTGAACCTAAACATTGCCTCCTTTATTTTCACTTTCTTCCTTTTTGAATATACAAAAAAAAACACATTTTTTGTGTAATTATGTAATTTTTATTTAATCTAGAGCGATTCCTTTTGATTTTTAAATTGAAGAGTTAAAAAATTATTTACTAACTAATTCAATCACTTATCCATAAAAAGTATTAATAATCACACGTTATTATGTAACTCATGTAAAGTCATAAACCAAATGCTTAGAAGCCAAAGCTATGCCAAAATATTGCTTAAAAGCCGATTTTAACAAAAGATACCAAATCAACATTTAGAAGTATCAACTTTAAATATAAAGTCAGGTAGCTCTGTTATTACAGCAAATCGAAAATTAAAGTAGATGTTTTATTGAGTGAAAACAAAATTACTATTTTACGCCTAAACAACGCTTCCAAATAGATCTATTCCATACTTTCAACTAATGTTAATGTAAGATAGCCGCCGAGCAAATAGAAGTATAAAGTTTACAGTACAAAAGCAATTTGCACTAATTAAGCCTGATTGCATTTAATGCACATTATGCGAATTAGTAATTTCGTTTTGCTGTAAAATATGCACAACAAAATTAACCAGATAAGGGTGAATGGTTCAGAATTATTTTACGGGGTTCGACTGTATATGTTATACTATTTTAAGATTTACGGTTTGTTTTATATAGCTCATAAAAAAGTTACGATTGGAGAATCAGGGAAAACGATTCGTTGCAGTTAGATTTAGGAAATTTAATATTTATTCAAAAAAAAAACAACAAAATTTGTATTATCACCACTACAATAAAAATGTAATCATTTATATATACACTAAAAAAGTTTTCATTTAAATTTAAATTCACAGCGCCCATATATGCTTCAGAAGCAGATGTGGTAAAATAATACCGGAAGATATATGACAACTTGCAGGCCCTTTTTGTATGTGGTCATGTTACGTCCTCTAACGACTAATTTCATGTTTTTATGATGCATCATGTGTGCAACTTCCGTTGAAGATAATATATGTTTTTTATTTAATTAAGCCACATTCAGGCATTTATATCTCGGCAGCTTTGCTTACATTTTCAAGTTTAAATTAAGCAATTGTCACAAATGCTGCCCACATTTAATTTTAACGCTCTGCTGAAATATGATTAAAATACCCACATTTATAGAATAAAAATTCTAACCATGTAAAAATTTACAGCAAAGCTGTAATTATGACAAAGGTACATTAAAATTTTATTTTCAAAAACTCCCCATGAAAAAAAAGCCACAATTAATTCACGTATTTGTTGAAATTTAAGACATAAAGCTAAATACAGATTAAAGAATGGTTGCCAGCTTTCTAATTTTAGAACATGATTGTACAGTAAGCAACGTACAAATAGTATAATTAGAAAAACTACCATAAATGTGTCCTAAATGTACTAAATTCAGCAACAGGAACACCATTATGAGTGGTCATGTATGACTTTAAGAATCAAGATGAGAGAAGCTGATGTACTGGAACTGGATACATTTTCGAACATTAAAAGTCTTTTGTGTATCATGTTGATAATTGCATCAATAATTTCTTCAATTATAATCTATATTCCTATAAAATAAATAAATTGCTAGCACGCTATCAAGCCGTTTTAACCTTTCGTTAGGCAAAAATCTTTTAAAAAGTTTAGCTAATTAATGTATTTAATACACAACTATTAATTTCAGAATCGCTTATATGTAAATCATGTCTAAAATCTTATTTCTGTACAAGTACAATTGCTAATTCAGCAACAAGAAAAAACAAAACTATTTTTCAACTACAAACAACATACCGTATCTAATGTTCTAATTATTTTTTTTTATTAGCAACAATTATGCATTTTCAGTAAAGTTTATACTCTAATAAATACAATCAATAATAGTTTAACAGCTTCTAATCACATAATCTAAATTATCTAACATGAGCAAAAACATTAAAATTAACTAGAAAAGTTGCTACACCTCATCTTTGATGTAAGTCGAATAATAAAACTTAAATGTTTCACATCTTCCTTTTAAGTTATTGTCAATCAATGTGCATCTTTGTAGTACAACTTTTCATAATTTTGAAACATACAAAAAAACACAAATGAATATTGATGAACACTGTTACACTGTTCATAATGTTATGATTAAAAGAAATAATAGGACTATAACTATATATGCAACTATATTTTAGTTGCACCCGTCATCAGACTGAAATAAAAAAAATCCATTAGAAAGTTGCTAGCCAGGGTTCTTGCACATTGGGGCTGGAAAAATATGTGAATTATATATACATAAATAAAAAATACATAATTATACTTCTTTCTTCTCTGATTCACTTGTTCAACTTAAGTCTAGAACGTTCCCTGACTGTCTACGACAAACGATTAAAGCGTCTCTTTATAAGAAAGGATGTAAAACATTTTTCAAGCTGTAAATCCATCTTCATAGAAAATTTTTGACAGAAGTTGTTAATAAACAATTGGTTTAGTATTTAGATGACAATCATCTAATTCCTTATTAAAAAAAAAAGTCTTTTTTCAAACCCACAGGCGCTGTGAGTTGGAAAAAATCTTTCCTTCAAGTACGCTGAGGCAAATAAAGATCATTATTATAATAAAAACCTAATTTACACTTTTATACAAAAATCAAGACAATTTTTAGTTTTGCACCATCCTTTAGTGATAAGACATCATGTCTAAAACATTCTGTATAAGTTTTTATTGTAACAATTAATAAGATCATTAAAACAACATAACAAAGTACACGTAAAAACATGTCTCAGCTAGCATATTGCAAAATATATTCCTTCTAATTCAAGGCAATAAATTCTTATTGTTGTTATAAATTATATGTCGCTATAAATTAGGTCTTTTAGCCCGACAAACTTTGAAATAAAATGTTAAAAAAATGTATGTGACAGTACCTATCTGTTAGAGATTTGTTCATGTGAAAATAAGATTTATTTAATTTATCAAGATACCATTTTGATCATACTTTTATGTTGTAAAATCGTTTCTAAAATACTGTTTAGAAAAACAGTGCTGGGCATTTAAAAAGTATTGTGAAGGGTACTCGGCAAACAACTGAATATATTTTGAGCCAAAAATACCGGAGACGTAGAAACATCAGTTGTATAATTTTCATAATATTAATTGCAAAACCTTTTCTTATTTTTGAAATCCTCTATTTTCTGGTAAAAAGTCTGGCTAGGTGTTATTACTCGCAAAACTTGTCTATTGTTCCGTTAAAATTTATAGTCTTACGCAAATATATGGATATTATATGCAGGGTTAGAATCTACAACACCTTTCCCGACATAATTCACATTACAAGCGCCCTAATTTCTAGTTACTCACCGGAAATTTCTAGATATTTCATTTTCTAATTATTAACCTGTCATTGGAAAAAAACTGTAAATCTTCACAAAGCAATCAATAAAACATTCAATTTAATATAAAGAGATAGGCTAAAATAAACGCGTAATTAATATTTAACAATGAATCTATTCGATAGCTTCAATAATTTTCCGATTAATTGTTTATTTATGCATGTTTAAAGGGTTGCTACATGAATGAATGGTATACCTATGACGTGTATTCATTAATTATAGAAGAGTTTTTTTTAGCTAAATCGTTAATAAATCCACGTGTGCTATTCATGGAGGGTTATGTCTTTAAATAAGTGTCGCGTCGCTTAGTCTGGCTTGAAATTATAAAAAACTAATGAGAGAATTTTTGAATGTCAAAAATAAGGTCAACTATGCGTAATTGAAAATCAATATATAGGCTAATGTAACTCTGTAAAAGCTCCTCATAAACAATTGCAAGGAAAAACGAGTCATATTTTAATTTTTTAGAATGTTTACTCGCCAATTGGTTGAATTATGTGCAGTCCCTTGACTTTAGAGTTGCCATCATTTAAAAAAATCAGATTCTCTAGGTAATCTTGCTGATGTTCAATGGTAAAATAAATGTTTCTTATCATAAATACAAATAATGTCAGTTTGACAATAAATTTATTAGTTAATTCACTTGTTCAATAATTATGAATATTTTTTATTTTTAAATTACAGAATTATTTTTTATTTTTGTTATTTCGGGTTTCACCTTGCAAGGTTACCACTTATCGACACCTTTTATTTTGATCGAGTCCACACTATACATGTGATAAACTACTTTACAAATCTCCACATAATAAAACTAAAGCTGTTCTTTGACATTTTAGAAGCTCTACCTACAGTTTTATGCCCTACAATAAAAACAACTGTTCCAAAAATTGGAAAAAACCCTTGTTTAGCGATAAAACGGTCAACACTGTGTTAAAATTCTACAAAAAAAATATAATAAAGCAACAGCGATTTGACAACTAATTCTCAACCTCAAATTTGATAACATAATTATAATTATTTTTTGTTCTCACATAACTTCTCTGCAACCTGGCATTAAAAACAATTGTAAACTGCTAAATTTATTTAAAAATAAAAAAAAAATTCAATTGCAATCAAATTGAGTTTAAACAAAATGCTTCTGCTAGATGTTGAACTGAGTGTTTGTAATTTTAACGTCCTCATTATGTTTTTCATATATCGTTAAAGTAACGCTATCAAATGTCGACTTGATTGTCCTTGCAAATTTATTGAAACAAAAATCTGTTCGCCTTGCCGAAGAGTTCCAATAAGAACAAAACATGTCCAAGTTTACGAATCTAGTTTGAATAAAGTTGATATGTGGTTGTTCTATTTTTTGGTAAAAACCAAAAGTATCCGTTTTACAAAAAGCGCTAACGTGATAGTTTCGTTGTCCAATCAGCGCTGCTCTTTTGTCTCAAAAATACTTTCAGAATCCATATCTGTCATTTAGTAAAGTATAATTTGTAGTAAAAAACTGGTTCTTCAACTATGACGTATAGCTTCTTTTTATTGACCAAAGTAAATAGTTCAACATTTTTCGATTGTATACACATGCATTAAATACATTTTTGATTCATAATTCTTACGTATTTGAGTAAAAACACTTATTTTACGGTGTAGAGCAATCCTACGTTTTTGTTTTTTAAACACAAGTAAAGTGATTTTAATCTTATCAATAAATTCAATTGTACTTTATTTCTAATTCAAGCAGTTTTTAGTGCAATTCTTTCATTCTAATATACTTCTTCATAACGTGACTATGTTAACTTTATTCTAGATAATTTATAACTTTATTGCAATTTAAGTTCAAAAAAATGTTGTATCTATTTCAAAAAAAATTGGTTTGCAATAAGTTCAAGAAGATAGTTTAAACATAAATAGCCTTATTTTTTTCAAAAAATATTAAAGTGTCTGTTTAAATGACAATTAAAAATGCATTACTTTTGACGGTCTGCTTTTCAAACATTGAAAGAGAACGCCTCTGGATTTGACAAAACTTGGAGTTTGTTGCTTGAGTTTGCCAGCACTGAGAAAGCTTAAATCGATGCCTAGAAGCGTTTTCCAACTTAATTGTTCTTCGCTGCTGCTATTGATACAAAGTTTTTCGTAAAGATTACGTATAAACGAAATATTGACTTAGCCCTTTATCTACCTGTATTAATTTACATACGATTTTATTGAGTTTCAGATGCGATAGGCAACGTCTTCTTCGCTTCGATAAAAACCGATTTAAAAGACAAATGTTTATGCGCTGAAAGCACGATTTCTGGCTTTATTCCATAAACATAATGCAAAAGTCGTCGAGAGTTTTCTGCTGTACTGAATGACGCTCAACAAAGAAGCACGAACGCGATAATATAGAAGAGAGACAAAATCATAAAGGAAAATATAAAAAAGCTTAATTTAAAGTTGTTGGAATCAGCTACAAAGAATTCGAAATGTAGCTAGTTAAATGTGTATAGCTCGTTGGTAAGTTGAAAGAGAATAAATAATTTAAAGCTCTTTACTCACAATGCCACTTTATCCTGTCTCATTTGATAAAAGCTCAACTTTGGACGTACATAGAAACACCATGTTTATAAACTTTTCAAAAATTCAACAATTAGGTTTAGATTAGCATCCAACACTTTATGTATTCCGTTTCATATTTTTAGTTGTAACATTTTTGTACAAAAAAAACGCTTACTCTCTAAAACGATTATTTTTCTATTTCAAGGAAAAAATCTATTTATGTAAACATTTATAATTTTATTTTGACGTAAAATAAATAATTCAATAAAAACATCTAATTTTATGTAGTCTTTTTAGAAACCTGTATTTATAGTGAAGCTATTGTATTAATTAAGTATTCTCATACAACTGCAAAAATTGCTACTTAACATTTTGAAATTCAACTAAAATTTTCATTGTTTAACAATCAATCGATCGAAAAACATCTGCAAACACCATTAGAAGATAACATATACATTTAAGCAAAAAGAAAAAAATGCCCGATAAAAATAATCAATAAATCTTTTCTAGATAAGAAAAATGATACATTTTAAAAGTTTTTTCACAGAACTTATAAATGTACAAACAACATATAAAACTAAAAATTACTTATGGTTAACGTACCAATTAGACCTCGTACCAAACGTCATTACTACTCAAATATTACAAATTCGACGTTATACATAAACAATCTGATCTTTTCTTGACTGTTTATCGCATTACTATTTTCATTTTCTTGGAAATCTGTCTTTGGTAAAGCATCTTGCACTTTAAAAGTACCTATCCACTCAGCTCAACTTTTACGCTGGTCCAACCGACTGTGCTTTTGTGAAGACCTCTTGACATTTCAGATGTTTATGTTTTGTTTTTATACACAGATTGATGAAAAATTTAAAAATACTTACAAATACTAGCAAATTAATAAAATGAAAACGAATACTTACTTCCCTTGCAAATACTATGCCAAACATTAAACTATATCAGTTCTATTAGCTCTTACTGTAAAGTGCAAAGATGCACAAAACTGCAATAAAAGAGAAGCAAGATACATCAAAAGCCATAGCATAATACTGGTTTTGAGCTCGTCAACCTTAGTCAGTTGCACATCATAACAAAACTCAGCAAAATAACCAATCTTCTTTCTCTTAGACCCAACATGTTCAAAAAATAGCATGATGCTTTTTGTAATGTGCCGTAAAACATTACTAAAAGTCAAAAAAATTCGCTTTCTTAGCAAACCAGTAAATTAAAAACCATTCCCCAGGAAATACCCTGAATATTGCGCTGTGGTGGCTGTTTAGGTTATGTATTCTGGTTTTGCACTATGTAGAGCCAATACAACAAATATAATTCCATGTTCAAAAGTAACTTTGAATTTTGACGAGAATAATTTCGAGACACTTTGCATTAAAAATTATGTACTTTTACTAAATAAATTTGTAATATACGTTACAAATTAAATAATTGACAAATAATGTCAGTTTGACCATAAAATTATTAATTAATTCACTTGTTCAATAATTATGAATATTTTTGCCGTTGCCAATCAAGTTCAAAAAATATGAGCTAGTCTGAAATTTCAATTTTAATTTTAATGCGCCGTTGAAGCAAAATTTGATCCGGAATAAGCTAAAACACCATACCATTCGACGTAACATTTTATTTACAAAATAAACTTCTTTTGAGTTTTGAGACTCGGCTTATTCTACCCCTTGTTTTAAATAGATATTTTTCTTGCCCCGTGAAATATAAGTTGCCGGTCAAAAATAGTTATTAGGTAGAAAAATACAAGAACCAAGTAGAAAATAAAAAACAAAATTACTTGGTTATTTATTTATTGTTTTAACAATAGTCATATTTTCAATGTGCAATAATGCTTTATTGTTCAGTGTCCCAGCATCCTTCCTTTCAAATATTTCATTAAATTTTTTTAATCTTTTTTTCCCATTTAACTTCCATAGACATTCGCTTTTCTTTGCTGTTACACAATTGTTGTTTTTTGCATTTTTTTAGAACATGAAACCTGTTGCTTCTATCTGTATTTTTAACACACACTCTTCTCGGACTACTTGTATCTCCACCATTCTCTCAATCCGATATTTCCAACCCGTACAACACACCATTCTTCTTCAAACTTTGAAATAGCGTTATCACCTGTTCATATCCTCTTTCAATCAGATTTTCACCTCTCTGTCTACTTAACCGGTTCCATATTTGTTCGATTTAAATTATTGTTTAATAAAAGCAAAATCAAAAAGTTTATATTGGCAAAAGCTTCGGCTTACAAAAATAAACCAAGCTTGTTGTAAAAAAAATGCTTTTTCTTGTTGTATTATAGCTTTTTATTCTTTTAATTTTCTGCTGAATTCTTTCTGTTGGAGCCTGCATTTCCAGTCCCACCACTTTTCACACATCTTGCTTTTTAAGCTGTCTTTTTTACTACAGCTTGTTTTTCTTAAGTTTCCGTTCTTGTTAAACTAGCTTTTTTAAACTTTTTTTTATATATTTTCAAAAAATTTTCCGCCTAATTCCTTTCAAGTACTTTGTTACCTCTTATTTCAATTTTTTTTTCCTAATTGTTATTGTCAGATGTGTGATTCGATCCGACTATATTTTTGTTAAACTTTCATTTTATCTATCTCCACTGTTTTTTTTTCATTTCTTATTATACATAATCAATAATCGATAAAAAAACAAATGTTTCACACCGATTTAATTAAGTATTTTAAATATTTAAAACTACTGTAAATACATTATTTATGTATTAACAGTGGAGTACAGGTTGATTTAAGATATTTTCTCTACATAATGACTGATTTTTTTTTCAAGTTTAATTATTTCTTTAATATTTCATTTCGATTCTGCCCCATCGTTGCATTAAAATACCCCTTCCACCCGAGTTCAATAGGGTGTAATACTACTTTCGAAAATTAGTTTAAAAGTAGCGCTTTAAATTATCTGTCATCCAGAAGCAAGTCGAGCTTACTTGGCAACGCTGGGTGCACATGTGTCTGATGACAGACATCAGCTGTAATGTTTTTCCAAAGAGAGCACTTTATTTCAATTTTTGTTGTGAACGTGTGCGACTTGCAACAGAGGTTAGCTCATACCAGGCAGCTAAGCTCATACATATGAAAGCAGTGACACTGACCTGACATGCTGACAGTACAGATTGGAAAAACAAGAATGCTTTGTTGAAAGATGCTGCGATGACGTAGAAAGCACTTTGACGTCACAATTACTTGGAACAACAGGAGAGCGTTGCCTATATGCAAATTTCAACATTTTTTTACTACCTCCATATGGAAAATTCAGCAGAAAAAAACATATCAGATGAATGAGAAGGTGTTGTAATATGTAAAAAAAATATAAAAATTAACTATTCTACTCAATTTTTATGTAACTTTCAACAAGCTGTAGGCAGCCACAACTTTTACAGCAGTATAGTAAATGTCTAATAAAAAAAGCTACCTTTGTACAAGAAGCCAATTAGTTTCAAAAAACTAGTTTTGCCTACCCGTTTGACAATCGATTGTAATACTCAGAAATGCTTTAAATAGAAAGCAAAAAGAAAAAAATTATTTTAAATATGGAACCAATATTATCCGGTAAAACTATTCCGTTCAAAGCGAGAGAAGAATTTAAAATTCATAAGCCCTCAATACCAAAATTAATCCTTCACAATAAAATGTTGTAGTACTTTGGACAAGCAATTACTATTCACAATTTATTGTTTGTTTGTAGTGAAAACATAGTGGAATAAAAAATATCTTTGTTTTCATATTAGCTTTTGCAGCCATATATAAAAGCTTAGCTTCTATTCATCAATATTTTAAGCTTCATTTTCCAGTTCAAATACAACTCGTAACATTGTTTATTCAATGCTAAGCATGGAGCAAAAAAACATTCTTTGTTTGATATTAAAGCTATTTATATAAATAGTTTATGAATTCACAATACAAAAAAAAAGATCCAATCTTGAGATGTTCTTAGTCATGTAGAACCAAGAGAAGATTATTGAATATTACCGGACCTAAAAAATTGCATTGTAGCAATGGAAAGCCACCATCTGATAATAATAAAAGCGTTAATTGCCTAGTTGCGTTGCATTTATGTAATTTTTTTATTATAGAAATTATAACATATTACAAAAACTGGTTCATGTTAAACTCAATAATGCTATTTTGAAGTGTATTATTCCTAAACAGGGTGTTTATATGCAGACTAAACAAGCGAAATATGCACATATATATAAATAAAAAACATTAAATATTTGATTAGGCAAAATATGCAAAAATGTACAATAATAAAAATAGCGGATTTATAGATATAACTATGCAGCTTTTTTATTTATGTTCAACCCTCCTTGTCGCGGAAGCACAGCAATTTTGCTAGATTAAAAAATCATTACGGTCTTCGACAAATAATGATAATGACAATATTATTTATCAAATAATATAAAAATTGTTAAAAAACAAGCTTTTAATTTTCAATTAGTTTAAAATCCAATTTAAGAATTGAGACAAAGACAACAAATTGTGTTTTAAACTAAATAGACTAATTTATTATTATTATTATTATTCAATATCTCCAAAATATACACACAATAAAACTTAAACCTGACCTTAATCAGTAAAAAAGTTTTATCAGATGCTTCACTGAAAAATCTCAACACATAAAATTAAAACATATATTGTACATAGAGAAACAAGTTTTTTAATAATTTTATTACTATTACATTATCTGAACAATCACCATTATGATTAGATATAATTGAGATATTATAAGTTAGTACATTATGTTTTTCCAAATTCTCCATTAAATAATTTTGACTTCTATCTGTTAATATGCACTTGTATTTTGAAAAACTGCGTTCATATTTCAATGCACTAATGAAATCAGTGTTTAATTCTAATTCAATATCATATTCCCCACTCAAAATTGAACTAGTTTTTTTCTAATATAACCTAAACTTTTTTCAAAAATAAATTTGACTTTTTTGTTAACTAATTCTTCGCTTGTTCCTGACACTTTACTAATTTTTTGACGAAATAATTTAACAGACTGAATTAAGGAAACAGAATCAATTTTCGATTTAGTTATAGTTTCAGAAACAAAATTATAATTAAGTTTAATAAACGTTAGTTCACTCTGTAAAGTTTTTTCTTGAAAATTTCTTGGCAATTAGAATTAGCCCTCAAGTCAATATCGTTTCTGAATTCTAAGATCAATTGTTTAAGCTAACCACCATAGGATAAGAGATGCCGCCTAGGGTTGGTCTAAGAAAATGCTTTGGAACATTTATATAAGTGTTTTGGAATTGTTTTCCCGTCTTTTGCGAATTTAAAAGTGAAAGTTTCCGATCACACCGAAAGACAAGAAGCCGCTATATGGTATGCGAAAAAAAATGTGTGTAAAATTCCAAAACCTTTAGAAATATGCAACAAATGAAAAAATTAATTAGCGTGAATCGCTTTCAATTTACCTAATTCGCAGATGTACCAAAAAGTTTGATTGTCATTTCAAAAATTGTTAGATAAGCAAACTTTATATAATTCGCTCTTAAATTATTACACAATTCTTCTTAAATCAGAAAAACTACAAAATTCTTTAAGACGTACACATGTTTTTTCCTTGATCTGTAAGAATATGTTATAATATTTAATTCTATTCTACAATTTTTTTTATGATTTTGAAAACAAACTTAGAATCTTGTCGTGATCGATATTTATTTCAAAATAATACTTGCATAAGTGTTCAGCTAAGTTACTGTATTTTTAAAAACGCAATTACCATATTGATTTTTTTAACTATTTGGTTCAACTTTTAATACAAGTTTTGTTTTTGTATTGAAAAATCGAAATAATATGTTGAAATATTTAAAAACGTATTTGCTGAAGTAACTTGTACGAAGTGGTACAAGGTGCTGAAATAGTACAACATAGAGTCCTGGCCAAGAACTTTTAATTATATTTTCGCATTTTTCTTCCAGAATCAATAATTCATTGGCGCGGCAAGAGGGGCTAAATCCCATAATATCCGGATAATGAGATGCATCATCTACGTAGTCTGAAAGTTATTTACCCAATATCTTATTGGAAAAGCCCTTAAAAGCATTAGCGCCAAGTCGCATGTCCAAGATCGTTATTAAGAGGGTTGGCTATAAACACATCAGCCGCCAGTATACTATTCGATTATCGGCTTCAGAAGTGCGCAAAATTGATGGAAACCAGCTGAAATAGAATATGGAAAATAATTTTATCAACGATAATGAAACAATTATCTATTCTGCCAATTGCAAAATTTCATCAATCAGCAGTTTCATTCTGCTGAAAATTCCCATCGAAATTAAATTCTTCCAGGATTTCAATTTTATAAACGCGAATCGTAAGCAAGATATGCAAATTAAAACGTAATCTAGAATATATACAACATTCTTTGCCTCTGCAATCTTACCCCTTGCTCCATTCATAAAAGCTCGAACCAACTCCAACAAATCATCACTGCCGCAATTTCAATTACGCTATCAGATGATTTTTTTAATAATAAAAAACATAACTTTTACCAAAACAATCTACAAATTGCTACATTTTGTAAATTTATAAAAATCAATTTTTTTTGTTGTTAATTATATCCATAGCCAAAGTTAAAAAAGTGTATATGTATTAAATTATAAAACTTGAAATACAATAAATATTACAATATTAACAAAAAAATATTTAAAACTAATTTCTATTGTTTATTCTCAAAATAATAGTTATTTATTATACAAGACAATAAAGAGATTGTTTATATACCAGTGAAAAAATAAAGTTTCTTAACAAAGACGAGAGTTGAAAAACAAACTTTATCGTCGGATATAATATAACATTATGTTACATAAAACAAAACTTATAAATGTTCCTATAAATATTTTCTGAATACCTTTGTTTTAAGATATTCTGAGAGAAGCTAAATCGTCGAAACCTAGATTATTATTAAATAAAAGTCAGCATAATTTGACAAAAAATTTTATATTTTTATTTATGATACAATCTTCAAAAACTGAAGATTGTCTCTTTTTCAAAAATTTAAAAAGATAAAATTCTACAATATTAACTCCGAAACATTAAACTGTTTCAGTGATAAATTAAATTAAATAAAAAAGATTTGAAAATATTTTTTTTACTTTAGCTCGTAAGTCGTAAAGTGTTTCTTTATCTACCCTTGCTATTAAAGCGCTAGTTTATCTACCAAAAGAGTTTATTATAATAACTTGATTTTATGTATGAGTTCTTACAAAAAACAGTAAACTCTAAAATAAAAAATTGGCAACTGAAAACTTATCAACTTTATATATACCCACAGATCTAAAAAAAAATCACAAGAAAACAACTGCAACAAAAAAAATATATATATGCGTAGACGTATATTATGTCATTTGGGTACGTCGGTCACATTTGCTCTAGTGGGTATGCCATTATCTAAATAAATAATGAATCTGACTTTGTCCTGTTATATTCAGAAGTTGTTTGTCAAAAGCTTTAGTTTCATATTAATGACAAACAGTAATGTTTCCCAATCAGAGCTTCACAATTTCAGCTTTAGACTATGACGCTACTTATTTTGGAATAAGCAAGAATCAAAATCATTATTAAAAGCGTTTTATGCACTTGAAATACTACTTAAAGAAGCCGTCCTGGCTTTCTTCGTCAGTTATCTACTTTATTAAACTAAAAATACCTACTAAAAAAACATCCATCTCGTAAAAATTCAATTATTGGTAAGAGTGAATCTTGACACAATCTGAATTAACAAAACCACAAACTGAATAAAATATCTTATATCGTGTACATATTTAGACAATTAACTTTTTTTTGCTTAGACTTTGTAAAAATAGATTATTCTCCAAAGATTATAAGCAGATGCTTACAAACTGAACTAGAAGGTTAAAGCTGTTTAAGTATTAAGCCGGCATCAAATATGATAAAACTTATTTTAAAATATATCTGCCAAAACAAATTAATCGATTAAGTACGAAACAAAACCCTCATCTATTAAATTAAATAAAATAAATATTTCACTAAATTTTATTATTTAGTGTTTAGTGCAATTCCCATCAACGAAATATTTGAATAACCTGAATAAAATACAATTTAAAAAATCCCGATTATTTATATGTGCTCAGCTTAATCCCTATTGAATTTAGTACATTTTTATTTCGGCGTTAAATACAAAAATTTTTGCTTTATTTGTTAATACTGCCTAGGATTAGCATATCAAAATTAATGGCTCCCATTAAACAATCGAATATTTTTCACAAAATAGAAAAAAAAACTAAAAATGACTATTACAATCAATAGCAATTGTCCAGCTAAATAGACCAAACTTGGTAAAAAAATATTGACACTTGAACTGCTACCAATCAATAAGAAATAATAGTAACTCATACAAAAAATGCTTGAATATTTTATAAATATGAAAGAAGGGTAGTAAAATAGCATCAAAAAGAAATAGATTTATAAACTTCTTGAGTTATTAAACCTTTATTTATGTGATCTCTAAATCAGAGAAAGTTTCCAAAATCAAATGGTTTGATCTAATGAATTGCATAGCATTTTTTTTGACCTTTCATTTCAAAACCAGCTTTCACTGTTAATTATCTTGATCGTTTAAAATCAAAGACGTGTAGTAAATAAAAGATTCAATTTCTAAATCAGCTGTCATTTCCGAGACCGGAACAATCTTTAATAATACACTTGACAGTTCGTTCATTAATTTTTTAACAGACTCAAACTTTCCTTAATTTTTAATAGTAAACATTTACCAAATGGACGGCAACCAGTAAATCACATTTCGCGTTAAAATTAAACAGGCAAATTCCAAAAAATATATAACGCGCCTAACAAAAACTCTAGAAGCCTCAAATTCATCAAAGAAATCTAAAAAAAATACTTTAAAACAAAAGAAAACCAAAAAAATTATTTAAATAAAAAGCTTATAAAGCTTGAAAAAAATCGAAGATTTATTTATTTTATGCCATAACAAATATTAATATTATTAAACCATCCAAACCCATAATTATGACACTCATCTCTTATTAATTAGAAAAAATGTTACAAACGCAACAAAAATGCTTTAAAACAGTAAGGTACAAATTAAAAAGAAAATGTGAACAAAAATCCTAGTTATCTAAAAACCACAATTAAAAACAGTAGCAATTAAAAAAAATAAAATGACAAAAATTTCAATTAATTAAAAAACAGAGATAAAACTGAAATTGGAAAATTAGTAACTTATGTCAAAATTACACGTTACTGAAACTAATCTTCAATTAGTAAGATGGAAAAAAAGTGTTACAATTGTTCAATAAAATTGAGCAAAAAACTAATCAAACCAAAAACAACATTATCTCCAAAATAAAAAGCGACAAAGAACAGAAAATGTAACCAAACCATTCCAAAACACTATTATCAAAACAAACATTCGACAATAAAAAGACACAAGAAATTTTGTCAGACTCACTTATTAAATAAAAGTTGATTTATTCGATTCTTTAGATAAAAAATAATGTTCATAATTTCCAAATCAAAACAAAATATAAAGTTTGTTTACCGACTTTGTCAAAAAACTATATAAATCTACAATAAATCCCAAAACAATTATACATTACAAAAAATATTGCTAAAGTTAAAGAGCTAAAAGATCATTTGGTAACATTTACCTCTAAGAAAACACAACAAATAATTTTTCTGTCGTAAAACATTGATAAAAATAATAAAAAAGGCAATTAATCGCTGTTTTTACAATTATAAATTTGTAAATAAAATCAATAATTTATAATAAGTAAGCCAATTTTAATAAAACTTACTTCCCACATTTAAACTATTTTATCAAGCTAAACATTAAAAGTTTTGTAAACTTGATCGATGAATTTAGATAAAATTTCCCTACAAAAAGCCATGCGAATATAAATAAAAAACATGCTTTTTTCTACAAGTTTTGAAATAAAAAAAAAAAGTTATTCTTGTTAAAAATGTTGAATCGAAAAGAAGTTTGTTTCAAACTTACAAAAATACCTATCCATTTATAATTTAATAAATAATTTATAACTTTATAAATGAATAATCCATTTAGTTAACTTATTAAGAAAGCTTAAATAATAACTTGTGTTAATAATTCACAAAAATGTAAAAAACAAGAACTAAAGTAAAGTGCTTATCATCAAGTAATAAAACAATAATATACAAAATAATGATATCAAAATGTTTCTGCATTGTATTATAAAAAAATCTATTGACAAAAATTTTAGTGCAGTGTCATTTACATAAAATTAAGATTAAAATCAAGATCAAAAATTAAAATTTTAAAAATTTCTAAAATTCTAAAAATTTCGAAAATTATTAATTGAAATTTTATTTTAGATTACTAAATTTTATTTTAATTTAGAACGACTTAAATCTTTTGCAAAACCCTCTTCAATCTGAAAATCGAGAAAACGTAAAAAATCCAACAACAAATAGTCTAACAATTCTTGCAATCCAGACTAACAATTTAAAAAATAAACTTTTAAATTATTACAAATAAAAACTAGAAAAATATTTTTTTAAACAATGAAAAAATTCATTAAAATAAACTAAAAGAAAATTCTAGAAAATTTGCTTAAAAACACATATAAATAAAGAAATATTTCAAAAAGGTGAATAAATTGAGTACAAATTTTTCAAACTTAGAAGTTTAAAAAGCCAATTTTCATAAAATAATATACAATAAACTATTTGCCAGAACATAAACTTTCAAACAAATTTTAATACATAGTTCTAAAACTCTCAAGTTTCAAAAAAATATTTTATAATTTGGATCTGTAAATTAAAACTTGAAAAGCGTTTTAAAATTTAAAAAACAACAGCAGATTCATTTGCTGGACAAATTATTAAAACCATCATACATTTTTATCTGCCTAAATAATGTTTCTCTATCTTATATCTTAATTTACAATGTCATATGTGAAAGAACCAAAACCTTAAAAAAATAAACTTTTATTTACTAAAATTAGTCAAAATAAGTGTTCAGTATTAAACCAATTACTCTAATTGGAAAAAAAATTGAAAAATTTTCCACTTGGTTAAAGATATTATTAGAAAATGTAAAAAATATAAATTTTTCGTTAGGGAAAAAACAAATTTTTATAAAGTTAATAAAATATTGACTTTATAAAAACCTATTACCTTTATAACTACTTTGTCGTTCTGAAAATTTTGGGCATTAATGCTTATTTTATTTTCAAGTTCAGTAATTTTGTATTGTAATCTAGGTAAAGTAATGTTAGAATGTTACATGAAACAACTACTAACAGTAACTAAAAATTACTAAATCATTTTTAAACCAAATAAATGTAAAATAAGTTTGAGTAAACTGTTTCAAAATTGTATTACTTAAATTGTAAACCTTTCAAAAAAAAAACGTCATGTTGACAATAAATTATTAAAAAAGACAAATAAGATTTTAATGATAGTTTTATAACTAAAAACACTTTGAAATCTTTAAGAAATATGCAAAATCTTTTCGGCTGATAGATTGCTTTGATTTCACCAATTGAAGACTAAAAGTTCCAAAGAACAATTACAGAAAATTTTTACAAAATTTAAACAAAATATTAACAAAAAATAATTCTTTATTTTGTCAAAATAATTAGCTTAAAAAACTGTAAAATAAATTTCAAAAAATAACAAGTTTAAAACCTTTAAAAATTTAATTCGGCCGAAATTGTAAAAATGTCTAAGAAAATCTTGTAAACCTAATGCGTAGTGTAATTTGATTTAACAATAATTAATTGAAAACTGGTGAAACTCCGGCCAAAAATTGTAATATCATAAAAAAACCCATTTCATTTTATATGATTAATATGTAGATTTTTAGTATGTATTATATGAGTTTTTAATTAAACAGACAAAAATTGAAACTAATTTTGCAATTCAAGAATGAAAGAAGAGAATAATAAAAGAAGTTTTTTAAGAAATTAATAAATCCATCAAAGTTATAAATACTGAGAAAATACCCAATAAAAAAATAGCTTAAAAAAGTCAAAACTAAAAAGCTTAAACTGAAAATTAAATTGAGTATGAAAATAAATATATATTCTTAAGAAAAATAAAATTCTAGAAACTCTAATTGAATTCTTGTTAAGGTTGTGCTAAGATTTTTATAAGAAATTTTAAAAATTTAGATTAATAATTTAGACTTGTGAAGTTTCGTAAATATTAAAA
This sequence comes from Lagria hirta, assembly GCA_947359425.1. Classification (NCBI taxonomy): domain Eukaryota; kingdom Metazoa; phylum Arthropoda; class Insecta; order Coleoptera; family Tenebrionidae; genus Lagria; species Lagria hirta. The sequence continues at coordinate 8,543,627 of OX375797.1, read as the reverse complement.
AAATACTATTAAAGAACAAAAATGATAGTCAGACAAACCAAAATTAAAAATATAAAATTCAATTTAATTTAAAAAATAGAATTTTTTCTACAAAATCTTTAATAAAAGTAGGTATAAGTTTAAGATGTATTTCTAAATAAAAGTAAAATCTTCATCAACTTTTCATAAATGTAAAAATCAAAGATCCTTTAAATAAATTTTGGAATAAAAGTGCAATAATTATTTTGAAAATCACTCGGGAAATCATAAAAGAAGCAAAAATCACAAAAAAAACAAAATTTGAAATACAAATTTCTTTTAGAAATTGTAAAGGAAAAAAGATTTTTTTCAAAATCTTACATAAAAGTATAAATTTAAGAAGTACTTCTAGATAAGAGTAAAATCTACATTAACTTTAAAAACCAAAGATCTTTTAAATACATTTTAATATATAAAAGTGCAATAGTTATTTTAGAAATCCTAAGTGACAACAATCACAAAAAAACCAAAAAACAAAAAATTAAAAAACTAATTTAACTAAAAAAAAGTTTTTTAAAAATCTTCAATAAAAGTAGAAGTTCAAGAAGTATTTCTAGATAAAAGTAAAACCTTCAATAACTTTTCATAAATGTAAAACAAAAACTCCTTCAATTAAATTTTGGTATAAAAGTGCAATAATTATTTTGAAAATCACTCAGGAAATCATAAAAGAAGCAAAAATCACAAAAAACCTAAATATAAAAAATTTAAAATACAGATTTCTCTAAGAAATTTCAAAAAAAGAGTGTTTTCAAAATCTTCAATAAAAGTAGAAGTTTAAGATGTATTTCGAGATAAAAGTTAAATTTTCATTAACTTGTCATAAATGTGGAAACCAAAGATCCCTTAAATATATTTTGGTATATAAAAGTGCAATAATTATTTTAGAAATCATATAAGTGGCAAAAATCACAAAAAAACCAAAAAATTAAAAAGCTAAAAATTTAAAATGCAGATTATTTTATTAAAAATTAAAAAAAAAAGATTTTTTCCAAAATCTTCAATAAAAGTATAAGTTTAAGAAGTATTTCTAGATAAAAGTAAAATCTTCATTTACTTTTCATAAATGTAAAAACCAAAGATCCTTGAATTAAATTTTGGTAAGAAAAGTGGAATAGACAATTGTTTTGGAAATCACACGGGAAATCATAAAAGTGGTAAAAATCTCAAAAAAAACCAAAATAAAAATATTTAAAAAACAAAAAAGTCAAAATACAGTCTTCTCTCAGAAATCTGATCAATAAAAAATAATTATAAGAGCAAAAAAAAACTGAAAGTAGAAAGCTCGAGTAGATTAAATTGTATGGTTTGGAAAAATGTTTTGGCAAAAACGGAAAATTCATTTTCCTGAGTACTTTTGCCATTTCTGTCAATAAAACTAGCCTAAGTACTGAGCAATATAATTTCCCTGAAATGTTTTTATTGATCATATAACTTGCTATGCTAAAACATTCACAAAGTTTAGATATCATAAAGTTGGGGCTAGAATGGGTAAAACCATTAAATAAAATATAGATATGCGCATAAATAAAAAAGCCATCCCAGCCAACTTTGTCTTTATATTATTTTTTATTCATCTTTAACACATCCGTCAAACACAAAAATTAAGTCCATGCAGTAAATATTGTTATTATTATTATTGCATAGGTATATGGAATATTAAACAATTTTGCTCAAGCTTCATGTGATAATTTTTATGACCAGCGTGCGTGTGTTGTGTTCACATGTACCGAGATTATATCGCGATTCTATAAAAGCACAGCCTGAAAAGCTGAAATACTTACGATTTTTAGTAAAAAAAAATCCAATTTGAAAACACTAAAGGCACTAAATTCGCACTGAGAGATCACAGTATTATAATTTTTTTTTGTTGTCGACACTGCACTAAACACTTCACAAGATCACTTTTTAAATCCTACTTGGCGGCTCCTAGTTCCCAGTGAAGTTTGAATAATCCATTGTTTTCAGTCACTGTGCAATTCAGGACGAGGAACTTTAAATCGCGTGTTTTTTCAGCAAAGGTCTCACTGACGTGAACTAAGCAGAGGCTCTGAGGCGACTGGAGCGCGTTCCGAGCTAGACGAAAGTCAGCAACAAACTGACGACTGGTTCCCTACCCGAAAGCTCATGAACAGAGATAGATAATACGGTAATCAATCACATGAGAGAGAGATGAAACACGCGGTGTTCGTATAATTATACGGAATCAGAAACAACCTTCTTGTAAAGTCGGATCAAGTAGCGCTCTACACTGTTAGTGAGATTGTTGAGACTTGACAAAGGGTGAAACCTGGTTTAATTAGGATAATTACTTTGACCCTCCATCATTTTATTCGATTATTTTTTTAAGGGATTTTTGATTAAATGGCTTCGAATCGCTGATAAATCCATAATCGCTAAAGTAGTGGAGGACCACCGGAATTTGAGCTTTTCCAAGTGAGATGTTAAATAGGAATAAATCGCGGCCAGCGGATCCTGAGAGGTGGCGCCAACTTTATCTTCTTACTCTAAGCTTTCACTTTTACGGCTGCCGGAGCGTCGTTTTTTTAAAAGAAAATATTTACAAATTATGTAAACGGTATTTTTTTCACGTGAACTAAATCTAACATTTTTACTTTCAACATAAATTTTTTTTGAAGAATAGAGATCAAAGTCACCTAAACAATGCTTAACAAATCAAACAATCCCGATGAAACAATTGAAACCAATACCTCATTTGTGCGATTAGATTTAGGTTTTTCACTTATCGTTTTTAGTAAGTTAATGCAAAGTTTAAATGCAATTTCGAATGTAAAATTTATAATTTTACAGTGAAAGCTCTCTTTGCGGACATCTCTTTTAACCAGACAAATTTCCCGAAACCAAACTTGTTCCTACCTATAGTTTTTTAAAGTAAAATAGGCTCTAATAAACAGACACGGACACCTCATTTTCCTACAAATTTTACGCGCAGCGCAGCTTTCATAAACGGACGTAAAGCTCTCATAAACGGACGCATAGGCATTAATATGCGCGCGCAGAAATTTCGGTGCTTCCCCGTAAAGATAGTGTGAAATGCAGTGTCAGAAATGCAGTGTCACGTAACTGCATTTCACACTATCTTTAGTAATCTTTAGGCATTTACTCCTATGTAAATAATAATTAAACGTGTATAAGGGGACAACGGTAATGGCACCTAAAAAGAACATGCTTACTTTAATTTAAATAATTTTCAATTGTTTTACTATTTAAGACATCGAAAAGTCAATTTATCCATTCAAGTTTAGTGTACATTTGGGCATCGAATACACAGCCCAGCATGTGCAGGGCTTTTTTGATTTAGAAAGACCATAAAAATATGCCAATTAATCATTTTTAGATAAATAGTTTTTTTTTGTGTGGTTTAGTCCAGTCCATGTAAATCAAGTCTTTTCATATCGCTCACGACTTTTCACTGGTATTAGATTGTTTGTAGCTTCTAATAACTCCGGTAAATGTGTGTCACTAGAGTCACTATTTTCCAGTTTTAAGCTTTTTCAAGCTTTTAAAAGCACACACAACACTATAATTTTTTATTAACTGTCAATTTCGGTTATGGTAACTTGTCAACTTGATTTTTTTCAATTTATTTGAGCACGTTTACAGTTATAATTATATTGAATTAAAAATGGATATTATGAGTGAGTGTGGGTAAAAAAATATACAAAGCTTGACAAAATGTTGCATTTCTGTCTCAAAATAAAGTTTACTCAGCTTCTTAATTTCTCGATAGAAGTGCAAGTGATGAACATCTTTCCGCAACGGTATGTACTATTAATTTTTTACTTACGGTTATATAACTGATTACATCTCTAAAAAAAGTACATATTCTTTTTATCAAAAGTTACACTTAGCCAACAATTTTTTTCTACCTTTGGAGATACATTTAGAGATATAGTTATTAATTCTATTTTTCATAACACAGCAGCCATCTTAGAATAACATGCTGCACTAATTCCGGAATAATTTCCAGTTTTCCAAAACTTTGAATAATTAAAAAACGTTATACGGTAATCTCAAGTCAGGAGTGAAAATGGTTGATGAGTATGTTCTTTATAATAAGAATCTTTGAACAAAATTATTAAGTTAAAATGTAAGTAATATGTCAAGTTCTATCGTATTTAGAATTAATTTTGTATTCTTTATAATTAACAGCTCCCCTGATGAAGCACCCATAAAGAGTGCAAAACGTTGGGACCAAGATTTCATTTACCCTCCAACACTAGTCTTTCCCTTGTTAACTTATATTTAATATTGATAATAATGTTCATTGTGTTTTAAAGCGCTGAAAAAACAATTACAATTATTAAAATCTTAACTTATTTGAGATGATAACAGCTGAATATCTTCAATAAACATTGATTCTAAATGTTTATAAGGGTTGTATTTCTAACTCTGCACCTGAAAGTACGCCAAAAAAACATTATCAGAAATTATTTCCATTTTGTTCTCTTTTTACCCATCTTTAAATTTCTGAAATTGTTTTGCTGTAAGCTATTTTGGAGTTATCAGATAATAAATTTTTAGTCGTTGTTTTGGCCAAATTTTGAGTGGTGTGCATAAATTTTGTTCTTGCCTTATATTAATTTTTTGTTCAAAATCAAGTAAGTTATGTCAAACAAAACAATTAAATCAAATGGTTTATTGCTATTATCAAGCGTTAGCAACAAAATTGACCAAAACTCAAAAATAAAAAAAAAATTCAATAAAATAGCTTTAAGAACACATTTAATGAAAACGCTCGTATTCCATAGAAAGGTTGCAAAAGACTTGCCCCAAAACAATCTCTACAAAATATTATATTATTGATTTCAATGCCAATATTTGTAACGTTGTCAGATTGTAAGTTTAGCACAAATCTTATTTGATTTTTACTTCTAATGCAAATTTGGCCTTTTTCAAGATTTCACTAAAAAATGTCAAAACAAAATAAATTTAATTTTCTCCAATATTATCGTCATTTCTAAGTTAAAACCAATAAAAACAAAAAAATATATTTGAAATTTGAAACAAAATTGAATACATTGCAAAATTACCCATAGTTTTGCCGATAAAAATTTATAAAATTATAACTTTTTTCTAACTTTAACCTCAAAAAATAAGAAGGAGGTTCAAATGCAATACAATTGCATTTTTTTTTATGTGTGTTACCTCACAACGTTTTTCTAAGTGAACGGACGTGTTAGATGATTTTTATTTGGAAGCTGGTCCTTTCTATTTGGACGCATTCAAATTTGATCAAGATCTGACCAGTAGTTTATGAATTATTCTTATTAATGTTTTTTCGACAAATATTTTTGACACTTAGACAATAGAATCAATTAATAAATAAATAAAATAATAATTATTCATAATAAAGTCGTTTTTTTTTCTAATTTCTAATTTTTTTTACAATAAAAAATGCCGATGCTAGCAATAATCGTTTGAATTTTTAATATTAAATATACTTTTCAAATGAAAAATTATTAATTTAAAGCTTTCAGTCGACGTTTGAAAGAAAAATAAATATTTTATTTGAGACAGATTTTGTAGCTCGTTCCTTTTAATCATAAGCCTCACAATATTGTTTTTTTCTTATAAAATAATATATTATTTTATCTTCATATTCTTGCTTTATTGTAAACTACACTTTTGAATGGATGTTGTATGAGTAGTCGCCCGAAAAATGATATTATTTTAAACTTTTATCTAGCTTTAAACGTAATCAATAATATTATAAACTCATTAATTTTTAAATAAATACATTAATAAATTTTTGTATCTTTTTAACCCAATCTCTAAATTATTGTCTAATATTGATGTTAAACAAAAAAAAAACACGCAAGATATTCATCAAATCTTTCAATGAACAAAACGTTTCTAGAGATTCTGTCACATATCTTAGCAGGTATTAGCAGCCTAAGCTTAATAGACACAAACGTTAGTTGAAATTAATTAATATCGTTTTTTACGATTACTTTCCAAGCTGAAAAAACACTTGCATTCATTATAAATTTTTAAGCAATAATTATCTACTTTTTCCATTTTATCACAAATTTAAAAGCATTCTCGTTAAATTAAATCCAATTTAACAAATCAATTAAATTTATTTGTGTAATAATTTATTCCAATAAAACAGTCATCGTTTAAATTAATCAAATCTGGGTCATCAGTCATGAAAATTAACAAGGAGATTTATGTAAATGTTGGGGCATTATTTAAATTACAAACAATCATGCTTTATAATATCTAACGACGTTATAATTTCTAAGTATTTTTTTATTAACTTTATAAACTTATAGGTAGTAACGTCACATTTTATGAAATTTTGAGAATGGCAGCATGCTTGAATTATACTGTTTCATTTTTGTTGAAGCAAGATCAGATCAAATTTCTTTAGTCAACACTTGAGTGTTATTTTTAAAACCGACTGTATTTTAAAACACCCAACTCAAACCAGCAAGCTAAAAATAATTGTTTTGAGACAAACGATAGGTATTCTTATATTAATAAAAACTTTCTTAATAATCCTATTTTAAGTTAGAGTACAACATAGATTCCTTAGATCAGCAGCAAACAGACTTAATGTGTAAGATCTTAAAAACTACACAAAAAAAATTGAACAAAATTTAAAAAAATATTTTAATACAAAAACTTAATAAATCAAAATGATTATAATAAGTGTTTTATCAAATGCCGTCGAAGCTTGTTATAAAACTGTAACCTTTACCATCGAATCAAACTGACAGTTATTAATATGTCATCTAAGCCTAACCTCACTTTTAATTTAATAAATCGATAGTTCCACACGTTGATGAGATTGAATTAAAAACACTTAAAAACTCTTGTAGGGTTTGAACAATCAAAAAAATAAAGATCAATGAGAAAATAAGGTTTATAAAAAATAATCAAAAAGTCGTTCATCGACTTTAAAGCATTTGCAAACTCTTTAAACAATTGCGTTTCTGAGCTGACGCAACTGAACATCGAGGTTGTTCAAGCGTTGCTAAAAAATCAAGTTCTTTAAATAGAGCCACAAAAAAGTCACAGAAGTTGCAGAATTTTAAAGACTAAGTTATGGCTGTATTTCAGCTGATAAATTAACAATCATAGAATTATTGTAAGTGGAATGTGAAGTGTCACCGTCTTAATGAGAGTACCGATTTAAAATTTTATCGTCATGAAGCTGAGCAAAAAAAAACTGTGAAATCTCCTGTTGGTATCTTCCAGCAGTCAATAATTTACCATTCACTATTAACTCGGTAGTCGTTTCGAAAATAAGATTCCATCACAACAATTTGCTGTTCCTGTAAAAAAACCATTTTAAATTCAAAAATAAAGAAATTGAGGGATTTAGTAATTATTTTGACGTTTAAAGCAATTGTTTTAAAAATTATAGTTCGTTCACACACCGTTCACTCATGGGTATGGCCAACTATAACGCTAACTTTTAAAAAACACTCGTTAGTACAATTCTATGCTGCAAAATGCAATATATAAACCAAAAGCCACAAGATAAGTTATCAATAATATAGAAATGTTATAAAACTTAAAAAAAACTATTTTCCTGACGGTTTGCAATACAAAAATTAAATCTGAGTTCTGAGCCTAATTTTCAGGCTAAAGAGACGACGATAAAATCTTTGAAGACTGAAAGATTGCTAATAAACTTTTATACCAAGATATATAATAACAGATTCTGGTTTAATTAATTTGTTATGACTATTAAGATATAAATTGTTTTTGTTATAATTGTTGTGCTTTTGATAAATTAATTTTTAGTGTAACTTTTAAAACATACTCTAATTTGACCTAACCCCACCTGACATATTATGTCGGCTGAGCACTATTTTATACTAGTCACAAGACAATTTTAAAAGCATATTTCACTTTAAAAAAATTTTTATAAAGTCAGTTATCTTTACCAATTCTATTAAAATTACACCATTATAGTTTTTAACCAGAGTAGTATTGTTAATATTTTTTTACAAAACACCATAAAAAAGTTTATTTTTAACACAACATTATTGAATTGTTGAAAGTTACATTGTATATTATATTCACAACGGTTTTAAATATATTAATATATGTATTGCTGTTTATAAAAAAACTGTGCCTAATTGGTGTTGAAAACGGTTTTAATAATTTTGCAAAGTTGTTTTTTTTTGCATTTTTTTCCTTTGAGAAAATAAAATTTAGCTTTTATCACTTCTATCATAGATAAGACAATATTTTTAATAAATTTTGTTGGTTTCTGTTATTTCCTCCTAGATAGTAAAAAAGGCTCTAAGTATGATTTTGCTAAATATAAGTAAACTGCTATTTACTACATTCATAAAAGTTAATAAATATCATAATCTTAAAAACTACCTGTCATTTTTTCAAATTATTGTCAATCTTTTTTCATTCCCTTTTGTATTTTGCTACAACTTCTGAACATTAACCCAACCTGATTTCAGAGATAAAAAAGAATAAACCTGATATCAACAGCGTTTTCACAAATAAAAGAGAGATAAGCCAGAGCAGAACAGATTTGAGGATGAAACTTTATTCAGCCGAACGTAATTTATATAAGTGAAAAACGAAATATTACTAGTAGTTAACAGTAAGAATTACTAAAGTTTTAAACTTATACCTACTTACGATCTGTAAAAAATTAAATTATGCGTTGCAAGAGCGATTTAGAAAAATAATAATTTTTTGTGGTTGACTTTTATGATGTTGGTTAAGCCTGTTTTCTTTCTTCTATATGAAACGACGTCAAAAATATGATTAGGGAATTTGAATAATGAGTTTTTAATGATGAGTAAAAGTCACGTTTATGGAACGGAATAAACAATTATGACTATACAATTTGGAGATTAGATGAAAGAATTAGTGCTGCCTGTACAGGTGATTAGATCTTGTTGATTTTAGGCGAACTTTAATGTTGATTTACCTAAAAAACGCATTACTCTTTAATAGCCATTAAAGTTTTTTTACAACAATCTCATTAATATTCACATAATGATTGAATTCTGACAACTTATTATTTTGATTCCGGCATATCTTAATAATTTTGCTCCACAAAATAGGTACTTTCATTATAAGTATTAAGTATTTCAAACCCACTTGCTTTTTAAAAAGATATTTGATAGATATAATCCATCTCTAAAGTTTCAATAACGGCATGCTTTATCAATTACAACTTGTTGTATTCATACAGGTTCTCTATAAAAGATCATGACTGTGTAAAATTTTAATTAACGTTTTGTATACAACACGTCTAGATTCGTCTCACGATTATAGTCTATAAAACATAAGTATTTGTGTTTATAAATAAAACATACCACTAACAATTAACTTATAACATCGATCAACTTATCTAACTTTTATCATGCATACATGTAGAAAAAATTCAAAGCTAAGCGAAAGCTTGGCAAAAAAAACAATTAATGTTTTATCTTAATTGGCACTCGTAAGAAAAACTTAACAGTAATTGTTTTAAACAAATTTGCTATAATAAATTAATTTTATATATTTACCTAAGAGATTATTACTCCTGTAATACCTGTATTTGCCTAAAAAACTCATTTTTAATTAAATTGGTAAAGGTTATAAATAGTGACTTTCAGTATGAAAATGTAAAAGCATGGTTTTTTGAGCTTGATGTAAAACGTTCCAAATATATAAATGTTGCTATATATTTATTTTTATTTACACATTATAATACTTGGGTATTATCACGATACCTAAAAATATTAGTTTTGGGTAATTTTTAGGTGATATTGCTTCCTATGAAAAATTGCGGTTGGTTGTAATTCATAAAACATGTGACTATTAAATTTTGCTAACTCAATGTAAATCTACTTTATTTAGAATTGTTGTTCATTATTTTGACAAATTTTGTTTGTGCTACTTGCAGACGAAAACTATTTCTATATACCACTTTTTATCAACATTTAGCGACTCGCTCAGCTGAAGCTATCTTTTTTTTTTCACTATTTTGTAACGTTTCCAACGCTCCTAATTGAATATTTTTAATTAAATTTTCCTAAAATTTTGTAATTTTCTCAACACAATGTGCATTCCATTTGGAAAAAAATTTAGTTCCTCGATGCTATCTCACCGAAAATTACAAACCTCGCTTGATATTTGTTTTATTAATTATAACAAGCGTAAAACCTGATCATAACGGTTCTCGATCTATTCACAGAGCCAACTTTGACCAATCAAAAGATAAAATTTACATTGAAAAAACTTCTCGCGTCTCTTCTCAAGAAATGTGACCGATTTTTCAAGCAAAAAGGAATCTCAAACACCAAAAGTGGATATGACTAGAATCCGTAAAGCTCTTAAATATTCTTTGACAGTCTATTTCAGTTTAAAAAACATCTCACTTGTCCACTCGAATAATCAAAGCGAGGTCTGAAAAATTCGGCTTTCAATTTTATATTTTATTACTGAAAGCAGTAGCTAGGCGGTATCTACCTGGGATCTTTGACAACAATCTTTTATACTTCACTGCCTTGGGAAAAACGCATTGCTTTATACAAACTTTGTAGCGATATTATCGGTAATTGGCAAAGTTTATTTTTTTTTTAAACGTAAGTTGATAAATATATACAAAGTATTATTCATCGTAGGTAATACGGGAAAAGGTTGTCTTTATAGGTAGTTGGAAGACAAACAAAAAATATATAAATAATTAATATGACCACACATGGGAAACACTTGTGTTGTGCTATATTTTCTATGCTTTATTATAGTGAAATGGAAATATCTCTGAATAGTAATATGAGACGTGACTACCTGACTTGAAAAACGTATATTATCTACGATTTTAATCAACAAATAAATTGATTTTTCTATAGGCTTCTGACATAGATGAAACGATAATTATTATTTTTGTAGTTATATTCGATAAACATATTAAAAACGTTGTCTGTTTGTAATAAATTTAAATCTAAATGATTTAAACTATTTTCTAAAATAAACTCCAGTTTGTTATAATAAATTTGCTTTGACTTTATTCACTATTTGTTGATGGAAATTAAAATAGACAAAAAATATTTGCATATTGACATCATTCCAAATTGATATAATTTAATGCTTAATGATATGTGTTTATTGAAAACAAAAAGTTTATGTAATAATATAATGCTTTATGTAATAATATGTAGTATTAAATAATATGTTATAAATGTAGTTTTTATGTAATAATATAATGTAATGTAATGACGCAGTTCTCAATTAGCAACATCTATTATTTATCTCAAAACTAAACTTTTATCAAAATTGGTATCTTAAAAATTATATTAACTGCGCATAAATTTTTTGCTTGTGAACTAATGCACGATACAGATATGGTTTTAAAAAAAAAATTATTTAAAAAAATTATAAAAGTTTGCTTATGATCAGAGCAAAACCTTCAGTGTAACAGTTAGAGTTGCCCCTCAAAATTTGCAGCAAATCACTCAGTGTTTAATTTTTATTAGTAAAATTGTAGCAGTTTGTCATGTTTTATTAACATTACGAAATGCAAATAAAGAAAAAAATGAATGTGTAGTCTATTTTATTTTTATAACAATTGTCAAACTGTTTGGCAACGCCATTTAAAAGTAATGGTGAAGAGCGTTTGACATTCACTTTTAAATGACGTTGCCCACATTATAACTGTTTGACAAATGTTTATAAAAAAAAATAAACTTTAGATAATTTACATGAATTTATGTCTCTGTTTGAATAATACAGCACGTTAAAGTTTAAAAAACTAGAATTTATTTTTTGCGATGTGTTTAAAAATTAATTAAATAAATAAATTGATAATTTTTTACACCAATGTTGGTTTTTCAAATTAAATAAAATTAATCAATTTTGTTTTTATAAGACAAAATCTTTTATTTTCAGTCTTTAAATACTCTAAGAATTAGTTGCACAAAAATTTAATAATTGTAACAATTATTATCAAGTCACAAAAAGCATAGTGATAATTGAATATCTTGATGACAATCAGTTTATTGCTGATTTAATTTGCGTTTATAGGGCCCAGATACAGTACTAGACCAAATCGAATTGTTTATCTGGTTTTGATCGAAAATCGCTATATAGTTTATCATTCATCTCTTGATATTAACTATTTGGTGGTCGAAGAAGCTCTCGAAAATGATTAAACCATCTTTTAGGCAAGTGGTAAAACTGTGTGAATAGTTTATTTGTCAAAGATTCCAAAGCAATCCATAAACTTATTAATACGGTGAAAAAACAATGTGAAGCAAAGACGGCCACAAATATGAAGTTGCCTTCGTTGCAACGCTGAATTAGTTCAGGTGAACATAGAAGTAAAATGTCTCAGCCGAAAATTACGTGAGCAGAGCAGATATTACTTATTTGTTTTAGTTGTAGCAAATTCAGGTATTGATAAATATAGTATACGTAAATCTCACATTCTTCGTAAAAGACCGGTAGTTCCCAGTCTATTACATAAGTTTTGAAGCTATTTTGTGACTACATACGTCATATTAACTGTTGATCCAGCTGGGAATATAGCTGAATTATTAATACATATTTACATTTGCCTAATTAGTATATGAAGGAGTGATTTTGGTTCACATAATCTATTCAGACGAAACCTGGGCTGACAACAGCAATGTTGTAATTTCAATAGATCAATGAGAAGACACGTTCGTAGTCAAAGTCACAAACTTTTAATGAATTATTCATTTAAAGAATTTTTGTCTGTGTGAAAATCATAACACTGTGCTCAAGTCTCGCGTTTAATCCAATTAGGTACTATCAGTTTTTCATCGTTTACGTATTCTCAGAAACTGAAAGGAAATTGGCGCCTTTTAATATCTTCACACAAGCCATCGAGGTTAATTCAAGCGCATTAAAACTAGTTATTTATAGTATTAGACAGGTTCAGTTTTATAGTTCTTGTTCGTGAACTCAACTAAAATGTGAAACTAGCCTTTAGCGCTACATTTCAAAACTAGGAGTACACCTATGTTTTTTTTTTGTAATTATAAAAATGCGAGAAGTAGAGCTAGCAGACAGCAAAGTAATTTATGGACACTCTATATTTTCTTCGAACGTTGGCTTTTAAGGTAAGCGTATTATTATGTCGTTAAAATTTGCATGGAAATTTTACTTACCTTCCGCTTACGAAACTGTTTGAGGCCGCATCTGTAATGAACAAAACGATACCATTAGCTACATTTTAAAAAAGAAGAAAAATTAAATTTGTTATACATGAAAAATTAGAAAAGAAAGCAAACGCTACGATTTATTTTCGCGAAAAGTTTATCTATGAAACGGTTTCCTTATAAATGTTGATTTTTATGATCACATACAATTAATGAAAACCAAATTTTTTTTGACAAAAATGCATTATCACTACATATTAGTCACCAAAAATATATATTATAATCCATACTTAAACCTAATTTATTTTTTAAGCAAAAAGTGTTCATTTTGGTTAAATTTTTGATCAAAAACTTGACAGCCAAATTAGAAAATTTATTACGTACATTTATACAGGGTGAGTTTTTAGTGAGAATTTGGTCTCTTTGCTCATACATAATTTAATGTAAATTATGTTGAAAGAATAAATTAACACTGCAAAAACTAATATTAAAACTTAAAGAAAAAAAAAATTCTCTCCAACTTTTTTTTTTAAATAAAATTTTTTTAAAATTTTTATTTGATTATTACCAATTGTAATACCACTGTTTAATTGTTTTATGATTTTAAAGAAGATAAGAACGCTCAACGCTGCCGACTCACTGTAGAGCATATCTAGTAAGTTATTTATGTTAAGGCAATTTTCACTAATTTGTTAATAATAGGATAATTTCTTTTTCATGTTGATAATGGAATAGCTTTCTTATATGTGGTCATACAAAAAATTAATAAAATTTGACAAGGAGTTTGTTAACACATTCTCAAATTTGCGCTCATGGTATTTCTGTTGAAAATCTATGTAGCCTTTAGAAATCAAATACTGCTAGGCAACATTAACTTTCTAATAATTTTATTTTTGCTTTATTGTAAAACCGGTTTTAAGTAAAACGCTCTTTAAGATTTTATTAGGCATATACTTTTCAACTTGACATTTTAGGTGGCCAAAGAAACGATATAAGAACAAGTATTATATATCTATTAGTATTCATTATTAATATCAATTGTTTTTTTAAATATATTTTTTTGTAGCTGCGACATGACTGTTTTTTCGCACTATTACCAAAACATAACAAATGATTTACCAACCGTTGGATTGACAGGAGAGTGTCAACTAGAAACCGAAAACAAAAGTATTTTCGATGAGGATATGTTAAAGATTAATAGTGTACCAAAAACTCCCTATAACTAGAAAAAACATCTTGTTGTCGTCAAGAAAACAAATTGTGTTTATTAAAAATTTAAACAAAAAGTAATTTCAGGTGTTGTTTCAATTTTAGGCTAACTAGATTTAAAGAGAGTAGAACTAAACTGCCAGTGTACATTATTAAATTTTATATGTGCAATTCTGAGTTGTATTTTAAAGTACAATAGTTTAAAGTTTAAATTATTAATATGTTAAAGGAAACCATGTAACTATATAATCTGAAAAGATTTATTTTTGTTTTTTGGAGATATCTTTTGTCTACTTTATGGGTAATACTATTTTAGGTAATGTATCACTGCATAAAAAGCATTATTCAGTTTTCTGTTCATTTACTGTTTTTTACCGGTTTATCCAGCAAAGAAAGAAAAAAAAAGATCATTCGGTTAAAGTTGTCATTATGTGCAACGGATAAGAGTTAACACGCTGAAAAACGGTAATACGATATGGTATTTGTCTGAAACAATTATAATCTTATTCTTTTATTATTAACTGACGTTGGCTGAAATGTGTCAAAATATCTACAGAAACTATCTAGGTATATAACAAACTGTAACAAAATGCAATAATATTAGAGTTATAAACAACAAGATTTAGAAACTACAAGAAAACTTTTAATTGGTTTTGAAGGCATATAAAAACTACCTGATTACAAAAGCATAATAGAAAATAAAAGAGAATGTAACATAATAAATAAATGTTGATAAAAAAACTAAATGGCACAGCAAACAGTAAAAAAAATGTTGTCATGTAGGAAAAAGTAGGTATAAAAACCGTAGAAAATAAAAAACAAAAAAGAATTCTTGAAAAATGCTTAATATAAAAAGTATAAATATAAAATAAAGTATAAAAAAAATCACAAGAAAAAACAAAGTAATAAAAAGCTAATGATAATCTTATTATGTAGATGAAAAAATAAAGAACAATATAAAGTTATTGATTAAAGAAGAACCAGAAATAATGCAAAATGTGCGAGATAGAAACGCAATTCAAAAATTACGTAAAATAAAAAAAACCCTGCAAATAACTAATATATTTCAAAAATTTTTGGTTGAAATATTGTTTTGTACCAATTTGGTCTTATTTTCTATATACTTACTAGAATAGAGCCGTGTAGCAAACTTTAGGAAAATTGTTACGTTTTCCCTTCATTAGTAAAGACGTTATCAAAAAAAAAGACAAAAAAATTGAGATAAAAATGAGCACGTTAGCAAGTCTAGAGATCATGTTTTGTTTGAAACTTAGCGGGTCAATATCAGATTTTAAGGTAACCACGAAATTATTCCCGCAATTTTTTCTCCATACCCAACATGTCTAAAATTTATGAATTATAATTTTTTCCAACAATTAAAATCTACACTTGAACGAGAGTTTGGAAACATTTTTTCACTTATAATTAGTAAAAACAATAATTTTCAGTTTATTTAAGACAAAGATAGCTAAAATACTTATTATTTCATTAGATAATAATTTAAGCCTAAGTTTTAATTTAATTTTTCATTTGTAATTAACATTTTTTTGACAAAGTTAAAATAACATTGTAGAAAATTAAAACATTTGTATAAATAATTGGCTAATATTTGTCACAGGTACAACAAGCAAAAACAGTTCCTCGCTATTTAGTAAAATATCTCATATTACCCTTGCTTTTCATTTTCTTTGTATGAAGTCTCAAAAGACCCTTGCAGATAATTAGCTTTTTACTGTGAACATCCTTTATTAGTCATTAATTTGTAGAAGATAATTAATTTTTGTCGCTAAAATAAAGGTGTGAAGGACCAACCTTAAATTAATGGTTTTCTGTTGGCAATAGCAAAAACATCAGCTAACAATCACACATAATACATATAAAAACAAATGTTAAAAAATCACACTCGAAAACCTTGAAAAATTATTAATTCATTTGCCTTTACCAGTGTACGTTTAAAAGTCGTGGTAGGCGATAAAAAACAAAGAATATGGACCAATCGCGATCAAGAGCAGAGACAGGTGGCAGCCGCTTGCTAGATTCCTGTCCGATGTTTATAATCACTGCGCTGGACCAGACAGGTTATACACTCAACTCACCGTTTTATCCGAGGTTTTATCACGCAGGTACGCACACCACAGGTGTACCCATTCAACCAGGGCCAACTTGTTGCTACTCTTGCCATCAAATGAGAGCTTTTAGGAAAATTTGTTTTCCTAAGGTATATTCGAATGTTTAATTTTTATAAATAACGCTAGATAAAAAAGCTTATCTATCTGTGGCTTCCATTAAGGATTAAAAGATCTAGACTTAGATGAAGCCCTAATGACATCAGTGAAATGTCAATGACATTATTTTATCTACTTTCAGATATCTCCAGTTCTTCTATTGAATGAACAGAACACACACACCTTAGGTGAAACCTTTTGATACTATTTAGTTCACGTTTTTTATCATCTTATGATCATATTTCTTCATCAGAAATAAAAAGGCTTCTTTGATTGTTCGTTAATTCACATTGTTGACAAAATATTACTGTAGTTTATTAAATTGACAGCTAACTCCTAATAGAGAATTAGAGGTCGTTTTATAAATCCATAGCATGTTTTCCAATAATTTTTGTATAATAATTATACTTTATTGTAATAATTTATCAGTATCACTGCTTTACAACTTCGTCACCGATTGATTTCTAGATTTTGAAGTAAATTTATTATACGCAGTCTTTACTAAAAGCTGCAACACAAAGATCTCGCTTCTACCCTGATAAACTACACATTTTTGTAAATCTCTTAGAAATAGATTTCCCATAAAGTTCAATTAACATTTCTGGATTAATCAAAATTCCAGAGAACGGCTGACCCCGAGCTGTTTTCTGAGAAAAAATTGGTTACTTAATTATGGATTAAATTAGGTACCCATTTGATTGTTTTGCTAGTTTTTTAAACTACTTAGACATATAATAAGAAAGTCAAAACAATTTTATAAAAAACAAGAATGTTTTATGTTTTGGGCTTATTCGCACTTATCAGTGTGGTTTAACAAGTAATATTCAAATCAGCTGTGCATAATTACCACAGTTGAGTAAATCAATCTTGTTTAAATTCACTCAATTGTTTTTTTTTGATAGGTTGTACTATTTATTAACCTCTAACAAAAAAAAAAGCGTTGTAAGTTTTTGGTGAGTATTTGTATATCTGTGTCAACTGTCTGTCGGTCGCCATGTAGTCACTAAAGAGCTCTATTTGATTTTAATCTAATTCTCTTTATGTTAAAGCTAAAGTAATTGAAATTGCTGTTAGCTATAACTCAAAAAAAATCGGTTCAACCATTTATATATATACAATTAATTGTTAAATATATAAAAAAATTATGTTTAAGAAATTGATAAAAGTCACAGATCTTATCAAGTCAAAAATTTGACGTAACAATGTAACCCTTAATTGATATTAAAACATCGCTTAGAATTTATCTCCCTCTAACTAACTTGTAGCAGAAGTATATTTAATCTTATTGCAGCAATTTCAAATTTAGCTGTTATTAGCATTGCGATTTTCTCAACTTTTACATAAAGTTTTTTTCTTTTACTACTCTATTGTCGTTTGCAAAAATGAAAAAGTATACTAATTAAATTTAATTGATAGTTTTAGAATTTTTGGCACTATAAACTATAAACTATTGACATAGTTTTATCACTTTTAGCACTCTCCCAAGCTCTTTCGACTACCAAGTAGTCATTATCAGGAGATGAATAAAATCATAACCTCCAATTATATTCAGATCTAATAAACAAACTTTTTAACAGTAAAGTGGTAAAACTCTAATTTATAATAAAAATTGCAAGACTCACATACATTTTTTAAGCCTTAAATGTTTTCTAACCGATGAATCCTTATAAAACCAACAAACAAATATTTTGTTTATTTTGTTTTCAGGTTAACAATAGTTAATTTTTAACAAACCGACTTCAAAGAGGAAACTGAAAAGTAAACGCAAGCATGCAATAACAAACGCCTTAGTCGCCACTACAATTTTAAAAACTTTTTCTTGATTTGTGTAAGACGACATTATTAGATCTTAGTTTTTTTTTCATGATGTCTTCTTTCGAACAAAAAAAAAATACACAAAATTGATTTGTAAACAACGAAGTTATCGGCAGACACATGTTTGACCAACGCACTATACGTTTGACGTTTTTCTTAATTTTGTCGATTTTTTATGTCATTATCAACTCTCAAATTTACTATCATAGTATTATCCTCAAAATATCTCCTTTCCATAAAAAAAAAGTTATCAAAATCGGTTAATAAGTAACAAACTTATACGCAAACATACAAAAAAAAACTGTAGAATTAAAAATCTTCTTTTGTTTTAAAGTGTTAAAAAAGCAATTTTAATATTGTGTTTTAAAATGGTTAATTAAAAAAAAATGTATTTTTTTAAAGTAACATGTTTTAATTCTTCTCAACCTTCGTAAATTTAGATTGGTAAATCTCTTATAACAAGAGATTAACTGCTTAGTCTTTGTTGTTCTGCTAAAAAATAAGCTTTATACTCGTTGCAAATAAAGCAAGCAGTGCATCACATTTTAGAATATTTTTTTAAAAACATTACACCACATCACTTTAGGCTTCAGGCCAGATAAACTGCCGTTGATAATTTTTCAAAATATATTTAAAAATGAAAAAAAACTTTTCAATATACCTGAATGTTTATTTTTGGTTTTGTCTGATGAAAAACTCTGAAAACGTTAAAAGGTTTTACCCAAATTTGAGTGTGGTAAACACTTTATGTGGTAAATAGTTGATACGTCAAATTTGACTGCTTGTCCGCCGAGTAACAGATTCATGGTTGCTAATAAAGTACATATGAAACAATGAATTTATATCATTTCATATTTTTTTGCTGCAATCTAAATGAATATTGGTTTAGACACCAAAAAAAGAAATTAAATTTTATTTAAATTTTATACAACAAATTATTTAGTAGCTGTTGTAAATTAAAGTAAATTGAAAATAAACATTTTCATCAAAACTGACATTAGTTTTGCTTCGTAATTGTTTTATTGTCTGATTATAGCACCTCACATGTCCTCATAATATATTATATTAAGAACTCAATAAAAATACCTATAAACAAATCTTTAATTTTTAAATTTTGCAATTAAAATTTACTGTTGATATTGTAATTAATGTTAAAAAAACTTAGTTAATATAAACCTAAATACATTTTTTCAAATTGTGCTTTTGTACTCTTGCAGTGCATAGTTATAGAATGTTTCATGACGTTTGGGAAGAAATAAATACTAAGTAAGCTAATAAAAGAGAAAAATAAGCGGTCTCAGAGAAATAATAACCATTAAAAGAATGAGTGAACAACGCAGTGAGTATAATAAGAACCATAAGAAAATAGATGAGAAAAATAAAGCATGTTTTTAGCAAAAGGTTAATTGATTACCTAATAAAAACAAAATGACTTATGAAGTAAAAGTCTGGAAATGGATAGAACAAGAGAAGATAAAAATAGTTACCAATAAATACTTCGAATCGGTAAAATACTTGTGAAAGCAAAGTAAAGAGCGGCAAGAGACGAAAATAAAATAAGACAAAAACACGTAATTATTTGCTTAACTAACACAAAAATCAAAATCAAAAAACTTAATATTAAAAAAAAAGTAAGAATTACAGATAGTGCAAATACGCATTTACTGCAGTTCTAATCTTGATGTTTCTATTTTTGAAACGGTGGGCTCTGTGTATCTCCAATGGCAATAAAAACTTGTGATACTAAAATTGTGTTAGTATTTTTTTAAGAACTGTAGAACTTTAAATTATTTTAACAGTTCTAATGCAACAACACGGTCAGAACGGTGTTTTTCAATGTTCAAAAAACTGTTAGACAATGGATAATAGTCGATTACAAAAGCTTTGGCTTTGATGTCCGTTTATAAAACATTCACAATTATCATACAAAAATCAGGAGATTGGTTACAAATAGATTTATGCATACTTGATAGGTGGAAAGTCAAAAAAAGTTAAAAATATTTTTGATTACCAGAAATATTAAAACACAATTACTGCCATACGTTAATAAGTGGAATTCGAAATTTATATGAATTAATAAAACATTTATAAGCAACTATTACAAAATTTAACGGTAACTATTTCATCTGCTTCCTTCTATCGTTATTAAAGCTTTTAATCGTTCTTTTTGTGCTGTGTGCTTCCGTGCATAAATTTTATTTATTTTATTGCAATTCAAGCGGCAGCGCTTTGATTAAGTTTCATCTCTTGGAAAAGATAAAATGTGTTGTGACTCTCAAATAAGATATGAGCGATCGTAATTCAAAGAATTTATTGTAATGGCGTTGTTAATTTTCTTTAGAAGTGATGCTGTTGAGATGTAGCAAATTGAAGCGTTTTCACTTTCCAGCATATCGGATCAAATAAAAAGAAAATGTAGGAAACAGAAAGAAAACTGGAGATTTTGTTAACAAGGTGCTTTGAGTAAATGTCTCAAGTGTAGATATAAAAATAAATAAAACATTGAGGTAATTACAAACATTTATTACCAAATTCAATACAAAAATTTAGAGTGCTTGCGTTAAGTGTTAGAATTTTGATTAAAAGCGATATTAAAATGAAAACTCAGGCTTAAGTTTGTCAGTTTTTATGATTTATTCTAACTTATTTCAGACAAAATTATTGACCTAAAAGTAAAAGTATATTACCAACGCCGTTACAAAATTTAAAAGTTCAATGATTTTTTTATGGAGAAATCTCATTACTTTTTTGAGCCAATGTGATCAATATTTTTTTAAATAACTTTACAGTACAAAATTTTACATTATAAAATAATTCTAACGACATAAATAAAATGTGGTTTACCTTTTTCACGCAATAATAAAAAGTTGTTAAATATAACCAATTATGCGTGAGAAAGAGATTCACTCTTATTAAGTTTTCTGGCATAACTTTATAGGAAGTGTAAGTAATCACATTTCAAAAAACAATGCTACCTTTAATGTTGCATTAGCAGAAGATGTTAGTTGCAGATTGTATATGAAGTTACTGTTATTGACCGACTTAAGAAAAGATGAAAGTTTTTTATGGCCAGATTAACAGATAGATTATGATCTGACCGCTGGATCACCAAATGTGATAATTTTAAATTTTTTCCAATTAATATAGAAATGCTGTTAAACCATGGCAGAAATGTTAGAAACTGTATTAATAGTTATTTGAATCACAAGGCCGGAAACAAGCACTTTGCAAGACGAGTGATTTTAAGCAATTGATTCAAACTACAAGCCCTTGCAAAAGCGTTTTCGGAGGTGATTCACAAAATGTTTTGTGCCGTGCCGATTTTTTATTTTAAAAAATAAAAAAAAAATTTATTAAAAAAAGTTTTTTCCATGTTATGGCAACGCTAAGTAAACAATCCAAATGTCTTTGTTTATTAAAAAAATATATTTGCTTTGACATTTCAAAAGTTACCTATTTGCGTTCTTAAAAAGTGAAATTACGGTTTTCTGAAAAAGTCGATACTCCAGCACACATTACGGCTTAGGAACTTTGGGGGGCTATACATTAATTGTAACATTATACCAAACCGTTAGTTGTCGTTGATAAATGTCTGACAATTGACAATGACAGCAAATGTCATAGTAATCATTTTCTAGCCTAGGCTGGCAAACGGCGTTGCGGGCCGCTTAGGACACGTTGAAAGTTATGTTTTGCAGGCGCAAGGCACAAAAAAACTTTTGTATAGTAGTTGCCAAAGAAATAGGATATGACATTTTCTTCCAAAATCGCCTGCTGTTGGAACCCAATAAACCTTTTCCGGTTATTCCAAACAAACGGTTTTACGGTTTTTTCCTTTTGACGATATGCAATTTCAGACCAAAATGACAAGCCAATAAAGATCAATTTGAACATTTTTTTACGTTAAATTGAAGTATTACAAATAAAATTTTATTTATTTGCAAAACTTTTTATGTTATTTATTAGTATCACACTACGTTGTAAAAAGTTTTGAAATCTTTCAAATAAAATATTGATTAACTCTCTCTCTTGCTTTTTAATTTTTAGTGTAACAAGATTAATTTTAAACCAAAAATGTTTATGGTGACTTAACTTCCAACACCTGTAACTCTGTAACTCCTGTAACTCCTGTAACTCTGTAACTCCTTGTATACTATACATATTAAACCTTAATAAGTAAAAAAATTAAAAATATAATGGTAATGCTCTAGTGGGTGCGCAGTCCTTCTGTAAATGTAAATAATGCAACAAAATTGATTTGATTTCTTAAACCACACCTTGAATAATAAGTGTAGTAGTTCAATGTTTGCCTAAGGAATTGTAGTGTAAAAATAATGGTTGAAGCAATATTGAAGCAAAGATTAATGAGGACTCACAAGGTGAATAGAGATGAGTTATCTATCATACGTGCATACCAAACTATCCACTTTACACCGATCAGCACGTTGGAAAATGAAAAGCGTGAATTCTTAGGAAGAATTTGTGATTGTAGATAATAGATATTTGATTAATTACTTATTAATTTTGAATGCCTAGCATTAGTATAATAAATTTTTAAAAAGTTAGCAATTGATAATAATCAAATAACAAAAAAACAAAAAGTAGTAATATACTAAGTTTGGTCTGAAATTTAGGGCACAATTTACACAAAAAACTCCCATAAAAATAACTGCTTTTAATGCATTTATAATCCCCATTAGTCGAGTTATCGTTCCAACATTGAAACAATAAACATTATTCAATACCTCCGCCAGGTTAATAAAAATTGTAGTAATTGAATTTAATTGTGATGTATTTACAGTAGAGCGACCAGAAAATTCTATAGCAATTTGTTTGAATTTAATCTACAAAAATGTGCAAGCTTTGTACATAACTATCTACATTATTTAAATATTTGAATAATCTTTACTTATATAATAAATTCAGATTAAATATTAAACTGTTTTTCTAAAATAAAAATTTCATAACAATTTCTCTGAAACAAAATTTAAATTAGCTTAGACATGAATTTGTCAAAACGGTTTGCTGCAAAAGTCATTAGAGAAAATTTCATGCGATTCACACCATGCAGTAATTGTATTATTTACTAATTTAATTGTCAATCAATATTTAACAAAATGTGATAAAAAAAAGTTTCTTAAGATATTGTTAATTAATTTAGTTTTTTTTTTCTTGATATTTTATTAACTCTTACTAAATTGTATAAATGCTTGTAAAAAAAAATTCAAATGCACGTTTAAGTATAAAAACTAACGATTTAATAAAATTGTTGATCAAGGATAAGTAACTTCAGCATAAAAAAGTAAAAATTTTAACCAGAACAAAGCTTAAATGCAGATTGTTTTTAAAACTAAGATATGGCTAATTTTTTACTTTTTTTGGATTACGGTAAAAGCAACAGCCTCACAACTATTTATTAAAACCATATTTTGCAATTTTTATTTTCATGTCGTTAAAAAGTTATCAGATTGCTTTTGGTTAACGAATAAATGTTAGCATTTTTTACAGATTTGATTTAGCCGAAATTTGGTATAACGTTACGTTTTTAATATTAGAGAAAAAATGTTACGTTCAAATAATGCTGAAATCACCTCTATTGTGCAAAACACTCAAATCTCTTATCAACTTGCAGCAAAAGTTGTAAGTTAGTATCTTTTGTTTAAACATATAAAAATTTTTTTAAATTTTTGAATAAATTATGCTGTTATTATTTATCATTTTTATAATATTAAAATCTAATATGTATACAAAGTCGCAAACAATTGTAGATACATTTAATTATTTTCACAAGGACACATTACGCTAAAATTTGGAAACGTTCAAACGTGGTCACCTAAATTTTTTTTAATTTGTTACCATCATTTAAATAGTAAAAAATACAGTCGACTTGAAAAATACTTTCTTTTTTTTAAAGTCGGTTAAAAATAGGAAAATAACCTGTTTTTTCAATAACACAAAAGTGTTCTTATATACAACATATCAATGTATATAAGATAAATATGTAAAAAACTAAATGTAAAGTACAATTTTTCTTACATGGGGACAGCTTGCTATTTACATTAGATGCGCAGTGGTACAGTGGTACATCTGTTCCTTAGCGTCAGCACAGATGAGTTTAACCCATTGGCGTAGGATTATAGTTATCACAAATTAGCTCATCCAATAATAACTCGGGTGTACTTTTTTTAAGAGTATTCAAGCTCTAAACACTTGTTTTTACATTTAGACACAAAGTTCAGTCATGAGCGACGTCTATGTCTATAGACTTTAATAGTATTATTTATAGATTCTTAATTAAACTGTGTACCTGTATGTTAACATTTTCACCTTTTTCTACAGACTTAAAAAATACCGATCTAATTTTTGTTTTTTCAATTAAGCAACTTTTAAAAGGTACATACATTTTTATAAAGAGTGCAGTATAAAAAATTGACAAAACAGGAAAGATTTGTTCAATCTAAACGTCATTACTAAAAAAAGCTATAAATTATTTTGAAAATTAAAATAAAAAGTTGCTTCTTTTTTTGGTAAAATTATAAAACTAAGCAATCCTGTGATTAAAAAAGTTTTGTTCTTATTTCAAAAACATAAACTAATTAAACCCTACAAATCTGATCTGCTCCATAGTAGCTGTTGCCATCAAAAACCTGTAAAATAATCACATGAACCTCTATTTAAATAAGGTTTTATACATACATACAGATCCAGTTTTGACTTTTTCAACATCCGCTCTATAATAATACCTGCGTAAGAACCAAACGTGATCAGGAATTGGTCGTTTTTTACTTTCACGTGGTCCCTTTTTAATAATAGCAGGTAGTTCTTTTGCTTGCCGACAAAATAAACGTCTGACATCATGGGCACTGCCAAATAATGATATTTAAAAAAGAAATTGCTATAAAAAACTAAAAAAAAGACAGACTGCTTCATTTGGCGCTAAACGCATCTCAAAATTAGACATGCATATTTATGGATAATCCTCAGGGGGTTTGAAGTTTACGAGCTTAAGCATGATTTGACGTACCTATCTAAAAAAATCAAATTATTTTGTTTTATTTAATACAGTAGTTTATGCATGTTTTTTTCCATTATTTATTGCCACAAAGTAAAGCAAATAAAACTGCACTATAATAATGCCAGATATTAACTGTACAATACTATTCTTGTTGTATTGGTTTAATAATCAACACTGATAATAAGTTTTCAATTACCTTTTTTAAAAGATAATTTTAATAAATAGTTACCAAACTTTTGTTATAAAAGAACTCATTTAGCACTTGTGTTAAAATTATTGGACAGATAAGCTAATCTAATTGTAACTATGTATCGCCAAAAAAACAAAGGTTATAGTAGATTGAGAAAAAACCTACATGACTTGTTTAGTTGGTTTTGCTCTGCTTTTTTTTGTGTTCATCATTTAATAGACATTATATATAACCATAATTGTAAAGACTTAAAATAGTTGGGAGGTTTTTTTTTATTATGACAATAAACTATCAGATTATAATCGTGTAACCATAGTCAAAATTCTTTTTTCAAAGAAGAAAATAAATCTAGCAGATGTTACTTTTAATTACAAATAGAGTATTTTTATGACTTAGTAATCTTATAATGCCTGTTTAATCGGTTTTACACCTTTTTTCAAACATAATTTATAGGTTCTTAAAATGTTTTAAAAAATTTGTAGTAAAACTGCTTTTATTTTAAGCGTGCTAGCTAATTCTAAAATATAGGTTATTCTTTTTCTGGGCTGAATGATTAGTGTTGACGTTTTGGCAAAAAGAAAAATTAGCGTTGTGTCTGAGACGATGTGCTATAGGGGCCTTGTTTGAATAAATTTTATCTTTAAGTTTTTTGCTTAGCCGGCATTGCCAGGTAGTCGGCTGAATTATTTTTGATCCTTCGATTATGAAATCAAAAAATCTGTAGAATATTCAGAGCTTCCTTAATTATAGCTGCATTTTACAAAGTGGTCGTTGAACAAACTGATAAAAATGTTAATTGGGGTTCTATTTGTTTCTAGAGATAATAAAATGCATAAACACGGAGAAAGCGGTCAAGCTTAAAAGAATTAATAAGTGTCTCTTAGGTTACGGATTTACATAAAGCAGCGTTTAATTATTCTATGTAACATGAGCCATCTATCGATAAAAAATCCTCTGAGAAAATTTTCAAATTTAGTCAAATAAATAATAATTAAGATTGATTATAACAATTTTTTGAGCGGCAATAGAATTATATCTAATTAAAAAACCCCTCGACATTTTTGATAAAACATAGTAACAATATGATTAGATAACGAAATAAACAAAAATCAAACTTTCAAAAATGCTTCAATCTGACACCATGTAATTATAGATGTAGCAAATTTCTTAGCCATTATTCATGTGCAGCAATGTGATAAACGTAACACTCCACCTGAAACCTCCTATTATCTTTGAAAATGAAATGGTTCTTCAGGGTGATTTGTTAAGTGGAAACAAACCCAAAACAATTACTCTGCTATAGATAGTAATAAGTAACTTAAATAATAAAAATTAAAAAAACTTGCTTCAACACATTAATGGAAAAAAATTCTTGTGATTCAACGGTGTTGAAAAACAGATTAGAAGTCAAAAGTATGCTTGTTATACAATGAACTTACCAAGATAATTAGATGGCGACTGTGTTGTTAGACATTTTATCGCGCGTATGTTATGTATCGCGCGAATAATTAATTATAACAAACAATAAATTGAATATAGCCAGGTTCCTTCTTTGTAGTTCCTTCTTATTTATTACGCTGAAAATATTGTCCTGTTTTGCATTTGGTATTTTTATAACTAAACAATTGATTTGGCGAATTATTTACACTGTTAATTATTTTCACAGAACCAAAAAAACACGGTTGACGTATTCCAGCTGCAGTCTACTTGAAGGTAGCGTCCAAAAAATAAAAAAACTGAGTTTAGTCCAATTATATTTCTTGTTCGCACACAAAACGAGAAAAAATACTAAAAACACCGACATTCCTTTATCCGTTTTCAACCAATTCTTATCGAAATAAATGTTTTTAAAAACACAATCCTAAATTTCTTTAATTAACGCCATTTAAGTTATCCACAACAGTCACAACAAACCATTTTAAAAAAGAAATTTAATTTTTTATTTTTTTTAATGTTGCTGTTGATGTTGAACTGTCAATTTAAATTGTTTCGTTTTCTTATTAATTATTGTTAAAAGTGTTTTTAGTTTCTTTTTTAACAAACAAGTTTAAAAATTTATTTTGTCTAACTAACCATCTTCATTATTAACCATTTATTAGACAATAATATATCTTCTTGTTATTGGCATTAAAAACTGTTTGAAAAATGTATCAAAAACTTAACAAAACATATTTGTGCGTAATCAGCTGTAAAATATTGAAGAGCAGTGACAAATTTAGGGTGAGTCAAAGTGGAAAAAAATGAAATATTATTAGTCACGTAGGGTTGCGTGTTAGTTTTTGCAGTGATGACTATAACTTGTCCTGCCTGACGATAACATTTGTGTTGTGACGTGTTCTGATTATATTTGAAGGAAATACAATTAAATTTGCACCTCAGCTAAAGTACGGGTAGCCTTTAAATTGGATACCAATTCAATTAGTTGAGCTTTAAGAGTTAAGTTTTGTCTATTAGAAAAACATAAAGCTTAATAAAACAACGAATGGCAAACTTTACTGTAATAAACTTAAACTAAAAAGTTTTTTTATAAAAAAATAATATTTCTTTGATGTGGAGATTTCAGGAAAAAAGGTTCATGAAACTAGTGCAACCCCTTCAAAAAGCAGTGTTATTTAAGTTTTAGTTTTTAACAATGTATTGTCAACAGAGCTTATCTAGAAAATAGAACTGCAGTGTAGAAAGCTTCGTTTTACGAAACTGTAGAGTATGAGATAATAATAAAGTAAAAAAGATATTTTTTCAAAATATGTTGAAAGCAGTATTCTGTCAGACACATTAAAAAATTCTTAAGTTTATTCTTAAAATAACTTATAAGGTAAAACGTTATCTTACTAAAACAATTTATAAAATTTATTTGTTTGAAAAAATTATAAACTGGATGAATGACGGCTGATCCTATTGCTTCTGATATATAAGTTATAATTTTTTGCTTATAAAATACTCATTTTAATGTAAACCCAATTAACATATATTCTAACTTGTAATTTAAAACTTTTTTCAATAATGATAATAAGATATTATTTTGTCGTTAAGAAGATTAAATGTTTGCCATCAACAAAATTTTTTTGTTGATTGAAAAAATTTTTTTGTTTTCAGTTTTTGAGCATTGTTAAAAAATGTAAAAAATAATACAGTAATAGTTTAACCAAAAGTATAGCCATAACAACCTTAACAAAAGTTGTTATGGCTATACTTTGTTCTGATACATATAAATGTTTCAAGGTTGCAACCTCTTACCATTGTTTTAAGTCTGTATTGCACTTATTCAGAATAAAAAAAAGTACAATTTAGAAAATAACGTCCAATAGTGCAAAATACAGATAAAATTGATAATAATTGCAGAAAAAAGCAAAATGATCTAAAAAGTTTCAAGGTAGCATTATCAAATAATACACAAAACAAAACGTTTATTTATAAAAATGCTGCTACATACTTCTCTGTGAATCAACATCACCAAGTGACAACGATCAATTAGTTGTTAATAAATTTTAATTGAATGTGTTTCCCAATCACAATTTATTTCCAAAGTAGTCTACAACCGTTCCTATCTGCAAATCATCAACGTTAGATTAACAAGCTAGAAGCTTTCTACTTATTGTTTACTATACAAGTTGTTTACTACTTTTTAAAACTATTTAATCAAAAATAAATGAGTTAAATCAGTTAGAATATTGACAAGAGTACTTATAAACATAGTCTTCTAAATGAATAAATGACGCTGTATGTTGATTTATAGTATACTTAATTATACATAAAAATAAGTTTTTTAGCATTACAGTTCAATCACATACAACCTTACAAGTTACTAGTTTTACTCAAACGTCATTAGAAAAAGAAGGTCGTAATTTGAGCAGTCCGGCACTTATCTTTGCACGCAGAACATAATCAAATGTTTTAGTAAAATTAATAAAAGTTACAAACATGCATGTTTTTTATGCAAACAGATAGATTAGTGGAACAAATGTTTCAATAAAAGGGTTGTGAGCTTACTCTGTTTAATTACATTAGACAAATTGCATTTTTTTTTTTGATCGCAATGTATACAAAAAGTATTTAGAAACATAAGCTAATAAGTTTCTTTTTGACAAACATTGTATGAAAAATATTAGCAATGTGATCCATAATAGAAAACAAAAATTTAAATTAAACAAACTGAGAAACGTAGTTGATTTATAAAATATTTAAACTTTTTATTTAATGTGTTCTGGTCAAATCTTATAATTTATTCTTTCTTTTACATATTATACGTGGTTGAATAAATATGCAGTAGTTTACTTCTCAATTGTAGAAAATAATCCACCTTCTACTAGGTACATTTACGTAAAAATTGTGATTAACAATAATACCCATTGTTAATCACAATTTAATTCACATTAAAATTCTAAAAATAATAATTGTTTTAATAAAATGTTTTAACTAATTAAAAAGTTAGCAAATAGTTTTATGCTTAAATTTAGTTGTAGATGTTTTGTTTTGTTTTATAGGCGCGGTTAAAAAACAGTAGTGGCACTGATCCAAGAACAGTTAAATGCAAGCTAAACTTTCAATATGTTTAATACCAATTTACCTCATAAACTTTTATTATCAAACAAGTTCGTTAAAATGCTTGATGTCTTTCTTACCTTTAATTACAATTAAAAACAACATTAAATTTTATGTACATTTAAGCATTAAAAATTGAATTTTTTTATTTGTGGGTTTGTGTGCTGGATAAACAAAGCAATCACTAGATATTATGCATTACTTTAAAGCAATCTGGATATAAATAGTAAAACAAGAAAAAAACTATCGAAAAAATAAAAAAGAATAATGAAACAAATTCACTAATAAAACAATAACTTTTGAAAAAAAACTATATTATACATTTGATAGCAGTTTCAATACTGACTGCAATATTTTTGTATAATTATTAAAAATTAACATAAAAAATGCTGTTTCGGGTTCTGTTGCACCCTAATAAAGTAAAAGTATGGGTCGCTATCTTAAAACGCAGAATTATTTGGCTAATTTTTTTAATGAAATATCGACGGCGGCAAGATATCAAATGAATATTTTACAGTCATTTTTTGCACAGTTTCATGACAATGCAATTGTGGACGGGTACTTTTAGCAAGACGGTGCCACTCCACATACCACTTACAAGACCTTTAATATAAAACAGGAATTTTATGATTGTCGACCAGTTGAAATACAGCTATAATTTACCCTTTAAGATTTTACGACCTCACCTAAACAACCTCAAAAAGTTGCGTGAAACAGTACTTGCCAATAATAATTTTCAAATGTTGGCAAATGCTAGTAAAGCAATTGTTTAAAAGGTCCCCAAATGCCTTAAAGTCGATAAACGGCATTTTAATTATATGGTATAAACCTTATTTCTCCATTAAAGTTTATTTTTTTGTTTGTTTTAACAATACAGTGTTTTTAAAATAATTTTATTAACGTGTTGAGCCATTGATTCATTAAATTAAAAGTAAGGTTAGATTGGGGTTAGATGTCAAATTAATAACTTAACTCTAGAAACTTTCACCATTCAAGGTAGAATGTTGATGGCAATCTAAGACGCCAAATTTAAAAAACACCTCAATCTAAGTGTGCATTATATGATTTAAACATTATTTAATATTTCAAAATTAATTGATCACTTGTCAAAACATTTTTTTAATACTTCTTCAACCAAAATTTCCGCATTTAAATGAAATGAGTTTTAGACTATTTTGCAACCACTAGAAGCTATTGACGCATTGTTCAGCTTTTTTATATAAAAGTATAGACTTTTGTCTTTTTTTATTTGTAATACAAGAGTAATTGCAAATGAAATAATATATGTGCGTATGTAATCGCAAACTTTTTTCGTAAGAATGTCGTTTTTAATAACAAAATTGTTTTAATAGCAGCTTTGAAAAATAAGCAAGTTTTGTAATTATTTAAAATTACAGGTTTAAGTGCTAGTTTTCTGCATAAGTAACTATTATACAGATTACACATTTATTACTCTACATTTGAAATAAATTGTTTTGTCAGAGTTTCTTTGCATGTAACTAATAAGTGCCTTCTACTTACGCATAAAATTCAAAATTACTTGATGAGCTAAAAACTGCATGTCCTCAGGTCATTGTTTAATTTCTTTGAGTTTAGCGCGTATCTGATACGTCGAGGTTTCTATATTTTGCATTCTGTTGTAATAAAGGAGATTATTTAAGCTCTCAGCAATATGTCAATATATTAATGTATAAGTTATGGGTAATAAAAATTATTTCGAAATTATTTTGGATCAGTAAATGATGTGTTTTTTCCAGTCGCATGTAATTTAAATGGTATTAATTAAATTGTAAATGCAAATTACGTTGTACTTCACAAAACGTAATTTTGTTACCAAGTTTAATTAATTTTTAAACACATTAAAGTAGGATTTGATATAATTCTACAATGCATTATGGATTAACTTATACGGTTATTAAAATGAATAATTTCTTAATGTATCAAGTTATTACAATGAAAGAAAAAAAATTTTTTTTTCAGATACCATCATCGAAAGTAGTATTTTATTATACTCATTTGACTAGAGAAAATAAAACTTCAAATGCCTACTGAGGTAAAGCTAGTTTTACCTGCCTAGTCCGGTAAAGTATTTGAGTTACCTGTCACCCTGACGACAGTGACAGGTACAAAGTCATGACATGACTTATTCAATTGACATGACTTATTCAATTGACATGATTTATTAAAACGTTTTAATTAATTAAGAATTACATTATTAGCGAATTATAAATAACATTGTCTTTATGAAATTTGCCTGGTTGCTCGCCGCGGTTATGCCTTAGATTCAAATTTTCAGACTTGTTTGATAAAGTGACATTTTATTGCCTTGTTACATAAATAGCTATTGTATTGCCGTTTTTCTATTTTTGTAGTTTTGTTTATCTACTACTCACTTCTTATTTCTTTATTCTTAAGTTTTATATTTTAATTTTTTTTCACTCAACTTTTTTAAGGCTTGTTGCTTGCCAACAGTTACAAAACCTTTAAAAAAATCAGGTAATTTTATTTAAATTGGATCGAATTAAGATCAAAAATTGATTTTTTCTAATGAAAAACATTTAGAATTTTAATAATTCAATCAAATTGTCTGTCCACACATTACGCTTGTTAAAGTTGATAAGATTATTCATCTCTGACAATAAATACTAATATAATAAACAAAACTTTTTTTTATAAATTTATTAATGTAGCTCAACATTTATAAGTAACAAATGTTTTGTATTAATTTAATACTAAATAACATAAAAAAGAGCATTGACAAACAACTCATTATTGGTTCAAGGAGTACAATGAGTATATTCATAAGTTTTTGTAGATTTGTAGTTGTTTTTAGACTTATTTAAGTCAAAAATTTGTTTGTAACAGTAAAATATAAATATTCAGTAGATAAATAGTCTGTATTTTTCTTTTTTATGAATAATTTCTTAATAATAAAAACATGTTTCGCTGTTTCAGATCATTTGATTGTAGTAAAGTGTTCCACCCTACAATTAATATCTACTAAGGAATTGTTACCAGCTTCAAGTACTGGGTAGGCTCATTTTATATTTTTTTGAAGTAAAAGGCGCATTTTGATCATATGGTATTATTTTCAACACTACTTTGAGCATTTTGATGTAAAAAGCTAAACCATGCTGATTTTTCATTAAACAGCTTAAACTTATGTACATGTATTATATACTTGCAGATATATAATCAAATTGGTAAAATTATTACGTTACTTTCCACACCCGAAGTTTATAATTATGAACATTGTAAATTGGTCATAATTATTGCTCATCATTTTACCGTGAAAAAAGTGAATCTTTTCCGCTAATATATAAAAAATTATTAATACTTTTTCAAGATAATTCAGCGCTACTATTTTATAATAAAATTAGAATTTAAAATTATAAATGTTTGCAACTTTTGAGACCAGAGCAACACAGAAATGTATACACAAAATAAAGAAAAAAATTGCCCCAAGCAACGGTCTAAGAAACGCCTCAATGGGTTTTCAGCTCAAGTATAAAATTTAAAACTATTAAATTTTTAAAATTATTACTAATTTGCTCTTGCTTTAAAAGCTTTCTAAATTAACAATCTAATATTGTGTCATACTAAGTTTATTTTAAACATATGTTGCAAACCCAATGATGACTTTTTGCAATTGCAAAGTTTATGCCAAAGCATATGTGGTAGTTTTTTCTTCTTTAACTTCAAAGAAATAAAAGATTTATAGAAATTTCTGAACCTTATAAAATGTTTCCAAATAGAGTTAAGAAAAGCTGTTCTGATTTTAAAACTTTACAATTATTATTAAAGATTAATAAATCACCAACTTTGCTTATATTTTTAACAACATTCTTGTGCTGGTTCAAATTAAAAAAATATTTGCAGCGATAATTGTAAACAAGAAACAATAACATTTCTAAGAAAAGTTAGGTTACCTAAATAAAATACTAAGCATATTTTTGTTCTCCACCAATCTAATAAGTTTTGAAAGTTCGTAGAGATAATTAGTAGTTATGTTACTTTCGTCAATGTCAGTCTTTCGATTAAACTTCTTCTGAAAAAGCGTTGATGACTAAGTTATATATGTTTTTATTTTGCACTTTTTGGAAAATAATATTTTAGCAGTTAAGAAATCAGTTAAAGTAATATCAAGCAATTGGCACTTACACAGTATTCTCTCCTAAAAATAAAAAACTTTTGCAGAGTTTGTGTTAATTCCGACAAATTGTAATTATTGTGGAGTTTTGTCTACTTTGTGAATAATGAAGTTTTTAGAGAAAGTCTCTCAATCTACAAGTTCTTTCCTTGTATTCTCAAGACTACACAAAACTGTACTAAATTTAAGCACCCAAATTTTTTTAGTTGTTTGTTGGTTGTTTTTAACTATATAATGCAAACAGGTTTGAAAATTTTCGTTAAAATTTTTTTTTTCAGGTTTTTGAACCACAAGATTTTTTTGAAACCTCTTCTGCGAAAGAACTGATTTTAAAGTATTTTTGAGTAAGAAGTAACAATGCATTTTTGAGTTCAAATAAAAAGTCTCAAACTGTTTTACCTTTTCAAAGTCCACTGGAAAATAAAAAAATTATACCATCCACAGTAACCAAATTAACATGAAATTTATATTGCATTTGTTTCAGTAAAGTTCATAAACCATTTAAAATTATTTACAGCAATCGACAGGTTACACAAAGAATAGAACCTTATTACATTAAAACTCAACAATTTTTATTTTTTTGTAAAACATTTAATTACTAAACAAGCACATTTATTCGGCTGTAATAACTTGGGATAATTTTCTGACATTTTTCTATTTCTTTGTACAATTGCATTTATAATAATTGAATAATAGAAAAGATTCTCTATGAGTTACGACGCGTGACGAAAGTGCCTTTTAACGTTTATCCTCTTATTTTCAACAAGAACAAAAACTTTAAATACAACATTCAAGCGCAATGAATCTAGCATAACTAGCTAAAGTCCCCATTCTTTGTCCACACAAAAATACATTCCAGCCACGAAAAGTCTTTGTAGTTGAATCCTTTTTCTTGTTGTAAACATTTCCAGCTTCTGCTTTCCCAACTTTGTTCAATTTTATTCTCGTTCTCGACGTTGCACTAGAAATTTCAGTAGGTAATCTCTTTTGCATTTAAGCTGTTTTATGCACAACAAATGGAAGTGCTGTTACAGAATATGGAAAGAAGGTATGATGAGTCTTTATGTCTAAAAAGCTTATATCACTAAAGAATATTACCTGAAAGCTTTTCCCAAAATAAACAAAAAAATAAAATGTAATAGAAGAAAATAGCAACTTTAAACAAAGTCAACAAATATTTTAGTATAAACCTAAGAAAACAACTTCTATTTATCAATCAAAATACTTTGAACCAGATAAACAAGCGGTAAAGTTAAAAAAATAAAATATAAATCCAATCCAATGAATTCAAAACCAAAACTTTTAAACTTATTCGTGTTTCAAGTTGTTATCAGTAAATAAAACTTTTAGATTATATTTCTACAATGTTGGTATTATTATTAGTATCTCTTAATAGGCAAATTCACAAACTTAAAAACACCGATAAAAATAGAAAACGCAATAATTGCTACAGGAAAAGATAAAAATAAAGTAATATATAATAAAATAAATAAACAATTACAAAAAAAATTAATAAATAAAAAGAAAGAAATGAGAAATTTATATAAAAAACAAAATTATAAGAACAAGTTTAAGAAAATAAAAAAAAACTAATATTGGAATGAAAATGTGAGCAAATGTAAATTGGAAGCATGGTACATAGTACAAACATTAGCAGAAATGAATCACAGACACAATGAAATTTATTCATAGATGATGACAAGATTATCAATAAAGATAAATGAATAACAGACAAACAAATTTAAAAAAATAGTAAAACAGTATTTTTAAGAAAATTCAACCTTTTAAGAACAGATTGTTGCCGGCATAAACCAATAGCTAACTTTTATGCTATGAACTTTAGTGCTTCACACATTTACTGCCAATAATTGCTAAGTTAATTAGAGAACGTTGAGATATTGTCACTTGGTAATGAAATATATGTATCACAGTAAGTTATTTGAGATAATTTTATAAAATTCTAATTTGCTTAACTTGGAATGATGTTAATTTTACCAGCAAGAAAATTTTTTTCAAATTGCCCTATTAAGAATTTAAAGAAATTAAATGCTAAGTCAACAAAAAAATCTTATCGATAACAATTTGGCAAAAATTTTTAAATTGAAGACCTTTGCTTGTAGTCTTTTCCAGCTAACAGACTTGTCTCGCAAAAAGTCAGTACACATTTTCAATTGTTTTTTTTTTATATAACTATGAGCAATTTTGTTTCCCCATTAATTTTTTTTTGGAAAAGTTAAAACATTAAACTGATAATTTTTAGAGATATTAGACTAATATTAATTATTAAAAAAAACTAACTAGGTTTTGCATAAATGCAAATTTTGATTCGGTGATATAGAGAATCTGATTTTTTTATTTATCTCGAGAGTAAAAAACTGTTATTTATAAAACAATAATTATCTAGACTTGAGAAGAAAAACTTTACCTTTTAATTTTACATTGTAAAGGCAAGAACAAAATTGTATTAATCCTGTCAAGTTTAAATGAAACTAATTATCTAAATTATTGTCTAATAATAGGTATATTCCTTTCAACCTTGAGAAGGTCTTTCCAAGAACCATTACTTCCATGTGTTTACTCTATCAGACTTATTACCATAAAAAAATCAAATTGAAAGGGTTTTTCGATATCCTGTCTTGTTATATAATAACCCTTATCATTGAAATTTCTTATTATAATATTGTAATATATTCTTAGCTTCAGTTGGTATTTACAACAAAAAAATATATAGTTAAACCCGGCGACATGTGTTTGGTCCAAAATCTCTCCGGAACAGGTGGTTTGCGTTCGGGTAAATCAAAGCAGCTTTTTTTAATTTTATATTAAGCGAGGCCCTACTTTATACGAAAGGCATTTAAGAAAAATGGGTTCGTACAGGAAATAAGCAATCTCCTGTCTTTGTTTATCGACTTCACAATGTATGTCAAATCTTACCCGAATAAAGGTGGTGAGTCTCTTAAGCCTTCTGTATTTAAGGCACAAAGTTGCATCTTCTCCAGATTTAATGTCGATGCAGGCAGGTGCAGGTGCCTTTCGTATTTCGTTGGTATTAAGGCTCATTTTAGCTCGATCAAAATCTCCTTTTGACAGCTATCTTTGCTGGTTTGGTAAATTATTTGAGATCAGAGGCAGGTGCAAACTGCTGTTTATATGTCATGGAAACTTGCTCAGGTTGATCGCCATGGTATTATTGTGAGAGCAAAAGAATTCCAAAGTTTCATAGCGACAATTTTGTAGATTATCGTAGATTTGTTGATCACCTAATTGCCAAACTACCATTTTTTTCTAGTATAATCATTCTCGAAATGTTGATATAAAGTAATAATTATTTTTTGTGAGGGTCTTAATGGGAAATTTTCATCTAAACTGGTTTTAAGAAACATGATTTGTCCACCTGTCGATGCTCTAATAGTCCAAATCCGGAATGTGCAAATATTTATGAATTTTATTCTTATTGATTAATTATCATAGGTATTAGATGTTTGCTTTATTTGAATAACAATTATATTATCTTATCGTCACTAACAGTAATAATAACGCAGAATTTTATTACATAGACCTATGTAGCAGAAATGAGAATCTTCAGCAATTAGAATTTTATGTAGATATATAATATATTTTTCCAAATAATATGTTATTTATTAAAAATAATTATAATTATAGATTTAAATTCAAAAAGTGATAAAAAGAGAAAGTATTTCTCAAAATCTAGTAATGTTGTAATTGTGAAAGAAGCAGCAAAAAAATTATATATTATTAACAGTGAGATGCATTTGATAGAGGAAAAACTGGTTTTGTCGTCTGTAATTTGTCTATCTCTATTTCTTTTTGATATTTTGTTGAACATTTGTTAGTATTACAGTCTGTAAAATTTGTTATGCCCCTGAATACTAGCATTCTTTGCAGCTTACGCTAACAATTCAGGTCAAACAAGCGTGTGCTGTACTGCCAACTGTATTGCAAAAGTTACTAGAATGTAGTTTTGCCGACATTACGTTTTCTTGAGTAGACAAGAACGCAAACCGAGTAACTTTTTTTTAAAATGGTATTTATTTTCTTGCCGATAACTTCTTTTTGAACCTAATTTTTACTTTATAGTATTTTTGGGTTCAAATAACAGATGCTGTGGTTTTGTGTCGATTGTTTGAAATCATAAACTTGATTTCGTTGAATTTACACGTTTGTGTAGATATTTTAATTCTAAGTTCTCTAGTTTATTTTTTTTTAAACAAAAGTTTCTATCATTTACTGAATAAAAGATAATTTACATTAAAATTAAACTAAAAGATACTACATACCAGAATATTAATACAAGAATACTTAATTTCTTTTTTGTGACGCATGATTGTTTTTTTAAGTCTTTTTTTTATGATTTAACTCAAAAAAATTCTCGAACACAAAACAAAGCAATTTTTATTCAGATGACAAGGAAAACATTCAAGTTCGTGTATCTTCTTCATATATTGAATTAGAGTTATTGTAAATAAAAAAGCGTTTTTTTAACCATCGTTACCGATAATTGATTGGAATCCTATAAATTTCAAACAGATTTTTTTACGTTTTTTGTTTCAATTCTTATACGTTTCATTTCTGTTTTCTTAAACTCAAACCCCAAACCCCTGTTGTTACATGTTTCAGTGCTTTTCTTTCAAATTATACAATTAATTTATGTATTATGTTTTGTAGTGGCACTTAATGCAAAGCTAATAACTCAAAAAAAAAGCTTAAACCACATAGCACGTAAAACAAAAATTTTTTTCACAATTACAAAAGTACCGTTAGTATATTTTTTTTTTGTAATTCAAAACAATTCATTAAGTCTTATTTCAACAGTTTGTTATTATAACTTTTATTTTTGATTTTTCAGAATCATTTCTAACATAAATATTTTCTAACATAAAACGAATTTGGTTTTGTTTAAGTTCAACTTTATCTACGGTTGAGAGTGTTGAACTGCTAACTCTATTTTTAACCAATTTTGACTCATTTGAGTATTTAAAAGTTTAAGAAAAAACTATATGCCTAAATTTTGAGTTCAACGCATAACAGATAAGTGACATTTTTATAGATTTTGGTAGTCAAATCATATTTGTTCTTTTCAATAAAATTATATAGTTTTGTTATGTTTCGGTAATATTTTGATTTTGTTTGTTACAGTTACAGAAGCGTCGGTTCATAGAGTTGATGTTAACCGACGTTAAATTGTTAATTTTTTAATTTATTTATCTTTGACACACACCAGAACACTGCTGCTGAACGTTACCCAAGGTTTTACTACCCACAAAAAAAATTTTTGTCAAACGCCGACCAGGCCTAACCATGTCTTCAGCCTAGAGTAATATCTCAATAATCTTGGTCAATAGCAAACATGCAGCAAACGACCAAATGTGTTTGCTCGTAAATAGAACATCTAAGAAACAATGTATTTAAAAACTTGCAAAACTAAACTTATTGCTAGCAAAAATGTTAACAATAGACACCAATTAAAATTTAAAAAAATCTACAAATCGGGTGAATTCTAAAAACCACTTTTAATTTTTATTTATTTTTTTAAACTACAATACTCAATTTTTCTATTGTATTTAAGTACTGGTAACTGGTCCAAAAAAAATAATGTCAGCGTTTCTTATCATCAAAGCTCCAATCAAAGCACAATATTTTTTATTTTGAATGCTAAAATGTAGAATTTTGTAATTGTTTATTTTATTTTGTAGAGTGTATAAGCCGAGTTTGCTGCCGATCATCAATAAAATATTCGTAATAATAATGTTGTTTTTTTTTGTTTTTAAAATAACAAATAATTTTCTAAATTCTATTTTTTGTAGGTAGTTGAAAAGCTATATTAAATAAATGTTTTTTTTCCTAAATAAACATTGTTCAAAAATCTCTTAAGTTGTATCTCTATAAAGTTTAAGTTAAATTTATCAAAAGTCTTTGAAATTGTCATTTTATGACAATTCGTTCAACACAAATTTGCGCCTAATAATTAAATTACGCCATACGTTTTCCATTCATAGCCTACTTGACCGGAGATTTTTTGAAACATATGGTTAGAATTGTATTTTGTGCTTCCCGTCTTAACCAATCAATCTTTAAAGGTTTATTAATTTAATCTAAATCTAAGTTTAATATAAACTCTAACGTACAAACTTAAACACCATAAATTTTTTCTTTATTTAACTCGTTTTTATTTCGACGACAATTTTCACTCATTTGCGGCTCTCACTCGTATAAAATTGTTGCTCAACAAATACTCGAGCTAGAAGACAAGGAACTACTGTTTTTTGCTTTATTTTATCTTTGCACACAGCAAAATCTATTTTGGAAGAAACTAGCGTACTAAAATTGCTGTTTTAAAATTCATCAATATTGTTCACTATCAAAGATTTTCTAGTGTAGCTAACTTAATGACATGGCAAGTAATTAGCAACAATTTTACGTTAATCCAAAACGTCTACCATGGGAGCCGAAATCTGTAATTATACATTGGTTATTGGCACTTTGAATGTGATTTGCGTTAAATAATAGATTTTCTCTCTGCAAAAAGTCGACTTTCCCAGTCGCTCTTTTCCAAATGATACTAATCACGGCAAACAGCGTACAAAATTGAAAATTCAAACTATCAACTAATAGACAATAATTTGCATTTTTAAAGTGTCGGAAGCAAGTAATTTGCTGAATTCTTTCAAAATCGTTTTCTAATTCAGGTCTCTGTCCAAAACAACTTAATAAAAAAAAGCAGCTACACTCTAAGCTGACCTTTTTAATTCGTCACAGGATATTATTAAACAGTTAGCGATGTTGGCTAGAGCTACTGAAAAATGAAGTTAGATCCCATTTCCAATTAGATACACTATACCTACTGCAATGTAAGCAGGGTGGGCATCATGACTTTCGATTCTTTCAAGTATTAATAATTCTAACAGCGTAACGAAATTACCCGCTGCTCCACTTCGAATAAAAATATTTATAGAAAAAATAAAATTAAAAGATAAACAAACTGATCACGTTGAGTGTTTAGTGCTGGAGAACAAATATCTCTTGAATTTTTTAACTTATTAAATTTAATAGGTAATCCCATTGTGCGTTTGCTTTTATCTCTTAAAGAAACTTCTATGTTCGACATAACAAACACAAGATGTTAAGCTCGTTATCTACGTTGTTTAGCTTACCATTGTGCTTTTGACAAATATTTTTGACTAATTATTAAAATACTCAACTAATCTAATTATTAAATATATATAACTAAAAAAATACACTTTTCCTAATCATTTCTTGTTGTTGATGGTAACAGTTTTAACATCATAAAGAATGTAATAGACCGCTCATAATCTATCAACAGTGCTCTTAAACTTTCAATTAAATAGTTTTTTATAAGTTTTAATTTTGTGATAAGGTTTTGTATTTGCGACAACAAATGCAAAAAAATGATAAATACGTTGAATAAGCTAAACAATTAAACAAACTAAAGATATGAGAAAAAAAATAATCTAAGCTTAATTGAAATTGATGAAATTTTACGTGATTAAGTACCTATTTTCATACCAGCAAAGCATTGTACTAGTAGGTTTTTTGTTCTAAACCTCTCTTCCTCCGATAAGTGATTCATCAAATCCCAGCTCATAATTTATTTAATTAAAGCTTAATTAATTTTGAATCGTCGATTGATAGAGACTCATGACGAGGACACTTTCAACATCTTTCTACCTAAATAACAAAGCATCACCGGAAGACGAAAATTACTTCGAGATCATTATTTTTGTAAAAAAAACTAATGATGTATTTAATCGAAAATATTGTCGGGGCAAACCTGATGAATACAACTTGTTT
Organism: Lagria hirta; assembly: GCA_947359425.1. NCBI lineage: Eukaryota > Metazoa > Arthropoda > Insecta > Coleoptera > Tenebrionidae > Lagria > Lagria hirta. The sequence continues at coordinate 8,501,512 of OX375797.1, read as the reverse complement.
TCAAAAGAGTATTTGAGATCCAATGCAAGTTCAAGTGAAGTTCTCATTCCTACAATAATGTTACTTGTCGCTAATAACTAAATAGAGTTAAATTTGTTTATATAGAAAGATAATCTGCTTTGTCATGCTTATATAGAGTAATCTGCTAAGTAATGCGTTTTTTACGTGTCTAATAAAATTTGTAAGATTTTTTATACACAATTATTCTTGGTGGCTTTCGTGTTTCATAATCGCACAAAAGACATTATCACTAAAATTAACAGCTAATTTTATTGGTTTAATCAGAAAAAATAGCTTAATATAAAATGTCTTAATTAAATAAATCTTTATGCTAAAAAAAAAGTTTTAGAAGTTTTCATTTGGTTTCTGAATAAAAAGTTTTAAGATGCAATTTATTTTCTGTTTAAATACTAGACATTCTGCTTTTGTAAAACCTATAATATACACATGTTAAAATTCTTGCAAAAAAAAGTTTTGACGATAATTTGTCAATAACAAGAGAGTACGTTAGGCAAAAATGTCACATTTTTAAATATATTCACTGTTTTATTTTAAATAATTAACTGATAAAATAAATAAATCATGATAGAATTTTTAACCTCTCTAAGTTTTATCAGTTACACAAAGTTATCTATTCATCTGAAAACCACTTAATATTATTTTTATGTAAGTAGGATAGAACAGTATGTTTTTGTGTACATTACCCATTTATTTCTATAATAGCTGAATTTATACAAAATATACTAATTAAAAAAATGTTGCTAAATCTGTTTGTACAAAAAGATTGTAGTACCATTGAAACTAACGTAGATTATAAACAAGTATATTTAAAAGTAAACAAGCACAAGCAGTAATAAATCTAAGACCAACTCATTGAAAACAAAGAATTGTTATAACTGTAGCGTTATAACAATGCGACATACTGCGTTCTAGCACTTATCAGTGAGACTTACTACAACTCAAGCTTAGAAGATTCATATAAGCTGCATGACTCAATTTAGTTTTAAATATTTTTTTTTGTTTTATTGAACTTATAATTACCCACAATTACAAATTGTCGATTGAAGAAAACTTCTTGATCTGTAAAAATTGGCAATAAATTGCATCACACAAGATTTTTTCTACATTGCACAGCTTAATAACAAAAATGTTACATTTTTTTATAACTTTTAATTACAAAATCATTAATTCGAAAAAGTTTAAGCAAATTTTTGTTTACCTATTTTAAATTTAAAATAAACTAATAGAGATTAACTGAGCAAAAGTTTTTGTTTTTTTTTGCGCGTGTGCGACAAAATAACATTTGTAAGATAATTTCAGTTTTGCGTTGTCAAATGCATGCGCAAATGCCAACTTTCTGTGTCAACTGTTAAAAAATATAATATAAAATATAGTTGGTTACTTTCACTTTTCTTCGCTTCAAATTTGAATTTGTAGTAAAAAAACACATTTTTTAATGGCAAGTTAAATCACGCGTTTTAAGAGCTGTTCAATATTTTTCGATTGCAGAAAAAATTTATGTAGACTTCAATACCCTTATTTTTATTACTTTACACGGTTTTTAAAATCTCATTGTATAATAATAAAAACGTAGTTATTAAAATCTCTTGGTTTTTTATTCATAACTTTATTGTAAAGTCTCTTGTAAGCAGCAAATAAATATTTAAAACTTAAGTATCAATAATCGAACGTTTTTCAAAACTACTCAAGCTTTATTCAAGTGAATAACTTTTCAAAGCTTTTTTAAAAAGATCTGATACGTTATAAATACAAATACAAGTTTAAAGGCTTAAGTTTAATCTTAGTCTATTAATTTTGTTGAAAGTACAATTAATACAAAGAGCTCTTATATAAATGTTAATTGATTGGTTTACAACAATCGTGCTAAGTCGTTTAATTGAACCAATACATAATAATTATTAAAAACCTAAATTGTCCCAAATATGACGTTGATCTTCTTGAAACCAATTAATTACTTTTAATCGGTAGTTTACCTGAGTAAACCGTCCATATGAATTTTGATTAAGGAAATTCTAGAGGATTATCACTGAAGAAACCGTTAACTAAATCGTCAGCTAGAAATTTATGCAGATTTATGTACAAAGATGTGAGACATTTACAATGTTCTTCAAGGCAAAATGACTTTTTGTCAATTATATTATTAAAATGTGGGTAGTTACTATCGGTTAAATTATGAATTAACAGAGAATTAAAGTCTTATGTTTTTCTGACTGTTAATAGGTAAATATTGATTGATATAATTTCTTCTGTAATCTGAAAATTAAAGTGCCTTCACTTCCTAAACCATTTAAAGTCATACTACCACTGCTTTTCCTAGACATCTTATCCTTTTAAACTTCTTAAACGCTTAATAAGATTACGTCAATCAATACAAAATAAAATAGAAATTTTATTTTTTGTAAAATTCTTAAGTGAAATAAGTTGTTTGTTGAAATATATTTTCTTCATTTCTAGCTTTTACTTCAGCACCAATAAACTACCAATGACAATTCATCGTAAAAAATCAATTCAATTCAAAGTTCAATTGAATATTTTTAAAATCTTGCGTTTAATTAAATTATCTTCGAAAAGAGCACTGAAGGTGGTCTCGCTTCATTAACGAAGCCAGCGTCTCTGTATAAATACTCTAATTGCAGAATTAATTAAAAGAATTTATAACTAATATTTCAAAAAGATGTACGAGCTTCATTTGTATAAACATTTTATACTTTCTTGAAAATTAGTACAAGTATAATAAATTCATTTAAGCCTCAAATATAAAATAATTCGGTGCAAATCATTCAAATTATATATGTTAACTTGTACATGTTTTGCTCTAATTGGAACTCATCAGCAAGTTGTAACAGATTCAGATTGGAATAATTTTAAAGTGTGGTAAAACGAGCCACATCTATTAAAAGCTTACTTGCATCAAAAATTTTTTTAGAATTTTTTTTTAATTTGTTGCAATTTCTTGATGAGTTTTAATAAGGTAAAAACATGTTCAGGTTTACAGATGTGGTTTGAATAAATTTGCATTAAGTTTCTTTATTTTATTAGTTGGTGATTAACCAAAAAAGATAGAATACATTGTATATCATTTATATACGTTTGAGACAAAAAGCGCTAAGGTAATACTTGGTTTTTCCAATCAGCGATACACTTCTGATTTTACATTGTATCTATCAACGCTAACATTCTGTTATTTAGAGCTTTAATAGGTTTTATTTGCATAAAAAATCTGTGTAGAAAAACTTTTTCTTGACCACTATACTCAGATAATAGTAACCCAAAGAAAAATTCACAAAATTTAAATTAAGTTGTTCTACAAAATTTTTAATATCAAGATTAGTACTTTATAACGTACTTTAGTATCAATAGAAACAGTATACTTTTTTATGTAGTTTATATTGTATAAAATTGTATAATTGCTTTTGCATTGCTCTTAGAAAAAACAAATGTTTTTTTTTTATTAATCGTCTCGATCAGTTGCTTTTTAATTTAACCTTTGCAATTTCAATACTTCTAGACCATTATGTTAACCTGCTTCTTATAATAAAAGGCGGTTTACAAAACTTTGATATTTATTACAGTCTCACAAAAATTCGCAAATTATTGTTTGTTTATTTTATGATGAGAGTCTTTCCTATCATCCTAATATCATCCTAGAAGATTTTCCTTCCCGAGCTTTAAAAAATGAGACTTTTTTTACAGAATGTTTAGTAGATCCAGCATCTAAATAATGTAGCAAAAGTTTTTGTCAGTTTGTTTTCAGTTTGCGTTGAAGCTGTTGTTTTGCTATTATCTTGCCTAAAAGCTCTGCCAAAGATGCTTTTATTAAAGATCAAAATTTTGTCAAAAAACACAGATCCGAAAAAACCTGTTTTTTTATGTGTTACATATTTGTGAATAAATTGGGCACATTTAATGCTGATCTTATAGATAAATGATTATAGCTTCAAAAGCATAAATTCTATTTTCTAAATTTAGTTACTTAAGACTTTTGAACCAAAAAAATCTGGTATTTTTTATTACTCGAATATACGACAAATTTAATTAATTTTTACATGTTTTGCTATCAACTATTTTGCAAACTGCTTCTTTTATAATCGTTAATAATGTCAGATCATTTTTTGTATTTTGAGAAACATATTCTTTCATTCACTCTGTCTACAAAGAGCTGAAAAAAAAAATCATCTTTGAAACCAATAAATCATTTTCTTAGTTTATACAATTTTGAATAATACAAAAAGTTGTTGCAATAATTTATGTTGAGAAAAAAATTTTTACAAATTCTTGTAATTAAAATTAAGAAATCAAATCTTGCAACAAGCTTATCGTTATTCAAAGTTTGTTCAATTTACTAAAATGATGTTTTATTTTTTTTAACGTTTTTATTTTATTTATTTAGAATTTTTTTGCAAATAAAAATATGTATTTCATTTTTATTTAGTTTAAAAAAAGTAATAAAACATGACTCAACTCGCTTGAAGGCGCTTGTAATGTGAGTAAATTTAATCAAACGAATGGTACCAAGTTTCAATTACATCCACCTTGTGGCCTTAACCAAACCAAGTGAAATCCTGTATATCTAGAAACCTTAGAGATTGCAAAAAGGCCGTATAAAACCGGAATAGAAGTAAATTAAATATTTACGCCTGGCTCGTCCTATAACCACACATGAAACTCTAACTTGAAAAATTTGAAAATTTAATTCCAAGCTGTAATTTCTAGCATGACAGCAACGTCTAATTACTCTAAATTACACTACCGGACAATTACACAGTAAAATGACCAGAAAATTAAGTATCTCAAAATGTATCTAAACGGAACAAGGTAAACAAAAAACGTCATTGCTTCAAGAAACATTGCTATTTAATTTTCAGAGACAAATTAATATAAGGTATATTATTAATGTTGATAAGTTCAAGAAATGTTGTAACAACAGTAGTTCAGACAAAAATTGTTATGTTTTAAATGTATTTTGCTTTTATCAAATGTTCTTCAAAACATTTCACTCTCAAGAGCTCTTTTTGCTGTAAAATCTTTTTTTCAATTCTATTATTTTCAAACAATTAAATAGAAAAGTATTTGATTTAAAATAGATTTTTTAACAGCAGTTTGAGCTAATTTAGAGCAGGTTTATACACTTAGAATTATTTACAGTACTGATAATAAAAATATGGCTTACTGAAAGTTTGGTAGATTAAAAAAGTCATGTAGTAGAACATAAAGAAATTACTTTTTTAATAAAAATTACAATGTTGTTTTTTACACCTGAAAATGAGTTAAATAAATATTTATTTACATGTCGACAATGCAAAGTCAATAAAAATTTAAACTACATACGAAAATAACCTTGTTCTAGGGTGTTTAAAAAAATGTCAAAGTAAACACTTACATTTTTATAGTCAGAAAAAAAGTTTTTATTTTATATAAAAAACGTTTTTTTTTAAATTAAACATGCAATAATTTAATTTTTAATTAAAATTAGTTCTATTCGTGTTCTACATAATGATCTAGTCAAAAAAACCATTAAAATGGAATAAAAATAATTTTGCTGTGTGGCACAACTGTGGTTAATGTTTTATGTGACAAAGACTTTAATGCAGTTAATTTTAATGTACATATAATCTTATGATTATAACTATTAATGTAACAAAAACATTATTATCAAAGTTATTATATGCAAGAATGTTCCCAGAAGACGAGGCGATTAGCCAAGTCACCTGCCAAGCGTCAAACCGTTGTGTAAATCTCTTAATATTTGAGTTATATTTTAAAGTTAATTTCATCATCAGAAATGCCGTTTGCATAATCACAGCAAAACCGATTGTCAACAAAGGAAATTGTTGAAATTATTTTGAAATAAATCATAATAATGTTGATATTCCTGATAAAACTATAAATGCTCATTAAATTTGTTCTAATCTCTTTGTTAATCTCTAATCTTTGTTCTAAATCTCTTAATATTTGAGTTATATTTTAAAGTTAATTTCATCATCAGAAATGCCGTTTGCATAATCACAGCAAAACCGATTGTCAACAAAGGAAATTGTTGAAATTATTTTGAAATAAATCATAATAATGTTGATATTCCTGATAAAACTATAAATGCTCATTAAATTTGTGTCCAGACAAAACCAAGATCATAAAAAAAGTAGCGTATATTATAAAAAAATTAATAGAAAAAACACGTTAGAATAGCGAATAAAAAGGATTATATTACCATATTTTGTAGAACACAAAAATGAATATGCTATTTTATATTTATCGTCAGAATATTTTATGTTTTAAAGCTTGTCTTCAGTAAAACAAAAAGTTAAAATTAATAATAATAGTACCTTAATAAGGTTTATAAAGCAATATACTTTTTAAAAAATTTGTAATAACACATTATTAATGTCCCTTAAACCGAGTCCTTGATATTTTTTTATCTAAAAGAAAATCTTTAAATCATTGAGACAGCTTAAAGACAAAAACAGCATAGCAAGACACTTTTTTTTTTACTTGTGCTTTTGTGATTAACCAACCGCAATGAAAAGATTCAGTACTTCTACAGAAAATGCGTCATTTTTACTAATTTATTGTAACAATGTTTCTATCAATACTAAATATTTGCCGATGTTAATTTAATTATTTTAAATGAGATTTGTAAATTGATTCCATTGTTAATGCCGCACGATTTAATTTCAAATAAATCTGATCAACTTACAGAGGGGTTTTGTCTACACTTCGTTTTTAATTATGCCACAAAGAAACCTTTCGAAAAAATCTTGAATTTCCTGCGCATTTGCTAACTAACATACGTCACCTGCAGAGCTTCAACCCTTCAAGATGCACGTCGTAAACTTGAAATTTTTTGATTAATCAACCTTATAAAGTTGGAAATTAATTTTTGAGTCATAATGCAAACGAAACGGATGACTAAGTAAAAATTAATTAACCGTCAGCTACCTTCCCTTCTTGTTCTATTTCAGAAAGGGTGATTTTAGTAGCAATAAACAGTCATTTAATTTACTCCAAATTTATGATTACTAATTATGACATAAAATTAAATTATAATGGAAATGGCGTACTTGTTTATGCTGATTTACACTGTATTCAAAATTTGATGGCCTATACGTAATGCATGCAATTTTAATTCGGTTATCGGCATATAATCTGGTTTGCTGGAAATAGATATCTTTAATTCTATCAATGAATTATTTTCATCGCGATGTGTATGATAGTTGCCAGAAACTATATAAATATACATCTTTGTGTATAAAATACAAAAAAATAAACCATTAATTAAATAATTCAATACATGTAACTGTTGTAGAAACACAGACATTATGTAATACATGTAAAGTTAATTTTTATCACAATTTTTTTTTCAAGTATTAAAAACAATAAACTTTGAATTAACCAATTTGCTGAATAAATAAAAAATTATAGAACTATTTACTATACAGGTAAGATCAGCTTTTAGCTTTATGATGTATAATATCTTATAGATAAATGTGGTTTACGTTATGCACGTATTTAATTTTGTATCTACAACAATTTTTTATTTAATTACATAATAACTACACAATATAACCTCCCCATAGCTTGTTAGAATAAGAATCAATTTTTGAGCTTTTTAAAATTGTAGAAAAGTCTTTTTTTTTGTAGCCATATATTTTTGGTAGACAAGTATACAAATATACCCACTGAATACCAAACGTGATGTGATGATAAAATATGTAGCAAACTTATAACTCTTTTATTAATATACCAATTTTTTTAATACAAAAAACTCTAAAGAATACTATTTCTAGTTTTTTAACTTTTAAGACATATAATAAAATAATTATATGACAACGCAAAAGTAAATTTTCCTGAGAAATGTCGCTTTGTCTCACACGTGCTTTAAAATGTGAAAGTTTTTGCGATCTAACCAATTTTTTATAAGCATAGTTCATTACAACAGGAACACAGGTAAACCAACTTTTGTTTGAATACATCTCTTTCATCTGTATAACTGTAAACAAAAATTAAGCAAAAGTTAAATTTTTGTATACAAATTATACATTTACCTACATTGAGTTACATTTACAAATAAAACTTTAAATTTTTATGTGAAGTTTTAACTATTAAGCTGAGCTGTTGTTGAAAAAATCTTGTTTGTTATGTAAGCACAAAATTTATTGCCCATTTTGAGAGATTAGCACGTTCCTCTGTCTTGATGTCCACACCATCTCTTCATCGAAAATATATTAGTTTGCAATCTTGATACACAACTATTTTAAGTATTAATTTTTATTTTTTTCTATTCATATTATAGTAGAGCATTGTTTTCTAGGCACAAAACATTTACGAAATTAACCCATAATTTTTGTTTTATAAACAAAGCACTTTCCGGTTTAGCAAACTATTGTTCATTTAAAAAAGTTGCTGTGTTATTTTGTAAATTTTAAATTATTTCTTTATTATTTAATAGTATAAAATTTTAAATTAAATGCTATATAAAAATTGAATCAACAGGATAAAATAAACGAGTTTATATATAAGTAGAGTGTAAAATGTTACTTTTATGCCAGGACATTTGGCGTCTTAAAAATCTTACAAATTTAGCTGTTTGCCCAAAAGCAAACCACGGAATAGGACCTAAAACCTCTCAAAAATCATGAATTTTTATCCACCCCAAAGTTTCCAAATATGTGTAGGCCACCATAAGTTGGGCACATGAAAAACAGGGTACAATCCTACAAATTTACTGTTTTCCCAAAAGTAACCATCCAAAAAAGATCTAAAAAACTTACAAAATGCCTTGATTTTAGACACCCCAAAAATAGCTTTCCATTTCTGGACCAAGCCAATTGGCGCATGCAAAAATCAAGTAAAATTACCTCAAAACCATTATCAAATCACTAAATTTCACACACCCTAAAACAGCTTGTCCATACTTTAAGTATTAAACAGTATTAGTAAATGTTTATATTATTAACAGTATAATAATATAAACATTTATATTATTATTATTATTCTAAAATAATTGCTGTCTTTTTATGATTTTTATAACTATAGAAATAAATATGAAAAAACATGTAAACAATATAAAAAAGCAGTTAATTCTACTCGTTTATTATGTGATTATGGTAGATATTACACTAGAACTAATTTTAAAAAGCATATAAAAACAGATTTGCATAAAAATGAATTGAATTTATTTATTTACTAAAAATTGTTTGTTAGATTTTTTCCTATAATAAATGTAACGAAGAAATTTAAGTTATCTTCGTTTATCTGAGCCGTTTAATATTGCAAAATCTTTAGACATCAAATATATTAGAAAAAATAATAAAGGAGGCTTCATAAAAGCTATTATTAAAGCTGAAAAGCATAAGGAAATAAAAAACGAAAAAAAAACAATTATGCTTCTTTTGCGGAATTCGGACACAGTTCTCATGAGCAAAGCGAATTCAGAAATATTTTTATTTGATGATGATTTATTTGCTGAACCAAGGAAACAGAGAGTTAGGAAAATCAAATGTGACATATGTAGAAAATATATCAAAAGCACCCAAATGCACCCCCATAAAGAGAAAGAAAACAAAAAGAACTTAAAAACATTTCAGTTTAATGATTTATATCGATATATTTGCTAAACCAAAAAAAATAGAGTCAAGAAGATAAACTTGTAACTATTTTTAAATTATTGGAGTTCAGATTGTTGTCTTGTTTTTAATGGCGTGTAATACTCTGCAACAATTTTACTGTCTTTCGTATTTGTCATTTTTTTTATTTATTATACAAATTTTGTCTAATATTAAACTTTTGTTGGTTATGGTTTGCCATGTAATAGATATTTGTTTTCGTTCTAATTTGAGTTGTATGGTTAAAGGCAATTTATACCCCTTCTTATAATTAAATATAAAAACCAATGATCTTTCCCAATGCAAATAATTGTGTTCATATTTTGCTACAGCTTTCTTGATAGCCAGTCCAATTTTTTTCTTTTCACCTGAGTTCATCATGCCTCGTGGTAGAAGAAAGAATGGACGGAATACACGTACAACTTACACAACAGCAACAAAACGCAAGATAAGGACACAGTCACACGACACACTAGCTGCAGTGAGTGACTTTCTTGTTCACAAGTAAATATTGTGTGAATGTTCAATATTTCTATGTTTCTGTATTTTTTCTCAGGGTACAAACTCCGACGGTGAAGTTGTATGTAGGTGGAACTGCTGCTGTCTATGGAAACAAAGTAAGTTGTTGTTGTGTGAGTAAGTAAATAATTTAATGACTTTTAGTTACAGAAACCAAAGATCAGTTTAAGTTTATCAGAGTTTTCGGTAATGAAAGCAACAGACCATTTTGTTGATAAGACAAAAATTATAGAGGTGCTTTTTGATGGTTCACAATATCTTTTGATAACAAGACCAAGGCGATTCGGCCAATCTACCATCATGAACATGGTCAAAGAGTTTGTGAAGAAGAAGGTATACACAACAGGAGATAAAGTAGGACAAGAAATCCTGAGATCAACAGAAAATGATCGTGCATTTCCTGAGATGAATTTGCGTCTGTTTGAAGATGGGAACTTAGAAATTTCCAATTGGGATGAGTTCTCTCGCCATCGTGGAAAATATCCGACCATTCTCTTAGATTTACAATCAGTTGATGGTCATAATTATCTGGAAATTCTGCTATCGTTTACGTCTACTACACGCGCTGCATTTGAGTCTCACAGTTATTTACTGCATTGTGAAGACGTGTGGTCAACTAAAAAACAGAAAAAGACATTTAAGAATACCTGTATCCAACACTATCATATACAGCCATAATTCAGATGATAGTAAGCAACTCAGAAGTGAATATGAGAGCCTCGGAATCTTTATTGTCATTTTATATAACAGACTCTTTGCCATTCCTAGCTCGAGTTTTACACCAACACTACAATCATAAAATTTATCTTTTCATTGACGAGTACGACGCGCCCATTAACAACACACTCTTCAAAAATAAAGATCTTTGTGAACAAGTTAATGGCCTGCTTACCAATTTCTTTAAAAATCTTTTGAAGCGAAAAGACAGTTTCATAGCTCGTGCTTTGATCACAGGGATATCTTATATGAGTTCAGTAGGCTTGTCAGAAGTGAACAATGTGAAAAAACACATGTTTCTCAAAGGAGCACTGGGTGGTGATGATAGGTATGAAGTATTTTATGGCATAACACAAGAAGAACTGGAGCAGCTGACAACAAAGTTTATTGAGAAATTTTGGCACGGCGTGAACAAACTCCCTAAAGAAAAAGTGGAATCATATTACAACGAATATCAAAATATTGGACAGAGTAGAGTCAAGATATATCCTATTTGGTCAATTGTGAACGCTCTAAAAATTGGAAAGCTAAGCAATTATTGGGAGCAGTCTGGAATCATGGCGAGCGCAAGACAGGGAATTAACATACCAATTGTTCGGATCGCAATTGAAAAGTTGTTGTCGGGAAGACACATCAAAGGTGAAATTCTATATAAATTAGAGCTAGAACACCTCCAAGACCTGAGTGATGTAATTTTAAAGTGAGAAGAGATTAAAGACTCTCTTAAAACCTAATGTTTTCATTTCCTTTCTGACGCAACAAGGGTATATAATGTATGAAAAAAATATAACAGGAGACATGTTTGAAGTTAAAATTCCTAATACACTTATTGAGAACGAATTTGGAAATCTGATCAAAACGTATGTTGGAAATAATTATGATCTTCTCATTTCATATGTAACGGCAGTGTTCAATGAGTTCCCAGATGATCCAGAGGATTTAAGTGATGAAATTGTGAAGAGGTTAATTAGGTCTATGCAGAAGGTATTTGAACATGTGAGCGAAAAGTGGAACCAATGCAATGAAGACGCGTACCATTGTGTGATTTTCCACTGTTTGTGTAAGTCATCAAAGTACATGTGTTGCAGTGATCTGTTGGGAGTGGAAGGAAGACTTGACATTGCGTTCAATCCAGAAAATATGGCAATAATAATTAAGGTCAAGTACCGTCAGAGTGCATTAGAAGCTTTTAAACAAATTGAGAGTAAACGCGGTGTAGAAATTTTGAGAAAAAAGATATCAAATGAAAATCTCAAATGTGTTTGTATGGGATTGAAGGTGAATAACAACAATAAAGTAAGCATTGTCTATAAGAATGCAGATAAGTCTGGTTTACCACGTATAATTTCTTTGAAAAATGAAGACTGAAATATGCATGTTTTGTTTATTACATTGTTAAATTCCGTTTCTAAATCAGGTTACACGTCAAACATGTAAAATGAGTTTATAGTTATTATATTCAAAAAAAAGAATTTGCAAAAATTTTACTCGCATCTCTAAAAATTTTTTTTAAGTTTCAAACTGAAAATAATATATTTTTGGCCGGTTGTATAAAGATGTGCCAACTAAAATGATTTTAACTGATCATGTGACCCCTTTTTGAACGTGTTGATTGTTTTATTCATGTTTAATTGATTGTCAAAATCTTGTTAAAGTAGACACAGCTTTATACAACCGGGGCTTTATAATTTTATTATCATGAAAGTAAAATAATAAAAAATTATTATCCATGGCGACCAAAGGTGGGTGTTTTGCAATTTTTTTTATAGAAACAAATACAATAATTCTCAATAATAATTATTTATTTTTAGTATGTAATGTATCATAATTCGAAATTTTTTAATGTAATGACAGTTTTTACCGTACTAGTGCGGTAAAGAGAAGTTTAGCAGTTTTCACTGCTATCAATTGCTTTCACTTGAATGCTTGTTAAAAAAATAAACAACTTTGTAACTAGGGTATGTATTATGTATCGTAAAATTAAATTTTTTCAATCAATAAGAAAATTAGCATAATATATTTAATCCGAAAACGACTGTCGTATACGTGTGATATTTTTTATTATTAAGACACAAACTGAACTAAACATGTTTACAATAACATTAAAGTTTTAATAGCGATCTCTAAATGAAAATCCATAATGGAGTGTTCAGATATTTTAGTAGATTTCGAACAATAAGGTGTATTTTTTTTATGTGCGTACAATAGTTGAATACAGTTAGGGTATGCAAAATTTATTTAGTAATAATATTTAAGACCTTTGCCATGCACCAATTGGCTTGGTCCAGAAATGAAAAGTTATATTTTTGGGGTATCTAAAAACAAGGGAATTTATAAAGGTTTTTCCTGGATTTTAAAGTAATTTTACTTGGAGTGTCGAGGATTTTAAGTCGCTTTAAGTTGTTTTTCATTGATTTTCTCCATGCGCCAATAAGCTTGGTCCAGAAATGAAAAGCTGTTTTGAGGTGTGTGAAATTTAGTGATTTGACAATGGTTTTGAGATAATTTTACTTGATTTTTGCATGCGCCAAATGGCTTGGTCCAGAAATGAAAAACTATTTTTGGGGTGTCTAAAATCAAGGCATTTTGTAAGTTTTTTAGATCTTTTTTGATTTTTTGACTAGTTACTTTTGGGAAAACAGTAAATTTGTAGGATTGTACCCTGTTTTTCATGTGCCCAACTTATGGTGGCCTACACATATTTGGGAACTTTGGGGTGGATAAAAGTTCATGATTTTTGAGAGGTTTTGTAAGAATTGAATTAAATTTGTAAGATTTTGTCTTGATTTTTAAGACGCCAAATGTCCTGGCTCAGAAGTAACATATTACACTCTACCTATATATAATGAATGTTTTTGTTCAATGTGATAAAAATAAGCTAAAGTAGTTCAAATTTAAGCGGCCCGTTTATTTGAAATAGTGTTAGATTAGGAATAAGATGTCATATGCATTCTAACCTATTGGTCAATTGTGCTTCCATTTCTGGATCTGTTTGAGGTGTGTCTCAGTTCATAGCTTCCTATCCAGCTACAAAGCTGTAATAAATTTTAGCAGCTAAAATGGCTTAAAAGATAACTGTTTTCTATACAATGTATGTTCAACAAAAAAAGAATTATTGAAATTTGTAGAACAATAGTAGTTGATTTCAGTTAACAATTAGTGCATACTAGAAAAAAAATTGGATGTAATTAATGTTACAGTAACTTCATAAAAATGATCTTCAACATTATTAATATAATCAGTAAAATAATATTTATGTGTCATTGAGTGTCGATTATAAAAGAAATTTGTTTTTTTTTGAGTATCCTAAAATTTATTATTTATGATTTTTTGAGATACATTGTAAGTATTAATTTTTATTGTAACTTGAAAAAAAACGATTGTATGTAATCATTATAAAACCTTAAACTATTTAAAAAGAACCGCTAAAATTGTTGCTTTTTTTCAACAAATTTACGAAGAAAATTTTCTCCTTGTAAATCTGAGATAATTGTCCCTTGAAACGCAATGCCAATAATGGAGCAATGTGAGAACCCGTTACGTTACAAACGACGCACTGTAAAGGACATAATGATTAAAAAAAGTACTATTAAGTTGAATGCTACTTGCAACAAAATTTCAGCTGTTACAACCTAAAACTGATCATCAAACTGATCTTCAGGTAAAAATGACCCTACCTACATCAAACTCTTGCTAATTAAAACGTTATTAGGACGATGCTTATTTGCTTTTAAAATCGTATAAAGCATGTTTACTGTCGATGCAAAAGTGATTTTGGTTTTAATTAAGTTTTTATAGTTTTTGTTTTTAAGCTTGATTAGATCATTTTTTTTTAATTCTGCATTGTTGAAGTATGAACCGGTCGTTAAATTGTAATTAAAGAGGATTTCGACCGATAAGATCTGCGCAGTCTTTTTCAGCTGTGAGCATATCTGAATAAAATGCAACAACTCAGCTCATTTATTTAACACTTTTTTAAACAATTTTCGGTTAGATTCAGTAGAGACGGTCGTAGTGTAGTTAGGCGAGCTGGACTTCTAATACTACCAAAGTGGGTTCGTTTGATCCCTACAAAACTGCTGCCGTTTGGATTTAAACAACAATACCAAGATAAGCGAGCTTATTCCAAAATCATTTTTTTTTAAAGTTGCCTAGTGAAAATATCTCAAAATCAATAAAGAAGATTGGCATATACCGTGCGATTGAAAAGTCTTTCTATCAAGTAGGCGTTGAAATAAAAAGAAATACAAAACAATGTTTAACTAAATTTCAAATTATCTTAGCCCTGAACGGCTATATTAATTCTTGCACACATCAAAACTAAGCCAGCAAAGCAAAGGATCTATTGTATGTCAAAGGTGGGCGGTCTTGAGGCTGTTTTTTTATTTTATAAAATAAATAAAGCAGATAATAACGAATTGTTTTAAAAAGTGAAAAATATAAAACCTGTAAAAAAAGTGAGGTCTAGAAGACCATCATTGTCTCTCTAATTAGTGTTAAACCACCGGCAATAATAAAGGCACAACATGCACCTTATATGGAGGAACCCCAATATCGTTTTAAGAATGCTTTGACAAGTTCCAAAAGACAAATCTACTTGTTCGACTGATCGACTTTGAAAGATGTTCTTCCATGATACCTCGAATATTGTTGATGATCTCTTCAGACATTACACTAGGTCTGCCATTGCAGCATAGACGATGTTGATGTTCTCGGTCTCATTAAATAATCGCACCACGATGATGGTCTTAAATAAATAATTATAATCATGAATAATTATAGCCTGCTTGAGCTAACCTGTCTGATAATCCGCAATACATGCAGCTATTGTAGATTTGCGGCAATTTAGCCTCCATTTTCCAAACAAATACATCTACAGTAGAGTAAAGATTTTATTAAAAGAATTTGGTGCTCCCTTGTTAGGACCATTTTTAATAATTAAAACAATCTCAAACTTTAAAATTCTACTTTTTGTAATTTATTTTTGACATAAAAAAAAACTGAAGAAAACATTAGACATACGTTCTTTATATCATCGCCTACTTGATAGAAAGACTTTTCAATCTCACGTTATAATTATGTATTAATATAAACAGAGAATCGACCAAATGTGCCAACCAAAACATTCTATAAAAAAAAAGTTACATAATTATGATTACAATCACTGAAGAAACCGAAGGTTAACATAAATAGCAAAAATAACAAAACAAAACGGCTAAACGTCAAAACTGATTAATAAGTTTGCAATACCGTGCCTATTTGTATCGAGTTAAAAAAACATAAGCCAAATTATAAAAATTTTATTAGAATTCATAACTAATTGTTTAGAAACTCTTGGCAGTATAAACTATTGCCACAGTTTTAACACTTGGCAAAAAATTATTTAATTTGAGAGCATCTTCGATTAGTATGTTGTGATCATCAGAAGTCATCTGACGAAAACTCGTTTGCGTCTTATGATGATGTTTACACAGTAGTCAAAAGAGCTCTTGAGATTAAATAAAAAACGTTCTGGCAAGTCGTAGAACTGTGTCAATAGATTATTATACAAGAACACACTTGTAAAAGTCAATTGCTGCTTTTTGTTAAACTTGGTATTACCATTACTAAGAAACATATTTCTAAGCTTCCCAAATGACTTTGTACTACCTTGTGTTTAAAAGTTTATAGGTAAATTGATAATAGGAGATGACACGTTTGACACGTGAAAAAAGTGGTTTTCTAGCGAGTAAAAGCAGATTTATTTACGAGCGTGTATCAAGTTTTCATCGATCTAGAAAATGCCCTTTACTTACGTGTTAAACACGTACTTTTTTTATATAATTTTTTGTTTATAGTTTTCTATCAAAATTATTGGCGACAAGTATTTAGTGATAAAACAGCATACCAAAAAGTAAACAAATAATTTGCAAAAAGCTTCCATCAATCAAGCGAAAGTAATGAAGAAATTCTGTGAAAAATATAAGAAAATTGATAGTTGTGTCAATAGAGAAATGAAAAAAATGTGGTAAGAGCAAATGAAAATATTTTAATTGCCTACTTTTGTGAGATGATTTGTTTTGTGCGCCTGCAAAACATAACTTTCAACGTGTCCTAAGCGGCCTAAAACGCCGTCTTGCTAGTCTAGGCTGGAAAATGATTACTATGACATTTGCTGTCATTGTCAATTGTCAGACATTTATCAACGACAACTAACGGTTTGTATTGTATAATGTTACAATTAATGTATAGCCCCCCAAAGTTCCTAAGCCGTAATGTGTGCTGTGGTATCGAATTTTTCAGAAAACAGCAATTTGAATTTTTTTGACAAGAAATTTGATATAGATTTTTTGATATTTTCAACAAATATCTTTTTTTTAATAAGCAGGACATCTGGGTTTTTTACTTAGCGTTGCCATAACATAGAAAAAACTTTTTTTAATAAAAAAATCTTTTTAATTTTTAAAATAAAATATCGGCAGCGGCACAAATAATCTTGTGAACCACACCTCCGAAAACGCTTTTGCAAGGGCTCGTAGTTTAGGAGCCTCGGCCCCCCAAAATCACTCGCCTTGCAAAATGCCTGTTTCCGACCTTGTGATTCAAATAATTATTTTTAGATTAATCTTTATTCTTATTTTTTCCTTTAATTTGAACATACTGAACTTACTATATCGACCAATGAGATGTTTTTCAAATAACAAGTCATAGAAAAATATGAAAGAAAATGATAGTAAAAATTAAAAACAATAATTATTTACAGTCCATAGTCCCTGATGACAAGGTAAATAAGTTTATAGGTGTGTTAGAATAATTTATTTTCAATAGTTTGTAATTTTTATACTAATAATATATGGAAGAATGTTTTGAGACAAAATGTTAGAAAAAGCTTGAACTTTCTGATGAAGAAAAATTTTAATACCCTTATTCAAGCAAAATTAAATAATTAATAATAATATACATAAAGCAGCCAATGACGCTTGTTGAATTAAAAGAAGATGGTCTTCAGAGACAGGATGAGCTTATTGACGCATTTACTGCACAATAGCTATCTCAGATATGCATTTTTAAGATGCAATCAAGTTAATTAATCTAAAATAAACAGTTTAGCAAGCTTCATATTATGAGTAATTATTTTAATTTTATAAAGTTTTTTAATAGATATGGCAAACATGCTTTTTTTACATTTATACGTAAATGTGCAGCTGACATAACTAGTGTCGGCTGAATCCCTTCGCTACTATTTTTGTGTTTTCACCCTAACCAACACATGCAAAATTACGACTTATTTATAGACGCAAGGGTTTAAATCTAATTTTGCTAGTGATGAAAAGAGATAAGGGTAAAAGAAGAAGGGAAACGTCTGATGAATCATACGCTTATTCCGAGGAGACGCCACGTGACTTGGCGTCGAGACGCTTTTTTTGAAGCCATAGACAAATATTTAAAGGAAAACTGTGGCGGCGGTGCAGTAGAAAAACTTCTTTCCCGAAGCAGATGTTCGATTTATTGAAAGTTTATCGCCGTGCCTAGAAAAATATTATTTGACTAGATTTGTTGTTGTTTCATTTGCTATTTACAGAACTGAACAATACAATCTGTATTTATTTAAGACAAAATTAATTTGATTTGAACTAAAAATCGATTTAAAATAAACTGTGCGGTTCATATGTATCTGTTATTTGTAATAAAGTTGTTTGTTTTATAAAAAAAACTTTAAATGCTCTTCTTGTATGAAATGAATAAAAAAAAAACAAAGATCCATTCATTTATTCACTAAAAATTTTATTCAATAAAATGTCATTCTTGCAATGAAAACAAATTTTTTAGTCTTTTTTGGCAATATTTGCATTAGTAAATATTTTACATAAAAAACATATTATGTCAGACTTTTATTTTCTTTTACTGTTTATCAGACATTAATTTGATGTTTTATTCACCTTTCTTTGTCGGATAAAAGTCGGATTTTATTGCTAGTAAAATGTTCTCGAGGGACCATTATACCATGTTTCCTATGGTTATCTTGACTTAAATACTGAAATTTATAGGTGACAACACGATTGTAATTTCACAATTTGGGTCTAAAATATGCGTAGATTATAGATTGAGGGATTTTTGGATTGAAAACGACTGAAAAGAAATTAATTATGGTATTTATCACACCAAAACGCTAGTCTTTGCGTCAACCACCTCTTTATGTTTTTCTTCTTGATTAGTGGTCATTTTCCTTGTCTGACAGTGTAATTGCTCTATTTCGCTGAATTCTAGACAAACGCTAATCTTTTTTGCGAGAACATTAGCGCTGATGGTAATAATAGATCACTGTAAATAAATTTAGGCACAAGCATGTTATTTCAAAAATTTTGACACATAAATTAACGATTTTTTACAAAACCTACGTTTTGAACTTAGGTACTCCTAGTCGTGTGAAAAACATAGTAATTTAGTTTTTACCTTTTTTAAAACATTTTTACACATATATTAATTTTAATAACAAAATAAACTCACACAATTAATATACGATACATTTCAACAATATAAAATGTACTTAATCTTAATGATCTATCAAAAATTTCTTACGTCGAGGTCAGAAAGCCAAGCTTCTACAATTCAATGTTAAAAGTCACAAGCGACCAACGCCGTTTGACAAAAACAGTTTTAAACAATAAAAGAAAATAAACCATAAAATTGTAGCTTTAACACCTTTTTTCGTTTAAATACATTTAAAAAGTACAATTTTTTTAATATCTATCTGAATAAAAATTAATTTAAATAAACTGTGCGGTTCATATGTATCTGTTATTTGTAATAAAATTGTTTGATTTATAAAAAACCAATTTTGCTGTTTGCTACCAAAAATTCTAAATTTTAAATATTTAGTAACAGTTCATATTTGCTGAAGAACATTTTTTTTAATATTTATTATTAGTCTCAAAATTTTACGATTTTTAATAGTATTATTTGCAGACTTTACAAGTTCAAATAGCTATTTTTAAATCAAAATGTAAGATAAAGCAACAATGACATGACATAATTGTTTATGTAAAAACAACTAAATTTTCTTTGACTTATCTGCCTTTTTTTTGTTACCTTTTTAAATTATTAAAGGTACAGTATAGAGTAATGACAAAGCAGTTTTTCTATTTTTCAAAAACATACTACCAATTTGGCAACAGTTTGATAAATATTATAGAAAAAAAAACTGTTTCATTTTTGTTATTACTACCAACAAGTCAAAATTTACATTTTTTGTTAATAAATTTTTTTTGGTATAATTACCAAAAAGGAGAATGGTTTGGCAGCATTAACAAAGTTGAGAGAAACTATTTTTTTTTGCCGTTCAGACGAAAGACGCTTTAGTGATGACTTTTTTGTTTCACCATTTATCTTTCTTACTGTCTAAAAATAGTTTCTTACAATATAACATTTGTCGTCAGTTACTTTTAACATTAAATAGTAGAAGCATATAACTTTTTAATCTTGATGTAGGAAGTTTTCGACAGTTAGATGTCAGTACTTATTAGGTCCTATTTACGTAATGAACAGACATTTGTAATAACAAAATTTAATCATTCAACTGTATCAAATATGTGCAGTATTTTGATTAAGCTCTTTGAAATAATCTCATTAAAAAGTTTTTCAGATATTAAATGTAGTTATTCTGTAGAATAAATACATTCTGAGCTCAGATAATCTTTTAAAAGAGATTTTAAATTGAAAAAACATGGTTTAGCATGATTAGACAAGATTACGTAGAAAAAAATCCGCAGTAGTATGATAATGATTTTGAAAGCATTTAGTTAATATCTGATGCCCTATTGCCTTCCATGTAGTCTCATAACAGTTTGATCAAAACCTAAATAGTAGTTTTTAAGTTATTCTTATCATTGCTTTTTTTGACATATAACTTTGTCACTTACAATTATTGATTATATAAATTTGTGGAAAATTAATAAAATTGATTTCAATATAATTGAATAATAGTTTATTTATTTAATTAATTCAACCAAATTAAACAAAAAACTGTTTAAATTAATTAAATAAATGAAATAATAAAACTATACATATTATGATTATATTAATGTCGGTTTACGCTTAATTTTTAATTTGTTTAATCAATTCATCCATAGATTAGACAGATATTTAATTTATAAATATCACTATTTTGTGTTAAGTCGTTATGTAAAATATTTTGTATCTCGTCGGCGGATAGCAATAAACCTCCAGTGTGTATTCATGAAAAAGAAAAAAATCATTCTATTTATAGCAAAAAAAATAAATGTTGCTGTTAAAAAAAAAAATTAAAAAATAAATTTTTTTCTTTCTAATTTTTTTTTATGAATAAAATTAGCATGTTTTGCAGTTTTCCAAAAAAACTACACTGTATGGAAATATTAATTAAAAACTATCATACACAGTATGATATTTTAGACATACGCAGACATTTTTTTAATCTAAATATGAAAAGATTTCAAACTTTTTTTGCGTTTCTGTAATTAATTGTGTATGTACAAACCTTTCAAGATAAAAGATAATAATTTCAACGTAAAATACCAAAAACGCCTCCGCTAAAAGGATTAAGCTCCAATGTGCCAAATGTTGTATAATGAGCCACCCGCAGGCAAAATAGTAAGAAAAAATTTCTGTAGGTACGTTTTAAGGTGACTAACTCATTCTAAAAAAAAAAAACTAATAAAGCAAAGTATTTATTATTTTGGATAATGTAAATATTATTTTAGTCCGACTATTAAATCATCAAAGAAAAATTCAAAATATGTAGAAACAAACTCATTTAAATTCAACTCTAAAACTTACTAAATCCCTTTATGATTTGTGACTCCAAGCGTGGATCCATATAGGGATAGTTCAATTAACATGAACCTGTAAATGGTAATATTAAAACACCTGAATTCTAGCTGTATCACATTTTGGAAACAGTAGCAAGACGACAAAATAAAGCAAGTTACTTTAATTTAACGACTTTCATGTTTTGGTGGTCAAAGCACTTGTCGCTTGAGAAAATTGACCAAGGTAGAGGAGGATCGTGTGGGATTTGGAAGGTTTGGTGGACAGAACAAGTAGAAGCAGCTCTTAACAATTGAAGTAAAAAGCTACCTCAACATGCACTGTGAAGTTTATGTTTGTTATAGGCATAAACCATTGGTTCTTATAGCCCATCTGCATAATAGTATCCGTTTTGACTAATAAGTATAAAATGAGTACTAATTATAATTTGAAACAGGTAATTTGTTATTCCAATCCCATTTAATCTAAAACATATATTAAAAAACCGAATTCAATACCATTAAAAATTTTTTTTCAAACTCTTTTTTAATGGTATTAATGGATTTGCAGGTTTCTAATTAAAAAATTTTTGCAAAAGTTTTTAAAAAATGTTTGTGTTTTGCAAGGTAATTTGGAGATCAAAACTGAAATGTAATGCAAGCAGCACATGAATTAGTAACATATTTTTTTTTAATCGTTTTGTGATAATAGTTATTTACATAAAAGTCAGGAAAATTTCACATTACTGAAGAGGAGCTAAATTGAAATACGAGGCACTTTGTGCCGAGTATTTTAAAGCTCCGAGTCAAGTAAGAGATTTTACTGACGTGTTTTGTATTAAATTTTTCCGGAAATCGTAAAAAAGACGAAATTTACAAATTTTAGAATTTTTTTTACAAATTCCACAAAAATCAAGTTTGTCAATTTTGTTGGCAACTATAGTTACTAGAGTATCTTTTTTATTTTGCGTCTTGTAAAGTTTTTACAGTACTAGTCCGGAAAACTCAATTTTCCTGCGCGTAAATAAGCAGGACAATGTTGTTTCTAAAACGATTTCCGGAAAATTTTATTTTTTTTAACTTTTATCAGTTTTTATACGACGCCGACAATTAGCATAATCAGTTATAATGGTAATTTAATAGAAAAACTTTAAAGTGGTTTTAATAGTTTTAATTGTTAAAATTTTGATAATACATACTATGCTTTCAAAGTTATTAGTAATAAAAGATATAATAATTATTATAAGCCAATTTAATATTTTTCTTTTTGGTCTAAATAAATCGTTGTTATGAAAAAATTACAAATAAAAAAAAATAATAAGCATCAAAAAT
Source organism: Lagria hirta (assembly GCA_947359425.1). Taxonomy (NCBI): domain Eukaryota; kingdom Metazoa; phylum Arthropoda; class Insecta; order Coleoptera; family Tenebrionidae; genus Lagria; species Lagria hirta. Next base: position 8,478,558 of record OX375797.1, on the reverse strand, counting down.
GAAGGTACTTTATGTAGTTTCTTACGTGCGTATATAAGCACACACATGTTTTTTTATTGATAAAATTAAAAAGTTGAGTTGCGTGTAAGTAATTTTACCCCCAATCATAATTGGAATTAAATAATAACAAACCTGTAAAAGGTGGGTATAATGTGCATTCTCTCTCTCTTAGGCAAAAAAACCTAACCTACTTGAATACACTGTACCGTTATAAAGCGCAACCTATAAACCCAACAACGATCTATGGTTTTGGACCTTCAATTGTTTAAATATTTAAAAATGTCAAAATAATTAGATTGAATTAAAAAGAAAATAATTATATTGAATTAAAAAAAAAATAATTATATTGAATTAAAAATTAATATTATGAGTGATTGTGGGTAAAAAAGTATACATACCTGAACTGAATTTTGCATATCTTGACTGAATTTTGCATTCCTGTCTTGAAATAAAGTTTACCTCAACGGTTCGCGTATTTTTCTACATTGTCTATAGAAATGCAATATTTTTTCGTCACAGTATATAATGTACTATTATTGATTAAAAGTGACATTATTATATATATATATTTTTCATATAAATTTAGAAATAGGCTAAGCAGATTAATTCTTTTTATATAATAAAATTTCTGTTTTTACTTTGTGTTCTACTCAAAAGCAACTCTCATAGTGGAGTTTCTCTTCTACTACGTTTCTCCATTAGACCAACATTAACAATAAAAGATTTTTACAGTGTAGATAAGCGACACTGAACAATAAAATGCAGTGTTTTCGAAAAGAAATGGATCCTATAAATGCATCGAGACTGTAACAATGTAGCGAGTGAAGCATAGAAAGCAACCATTCATAAAGCAAATAAAGTATATCAACAATGAACAACATCCATCAGTTTTGTTGAAGCAGCGAAGCGTGGAATCATTATTATCACATGCATGTTACACCTAAAATCTGGTGGTTTGCGTATGAAGGTAATCGGGAGAAAGATATTATGTGAATGCTGCGAAGATCACAATACAATATTGAAGAGTAGGTTTCGCGTGCCTTATACAAAAGGAAAGCTTACTTGTGTTGCGATTTCTGAAAAGAGAGATTTTGGGAATAAGCGTTGAAATATTAATTTTCACTCAAAATCTTAACACATTTAATATATCATTTAGCAAACTTCTAAATAGTAGTAAAATTTTAGATATACTATATCATGGGTTTCAATTATCAAAGTTTTATATCACAAAGTGGCCGGCTTTTAAGACATGAACTTAACATTCGAGTACATCAAAAACAAATATTTTGCAAGAACGTTTTTTTTACGTGATAACGTCTCATAAATTGATAAATAATGCTAGCAGTACACAAAAAAATCATGAATTATTTTTTTATCTTACACCAACTCAAAATGAAATTTTCTCGTCTCTCGACAGCCGAGAAAGTACATTATTTCCAGGCTAGCCGAGAAATAATGTACTTTCTCGGCTAGCCAAGAAAAAAAAAATGATTTTCTCCGCCAGGCGCCGCTGTTATAAGAAAAATGAAATCTACATAGACGGTTGAACAGTCGTCACGCACCCAGGACGCTCTAAACGTCACACTATTTATGAACGGTGTTAAAATTTAAAATATTTATCACTTTAAAAAACTACCTTTGTGCAAGATAAATTGTATAAATCACGACAGTAAAGTAATCCATAAATTTTTGACATCTGTCAAGGTTTGACATTTTGAATTGGCGATTGGCGGTAATAACCTCAAACCAATTTTAAGATAATGCTCGATTATAAGATAATTTGTGTAAGATAAAAATTAATGTGTAAACCACGGCCGCAAAGTGATTTTCCAGGTCTTGAAAAGACGAGCTAGGCTCGCCTGTCCATATCTTCTCTCGGCCTGGAAAAATACCACTTTGCCGCCTAGGTTTACAATATACTATTACGTTCTGCTTGGGCCGAACGTGCAAGCGCAAGAACGGAGTAAGCGATAGAGAAGCACGATTGGCAGCAAGTATCCAAAATACTCGTGTTGCTCTAAGCACATGTTTTAAATGTGCACACCAGCCAGCATGTGCCACTGTTCTGGATTAATGCCAACGTACCAACTTTTCTTTGCGGTGACTTCAACACAAGCCTGAAAAATGATGTCAATTTCAAATGCGTATCAGATGTTAATATGTCAATAACGCTGAAAAGAACAACCATCGATGATTTCACTTTACTTGTAATTAATCTGTATAATTAAAAGAAAAAATTAAAATTAACGAGTGCAAATTGATGTTAATTTAATCATCATCAATTTTTCATCAAAGTTTTCTTATAACGTTCTCACGTGAAATTATCGCCCGTAAACCGTATTATTGTAACACAGTTTAGAATTTTCTACAGAAAAAAATTTAGCAGATTTGATATATAGCCTAATAAGTATATCATTATAACTATTCATCAGTATAGTTTTAATTAATAGAGAAAATGTTAGAGCCCATGAGTATTTAGCAAAAAGCTTGAACTATTTGAGAAAATAATAATCCTGGATGCAATTGCATTATTGGTGCGATTACAACTGTGTTTTCTTAATAAAAAAAACATAAACGTGGTTTAACTTAGCATTCTAACCTTTTTTTACTCTACTGACAGATAGAACTAGCGCAAGTATTTTGTCTTAGTGTAATCAACCACACTGTGTCTATAGTCTTTGATTTAGTTCACAAACAAAATACTTTGGTAAGACATCTGATTAATTTATCTTTTGCAGGTCAACTAATCTTAGTAGAAAGAGCCAAGCAGCTCAAAACTGGTATGAATCTGTAAACTCTTTGTTCTGAATAATGAGGTTTTGGCATTACTTTTTAATAATGCTGTAAAAAAATTCACCTTAAAATATGAATGTAATTGACTATTTAATTCATCTGTCATTTAATGCTTATTAACCAATAGAAAAACTTAATTGTGGACATTTCCATGATTGCAGCATTCAGTCTTTATTAAAACGTGGGTACTGCTGTTGCAAGCAGCTACACAGGATCTCATTTTCTCAACTATTTGTTGATGATAGTCCTTGTCTAGCTGTCACTAAGGCTTAATCGAATTACTGTTTTTGTGCTCAGCTATTTTCATTAATTGACACAGCACTAGATCTGTTTGAATAATTTGATATTTTTTAGATTTTTTGTTTCTAACCCATGTTTTTCTAGATTCCAACAGTTTTTATACCAGTGAGTGGATTCTCTCACATGCCAATATAGATTTGGAGTCAAAAAACATTCTTAATGTTAGCGCTTCTCTTTGACTTGAATTTATTGTATATTCTAAAAAAATACATTTTTGTCAACGCTTAAAAAAATTTGGTCCGATACTTTCACACCTCACTGGGCATATATCAACATTTATTTGATAAGTAATAAGTCATTTACTTGCTGTCGGTTAGCATTTTTGCATCCACTTAAGCGGCTTTTAAAAATATCGGGTTGTATTCGATGCCTCCAGTTTCAAATGCCCAATTTTCCAATTCTAAAAAAAAAACATTTTGCATTGTCCACTTTCTCCACCCTGACAGACAAATTCGTACAATGCTAAAATATAAAAAAAAATTTGAAGATTTTCCAGAGAGTTTTCATTTCTTTACCACTCAGGACAGCAGCTCTGGTAGTTTTTTTAAAGAAGAAGAGTTTGCAATTTCATTGTCATGGTATCCCTAGCTTCTCTTGCATATTTGAAAATGATGTCATAAAGTTTATAACTTTTCATTTTCAAAAATTATTGTGAAAATTGCCACCTTTCTGATTCCTGAGATCTTTTTGTGTTTTTGGGTAAATTTTTCTTTATCTGTACATCAATTTCTTTATCACCTTTTCCACCAAATTTTTTAAATTTGCTTTCCATCGTAATGTGAAACAATTTTTAGCAGTTCAAATAAGCTTATATTAAGAAATTTGTTTAGGACGCTTTCTGAACTATTATGACACTTATCGAATATTTTTAATTATTGTCACACAGTAACGCAATTATGAATCATTTGACTGATAAATCACTTAATTTAGGGGTTATAAATGGGTTTGTGGTTTTTAATTCACTAAATACTCTTCTGAATATGATTCGTTGTCAATGTTATGCAATGATTCGTTGTCAATGTTATGCAGATCATTTTTGCGATGGTGTTACTCATGTAAAGCGCATTTCTTAGCACATTGACATAGAATAAACATTCGCACCACTACCACAAAGAGATTTGGCATGACATTGACTATTTATCGCATTATAACTGATTATTAATTTTTTATTCTAAATTCAAGTTGTTTTATTGAACGTGTTAGCATTTTAAGCAGGATTTTAAAGTCTTATGCGAATGTCTATCGACAATGACTGATAATTAATTATATAACTATGTTTAAAGTAAAATCTTAATGTCTTCTGTCTAAGTTTCTTGTCACTCACGCTGATGTGACCAAAAAATCAAGCAATTATCATTTAATATCAAATATCTCAAATAAAAAAAGTTTTGTTTTTTTTTTCGTATTGTTAACTTTTTTAGTACAAATAAATATATTTATTTATAGTTTATTTACTATATGCTACATATAGTAAATGTAGCATTCTACATTTTCAATTGTGGAATCAATTTTAATTTATTATAAATTTTGCTAATATAATGCAAATATGAATAAACACTCGCTTGCAACGTATGTTGTTTAACATAGAGTTTGTTTAATTAAAAATATCAAATTAAATTAGCTTTGTACAACTTCTATATTTGAATTTTCCCCTAAATGCAAAAAACATTTAATTAATTTAACAGATTTTAAAGACGACTTATTCATTAATTATAGTTGTAATAATTGTAGACATAGACAGCGCAGACAGTTGTTTAGACTATCTTAAAAATAGATCACAAACTACAGAATCATGCATATTTGCCTTGTTCTAGATTAACACTCCTTTAATTAAATACAGAAACTTCATTTACTCACTGAACAAAAACTCATTTATCAAAACGTTTAATTAAAAAATAGAATGTTATAAAAATATAAGTGTTAATATTTTAATTATGTATAATTTTTATATATTTATTGAATTATAAAATATACTTTATAGATTATTACTTATAATTTATAAAAAACTAAATCTTATAAGTTCAAATAATTTTTTAAATATTTTTAGAACTTTTTTAAGGATGAAAATGCCCAGAAACTCATCACTAATTCAAAATAATAATAATAATTTATTTTAGCTAATAAATTTATTGTATTTTTTAAATTTAGCTTACCTTGTGACCTTTAGGTAATTTAAAGCCAAAACAGCAATCGATCTGTAAAACAAAAAATATTGTATATTTTAGCAAGAAACGGTCATCTACCTACAATACTAATTCTACCATGTTCATATTTATTGTTGATTCAAGACATAAATAAACACCTAGTGTATTTTACGGCTTTACAACAGCCGAATTAGTTTATTTTTATTAAGCCGAATACTCATCACAATTTGTTTACTTACTAACTCGTTCAACCGTCAACAATATTGACCAAGTGGACCAGTGCAACAGACGCAGTCAAATACTGATCACGTATATCTAACGTTCCATTGTTTGTTTGGATAGATAATTAAACGTTGCTAAAAAAACAATTACCTCAGGGACGTTTCTTACCGATTGAGCCTACTAAACAGTTAACATTTATAATGATATTAAGTTCCATTAATATAACAAGAATTCCTTCACCAAAACAACCATTTTTGCTTTCAACCGAGCCAAAAATATTATATTTTTTATAATATTTTGTCAATAACACAATCATTGTTGTAAAAGTATAACTATTAAAAAAAATTCTTTAGAAATACGAGTGACAGCATATCTAGTACAAAAAAAGCAACAAAAAAGTTATTATTTTTTTATATAAACGAAGTGTTAAAATTTTTTAAAAATGTTAATGAAAATACTTATAGATGTTTCATTCATTACACAAAGCCTCTAGGTGTACGTACACTAGTCATTTGACATTGCCCACTGCTTTCTTTATTCATTTAATTATTAATTTTGCAAAAACAGCTAATTTCTACAAAAAGTAATAACTTGAAAATTTGACTCAAAGTAAATCCAAATTCGTAATAATTATTTTTGAAATTGATCATTTTATATTGCAAGGTAAAATAATATCATTACATCACTATTTTAAATAATGCTAAACAATGTTAGAAATAATCCAAAAGAATTCTCTCTAATGTGACCTTATTGAGTTTTCGCAATTGAATAAACATATATCTAAAAAAAAATTTTATCATCAAATCCAATCTTTTACTTGACAAACAGTTTGCACTCAGAAAACAAAAAACACAGAAACAGTATAAACAATATAAAAACAGGATAATCTTTTAAAAATAAGTACAAATAAATTAAATAAAAAAATATGCAGAAACAATGCAGAAAAAAATTAGGAGAAAAATACTAGACGATAAGAGAAAAAAAACAATAGAAAAAAAAAGCTAATAAAAAAAAAATGAGGTTAAAAGTAGCAATAGAGAATCAAAAAACAAAAATAAAAAAAAGCTAAAAAAAATACAGCAAAAACTAGTTTTATGGTAATTAGATTTTTAATTTTTGTAGATTTAAGAAGAAATTAATCTTAAAGTCAGTAAATTTTAAGATATAGAAAAAATGCAAAGTGTAAAACATAAGAACATCAAAAAACTGTTTTTTTAAAAAAGCAATTTGAAATAAAGATCCCAAATAGATTTTACAACTGACGTTATTTTTGAGCACAGAATATGTTGAAAAAGACAGTTTAGAACGTGTGCTTATTTAATATCTGTTATCTAAAAATTTAAGCAGTTAGCAAATGTAAACAAATAAATAAGAGCACTATTTATCAAAACAGCATTACGTAAATATATTATGTAACAATAACAACGTGTGATACAGTAATTGCCATTTTTGTCACAAAAAAATTGAGAAAAAAAATGTTTTTTCAAACAAAAGCAATCCGAACATAGGAGCAACAATTAAACCGTTTGGTTATGGTTCTAGTCATTTTACATTGAAACTAATTTGTAAATTAATTGCAGCGGTTTTAGTTACAAAATGATCTGATTGTGTGTTATCCAATTAATTCAAGAATGGTTTGATAATAAATGAGCAGCGACGTAAATTCAACTCGTTTCACATAACGCAGAAAAAACTCAAATATCTGTTACAACTTAAATAGAGTTTTTCAAAAACCGTTTAAATTTGCAACTTTAGTAAAATTGTGCTATTTTGCTTTTCAAATTCTTACAATATTAATTAAAGACTATTGTATTGACAAAACAACTTTTAGGCGTTATACTTGTGTATAGCCCTGTTATTTATCAAAATCTCTTCTATTTTTAAAATGCAAGACCACCATACAAAAATAAAAAATGTCCTTCTGTCAGCAAACTCGCTGAATTCCAGACTTATCGGACATAAACAGGAAATCTGTTTTAGACAGAACGGCCCCGTAAATTAAGTTTTTTTTTCGACTCAAATGACGTGCGAGCTTTTTAAAATATGAATGAACCGAATGTCAGCATTGAAAGACTGCTGGACCAGTTTTAAGCTCATAAAAATGAAAAAGCTTCCATCCGCAGCCTTGTTTGCTATCCTCTGTTCACGTTCTTTCAAAGTCAAGAAAACAAAGATAGAATAATTTGTGGTTGGGATATAATTTTGTTGGGTGAGGTCTACACAGATTATAGGAACAAAGGATCACTCACCAGTAGCACCCTGTTTTTGGAGTAATTAAGAGAGAATGTGGCGCTATCTATCATTTCGGTCAGAGACAAAAGAGTTGGTAATGATGTCGGAATGTTTTTTTAATATTTTCTAAAATTTTTTTTTGTTGGGTCATATAACATGCTATCATTATTAAAAAAGCGTTTGTTTTAGAGAGCTTATCAGAATATTCTTTTGGACTATGTGCTTTGTAATAATCGGTGTACTCATTGTAAATTTTCTTTCATTTATGAGTTTTATTTAGACACGATTTAATTTTATTAAAAATAAGTTAACTGTGGCTTAACTGCCAAACTGCTCATAAACCAAATGAGTAGATTACTACTTTTTCTATATATAATTTTTTCTCCATTTAGTTGAAATGGCAATTTATGATTCTCCGTAACTTAAGCGATTTTGTATCACATAATCTCGTCTACAATAATAAATTACACAAAGCAAAAGTGCTAAAAAAGCTTTGTAATTTTAACAAACTGTTTTATAAAATCGTAAAATAAGTTGCTGTTTCCTGCATATCTAAGGGTGGTATTTTCAACCATACGGAATAGAATAAATAATGAAATTATTACTTATAAGCGTGGCTTGTCAGTGAAATTGTGACATTTCATTCCAAATGACATTTAGGGCACATATAAAAAATATAATGTCTTAAAGTGCAATGCAAAGAAATTATTAACGTTTTTGTTTGCAAAAAATGTTATACTAGTAACTGCGTTTAAGCTTTATCAAAAAAAATTAATAATCAACTGTTCAAATATTTTTGAACTTTATAATTAAAAAAAATCTGAAAGAATTTTGAACTGTTTATCTGCAGGGATATTTTACTTGGATAGTATGTCTATAGCATTTATGTCATAATACATTTTTTAAATATAGCTAATAGTGAGATAATTAAAATTTCTGTTAAAAAAACACATTCTTTATAGACAAACATGCAAGGTTACCTGATTGTGACTAGTTATATAGTAAACTAGTGCGCTTTTATTTTATTCTTAAGTAGTATTAGTAAAAAACACTTTGTAAATCCACCAATAATCTTCATTTTAAAAGCTAACATTTTTACAAATTTTATCATTGAAAGTAAAACCCATTCAGTTTTATTATGTTAAGCAACAATGTTCAAAATTTTGTTTTTTATTATTGCAATAGCAGTTGTTATAACGTATGTATTAACAAAAATCTTATTAGAGAAGCTTTTACTAGTGCAACAATAAATAAAAAAAGTTGTTTATAAACAAATTTTTGACATTTTTAATTTTCTAAAAATCTATTAGCCTTTTTCATTATATGCTTTGTGATAAATTTATGATTACTATAGGAATCAGTGCAAAATGAATAGTCTAATTTAAGAAATCTAGCAAATATTGCTAACACCTATTTTTAACATTGGAAGTACGTAATTTTCCAATAAAATTATTTTGTGTTTGCTATAATTTAATTTATATTTTAATTAGATATTTAAATCTTTTTTTTTGATAAAATATTTTATGGTTTACGTTGAGAGCGATGACGTAGCTTTATCTTTCGGTGAAACAAACAAATAAAATAGCTGTCTTTCCAGCCAGCCAAGATATTATTTTAGAAAAAAATTTAAACAAGTTGCAGAATAATTTTAACTTACTGCTACCAAAATCTTGCAAAATATTGAATTTGTTTGAAAATTAATTATTCAAAAATTTTCTTAAGAACTAACTTTTATTAGAAAATCTTATTGAAATAATGTAAATTGTTTAAACTCCACTATTTGTGTGTTGAGTCTACGTTTACATACATGTTTGTAATTGTTGCCTGTAAAGATTTTACTTAAAATGTTACATTTACGTAGTAAAAAAATTTTGCAAAATTTATAAGAAGTGATCATAAATGAGAAAATTTATAAAATATTCTAGAACATTTTTTTGTGCTTTATGGAAAATTAAGATGTTGCTAGTTTAAGCACCAAAGTTTTTTTTAGAAATTTTAACGTCTGTAGCGGATAGTCTAGCAGGCGATTTATTTAGTAATTTAAGTAATTGCTATTTCTAATTATTAATAGTTTTTGAGAGCATTAATAACTCAGTTATTTTATTGGAATTTCCTAATTCTATATTATAGAGTTGAGAAAAAACTTCGTTTTAATTTTGACTTAACATAATTGCCTATAAAGCCATTACAACTTTGCTTCAAGCTAATAAGCAGCTACTGAATTTTAAAATTATTGTAAAATCCTTGAAAGCCGTCAATTTATATAGTTTTTTCCAACACTAAGTAGGTAATTTCTTTTTTTTTTAAACAAATGATAGCCGTAACATCAACGTTTAGAGTCTTTTCAAAAAAATTACATGACTCCAATCATTTGAAATAATTGTAAAGTTGGAATAGAATTAAAAATGTAAATAAATTAGCAGTTTAATTCGATATAATTTCGATGATCACGTCTTGATAATCGATAGTGCTTGAGCTTTAGACTCGTTTCATTTATATAAATCGTTCATTTTCTGAAATTCAAATTGACATTATCACAACTAAAAAGTAAGCGCTTGTTGTTTGATGGAAACGATAACGAATTTAATTAGAAGTTATGCAAAATAGCTTAGATGATTTGATTAAATTATTTAAATTAAGAAATATATTCTACAAATTCAATCAAGAGAATATTTCTTAAAATATTTTATTATGTTAAAATTATTCTAATTTATATAATCAGTTAGTGAAGAAATTTGAATAAATGTGTTGTAAATTCCCATTAGCTTTTATTTCTGTTGCTGATATGCTTCTGTATAACAAATATGTAGGACGTTATATTATTGAATTTGCTTGTTATACGTCGAACCAATCAGTCCTTTCTTGATTTTGCTCCAATTTCCGGTGATTGGTGTTTGATGCACTAGTTTACACGCTTATCTTTGCTAATCCTACAGGTTTTAGCAGCAACGATTTTTTTGATTCTGCTACTAAAATTATGATCTGCAAATAAGAATCTCGTTTCCTGAAGACGTTTCTCACAGTGTCAATAGAGTTATTAATATTTTGCACACCTGGCGCTGCTTTATGCCAAATGACTAAAATTACTATAAATTCTTTGAGATAAGGATACGCCATAATATATAATAGCAAAATATTGTTGCAATCTTCAAAAAGTAATACTTACCTACTTTAAAATTAATACGGTCACGATTTTGTTAACTAAGTTTGTTCAACAGAAACATTTAGCCAGACTTATTTATTTTTATTTATTTTACACCAACTGAATGAATAAAAAGATTTGAAAAATTTACAATACTAAAATAACGCAGTCAGTGTGTGAGAGGAAAAAGTAGATAATGGATCACAGTGTTTGCTAGTTTGGTGTTTGTTCATTTAAAAATATTACGTTGGTATTTTATTTATCTAATTATTTATAAAACTTATATATTTTTAAAAAGTATTTAAGTCTTCTTGTCTTATTGTTACGCATACTTTTTGTTAATAGACACTAAAAACTTTATAATTTTTAAATAATACTTGATTTAAAACATCGTTTAATTAAAAATAGCTAAATAATTTAAACAGCTGTCACTGATATTATACCACTTAAATTTATTAAAAACATTTAGTTATTTGAAATTAAGAAGTTGACTTCCACTAATTGGTATAGAAAACAATCAACTTAAGAACGACTACAAAACATTAAATCTGATTAACAGTTAAACCAAAAATTAAGAACATATAACAATTTGCCACACTCGGATTTTAATCTAGTACCACTACAGTCAATATCAATAAATAAATTTTAAAAAATTTTACATCTTAATATCCAGCCAAAACCGTTACTTAATTTACGTCATATTAATAACTTTTTTCAAGAACATATTTATTATCCCAACGAAAAACTATAACAGCAGGAATAGCCAAAAATATTTTTGCTCATAACTTGTCTTTTACAATTATTAACAATTTTAGGACATAAGTTGGTAACCTATAACTTAACAAAAAACATTTACATCTTTTAAAATTGAATATAATGAAGACCTATTGAGGAAAAAAACACTGTAACTTTTTGAGTTTTAGCATGTTATATTATTGAATTAATCCAAATCTACATCTTACAACTTAATTAATTGCACAAATGACCTAACCTGATCAGACCTGACATAGTCTTGGTTGTATAAAAACATTTCAAGTTACATGTAAGCTAACATCGTGTTAACTTTAACAGCATGCTAACATTGAATTATTTTTGACACCGTTGTATAAATGATTATCAGACGCTTGTTAGCTGACAAAGCTTTGACAATAAGTTAATTTGCTGTAACGTTTAATTTTTAGGAATTTTATTGTTTATAGATTGAGGTTGATGCTATTGAGTCTAACCGGTTCACGTTTTCCATAGCATAACATACTTAACCTCAGTTCTTAGTTCGTGTTTGATTCTAACGTGAGTGCAGTCAAGACCTATTACATTTGGAAACCCACCAATCATATAAAATTCAGATTCAACTATATGTTTTTCTTGAGAATTTACTGACATCTTGATGTAACGAAGTTTTAGGGCTGGCATTAAATTATATACTCACATAATAATTCTACTTGTCGAAGATTTTTAAATGGCAAAATGATCTATTACTTGCTAAAACTATGCACTAGTCAAAAATTGTAATGTAACTTTAAGAAGTTACAACTTTCCAAAAAAGAATTGTTTTTTTTTTATTGCTGGTTCTAGGTGATTACCGCTTGAATTGAGCAATGTACTTTTATTAATTCAGTATCGTTCCTTAAAATCTTGATTATCATACAGCTCAAGCAGGTCCTTTTAGTCAAAAAAGCGTTTTGACATTATTTATGATTTATAAATCCAATTATACTAAATAAAAGATTAATTACAAAATTATGTTTATTTTACATAAAAAAACTGAGAAATTTTGCCATAAAAGTCTTTTAATGGGAACGAGCGCAAAAGTTAATCGACGTCTGTTGACTGATTAGCTGACAGAAAATTGAATAAGGTTTGACAATAGTTTTATACAATGCAAATCTTGAGTTAACATTGGTTTGACATATTGTTAGTTGACAGTATGTTTAACCTCTTGTCAACTATTTCATACAACACTGAACATTAGCAAACGAATTTGACATTAAATTAACAGCTTCTTAAAGTTGACAAAAGTTTTACACAGCCGGGCCTTAGTATTTAAATTGTAATGTTAACCTGAGCAATATTATGCCATATACCTAAACCTAGAGTGCAGATCAATAACTTTTGACAAAAGTCAAATGAATTTGTCAGACAATTGATTCTTTGTTAGATAATTAGTGCATAACTTTTAAGTTATCCTTTTGAAAGCAAAACAACAATAACTATCGTTCGAATTATGTTATGACATGAGCTTAAAAATGTTACAACATGGGCTTTAGCATGCCTCCCACTTTGTACTTGTAAGCACACCGTACACCTTATGTTGGTGATAAGTGATTTCGAATTATTTAAAATCTATACAGTCTGATATAAAATATACAATTTAGTAACATCCCCTTAAAATCAATTGAATATATCAATGTGAAAATAAAAATAAAACACAAAAAAATTTATTAAAAACAATTTATTAAGTGTTAAACCTCCGTATACCAATACTACATCACAATTTCAAATCATAGTATAAGAAACTGATCTTTATTCAATGCTAGTTCAAAATTTGAATATTTTGTGTTTGTTAGGTTGTATTATATTATAACATAACATAATCATTATTATTTATATACCATATTAAAAGTTATAGGATAGATAACAGCACAACAGTATATTTAACTTTATATGAGGTTTTATAAAAAGTTCATCGTATTTCTACCAAACGCTTTCTTTTACTATAAAAGTTTTAAAAACCATGTTATCTGGTTGCTTTATTGCACGTTTTAATGAAATGCAATGACCGTCCAGATCGCTGGATTCATCTTACTGTAACTTTTTTTAGTGAACGTCATTAAAAACATGTCCTTACAGAAAGAAGCAGTGCTAAAAATTTCCTAAGAAATGTTCCGACCACTTGAAACCAGCTTTCAAACGAGTGTCATCGGGTATTTGCGCTTATTAGTTACTTAATGTAACATTTATAAAAGTATCCAATATGGAAGAATAGACTGTTGTCTTTAGAATCTTGATAAAGATTGTTGTAGATTAAAACTTGTTCTCTTTCTCATCTAATTTACAATTTGTATATGTGATACTTAGAAAAAGAAGACGCAATAGACTATAAAAGACAAAAGTGTTGTCTGTTATAATAAAATTTTATTCAAATTACTTTGAATCCAATATTAACAGACAGCCTAATTTATTCTTATTGCATCGCAAGCCACAAATAATAATTGTCCATATTACAGTTTGTTCTACTTAGTTTAATTAGTTTTTTTATTTCTAATATTTTCTAGAAACGTTAATGCACGCCTTTATAAAAGATCTTTAATATTTTATTTTAAAACGCTGCAATAAAATGCAAAATAATTCAAATTAATTTATGTTTTTATTGCCAGTTCTATGTTACAAGTAGTTCTACCAGGTGTTATATGAAACACTGTAGTCTTTGCCGTGTATTCATTTGCATCTAAATCAAAATAAATATTTGTAATTTAAGAGCCTTGTAGAAAACTTTTGTTCAAGATGCTATCTGAATACAAAAAATAATAACTACATTAAGTTGCAACACAGAACACAGCATAAGCTGCTTTTATCAGAGAGAAACAAATCGCGCTTAAATAATTTGTTAACATTTCTTTCCAACAGCGATAATTTATGAGTAAAAGCAAAAAGACGACAGTTTTTTCGATTTATTAAAAGTTGAAATAAAGTAGTTTAAATTTTCTGTGTATCCCACATTTACAGCAAGCAAAGTTTCCTTGATGTGCTTTTGTGCTTAAGTGAAAAAGTTTGGAAACCGTTCAGAATAAGTGATAAGCTAGAAAATATTCCACTAATTTAAACATGACTTTAAAAGTTTTTAATTAATTTTAAAATCTACGCCACGTTTTAACAGCTGACAGCGTTCACACATTAAAACATAATCAATTAAAATTTTAACGTAATTAACATCTTGATTCTAGATGGTTGACAAGCACCCTTATAAGATCGTGGTTGCTTTATTTATTCATATCAAATATTGAGAAATGAAGGATACAAACGTAGTATTGATTGCCATCATCATATATTATTGATATGCTAAACAAGCAAGACTTATCATATTATACTGTTTCATTATTTTTCAAAAAGTTACGTTTTTTTGTAAAATCATACTTTATATAAATTTTTTGATACTCTAAAAATAAGTAGTAAGCGCACATAGCCAAAACCCAACTTACAAATTTTTATAATCAAAGAAAATTTGTAAATTAATTTACAATTTTTGATAAATAATATTTTTTGTCAAAATTATCCGTCAAAACGTTTTCATTTTTATAGGCAAAAGTAAGCGTTATAATATAAACTTTTGTAAACGTAAAAAAAAATATTATAAACATGTTGTCAATTATATAAACCATCTGATTATGTCTGTAAATGTAAGAATTTTGTGATAAAATGTAATTAAAAACTTTTTCTATAAATTATAGAAAAAAATTCGACGAAATAAAATAATATAAATAGCATTTATAAAACTAATTGATTTCTTTAGAATTTTTGTCATTATAGAATATTAACTTTATGCTAGAACGTTTTTTATCCATCTTTACACATCTTTATTATGACGTTATAAAAATGATGTTTTTGATTGAATTATGGCGTCTATAAAACATAATTAAGTGGTTTTATAAATAAATAATAAAACGGTTTTTATATAATTCAACAGTTTACAGAAAATAGAACAATTTATTTTGA
This sequence comes from Lagria hirta, assembly GCA_947359425.1. Taxonomy (NCBI): domain Eukaryota; kingdom Metazoa; phylum Arthropoda; class Insecta; order Coleoptera; family Tenebrionidae; genus Lagria; species Lagria hirta. The sequence goes on along the minus strand of OX375797.1, from coordinate 8,463,012 downwards.
AATTACTATTAGAAGAAACAGGAATCTCAGATGAAACCATTTGTTGAGATTTACGTCAACTTTTATATCAAAAGATAAACAAAAATAAAAACAGAATTGACCTACTTTTAACATCAAATATTTGAGTGCTTATGCTAGAAACTGTTAAATCTGCTCTCTTTCACAAACTTTTGATTTCTTGCACTTGTAATTTTTTGATTCGCTTTTAAAAAAACGAATAACTTGCCATATTGTAAAATATCTGTATTTTTCTAAAGTGTTAAGGTTGATCTTAACATGCTGTATCGTGTCCACAAATCTTTTTTTGGCGTTAAAAAAGTAACCTAACAGCAAGTCTTCGCTTACCCCACAAATATCGTTTTTCTGTTTCCAGTTATTGAATTCACTCAAATCTTTGTAATATACGTCTCTGGATTTCTTGGGTAGCAAACTGGATGTGACTTCTTCAACATTTTTCGCAATTTTTTCAGGAAGAAAACTTTATCTTTTTATTTTCAACAGTGTTATAAGCGCCCAAAAAGATTGTTTGCAAAATTTTTCTCAAACAATAAATTTGTTGTCTACAATAACATAGCAACCAAATCATAGATGACTACTAATCTTTGTAGATATAACATTTTTGGGTTTTGATGATTGTTTAAGAACCCTTACAGAAAGAGGTGTTGGATAAAACTATGATTTACTCGTGTCTTAACAGCAAATAAGTCACTTAAGAAAAATTAAACCACTCAAGCAAGCTCTTGTTGCTGAACATTTCTTTTGTGACTTATTTGCCTTATAAGACATTTGTATAATAAATAGCTATTGTTTGATCTTTTTTGCCTTCTAAGTAAACGTCATCAAAAGATAAAGTGAGTTACCAATTAAATTTATAAATGAATAATCAAGAAATTGGAAATGAAATGGAAATGATCTTTTGATAACTGCATGAAAATCGAAAAAGATCTTTAGAACAAATAAAAAAATTTGTAGCAAGTATTAAACGATGTTAATATTCCAAAGTGATTTGAAAATTGCAGTTGAAAAACTGTCATCTTAAAATTAATCAAAAACATTGAATGCCACAGGAATGAAAAGTTTCAACAAAAGATCAAATCCTAACATAAAAAAAAATTAAAATTTTTAAGAATACTAACAGTCTTTTTAAAGTAACATAAAAATGTTTGTTTTTAACTAAAAGCATTTTACAGTAATCTCGGTAAATATAGGCCACACAAAGCCCAACAATACACTGCAAAACTCCAACTGTTTTTTAAACTATAATACAACTTACTTTAAAAAATTGTCAGGCTGATGGTATCTCTTGTAAAACTTTTTATTTTGTGTGCTCAAAGATTCTATAAGTGCCGCTTTTCCTTTAACAAAACATGTGGATTTGTAATTGTGTTGACAATTGTGATTAAATAATTGATTTTGCGGAAATGTTATTAAATGTGAACGACAAAATTTTGAATTTGAGCTGCGAGATAGCCAATAATATTAACGCATATTAGACCAGCTGAGCCAGCTGCAGGAACAGTGGTTACAAATGACCTAAGAAGAAATCTTTCAAGACCGGACATTTTCTAGAAAGCACCTGCTGCATTTGCTAACAAATCAAATAGTTTTAAATAGAATTAAACATTAAAATTCCTTGTGTAATCGCAATTCAAGCTAACAACAATAAATAAAAATAAAATTGTCTCTAAAATTTTATCAGATTTTGAGTTTAATAAACAGCCACAACTCAAAGTAATTTTTTGATTTCATCTATTCTTTTACTATAATATTTTATAATTCAATATATATGTTAATAATTAAAAATTATAATTCTTTTATGTAAACATTTTAAGAACGTACGACTGATTTTTGTTTTTGACGACTCACTTTTTTTTTATTCAAATGTGTACAAATTTATAATCTTCATAGAAATTTTTATAGCTTTTTTAGACATACAGATAAGAAAATTGACCAATTTAATAAATTGTAGAGTAGTAAATTTGTTTATGAGAATTTCAGTAGTTTTTCTAAAATAGTTTTAGGTTTAAAATGTTGGTAGATATGCAAATTGTTTGTCGAGAACATTTCTAACTAAAACCATACAAGAGAAGTCAATTGAGCCCATCTAAGTGCTTGAAATTTTAGTCAATTCATGGCACACAGAAGGGCATGACCCGGGTCCAGTCCCCCTGGACCCATTCAAACTGTCAACTCTAACCTAGCGTTTTCAGCACGTGCTTTCTAATTCTAAGACAGTAAGTTTCGAACACGGATATTGAAATGCCACTTAAACTTTATATCAAATTCGCAAGTGATTCACAGAACCAATTTGTGCACTGTTAAGACATTTATTGATATAAATGTGTGCCATATTAGTTGTACACCATCGTCTTGCAGCCGCACACGACACGTTTTCAACAGCACTATCGACCCTTGAAATTCTGAATTAATGCTGCAACGCTTTTGAACTGCTCAAATAACTATTTTGTAACAAAGAACATTGGATCAAAGTTGTGTCCGTAACTGCTTCTCACATCTGCGAAACGATTGTTGGAAAAGTGGGTTTGCAGGTTCTTTTTTTCTTGCGGGATTGTCTGGCTATTCATAAAGCTCAAATGTTTAGGATTGAAAAAGGTTTCATTTCTAGTTATTTCTATAGTTTGATTGCGACATAAAACGTGATGCAGCATAATATAGTTTTTTTGTGTAAGAGTATAAAACAAATCTAATTTACTTAATAAACAAGCAGTTTTTGGTATATTTTACAAAAGATAACAAGCTACCAACTTCTATTATTCAAGTGAAATAGTAAAAGTTTTCAAGATTAGATTCAAGAAAATCCATTTTGTGTAGTGCATATAAGCCGAGTAAAGTATTCTAGTCTAGTCACTTAAAAATGCTTATGCTTTTATGAAAGATTACATGCTGTTTATTCTACGGCCACAATAGTGACAAAAAGTTTATTTTTTCGTTAGTTTGTTTTATTAGTTCTGATTTTGTTCTAAGTCAATTACAAAAAACCAGAAAGCATTTTCTCGAATAGTTTTAAATAATATTTTAAACCAAAAAAAATAATATTAGAATTTGCTTTCATAATTTATTTAATTTTTAATTTAGATGATTGCAATATTGTATTTACAGAAGTTTAATATACTGATCAGATTGGCGTTTACATGTAATTTTATGGGCTTTAACATTGATCACTAATAATAGAATAACAATTGCATCAATGTTTCTTCTTCAAAATCTTTACATGAACATCTGTTATTACGGTTCACTTTGATTTCTATTCCAGCTATCGAGGATGTTAGGAACTCGTCGAGTGGTCTGTCTTTTGATGATCAACTCAAAAACCGTAATTGTTATTTGCTTTATTTTTCATTTAGTGATTTAGATAGTGTAAAAATCATAGTATGCTGCGACTTAAAAGTAGCGTTTAAGCCTTTTGCGTTGTTTACTTGCAATAACAAATGCATTACTATTGTAATGTTATCACAAATTATAATTAAATTACATAAACAATAAAACTGACTCCTATAATATAACTTGATTTGCTTTGTGTTTTGCCTAACAGTTTGAAAAATTTTTGACTCAAGCCACAAAAGAAAAATTATAGGTTTTTTTTAAGTTTGTTTAAACTTTCTAATCAAAAAAGCTAAGCTGTTTTGTTTAAAACATTTATTTTTGTTGATAATATATTTTTTTTTATTATTTTATCATTAGTTTAGTTTTTACCACGCACTTGACTAGAAAATTAAATCATAGACAAAAACTTTGTAAAATATTTCATTGGAAACTCAAACAATACCAATTGAAGAAATGTTTAAACGTTTATAAAATTATTTTTTCTATATATTTCATAAATGGTAGAACAACGATTAAAAAGATTGAAAACGATGCAACAATTATGATTTTTTTACCGTCGAACTTATAGATTAGCTAGTTCTAAGTGTTAATTCTATGCAATTTGTTTTTATAGTATTGCTTGTTATAAATTGTTGTTGCGCCGATAGCCCAAATGTATATGCGTGTACCCTTAGCTTGGTGTGTTTTACTTAAATGAATCCCACTAAAAATCTTTAATTAAAGCTGTGCTTTTCCAGCTTTTTCTGTTAATTAAAATATTCAATTTTGCTGGTGAGCACTTAAGCGGCAAACTCAATTCATTATACAAGTTAATTTAAACGCCTCTTTCACATCATCGTACAAGAGAATGTTTTGTTGCTGTCTAATTTATTATCCAAAACTAAAATTTGTTGCCTGGAAAATAATAAAATCTGGTATGAAACAATTATAATTTATTGTACAGTATTGAACATCATTTTCTTCTAAAAACAAAAAGCTTTTGAGGTTTTTGTTTATAATTTTCCAGTGACTTTGAAAATATCTATATCAATAACTTTTTGCCGCTTAGGCGTTACATCAAAAAGTAACTGTTGAACTGTATTTTATTTTTGACCAAACACCTTGATAAAAGTTAAATTGATTCTGCATGCTTATTAATTATATGTGTGTTTTATTATGTAAATAATAAGTAATTTGATATTTTTGAAAAATTGTATTTGTTGCTTAATTTGAAAATTAAGCGACGGGCACGATTGAGGTAAAAACCAACTACCAGCAAATTAAAAAAAAACAACTTTAAAATGGTATGAACGGCTCCAAAGCAGACAATGACACGGGAGCAGGAATAGTCGGTCTTAGAACCACATACCCAAGCATTTTTCAGGCTAAAATACACACAATCAGAACATGTGAAGAATTTACCTTAGAAAGAAACTATCCGAATCACACCGATAGTCAAGCAGCTTTAATGTTTTCTTTGTTTGAATATCCGGACATATGGAAACAGAAGAATACGAGAGAGCTGATAAGCTTGCAAGAGAATCATCTTTCTTTGTAAAGCCAAAACTTTTCTGTGGTTTAAAAAAGCACACTTAAAGTAAATGGTTCAAAATATAGAAAGAGACAAACAAATCAAAACGCTGGCTAAATCTTCCTGGTTTGAGATTGAGACATTCTAAAAAATTCTTTAGAGAATTCAACCATCCAACATCTAAAGTGTACATAAAGTTCACTAAAAATAGGTTATTCATCTTCACAGGCTTTATTACCGGTCACTGCCGTCTAGGAAAGCACCTGGTGTGACTTGGCCTAGAAGATAATGACAACTGCAGATTTTGCAAAAAAGAAGAAAAAACTTCGGAGCACCTGGCTGCAGCATGCGTCGTCATTAGAACCCAACGTAAAAAACATTTAAAACAGGATTACATGTTGAATAAAAACACGTCATAGTTAAAGCCATCTCTACTGCTGGAATTTATTACAGTAACAGTAAGGGAATGTTCCTTTACTTAAATTGTTACTTATCAATAAACACGCATTATCATTAGCGATTGTCAATTAAAAACTATTGAAAACAAAGTTAAAACTTGAAATTGATACCTATGTATTTCTAAGCACGTATAAGCATCTTTTTCACTATTTCACTATATTTCACTCTTCACATAGACTATTTTTAAACTACTAGATCAATTGTTTTGTTTGATTACTGACCTACAACATAATCACACCTTTTGAATAGAAAAAAATTGACTGCCCTGTTTTTCTATTTGAGAAAAAAAAACAATAAAACTTGCTAAAAACTGATCAAAAACCAACTTTTTGCAACGACAACAAATAAGTTGGAACTAAATGGTAAACAATTTCGTTGATTTTAATTTAGCAACTTGTTGTCGAAAAACTGCAATATGTCGCTCATAGAGCCTGGTCCTTAGAAGAATAGATCTTAAAGTCTTACAACTAATCAAACTTTAAATCTAATCAAACAAAAATTTTATTAATCAATACACTGAAATAAGAAACAGTTTTATAAAAATTTCTATTTTGAAACATTCATAAAATAAACAAAATGTCATATGTATTTGACCAAAAAAAAAATATATTAATCAATTCGATTCAAAAGAATGAATCTTAAGCAAAATAAAAGCAAAAAAAGAAAAAGTCAATTAAAATGCGTTTAAAAAATATATAATACGTCTGTGCTACAAAACGCTTTAAACGATTTTGATATACTTTTCTTTTTATTTAAAAACTGAGGTAAAAAATTTATTTTGATATTGATAAAAAATTGATTAGACTGTTTAAAATTATCAATTTTTTTGTCAGTTGATAACTAAAAAAACGCATCTTTAAAAGGTCTCATCTAGTCAAGATTTAGTATTATTGTTTTTTTCATAATATGAAAAAAGCATGGTAACGCTGAAAAAATGTCGAAGTATTATTCAAAATTTTGCACAACACTGCACTTTTTCATCATTTTGCAGCAGGATGAACGCAATCAAGAGTTTTTTGTTTATTTATTACTATTTTATTTAATATTATTGTGTTGCAATGGGTAATAGCGCTGGGTATTTTGTTTTATTGTGATGTTGTCTCTTTAGCAGAAAACTAGATTTAAAGTTTTAAAAACAATAGTCTCCAGTAAATTTAGCTTTTTCTCAACAATAGCACAATAAAATATGTCTAGACGTGTCACTGTAATTTCTTGACGATAATAATTGAAAAGTTTTAGAAAACATTAATAAAATTTTTTTCTGTCTCTATTCAAAGTTGCTGGATAACCTAGCATTACCTTTCGCAAAAGCCAGCGACTACATTATCTACAGTATCCCATCAACTGAGTTAATATATGAATCTATCTATAATTTTTACAGAATCAACCTGTATTACAAGCACTTATTTTAAAACCCTTTACTGTTTCTAATTGCCAAACCACAAATAAGAACTAATTTTTAATGTAAAAACACATTATTAATTACGTCTAACATCTTCTTTGATAATATTAATACTAAAATCAATAATAAACGAACCTCAAATAAGGCATTTCTAGCGCATTTTTTTTTTCGAAATGTCAGAAACTTTTCTATTTTTGCCATCATTTTATAAAAGAAAACCTGCAAAATGTTTAGCCGCTATTATTACTGTCTGCAATATCAATGCATCGTGTGATTGTGTAGTTTGCAAAATAAATAACTCTGGAAATCAGAGGACGTTGTTAATCAGCGTCAGATGTAAATCCTTCTAAAGGGAAGACCGTATTTATTTTATTCACTGTATAATATTTACATGTTTAATTTTGAACGCAAAAGTAAAACAAAAGCGAATGAGACAATTTGAACTTATTTTAGCGTCTAGAAATTGTAAATGCACGGGTTTATTTCTATGCAGAATAAATTTGAGAGAACAACATTAATTAAATAATTAGCTTTTATCAAATATTTTTGACATCAAATCTAGTTACATAATTTTACATTTTGATTTAAGTAAAAAATTTGCAAATTAATGACAGTTTGCGGAAGGTTATTTGACCAAAATATTTACCAATAAATATACTGACTGAGCCAATATTTTCACCGTAGTGTCAACCAACTTTAGACAATTCAAGTCTAAATGCAAAAATTGAGGGACGCTTGATAGACGTTGTACTATGTTTCAAATATCGATATAATATGTTAACTTAAAAATAAAATAAATAACAAGTATCCATTAAAAAACAAATATACTAACTACTATTTTTTACCATTTAAAAGACACAAATATATATACAGGGTGTAGAATTGGTTTGCGAGATATAGGATTTTACATGTAAAAGAAAACAATCTCCAATATTTGCTCTCTTAATGATTTTACGACAAAATAGTTAACATGAAAGTTATAGAGAATTAAAATTGTTATCTGATTTCATTGTTGTTTTTTTTTCTAACATCTTGTGGTACTGAACTAAAGACTCGAAAGATAAAATATTCAAAAATAGTACTGGCTATGAAGTTTGATATTAAAAATAAATTTGTCAACAAGCATTCCACATCGTTCTTTTAGTTTGTGCTGAAAATATGGAATACACGACGAACGAGAAGGTATTTTTTATTAAGTAGTATTATGGCAAATCGTCTTTAAAAGAAATCCGAGCAATGTATGCCGCATTTTTCCCAGAGCGACTAGTTCCAGCTATAGAGGCAATTCGAAGAATTGTAAACAAAATTTAAACTGAAGGCACTGTTAACAGAGTATGTAAATGCAGAAGACCTCAAAGGAATAGACACAGAAATGCTGAAAATACTGCTAATGTTTGGTTAAGCGTTGCGGAGAATATGAATGTATCAACAATAAAAAATCTAAAAAACCATGAGTAGAATAAGATATTAATTTTAAATCTTCATACTTTTTACTGTAACAAACTATTCTGTCGTTATACTGTTCTACAAGAGCAAATAATTGAGATTCCTCATTAAAGGTACCCTCACTTTAAAATTTCTCTAGCTCTTGAAAATTAGAGAAAAATCCAACAAATTCTCATTGAATTTTTTTAAATGACTGGTACTGATAGTAATTCCGGGTAAATGTAGCATACAAGAAACAACCATTTAATGAAAAATACCTTTTCGTACGAGTCATTTTTTAAAAAACAAACCATTATACAAAGTTGCAATCGTGAAATGATGGATGTCGGATAAATTTTGATAGTAAAATTTCATAACCATTGCTACTTTTTAGTATTCGTTGCTTAGTACTTTCTAGTCTTTAATTCAGTACCACAAGATGTTAGAAAAAAAAACAACAATAGAATCAGATAACAATTTTAATTCTCTATAACTTTCATGTTAACTATTTTGTCGTAAAATCATTAAGAGAGCAAATACTGGAGATTGTTTTCTTTTACATGTAAAATCCTATGTCTCGCAAACCAATTCTACACCCTGTATATAGTAAAGATTTAATTTGGTTAAAACCGAGTTATTTACTTAATGATAAAGAAAAATATTTTAAGTTTAACGTCACAACTGTTGTTTCTAAGTAAACACAACAACTTAATCGTATAAACGGTTCAAAACAAGTTTAGCGTTTAGTATTCGTTAAGGTTCTTGTTTTTGATGCACCAGAGTGCACTATCACAAAAATTTCTTTGTCAATAAGCTTAATGTTTCCATGACATAACCTAACTTTTTTATTTAGAAACATTTAAGTTTTTTTCTAAACGTCATCAGTTAGGAAGTCTATTGTTAGTCCGGTTACTAGAGCTCTTGCAGCAACTTTTTTTTATTGTAAAACACGCTATAAAATTTTCTTAGCGCTATATAATTAATGCTTTGCCTAATAAATGTTTGTTGTTTAAAATTAAAGTATTTATTTAATTATTTATTCGCTATCTTCAATAAAATTTTCTTTGTTTTTTTTTTCTCAATTTTTTTAGATTTGATTTAGTTCGGACATTACACTTTTACTAGCGATATTAAAACAAATTGTTAAACATGTCATGAAAACTAAATTTTTGGTTACATTGTGTTGAAAATAGAAATTTGCATTCATTATAAAAGGACATTTTTTAGTTAGTTTGTTGAGTTACAACTGTTATATTTTTATCTAATATATTATAGTGCGTAGATTTTTAAACTGTTGACATAAGGAAATGACACGCAAAATTTGAACTTTTGTACTGATAGAAATTTTTAAATTATTTTTGCTACTAAATTTAAAGTTTTTTAGAAGATCGAAGGTTTCAGCCTGTTAAATATAATATAGACAAAAAAAAGCTTTATAAAAACCATTTTTTAATTATTTTTAACCGTATATACAATAGTTTAAAAAATTCTTAAGATGATTTGAATATTTCTATAAATACCAAAGGTAACATGGGTACAGTTCTTATTAAGCAACTCCTCATTGGCAACTGTTAGGTTAAAAACGCATTTTATAAGTATTATAGTTTAAAATTTTGCACGGCCTACTCGAATGTACAAATTTAGGTTCACATACGTTTGAATTAAAGCTAAGAAATGTGACAGCAACAAAAGTGCTTTATTTAAAGCTTGACCCCTGTTTATTGAATTATAATTATTTTACATAAACGTGTTTATTGCACAAAATAACATACAACTCAGCAAATCGTCACGGTTTGAGTAATGTGCAATGTGCTTTTTATATATACAGAACGTTCACAAACCATTCAGATCTACTTTTGCCATGAAATTTTAAACGTATGTTCAATTTGTGATTATACACTATCAAAGACAATAAAAATCTGTCAAGCTAAATTACACAGCAAGAGTAGATCTAAATAATTTATGAAAGCACCGTGCTTGTAAGTGTATAATATATGGTGGTGTATATACTGTCTGCCTACGCAATATAAAAACAAAACAATTTTTTTATAACTATAAATTACAATTTTTTTAAGAACACTGAGCCTTCTGTGATCAATGTTCACAAATCATATAATTTATATAGTATTACACTAAAACAAACTTATTTTATATAGCAACGGAAATTGATTCAAAAAATGTTGACTGTTGAAACTGAACTCGACTTCCTAAGCTTGGCAACACCACATAGTCAGAATAATAAAAAAAAAACGTTTATTACGTATTGAAGATTTTATACATATATATCTTTGCAATCCTTATATTCCCCAAAACAAATATCATAATCATGTCCGATGTTAAACTAAGTATTATTCAAATAATTAATCACACAAATCGATCTCGTGTATATTAATCGACTCTTCTATCATATAAAAAGTTGTGCGCTAGTACTCAAAGATGTTAAGCGTTCTTAAAGCTAGGGGAAACACAGGAAGTAAGGGTTAACAAACCTATAAACAAAAACATATTTTTAGAATTTCTAAATAAAAATTTATTCTAACAAAAAGAATATAATATTATTCATAAAATGTGCAAACTCGATTATTGAAAGCTAATTGATTGATCCAGCGGAAACTCCAAGAATAAAGCAGATGGAAATTAACTGTGAAGTTTTGTTAAACCAAATGGAATGAAGTCTAGACTAAGTATCCGTGACCACAATCGTAAATTGACAAGAAGAAGAAAAATTTCAGTCATGTCGGCTGAGTATTTTTGACCAGTTCTATTTCAGACATATTATTTGTAGAAATGTTTAAAATATTGTGGCGCCGTCTAAAATTGGACTTTGCACATATAGAATAATTGTATTGATAAATTACTCCACATTAGGTTAAGATTTGCATAAGAAAGCTTTTATTTCAACCTATAAAAAGTTCACTTTAAAGTTAACAAGCAATCCTGTACTTTAATCTCATCCTACAAAATTGAAATGGATTTTTAATTTAAAATAAAGCTCTTCCAATTGCTTATCAAAAGATTAAAGCATCGTTGTCTCTATGCAGAAAATAGAATTTCTACATTCTTTAAGTGAATTAAGAAGTAAGAAGGAGAATTTATTGCATACAATTCTAAGCACTTTTAAAGGATAATTAATTCCGAAACAATAGAGGCATTCTTTTGCAAGAACGAATATTATCTGCAATTTAAATTAAAGAAGAAATTAAGTTAGCAAAGTATTTAGGGGTAGTGCAAGCTGTAAAATTGCATTAAAAATTTTGTTTAAAAGTTTGGTGGTTGGTTTTAATAGAATTATGTTTTAGATAGGATGAATACAAAAGGTCAAGTGTTACTTGAATTTAGATCATAAGCACCCTGGAACAATTATTACAACGCTTGTGTACAATATTACCTTTACAATCTATATTACTTTTACATGTTTTTCTAACTAGTCCAATGTACAAATAAAAGTTTGTATGTATATGTATATTCTAAATAATGGTTTTTTTTAATAAAATTAACTTCTGGGAGTTGATTATTTATGTGTTGTAAAAAATCACAAATTTTTTTTTTAATTTTGTTTTATTCACGCAATAACGCAGTTTTGCTTCCTATTTAAAAAAAATATGTAGTTTTAAAATCAAAGTCAATAATTTTTAAAAAACAGTGATTTTTATCATATATCACATTAGCGTCTTTTGTCTTAAAATCTATTGTCACTTAAAATGAATTAAAAAAAAAACGTATAACATCATAATGTGGAAACGTGGTTTTTCAACCTTAATGTAAAGAGTTTCTAATAGATATTGCTATTTTTACCATATTACGAGAATAGGTATTTCAAGAAATTCAATTGTTTTAACCCAATAATTGTAAATTTTTTTATAAAAAAAATTTATTACGTACAAACAAAATTGTGCTTGAATAAAATAATTTGCCATACTGCACAGTAAGCATTTGTTAAATTAAAATCACATATTTATTTGTTGAAAAAGTCTATATATTGGCTTATATCAAATTTGTCAGAAGACTGTTTAAAATTAGTACAGTTTTAGCAATATGAAATATATATTAAACACATAATAGAAAATGCGCTTGTTTATAAATTAGGCAGTTCCAATATAGAGTTTTTTAGACTATAATACCTAAAAACCATGAGATTACAAACTAAAAAAAAAGACTGGCTGTCTTGTTAATTACATTAAAACCAAAAATTAATATTTCTATATTAAAAATTATTGTGGTTGTCAACATTTGAACTAATGTCTATATTTTTATTTCACCTACAAAAGCAATCAATTTTTATATAAAATATTAGTCTTTAGTTTAAACATTATGTAAGTACCGACTACATTATTTGTTTTTCTAATTGTTTTTTCTGTGACAAAAACCGTTGCAAATTGTAAAACATTGTAATAACTTTGAATAAGATCTGACTAAAATTACCTATCTTGAGTTTGGAATGCTATGTTTACCAGTCAATTTCTCTTCTCTATATTAAGCGCTTTTTCTTACCGCTTTCTTTCTTGCATTCTACATCAGTTTTACTTCTTTTTTTTTAATAGTCACTTTTACCTATGGCAACATTTCTTGTTAATAACAAAGTTATTTTTCTTAATTTGTCATATCTTACGTCTCTCTTGTTATAAAAATTTACTAACTTTCCTTTTTGAAATGTTGATTTACCTAGACTTTTTAAAATAAGTGAGATGCGAGGTTCTTGCAGATTCACAAATTTACATTTTAATAACTCTTGTTTATAATATTTTATAAAATTTATATAAACTGAATTAAAAAAAAAATTATTTGTAAATTAAATATATATTTGTATCATATAATATTATGTATTTTATCGTAAAATGCCATAACGGCACTTTGCCACCAGTCACCCTTTTATTAGACTTTCAACATTAATTAACAAATTTAAAATATAACCTGAAGTTTTTTTGCATCACTTAACGAATACTTTTAACTGGATTTTTTAGCATCATTAAAGGTGCGTGAAGCTAAAAGCCGATTTATTTCAGGCTAACATCTTAAAAATGCTGTGATAAATGAACTGGAATTCTTTTAGTTTGTTTTTTAACAGCTTAATTACTCTAAAAGCAAAAGGGAAATCTGTAGATGTTCTATTGCATAGCGGATATCAATTAAGAAAAAAAAACAGCAAGAGTTGTTACATCCTAGATGTTGAATGTAATAATTACACATCTAAATTCTTTTTTTATATTGTTTATTTAAATAGATTAGCATTCTCTGCTATGAGTAATATAGAATAAATAGAGAATAAAAATTCAACCCACAATTTATCAATTATACTCATAAAACTAAAAATAACTTTAGAATGTCAATTTAAGTTTTGATCTCATTTGATATCATCTGTACAAGTGTACATAAATAAGTGTAGGTAGACTTCCTTTCCCTCATCAACGTAAAATGGTGAGTTAGGCTTTAAGGATTCATCTAATTTTTTGACTATACCATTTTAAGAAAAATAACAAATTTAGGTAAATTGCAACTATAAAGCATAAATAGTTTAATACTTGACCTAAACATTAAGCCAATACAAAATTCTACAGAACAAAAACTATAGACTTAGTTTGAAGTTTATTAGTTTTGATCAGTGTGAATCAATAAGCTAAGACTAATACAGTTGTAATAACTAAAATTTTTCTGTTTGAATAATAATTTTTGACTCTACTTTGTGTTCTACGAATAAACATAAATTTGAACAAATTAATAACTGTTTTGCCTAATTTCACAGCTAACATCCTTACTAAGAATCAGTCAAGAATCTACTGTTTTTAAAGTTTTAAAAACATTTGTGTCTATCACGTTTCTTTGCCATAGCATCTTTGGCCAATTAGACACATGTTTACATAAATTGGTTGCAATAGGCTTACCTTTGCGGAATTTAGTCTGCTGTATAATAGCTTCAAATAGGATGAATTCAAAGATCTTAGCAAACTTGAATAATTAACAATAAGGACGACAATCGGTTATCATTGTTTTAATGCTTAAGAAACATTCCAGCAATTGAGAGATTTGAAAGTCATTAGGATTAGGCTATAGATACTGCACAGAGATAGTTACGCAGCTTTTCGATAGAAAGACAATAATATTATCAAGTTTTTTTTTTCTACAAGCTGCTTTCCTAAACGCTAAACTTGCGCCACACATTTCAAAAGACGCCAAAAAAGCTACAGAATTCCTAGTCGGGTTTGCCACAGGAATTACAACTCATATTGCCCTCATATCAGATTTAAGCCAACATTACTACAAAACTAGCAAATGGATTTATTTTCTCGGTGGAATTCGGCAATTGATGGTATGTACACATTATATTTTCCAAAATTCCAATTCATTTCTCTTAGTGTTAACGTTATGACCAATCTATAATTATAAAAGTTTATCTTAAAAATGTGTATCATATTTTTTTAAATTTTATAAATTTTTTTTTATTAATTTTTAGGTGATTGATACAATAAAAATTTTAAAGCTCTCATAAGTTTTAAAAAAATAAAAAGTTTACACAATTTTAACGTTAAACAAATATAAAAAACCCTGTGTTGTCGATCTACAAGTATGTTGTTAATGCAGATCGCAAATATTTTTATGCTGACATTTATGTTTATAGAAATTCAAATGCTTAGTCAACACTAGTTTATTAAACTAGATCTGTTAAAATTTATTCTGTTATTTTTTAACATTTTTTGTACTGAACCATATCTAATATAATAAAACAATTTTGTCAAAATTGTGTTAAAATTTTACACAAAAGTTATCTAATAAGTATAGTATTTTAATAAAAATAAGTTTTTGAGACAGGTAACGGAATATAAGTTTGGTTGAACAATCAAGTTATCACATTAGCGTTTTTTGTCTCAAAAACTATTTTTCATTAAAATTGATATCTGTCATTAGGAAAGACCTATAGTATCATAACCTAGAAACGTAGTTTCTCAAGTTGGATGTAAAAAGCTTCCAATAAATGTCGTTATTTTTCCAAAATTTTAGAACTATGAGGCACTTAGGTAAAGCCAATCATTATTGTAGGAATCCAGCGTCGTTGCAAATTTATTTAAATAGAAATCATTTACAATTAATTTACTAACTACAGAGTTCCAATAAAAACAAAACATGTCTGAGTCTACAAATCTAGTTTGAATCGCCAATGTCTTTAGTTTATTTTATAGTAAGCTTAAATAGGATTATTAATAATCTGTTTGAATAGAGTTACTTCCCATAATGTCCAGTGAGCATTCGTTAAATTAAAATTAGGTACATAGTATGTATTTATTTGATGCGTGAAAGTCTATAATCATGCATACATTTATACGTTTATATCGAATTTGTTAAATTAGTGCAATTCAAGCAACAAACATGTATAATATATTCAACCAAAAATAAAAAACCTATAATAGAAATTGTTTTTTTCTTAATACAATAAAACATTATTATTATTCTTCTCAGAGTTATTGTTTTTTTTAAATAGTTGAATAAACGTCAATAATTCTCTTTCACTTACTGAAGCAATCAATTATCAGATAAATTATCATTTAAAAATGCAAATACTAATTTGCATTTTTTTTCAAAAGACTACTCACATGATTTTATTACTTGTCTTTCAAATTCCAGCAAAATTCGCTAATTCGTTCGTTCGACCTTAACTTCCAAATTAAACTCCAATTTGTTCATTCCATCAACAAACACGAAAAACATTTAAACGTAATCAAAACAAGTGAATTAATACAAAAAAAAACTTCATACACGGTTATCTTTGTTTTTTTACTCTCGCTTTTCTTGTGAAAAAAAAACAACGACGGGTGAACGACTTGGAAGTTTAAAATGTACTGAACTAAAAATATACCAAGACATATTTAAGTAAAGGCTCGTTTGATTCGCTGTGTACATTTGAAGCCCACGTACCATCAGGCATTTAGGCTAGGGGTTGTCCGCTAAAATTAGACGCAATCGGCTTATTGAGAGAGTAAAATTTTCCGGCTTTATTTTTAGCGGAGGATTAATGAGCAAGTTCAGGGTCGATATGAGGCCCCCTGCAAGCTTTTTTCTCGAGGTTAGTGTCGCTTTCAGATGTGCATGATGCAACTTTTTGCAAGAAAATAACAGCGGATAACATGTGCTTGAGAAGTTGCCTCAAACAATCATTATATTTATTATAAACAACTATATGCGTCTTTAAAATAAACATTTGAAAAGATCAGTGAACTATATACTTATAAACAATCAACTCGTTTCATAATAAATAATATATATCCTATTCCAAGTTTAAGTCAGATTTTACACTTTTTGTTTCTAAATCCATCAAAAAACATAAACAGTGTTTCCTAGCTTAAACTACTAAACATTTTTTAAAGCCGACAATTGAAAAAATTGTCTTTTTCTACGATCACCTCTAAAATTGACTATTAAAAGCTTACTGTCAATGCGAAAATTTAATAATACACACTAAATTGTAACAATTAATTGTAAGTGTCAAGAATATATGTCAAAAAAATCATCAATAAAAATTACTTAAAAACTACTGATCAGATCCTGATGAAGTTTAAGTGGAACCAAATAGAAAACATCGTCTCGTCCAGAAAAAAGTTATGAGGTAACACACATAAAAAAAATACAGTTGAAGTGAGAGCCTCCTTCTTTTTTTTTGAAGTCGGTTGAAAATAAAAATATTCATCAGCTGCTTATTATTATGAGTTGACAATTTATTGGAATGTCACACTTGCTCTCCATGTGACAGTGTGACAAACACTGCAGCGTGTTTTCTGTACTAAATTGAAACATTCATATTGAATTTGATATGAATTTTTATTTTTAATGCAAACAAAATTCAGCGTCTTTTTACAAAATTTATATGTTTTTCCACTAATTTTAAGCCAAAAGTTTAAAAACTTAATAAACTCACGAGAAAGTCTTATTCGAATACAAGTTTCTGATATAAATAATATTCTATCAAATTATTTAATAAGAAATAAATGTTTGTCAAAATATTAATACTTAATAATGACGTTTTATGTACAAGAACTCAAATAAAAGCAATATTACATAAGAAAATTATAGCTTTTAAAATTTTAGGAGTCAAACAAAAAGTGCAAAAGTTTGAAAAATACTTTTTTATTCGAATAATTAATAATCATAATTCATTAATTGTCAGTTAAACTCGTAGTCTCTTTTGTTATCTAATAAATCTGATTTAATTTTACTTTCTCACAAAAAACAATTTCCTAAAGTTTCCAAAAACGAAAAAACTGAAAATTTATATGAAAAGTTATTCTCATGTTAGAATCAACACCTGAGGGTATTTTGATCAAGGATCGTTTTGACATGGCTGTTACTGTCGTCCTGTTTATAACGTTTTTGAGGATAAAACTACAATTTTTTTTATGGTTTTTTTTAGATATTGACACTTTATTGACCCAATGTCAAATATGCCCTGATACAAAAATTTTTAATAGTCTTCATAAACTGAAAAAACACACGTCACGCACTCAAAAAAATCTTCTAAACTGCACATCATTAGACGGGTTTTAATCTTTTCAAGATGAGATATGTACACTAAAATTTATTACTATTGCCCTTAAGTATATTCCTTGCTGCTGTAGAATATCAGTAGAAAAAAAAAATTATAATGTCATTGATGTGTTTGTGTTGTACAAAACTCTGTCAGAGCTTGAAAAGAAATCTTTTATTCTAACTTCAAAGTTCTACATATTTTTACAAAAATTTAACATGACAGTCTTACCTCAAAAATTAAGGAAAATATCAAGTCTTATATTTTGCTTTAAGCACATAAGATATCAACGTTGAAATCTATCGTAAAAATTGATCCTTTGTCTGGCGGTTTAAGACCGCAACATGTAAAGGATTTATTAGGAAAATGCGTTGATGACGTAGGTCCAAATCTTCTTTTCGCAGTAACCCGTTTATGTGATTTCATGCTTTCTGGCAAAGTAATTGCTTAAAAGTTTTTTCCATTTTTTCATAGAGCATTTTTATGTGCTCCCTCTTAAAAAGATGAAAGCATTTGACCTATAACTGTTGAACCAATTTTTCGACGATTAGTGTCGAATTAGAATGTCCTAGTTTCTCTACAATCTTACCAAAATATCTTAGTCCTAGACAAGTTGGTTTTCCTGTTAAAAGTGGTTGTGGAGCTGCTATATACATTTGAATTGATCATTTCTTGCATCTAATTTCAGTGCTATAGTCGTCTTCTAGTTCGGTTGAGAGAAATTCCTTGTTATTGACAGTTAACAATTAACAATAACGCAAACAAATGGTTATCCTAGTGTTTCTTATCTTACATTTAACAAAAAACTCATAAACTTTCCAGTTAGTTGTCAAACAGAGTGATCCTCTCAGAGCAGTGCTGTGATTTTCTCAGAGCAGTGCTTTTTAGTTTAGTCATTGGCACCTGGTATTATAGTTTCACCAGAAATACTTTAAGTTTTTTTAGTTTTTCATAATTTGTAAATTCTTTAGCTTGTTTTCTGTCAACTATTTCAAACAATTTTACCACCTTTACTGATAAAATGCCTTCTTAATATTATGTCTCACATGGCTCTCTTTGTTTTGAAAATTTTTTATTGAGTTTCAACATTTTTATATTATATGAAAACCTTCTTTTTTTGAAAATTACCTAATATGTGTTTACTGTTTGACAAGGCTATTAAAGATGGCTTTAGAACAGATTGTTAATATTAAATTTTCGGATTTTTCTTGAAAACAAGCTTTTTTGTCAGTTTCATTAGATAGTTTAAAAATGCGATATGTTTCTCATTTGGCCTTACCAGTTTTCTTTGCGACACTTAATTCTACTCTAATTGGTTTAATTTTTTTTTATCAGGTTTCAAATTTGAGCTTCTGTATTTAAAAAAAACTCTGATAGAATGGTCAGCTAGATTTCCAAATACCGATACACTTTTGAAATACATAGCACAAACCAGTTTGGTTTTTCCTATTTTTAAGAACGTTTTAAGCCCTAATTTTTATAAATTTATTTTTTTCCAAAATGTAATACTACTTGCCTCTTCAGAAATTAAATCCAATGTTCTTAATGTTCTTCCTTCTTTTCAACTTGGTATTTTACTAGACTCTAACACCCTAGGTATTTTTATTTCTTTACGACAATTATGTTATCCGCATAATTGTATTTGTGGTTCACTTTTTGATCTTTTTGACTATCATAAATTTTCTTGCTTAGAAGTGCGGGTAGATTCTCAAGGCATTTCAAATTAAATATTTTTAACCAAAAACTAGATTCCGCAGACATCCCTTTATTATTGGAACCCAATCACATTTCTCGTAATGATGGTAAAAGACCAGATGGAATTACTTTGATACTTTTTTAAAGAGGTAAATCGTTAGTGTGGTATGCATGCTGCTCGGATACCTTAGCACCTTGTCATTTGAGCAAATCCACAAAAGCTGCTGGTCAAACTGCACTTTTTGCTGAACGAAATAAACACAAAAAAAGTATATTTCGATAAAAGATCACTATATTATATTCAATGCCGCGGTGAAAACATTGTGACCATAGAATAATAATGCCAAGATGGCCACAATTTTTTGAAACTGTTTAGGTAACATTATAGTTAAAATTCCGGGAATAGAAGAAGCTAAAAACTATCTCCAGAAAATAAATATCTCCGGTTTACCGTTTTAAAAAAGAAACGCCATTTGCATTTTAAAAACGTTACGCTCTTTGCTAAATTTTGATAGAAATTCTTATTTATATAAAATTAATTGTTTAATATAAAAAAAAATGAATACTAAAATATAGAAAATAAATACTTTAATTAAAATACTTAAGAAATAAATATGCGTAAAATAAAATAAATATGACTTGACGTTACTTGACCTCTGACTTGACTTCTGACTTGACTTTACTTGTTTTCTTAGTTATTTGCTAGTTGGCATTTATTGTAGTAATTAGAGTTTTCAATATGTTGCTGTCATTACTTTTGATCTGTCAATATTTATTTTTTTTAATATTATCAAATAAGTAGGGAAAACGCGCTCTAACTAAGAAGGCGTTTCACCTGTAACATATTAGTTGTATATGTAAAGCAATTTTTCAAATTTAGCACGAAAAAAAATTTGTGATATTTAATTATTGCTTTTGCTGATTTTACTAATGCTGTATATGTGGCTATTTTTGCTTTTTTTGTTTTTGTCAACATTTGCAAAAAAATACAAATTAAATATACGTATCGTAAATCAAACATAGTTTTGTTAACACATAAATTATTGATAAATAGTGCAATGTTTATTCAGTATTTAAAATGTATTTTCTGTAATCAGATATTGGACTAAATTGATTTTTACACCACTGTTTTCTAAATCAGATGTTAGCAAACCAACTGCAGCATAAACAAAAAGTTTCAAGTGCAATAACAAAAAAAAATTTCTTAAACGTGCAGCATCATTCATTATAAACAAATAGAAAAATGCAGCAACAATTATTCGACAGAGTATTTAAACTGATTGTTGTTTTAATTGTTTCAAAGAGCTCCAATTAGCAAAAAATTGTTTTTCTACGCTTTTGGGTTTTTAGTTTTTTTCTTTGTCAGCTCTTGTCTGAGCAGTAATATTATAGATCAATTATTAAAAAAGTCTTTGATTTAAATATATTGAATTTCAGGTCTTCATCCGTTTTGTCCGAAAGATGAACTACTTTCAATGTGCTTCAACCCAATCCAGGCAACCTGTAATAATCCTGTCCCTTCACTGGTAGTATCAAGCTGTAGCAGAGGATGTGCTTGTAAACCTGGATATATTAGACAAAAAACTGGGGGACTGTGAATTCCCTTGACTGATTGCATGCGTATAAAGCTAGTTAAAGTTACTTTATAGAGTTCTATGATTATTTTCTAATATACAATTCATCGCAATGTGGGCCAAATGAAAGACTTTCATCATGTGCTTCACAATACCAACCAACTTGTCTTTCAAACAGTACTTTACTTAGAGTGGCTAAAAATGGCGTTTGCTGTTTGCATTTCTAGTAAAAGTTATGAAAGAGGTATAAATCTTCAAAATAATATAATATATCATGTAATAATTAACTTTATTGCAGTTTGCAAGGAAGATGAATACTATGATGAATGCGGCAGTGCTTGCCCTAAGACTTTCCGAAATAGATATCCAAAGTGCAATAAAATGTGTTCTAGAGTGTGTTTTTGTAAACCAGGCTTGGTAACGCACGAAAAAGCGGAAAGTGTGTTAGAGAGCGTAATTGTCCGATTCTTGAATAATATTTGGCTTAGCATAATATTCAACACTTAAGCCATATAAAAAATAATAATAATTAATAAAGCTTTAAACCAAAATTTATACACTTTACATTGAAATTCTATCAATAAGTCTATCAGGTCAGGTCAAAAATGATAGCAAAAAACAAATGTAAAAACGCAAGAAAAACGCTAACATTTTTTTTTGCTTTAATTTACCAGTCCGCGTAAAATGCGTTATCTCTGTTCTTTTCCTAGCTATTAGCAGCTTTTCTTTTGTTTGTTTCTACATTTTTATTTTGCTCTTTTTCATGTATTTTGATAATTCTTCTGTTATTATTTTTTCAAACCGTTTTATGTTGTTTTGTAACCACAATGTCCCCTCTTTTTATTAGATTAACTATGTTTATATCTTTTTTTAAAATTATTTAGCTTTTTATCCTTTTTCTTTTTTTGGCCTCTTCTGTTCTTAGTTAGGTTTTTTATATAATAATTTTTTATTTCTTTTTTATCTTTTACTCTTCTTTATCAATAATTTGTTTTCGACATTCAGGCAGTATTTTACATTTTATCTTTTCTTTTATTTTGTTTTTCAACAAACTTACATAATTTGTTTTTATAGAACAACTAGCTGACCCGGCGAACTTCGTACCGCCTAACAGTCAATGAATGTCGTGTTACTTTTTAGCTGAACTAATTTAGGCTTTGATGAACGTAAAACAATGATACAAAATAATATATTTATATATATAGAAACAAAAAAGTATTTTATTATGATGAATGATGATGAAAACATACATACAGAATGAGAACAAAAATAATAAAAAATAACAATTAACTACTTCAAACTCATGTCAGAAAAAAATGATTGAAAACTATGTTGTGCAGATAGGGAAAAAAAAAACTCGGATTAATTCCGGATAGGATTTTCATTCAAGCACTTTGTGGTAAACGACATTCTTTGTTTTTTGGTCAGGCGCAAGAACAAATAAAGCGGATGGTTTGCCGACACGTGAGCATGCCACGTACAATTGACCATGAGAAAAACATGTATTTTCTAGATTGAGGCTACAAATAGTCAAGGATTGGCCGTGTGATGTGTTGATCGTCATGGCGAAGACAAGACGAATCGGGAATTGAATTCGTTTAAACTCAAAGAGCGTATCCGTTGGGATCATCGCAATCCTTGGAATAAGAACTTCCTCATCTTTAAATTTTCCTTTAAGTATCGACGCGTGCAATTTCTTGCAGATAATTGACTCGCGATATTCCGTTGCCTAATTGCATTACGGCTTCGCTGAGAAAGATTAGATCTTCTAGGACGCGGCATTGTTATTAAAATGTGCACTCGCATAAAACCACCAAATATAATAACAGTGCCTGAACTTTCGAGACATAGACAATAGCTCAAAGAGTATATAACCACTACGTATGAATAGCTTATCAAGAAAAATCATAGACAACCTATAAAAAGACATTTACACTTTTTTTAACCTGTAGATTTTTTTTCCTTAATCTTATAACCTTTACCAACTGATTTTTTATTCCCTAAATTCCGTTCTTTTCCGATGATTTTATGTTTTTACTGTAGAATAAATCTTAGGTATTATTTTTGGGAATTAAAAACAAATATAACAGTACCTGAACTTTGTAGACATTTTACAAAAAATAAATTTCTGAACGCACACATGATGTCTTCAGAAAAAAATAAAGTTGTGGTTTAAAAGTCTCAGCAACCAAGCCATAATCTCCAAAAAAAAAAAATAGTTGTTATACTATTTGACAGGATTGGACAACAAATGTTTGACATGCAATAAACAAATCAGCATTCATTGAAATGATTGAGTATTCCTTACACATACCGAGTTTTCATTGTTTTTAAGATGTATTCTGCTATTCGGGACGGAAACAAATCCAACAAATCAAAAACCATGGCAATCGGTCCAGCCGTTCTCGAGTTATAAGTGTTGTAACAAACACGACTTTCTTTTATATATATAGATAAGTCTCTTCACTAAATTCAAAAAAGTAAAAAAACTGTAAACATTATTTTATCAAAAAAAATAAAAGGTTAAAGACAAAACAAAATTTAAATGTTTAATGCAAATTTTTGTTTGTTTGTCTCTACTAGTTGTAATAATTAAAAAAATACAAATTATTATAATTGTATTTAGAACCATTGAGCAAAGCAACAAAATGCGTAGCTTATAGCAAGATCTACTCAATTATTGCAAAAATAGACATCTAAAATAATATTTGAGTGGTTTTCAATAAGAAGGACATAAAAAGACTTGCAAAGCTATATACTAAACAATGTAGGTACATATTTGCAATAGAAACTTGACAGATACAAACTGATAAAACAGCGCTAAGTTGAGAAACACAACAAAAACAAGACTTTTTTATAATCATTTATTACATACTTTATTTTAGATTGCCAAGCTTTCTAAAAACATTGATTTTTTTGATACAATCTTTTAAAACCCTTTTTTAAATTTTTTTATAAATTTTTTAGACCAGAGCATAACTTCTAAAAACATTAAAGATTACTCTTTGCAGTAGCCTTAGATACCTATTTAAGGTTAATTTTGCAATTGTTGCAAATGCCGTTCAATTGTTACAACTCAAAATTATTGAGAGGTGCGCTATGACCAGAGGAATGATATTGGCGACGGCTTCTTATTTGCAAGTTGAAATTGAGGTTTTAAGCGACTCATATAGTTATACTAAAATGAAAGATATTCTTTCAATTTGCAAGTTGGCAAATATTTTTTTTAGGATTTAGGATTATAAATTGATTAATAAAATTAGATAAAATCATAAAGACGTGGTCATCATTCATATTAAAAAAATCCTTTGTTTTAGATGGACAATATTATTATATTATACAAAGACTTGTATAGTAGCCGGAAAGATTTGTGCTTAGTAATTTTTTAGGTCAGCTTTGCATACCACGGTAAAAAAACGTCCGAACAGTCTGCTCAGTGGCAGATCACCGTGGCATTCGCCGGTAAAGATTCTAAGAAAAAATATTTATTGAAAGTAATTTAGAATCAAAATAACAAACCTTGCATTAACTACGAACCAAAATCTTGCTTTCTAATAAAATGCATCTTTATGTTTTTCTAAGCTTATATTCGCATGTTTCGTAAAAGTTTTCTAGAATTTGGCACAATTCTACCTAATCTTTCCAATTCAAAGAAGACTCAACAAAACAAAGCTCTTGTGGCTTTCTCAAGTTTGTTATGATGAAAATTCCTTGAAAATTGCTAGAGTTTAATTGCACTATAATAAGATAAAAATAGCTATTACCAAAATTACTGATATTAAATTAGTACTTTTTAAAAGTAAGTATTTAATTTGATACACAAATTATAGTAAAAAAAATATTTGATGTTTGCTGCATAAATGATTGCTTAAATAACTGAAGTAAAACCAGCAACGCTATTATAGATTTGCATAATTCAAATACTCATCAAAATAGTCATTTTCCCTTGTTGAATCAAAAACTGCAAAAATACGTCATAGAACTAACGATAAACGCATTACATTTTTTCCTCAAAAAAACAAGCACAAACAACTCCGAAGATAATTGGATTCACTATTTACTAGTTGAAACAGAACACAAAAAAGCAAATGAACAAAATGCATTCGATGTTTTTGCCAATTTCGGGCCGTAGAAATATATATCGAGAGCATGCAATGTCGGAAAATGTGAAAATTTTGCACAAATTGATTTTATTATCTTGCAGACTTTATGGCTTCGGTCCAAGACCGAAAATCGGTGAAATTTATAACTTCACCACTGAATGTGACCAAATAAATCTTTAAGTAGTTTACTTTTAAGCGCACATAATAATTCCGAAACTGTGAATTTTTGATATTTAGCAATAATTTGAATCACATGTTCACATGTTTTAAAAATGCGCATCATCGGACACATTGTTAGATATTTTGTAAACATATGATGTCAACTTTATGATAGGTCATTCGATTAAGGAAGCGTTGACCTTTTAGTAAAAGTTTGTGAGTTTGTCAAATGACCATAAAAGCTTTGTCTTTTTAATGGAATATTTAGCAAAAAATCTCGTGTGATCCATCACATTTTATACCGTAGATTTGTTAACTTTCATTTCAGGAAATTACTATTTCGACAGATAAGATCTTTAATGAAGCAAACTAACTCTGTCGTGTTTTACTATTTTCACGCATAGGTTTGACAGTTACATTTGTTGTCTCTCCAAATTGTTTTCTCTTCTTTTTTTTTAACTTTTGTGCTCACGTACATACCGAAATTGTTTTTCGTGATCATGCAATTTCAAGCGTATAAAATACTTTTTTTTTCTCATTGCAGTGCTTATTTTAGAACCAGAACTTACACAATGAATGTAGGTTATTTAGATTTATATGCATATCAAGCGAGGTAATCAGAGCTGCAATTGTGGTGTGTGACGACAATATATAATGCAACAAATTTCCTAAACTAGCAGCCGTTAGTTAAAACCAAAATCAGTTATTTTTTTAGTTTTAAAATTAATATGCTAAGCGACACGACAATTTTTAATTATAAGATTATTCTTTTTCTATTTGCGATTCACGTTAATTTTTTGGCACAATAATCTTTTCAATTTCATCTTGCCATTTTTTGAACCAAAAGCTACCATTTCCAGCCCTATATATTAATTAACTAAACTGGTAACTAACATTGTTATAAATGTTAATCAATTTTATTTTTTTAAGGCAATATTATTTTGTTCAGAACTTATTATGGAGATTGTTTTTATGACTTTGGAGTAATTAATACTAACATTTTTACATATAACATTTTTAACAGCTACAACCCCCAAACTGCAAAATTTTTTAATTCAATGTTTATCACATAATACGTCTGTATTAAATACGAAAACAAATTTAAGTTTCAAATTGATATTTAAAAAACCCTATTGTAACAATCTGTGTCTAAACATCAAATTTGTAAAATTAATAAGTTTTATTGAATAATTGGCTTATCATAGTTACAATAAGATTAAAACAAACTTAATCACAAACAACACTAAATAGAAAAACAAAGACAAAACAATAATAAAGAAAAAAAAAACTTAACTTCAAAATATAATCAAAGGCAGATTACAATTGTCATAAAAAAAACAAAAATGATATATTTTTCCTTTACCTTTTCTATATTGGCTTTATAAAATATTACTAAAAAAACTATTTTTATTTAAAACTTTAGAGGTAACTAAATAATTTACAGTGAAAATTTTCCAATCAGTTTTTTACAAATACTAAAACAGATAATGATATTTTATCTTTTATAACAAGATCAGTCATTAGCATAAAGTTACCTTTTTCTTTATACTGTAGTTTCTGCTTTATACTGTAAATTCCATCTAGCAAAATAAATTTACCCTGTTTAATAAAAAAAATAATTTACCATTCGAATATATCACTAGATAGTTTTATTTGGGAAAAAACACAACTGTGCTAACGCAAAAATTATAATAATTTTTTATGAAACAATATCTTCAAATGAAAATATCTCAAA
Organism: Lagria hirta; assembly: GCA_947359425.1. Lineage (NCBI taxonomy): Eukaryota > Metazoa > Arthropoda > Insecta > Coleoptera > Tenebrionidae > Lagria > Lagria hirta. Next base: position 8,436,097 of record OX375797.1, on the reverse strand, counting down.
AATGATTGTTATGCAAGAAAAAACTAACTTTTTCAGGCTATAAGAAAAACTTAGATCATTTTGTAAGAATCTTTGTTTTCTAACTTTTTTTGAAAAAAATTATTATGTTTGGATGTTACACAGTACTAACTACAAATCTTTCGCAACAATGAAAATCGTACTGGTTATAGTTTTGCTAAACATTTTGTGCGATTACTTTGCTTCCTCAAATACTTTACAACAGATCAACCTTTAACTTACAGAAAGCTGGTAGCCAACAGATGATTCTGTAATACAAATTTTAATCGGACTAAATTTTGACATGACTTACACCATAATATTCGACACTTTTTGACTGCAAATAGTATTTGAACTGAATAAGTCAACAAATAAGCTCTATCCTTTAATAGGTAATATTTAAGTAACGATATCGTTCTAAGATTAAAACTTACTTTGGCTCTTTTGACTAACTATGTCTTTGTAGAAAAGATTATCATCAATCCTTTCTTATTTTTCCATACACATCTAAATAATATTTATCCAATAATAAATAAATCTGTGTCTATATAATTATTTGTAATTTAATTGTTGTCTTTAGTATTATGCAGGAGAAGAAAGTATAAGCATCTTGAATACGGCCCTGGCGCAGTATCTTTAAAATTCTGCTCAGACAAGAAGATAAACCCTCATAAAGATTTAAGAAAGTTAAGTAGCAATAAAACCATTTTTGCACAAAACGTGTAACCGAACTATACGTAGGTTTACATACTATTTTATGCATTTACTTACTTGACCAGAACTACAATAATGTTGCATGTTTGTGTTTAAAAATATATATATAGAAGTATGAACGTAACTCAAAGTAGAGTCGTCCTATCGGAAGCTTCTTACTATATTGAGATAATAAATTTGCCTACAAGTTTGATTTTTTGCCTTCATCGTAGAAAGAAACTTTAGATACATATAACAAAAAACTTAACTAAGCTGGTTTAGTTAGGCTCATAAAAACTGACGTAAATATAATCATTTATGTACAGTTGTTTTAAATTTTTATTGTTAAGCTTCACTGACAAATAGTGATTAACACGAAACCTGATTGACTCTGCAAATCTTCGTTATAAATAAATTTTTTATAATTAAAAAAGAATTATTACTATTTATTAAACATTGTTTACAACATTGAAATAAAGTTTAAAAAATTCTACTTAAATTTTTTTCAAATCTTATTAAATCTTATTTTAAAACTAATTAAAATCAGATAATTAAAGTAAAAAACACAATCAGGTTTAAATTGTTAAATTTGTGTTAATTGAACTTTAAGAAACGTTACATGGAATAGATCAGCAAAAATGAATGTAAAAAGTTTTCATATTAACATGAATAGCTCTTAGCGGAACGCAATGCAACTAAATCGTCTTTATTGTTATTAAATGTTTAGCGAATCAGAAACACATTATTTTCTACTCATAGGTTTCACGCGGAAACGTGATTTTGATTTAATTTCATAAAAGACTTGACCAACCTACAATTCCATACACTTTATGAGTTTATGTGATAAATGATTATTACACTGAAAAAAAAAAGATTTTAGCAAATTTGCCTTGCAGTTTTAATTTGACATTAATCGTTTTAGATTAGAACAATGCGATAAATCTTTGTTTTATTACAACTTTTTGTTTAATTATTCAGAAACTTATTGCAAAAGTATTACCCGATAATTTTAATTTAACTTACTTAAGTGTGTTAATATTCTTTCATTCCATTAATAAGTTAATATTACTACGTATAAAACAAGCTGTAAAATAAATTTGGTAAAAAAATTAGTGTGATTGTATTAACTAAACCTAAACTGGTTTAGTTCAGTACCTACTAAATCTCAGTTACTGTACCAGCAAATATTTTTGTAATTAAACAAGCCCTGTTAACAACAACAAAGGATATCTGGTAGCTACTGATTTTCATTATCCTGGCTCTAATTCTGCTTTTTCCTAAACTCTAATGTAATACAAAATTACCTTGTTAAAGTTCTAAAGTTTCCCATTTCTCGGACTTTAGTTCTATAATTTCCTACTTGTCTCAAGTAACATACATTTACACTTTGCAAATGTCAGTTTAAACGTTAGAAAGGTTGTTGGGTGAATAACATGTCAAAACCAAAACACAAACATTTTTCTTTGTAAATAACTACATTCAGAACCTTTTGTAAGGCACGGTTCTTTGAAAACAGTTAGAACTATTCCTTTTCAAAGCTGTCAAAGTCATTTGAAAAGAAATAATTGTTATTATGTGAAATGATGTAGCTTATATAAGTATAAGTGTGGAAATGGTTTTTTATGCATTTGCTATTGCAAAAAATCATATATTCTAATACTCATAGTATATCCTAAAACGTAATTTTTTACAATCAAACTTATACTGTTTTTAATAAAACACATTGATTTTTTATATTTTATTATTAGCTTAATGTCTAATTATAATTTTATTTACAAAATATTGAATTTTATCTGCTCTTGATTAATTCAACCTACCGAAAGTTAGTTTCTCAATTTATTGCGGTTTTTCCTATATGTATTTATAAATTTAGCATTATGTTAAACTTGCTACGGTAATATATTACGTATAAATTTACCGTTAATATATTACGTATAAATTTACCGTAGATATAAACACATCACAAAAATATTTAAGTACGCTTTAAGAAATTTATTAAATTGGTTGAATATTGCTACGCAGGACTATGGTTATTTCTCTAGTGGGCAATACTGCTGTTCTTCACCTAGCTAACTTACAACCAGAGAGTCTTGGTATAAAAAGCACGGAGTAGAAAGACAGAATCTACCTCTGGCACCCACCCTATCTCTACACCGAAGAGTGCGCCTACAAAAGTTGTAAAATACGTTTTCTTAATCTTTTTTCATCAGAGCATTGTGTTAAAATATTAAAAAATAAGCACTTATATAGTCCAGTTGGAACGGTGCATAAATACCGGAAACTAATAAATAACTTTCAATTCCATAGGATAGATACACTGATTTAAATAATATACATAATATAAAAAATTAAAAATAATAACTCTAACTTAAACTGTTATGTTTTTTTTCCAATTTTCCTTCTCACTTCTCTGCCTTTTCTTTTTTCTTCATCTCTTATTCTATCTCATTCACCGAGTTCAATCTTTTTCTTTTCTTTTTATCATTTTTTTCCATCCTATTTTCTTTTTCTTTTTTTACATTATATTTTTTCTTGCTGCCATATTTTTTTTACTTCTTTATGTTTAAAACATCAATCTCAAAAAAGGATTTTTTAAAAATCAATAATTGTAGACAATTTAATTATTATTAGCATTGCTCTTCTCATGAATTTTGTTTAAGTTAATAGTTTTTAAGATAAATAATAATTCATGATTTAAGACAAAAGGAAGCCGACCGCGATACTGAACAGTAACCAAGTTTTTTGTGCAACATCATACGATTTTAATACTTTAGCAGATCTTCAAACGACTTTCAAATTATTCATCATTAGCGGTCCCAATTTATTAATATAAAATCATCGTAAAAAAATTATACTAAAAAAAATCACTTAATGTCCGAATAATTCGAACATTCTCCAAAGTAAAAGTAGATAGATTTTAATGTCAAACTGAATGCCATTCATAACATTTCATTCTAATCGAGAGAAAGTGAAAGAAAAGATTTGCTAGTAAATTCATAAAAATAAAAACTTTTTGAAGCACCTTTTAAATCTAATTAATAACTGACATTAATGTAGCTGCGGGATCAACAGGAAGCGAACGTAATTTTTGCAAAAGCAAACAAACTTTGTTTGAAAGTTTCCATAAAAGAATATCCTGCTAGTCATTTGCAGGAAGCGATGCTATAATTGGCCTGTTCTCTTCCTGCACTGTATCGATCACATATATAGGTAAGTGTAAGTACGGAGATTTTCGTAAAACCTGTCACATAAATTCATTGATAATACAATAAAGAACAATTTGCTCATACCTGTCGAATACTATATTGCTAGTGAAATAGATTAGTTGATTGTTGGCTTTTCAAAGCAGTTCATAATTGCAATATATTTATAATATTGAGATAACAGCAATTTTGTGATCAGTAAGACTTTAGAGTAAACACAATAAGCAAGGTCAAACTCTTGGCGAAACTCATTAAAACACACTCTGTTGCACTAAAATTTGTTGAATTTTAACAACTAAAACTCATAAATAGTAAACAAAAGTAGGTAGAGATACATGGGACATCTATAAAATAATAGATGAGGTCGGTTGGGGGTGAATCTGTGCCAACTGCCATTTTCGGAGCGACCGTATTTTCGAAGCAATATTCAAAAGCAGTGTATAGCAAGCAAAAAATAAGACACAAGATTTAATAATGCTTGAACCAAGTGTTCAAGTAGTGTTTATTATTGTTATAATTATGTATGATCTAGATCTTCAACAAAAATCATAGAACCTAACTAAGAAAATCAATGCTGTCAAAATTAGAATAAAGATACATTTTTAAAAACGGCGTTTTTTATGTTTTGAATAAAAGATATCAAAAAATCATTATTAACTCTAAATACAACAAAAAAACATATATTTTAAAATTATTGGAATGCTATGTTTGTTAAGAAGTATATTGTAAACATTTTTAGCAAGAACAAAATAATTTTAAATAAAAATGTTTGCTACAAAAAAAAATTGTTAAAGGTAAATAAGAATCTCAGTGGTATGTTATTACGCTCTAAAAATACGTAACAAAATAATAAATGTAAAAAAACTGTCTAAAAATAATTGTAGATTACATATGTGATAAAGAATTAAGAGAATAATAAATATAAAAAAACAAATAAGGAATCACTAAATATGTGAATAAAAATACAAAAGAATCTTTGCGTGCAACAAAAGAAGACAACAATTGATATGTGTGATTGTTTGGTAAAAAACCTAATAATACAAGAAAACAAAAACAAAAATCAATAAAAAAAAAATAAAAAAAAAATAACCAGTTCAGACTAGACGTTACATGGATTATAAAACGTTTTTAGCTAAGTAACAAAGAGAAGATACACTTGCTGCAATCTAAATTAAAAAAAAAGAATGATATGCATGACATAACCATTAGAGCTTTGCGTTGTCAAAAAACAACGGTTATTTTTGAACTTTTAAATTTTATTTGTGTTGAAAAATCTTAAGTTATCTTTAATTTAAAAATTAATAGGTAGTGACAGATGTCAAATAAAATGCATAATTAGAAAGGCTAATATGTTTACCAATATATTTCAGTGTGGTTTATGTATCAATAACATCAAACGCTTGAATTATTTTTTGCTCTAGGAATGTCAGATTTAGTATAATAGATTACAGATTTATTACTACTACTACTAATAAAATTTATTGTTGCCTATACCGGCTTAAATATTCTAACAATTCATTTTATTTCATTTTCTATTCTACCTTCCCTGTTCTTTCTTTGTCCTTCATTTTCCTTTTCTCCCATACTTCTTTCATCCACTTTATCTCCACTCCATTTTCTTTCAGTATTTCTTTTCTTTCTGCTCTTTCTCTCTCTCTCATCTCACTGCATTCATTCCACATGTGCTCTATTGTCTCTCTTTCCTCATAACAGATTCTGCACAGTCTCTCTTCCTTTTCCATCCAATACCTATTCTCTCTCTCCTCATTTCCGCACCTGAACCTCGCCATTATTTTCCTCTCTTTCGCACTTTTTCTTCCCAGGTACACTGGGATCTCCTCTGTCATACATTTCTCATAATTCCTGTTGTACCTGGATTCTTTGATTTTTTCTCTTCTTTCTTGCTTATCTACATCCCTGTCTCTTTCGCTCGTTTCTGCGTTCATCCACTTGGCTTCTGTTCTTAATCTTTCCACTTCTTTACTTGCATACCCATTTCTTCTGTAAAATTTTTCTCTCTCGTTTATCTCCAAATTTTTTTTCTTTTCTCTCCAACATTCGTTCAATATTCTACATTCTTGCCTTTCATTCATTCTATCCTCAAACTTAGTCGCTCTTTTCCCCGTTTTCACTCTCAGCTTGTTTCTCTTACATTCTTCTCTTACTATATACCCAGGGTTTCTCTGTCCACCCCTAGGACCCACCTCAAATACTTCTCTTGTACTCTCTCTACTTATTCTTGTTCTTTCCACCCCCAAATTTCTGCCCCATACATTAATACGCTCTCTACCAAACTCTCAAACATCATTATTCTTCATTTAAAATCCCCTCCTCACTTCCTCTCTCCTATTACAGATTTATTAGTAATCCTAAAATTTTGCACTATAATCTGTGAATGTAAATAAGCCACAAAATCTAGATGACCAAAAATCAAACATAAGACATAAAATAAACGCCATTTCACGTCAGATTTTGAACGTCGTTATGATAAATTTTATCACGCGGGTAAAAGAGAGTATTGTTGAAATTGACGGTTATCTACGCGCACTACTTTTAGAGCATAAATTTGCTGTCCTTTTAATACATAAACTTTGGTTCAGCTGTTTTGTAAATTGAGTCAATAAGTTTTATAAAATAATTTTATTGATCAGTCTTTCTTGGCGTACTTTGTATAATAAAAAAAAAAATAAAAAAAAAATTTGATCATTATCAGGTCGAAATAGAAAGCTTAAAATAAAATGCAGTAAAAAAAATAGAACATAAGCAAATACAAAAATAATTTTAAGAAAATAAATATAAATATTGAGAAACGATTGTATATTAAAAAATCTTAGATTGTAGATTTATGCAACATTGCAACAAAACGTTTTCAAAACATACAAAAACCAAACGATAGCTTATATTAAATATTCACCATAGTCTGAGCGTTGAAATTGTATTGTATTGAATAGCTACTGATGAGCTCTAATAAGAGCAAGAGATTTCTCACATTTGTTTGTTTGTTCTTTTAAATAACACACTTTCTGTTAATTTTTAGGTTTTAATCTAAAATATTAAAATTAATTAATAGATAACTGTAATTTCAGCCTATTTGGAATTAAAGATTTTTTATCTGTTTGAATTTAATTCATGTTATAGGTTTTCAAACTCGACTACTATTAAAGCTTAGGTGTTGGGCAAGTATCAACTAAAATTCTTAAATTTTTATCTCGATGAATTCTAAAAATTTTACAAAAATAAGATTATAAAAATAAGAAATGTTAAAAAAAATTCTTATATTAAATATAAAATTTTAGTCGACAAGTAAACAAAAAAAAATTTGCTTGATGTATTTTGCACGCAGTTCATATTCCAGTTAAAATCAGATAAAATTTATACTGTAAAAAAACCAAATGCTTACCTAACTGTGTGTATGTCACGGCAAAAACAGAAAGTCCATTCTCAACAATGCTTCATAAAACACACGACACTCCCTCTTCAACAAATCACAAATTCTGATCTGTAAAAAAATCAAAAGAGTTGATTAGTGTTTCTTTTTTTAACAACCTTATCATAATAAGTGATCAAAACATAAAAATATCAAGGTTCATTAACGGTAATTGAAAATAAACAAGGCAATTTACAGCATAATCTATTATAAGAAATAGTATAAGAAGCGGCTTATACTGTAATTGTTTAAAAATATTGTTATTGTTTCATCTTTTGTATTATTTTAATTTAAAACTAGGTAATAATTCGTTGCTTATTTTTGTTGGTTGATAATTAGATAGGCATAAGACGCAGATCAATTCGAAAGATAAGATTATTCAGAGGAGATAAATTCGGCTGTGTGTTCATTACTGTTTCAGAAACTTTTACTCGGAAACGCTCTATAATTTTTTATAATCCTATCAACATTTTGGTCGTTTTTGGAGAGTGTGGTCTCGTTTAAAAAGATTTTAGAAGTAACGTGATTACTAATTAAATTTTATTGTTATTGTTATCTTTAATTAGATTTTATTTTGTTGCCTTGTGTTTAATAACTTACACAACAGCATTTTTTTAAACATATTTTAGCATTTTACTTTTTAAACAGCATGTTAATTAATTAAAAACTATACAAATCGCTGTAGTAAATAAAACACAATTTATATAAAATTTAACAAACAACATTTGACACCACAAAGCTACTGACGCATTAGCAATTTAACCAAACTGATGGTTAATTAAATGATCTATTAAACTTTTATTAGTAAGTACATACAATATTGTTTTAAAGCACCGTTTTTAGATGAGTACTATCTAAAAAAGCAATTTCACTAGCTCAATGTCGACTTCTGGTCGGTGTTCGCTTGTTTTTACACAGATTTTAACCAATAGGTACGTATTAAACAATTGTTTATATATTCTATTAACTAATATAATATTTATTTTGTGCCAGTTTTCTTGTTTATAATACACAATAATTTTATAATTTTTTAAAAATTTTTGAAATAAAAAGTGTTTTAATTTAATTTAATAAAAATCAAATAAAAGGTTTAAATTATTTTTGTTGATTTTCAGAAAAACCAATAAGTTAAAAAAATTAAATCTAACTTTAAATCACATTAATGTAACAAGTTAGCTAATAAACAAATTGTGATAAGTAATGTGGTCAATAAAAAAAAAACGGCCGGGGCTACAGCCAGATAATACACGGGCCGGGCCGTATTACATCTTCCATCAACAATACTATAAGTGTTGTTTCCAAAATAAGCTAAACGATAAAACACTGTGTTGTTTTTGTTGTGTTTTGTCAATTTGATAGTATAAAGACAACAGTAAAAAAGCATATTTGCCAATCTTAAATTTAAATTTAAATAACTACCAAAACGTGTCAATTGACTTCAATTACTATTGATTAGTTGATATTTTGGTCTTTCAGGTGCTATTTCATAAAATTTAGAATTATTTTAGCCAACCAGCTAGACACTGGGAAAAACAATTAAATCACTCTTTTGTTTCCATAGTCTTCTAGTTTCTAAAATTTTATCTATTTTTTATAGTTCTTCTAAAATGAGGTGTCATTTTGTATTATCAATTATAACAAAGTATGCAACATTTTTGATTGAGCAAAATCCTACTCGGCATTAAACCATAGAGTAACCGTAAAGATTTTTCATATTTTTTAGATGTAAATGGAATGCTTAGTATTTTATTTCGCACGTCTGGACGGAATAATGAAATGCGAAAGAATTTTCCATAAAAATTTCGTTAATTTTCATTGTGCCTCTCACATCAACGCTGGAAGAGAGCTCAAGTATAAAAAGATCGCAGATATTCAAAATACAAAAAGAATTTATCACTTCAGCAACTTTGTAATATCATATTCATATATTTTGCTGTTTCAACCTCAATTGTTCGATGCTCAAATTGCTCACAAGGTTTATTGGCAATTTAACAATATCTTTCAGATCTGATTTGAATTTCTATGAGGTCGTTGTGAGATACAGTTAATAGGAAAAGTTAATCTAAAATTAATTAAAGACATTATTGTCTGTCAAAAATCTAATTTATACTAAAACAAACAAACAATACAATTGAAGTTTAAACAGTATTGAACTTAGTAATGCTGGAAACTTTCCAGACGTCTTGTTAGCTGATTTTAACATAAGGTCTTTGAGTCTACAAGCAATTTATTTGCAAAATTAATATTGTTTTTAATTTATCCAGTAATTACCCCTGGTTTTCTCTTAAATGAGTTTCCAAGATAAAAATATTGTTTTGAAAAGCTTTTGTATGAGTCATACTTCTACATTCTAGCCAAATTAAAAGTTTGCTAAACTTTTGTTAACTAATTGTGAGTTATTGCTGTAGAAGTTCATTAGTTTTAAAATTATCCTACAAACGTACAGAAAGTATAGATATGCTTAAAGATTTTCTGGTTTTTTAGCTAATTAGTAAACAAATCCTTGTAAAATAATTCTTTTTATGTGAATCAAAATAGTAGTCATTTTAATAATCAGAAATCAATTATATTTACTTGTGACTTGTGAAAGTGTGACTTTTATGCTGACGATATTACTAATTAAAAAAAAACTCTTGTTTTCTCTGATATTTGAATAATTATGGGTATTATATACAAAGCTATTACTAAACAAAATAACTAAAAAAATAGTTGTTTTTAATAATTAAAATAAATTAATACACTTTGCATCGTTTTTCTTCTATAATAATTCTGATATTAGTGAATACTGCATTATTATATTATGAAGATATAGTAGTGCTTGTTTCCACCATTATGTGTCTCTACTTTTAGAATATGTTTTAGATTACGAAAGAGAAAAGTAATTTTTCAATTTATTAAGTAATTACATTTTTTTAGTGAATTGGTAATGTGTCATTTCGCTTGATTCATTCAGCGTAAAATTCAATTAAAACTTAATACATAGTAAAGAAATGTTATATACATTTTTTATTTCTTTCTGTTTCTTTTTAGAAAGCTCTAAATTACGGTATTGATAAAATATTGAAATCTCAGAATGCATTTGACTTCAAAAGCAGTCACAGGTCATCAATAATACAAGTGATTTATCGTAACATAATAGCAAAATTCAAGACATGGATTTTATATTAGGGATATACGAACGAAGTTGCTTGTTACTTTATCCAGTTTTATAAAACGATGAATGAAATGAGTTTTCTTGCTTTATGAAATTTGAATTCGCAACAATATAAGCCGTTAATTTTAAAATAGGTACGTTTCATCGAGGTGTGCTGCCTTCAGAAATTAAATTTCAAATTGAGCTTTTTTTTCATATATGTATTCACATATTTATATTCTGGCAAGAAATTACATTGAATATAGATGTTTTGTTAAAACGTGTTTTTTTTAAATTTTGTATGCAAATCTAATCAAAAGACTTGCTTGCGGTAGATTTTTTATCGTTCTAGTTATTTCTTAAAGTTACCAGACGTAATATATTTTAAGCAAATGCAGTTTTTTTACAAAGGTTTTTGTCAATGTTAAAAATCTCTTAAATTTTTCGCCTATGTTTTGGCCAAAGCTACACAAAATTTTATATATATACTTGTCGGCGTTTTATATTATGTAGGTTTTTTTAAGCAAAATTAGCACTACAAGAGTGTCAAGCTTTGTTGTGAATACTTGTGGTTCTAGTCGTACTCACGAGTTGGAACCATTTGCTCACTTTTTGGTCTAGTTGTAAATAATAGTTATTAGTATGCTTATATCTGCCACCTTTGTGTCAAACTTTAAATTCTGATTATTGAATGCCTGTTTTTCAAAATAAGATAAACGCCAATGTTATTAAAAATTATTACAAAATTCAGTAAATTTCTTGAAATAGAAAACCCTTTTAGTTTTATGTTAAAGAAAACGTTTACATTTAGCTACAAAAAAAAATAAATTAAAAAAGCTCTTGCTTGCAGTTAGGAAGAGAATTTCAGATAACTAATACTTTGTCTTTTGCATAAAAAATAAAACGTTTTCTAATTAAAAAAAAATGTATCTTTAAAAAAGGCAAATTATAAATAATTATTAAGTTGTGTCACTGTAGCAATGTAACTACACAGCTGAAAACAGTTTAGTGTAGATGTTTTTAAACTAGACTTTCCTAGCCTTATAAGAATTAGTCGGAAATTATTTGAAGTTTGGATCAATTTATCAGTTAGTTTTTATTTTTTAACAATTTTACTTTTGCTTGATAAAAATAAATTTGATACTTCCAAATGTTAATACAAAATAATAATTATTATTTCAAATTTATTGGTTTATTTACCATAATTCTAAGTAGAAAATAATTATAATGCTTTCTACTTATAGTTTCACAATTTTACAAACAAACTTAATCAAAACACAGATGGTTGTTATTGTTTCTTCTCTATTTTTAATAATTTTATTTTTAGTATTTTTGATATTTAATTGTTTAATTTTTAAATTTTCTTCAAGTTGAAGCTAATTATGTTCCATTTTTATATAAAACTAGCTGACCCGGCAAACTTCGTACCGCCTAACAGTCAATGAATGTCGTGTTACTTTTTAGCTGGACTAATTTAGGCTTTGATGAACGTAAAACAATGATACAAAATAATATATTTATATAGATAGAAACAAAAAAGTATCGTATTATGATAAATAATGATGAAAACATACATACAGAATGAGAATAAAAATAATGAAAAATAAAAAATAATAATTAAGTACTTCAAACTCATGTCAGAAAAAAATGATTAAAAACTATGTTGTGCAGATAGGGAAAAAAATAAAACTCGGATTAATTCATTAATAGGATTAATGAATTGATAATCAGGCGCAAAAACAAATAAAGAGGATGGTTTGCCGACACGTGAGCATGCCACGTACAATTGACCATGAGAAAAACATGCATTTTCTAGATTGAGGCCACAAATAGTCAAGAATTGGCCCTGTGATTTGTTGATCGTCATGGCGAAGGCAAGACGGATCAGGAATTAAATTCGTTGAAACTCAAAGGGCATATCCGTTGGGATCATCGAAATCCTTGGAAAAAGAACTAATTGACTCGCGATATTCCGTTGCCTAATTGTATTACGGCTTCGCTGGGAAAGATTAGATCTTCTAGGACGCGGCATTGTTATTAAAATGTGCACTCGCATAAAACCACCAAATATAAAAACAGTGCCAGAACTTTCGAGACATAGACAATAGCTCAAAGAGTATATGACCACTACGTATGAATAGCTTTTGTTAACCTGCAGATTTTTTTTCCTTAATCTTATAACATTTACCAACTGATTATTTATTTCCTAAATTCCGTTCCTTCCTTTCCGATGATTTTATGTTTTTACTGTAGAATAAATCTTAGGTATTATTATTCGGGAATTAAAAACAAATATAACAGTACCTGAATTTTGTAGAAATTTTACAAAAAATATATTTCTGAACGCACACATGATGTCTTCAGAAAAAAATAAAGTTGTGGCTTAAAGGTCTCAGCAACCAGGCCATAAGCTCTAAAAAAAACTAGTTGTTACACTATTTGACAGGATTGGACAACAAATGTTTGACATGTAATAAACAAATCAGCATCTATTGAAATGATTAAGTATTCATTACACATATCGAGTTTTCATTGTTTTTAAGATGTATGCTGCTATTCGGGACGGAAACAAATCCAACAAATCAAAAACCATGGCAATCGGTCCAGCCGTTCTCGTGTTATAAGTGTTGTAACAAACACTACTTTCTTTTATATATATATAGATATATAGATGTTGTTGTTTATTTCATACTCTATAATGTTTTTCTACTTAAATATTTTGTTTTTTTCACCAGCTTCACATCTAAATCTGGCTAACATCAGACATCAATACACAAATACATTATAGTATTTTTAATCGTCCACGTATTTCTTAGTCTGAAGTAAGATACAGGTAAAACGTATTATCAAATTTTTAATTAATGAACAAATTTCTAATTTTTTTTAACTGTGATTTCTTATTTCGTCGAAATTGAGATATAAAACTAAATCCTTACGTTTTTCTCGAGTAAACACTGCGTCGAAGGTGCAGATGTTTCTAGGCACGGAAAGTTAATTGCTCGTGCAACACCCTATCGGTTTTCATTCTCGTGTTAGTCAATTTAAGAGTTGTATTTAGAGAACATTTATCTAAATGTCGGTATGTCTAAGAATTGTATTGTAACCTTATGTGAGGAGAAAAAATATTTCAAAGTAGGCTTTTCACCGAGTTAATATATCCTGTAGGTAGTTGTTTATCGTTTCCTGTGAGAAGGCCTATTAATTTTTTGTTTATAATTTTCTAGTTAGTTCGTCGAACAAGATACGTTTTCTTCCTTATTGCAGCTAATGGAATTAATATTGCCGTGTTATGTGTTTAACAATTTTGCAGAATTGTTATACAGTCGTAATTTAACCGTTTTTTTTTTGCAAAATATATTATTAGAGCTAAAGTTGCATCACACCTTGCATAGTAGTATTCACAGATTTAAAACCAACAAAATATATAACACCTAAACCCAAAATTAAAAAAATTAAACTTTTTTTAAAAATAATTATAAAATTTTTGTTCTATAACTCTTAAGCCGTACACAGTGTGCTGTGCTGTCACAATTGTTAACCTAGAATATTTGTAGCAAAAATTTGCAATTTTTAGCAGATTCTTCACACTATTTATCTATTTTTTCATTATAGTATTGTATTTGTTGTAAAACTATTTCACTAATAAAAATTAAAAACTGTCGTGCTTAATTCCAATCATCAATCTATTCTTGTTAGATTATTGACAACAAAAATACAAACCTTTTCTCTCTCGTTGTTGGTAAAAAAAACGATTGACTGAAATAAGTGACTATAATAATGTAGATTTTATTTGATTTAAGATGTACGTCATTTTAATTACAGCTAATACATACTATAATCTATGTATCTAGTCTCTGTAATATAATTTTTTTTAAATTTTTTCTATATTATTACAGCTACTATGGGTTTTCATACGTATATCAGAACATCAAATAAATTAAGTTAAGCCATAGCTTTGCTAGCACTAAATGATCAATAAAAAAATAGAAAAATGTCGTATAAGGTTAATAAATGACGTAATGTTGAATAAACATAGCTTTCAATGTCACTTGCAACCAATTAAAAGTTAGGCAGATCTTCCAATGTTGCTGTAGTCGTCATAGTCTACACAAATTATAAATTTAATGTCTCTGTATAAACCTATCATTGTCCCCTTTTGCAAATAAAATGTTTTTAAAAGTTTGAAAGTTATCTATTGTTAAATGAAATATTATAGCTGAACAACTAAACTCTTATGATAGAATCGTAATTGAAAAAATTCAAAAACTTTGTTTAATGCATTTTTTATGACTAAAATTAATTACGGACCTATCTTAACACCTCTTGAATTTTTTCTAAAGATCAACGTCTCTCTTGAGCAACCCTCTTCATTTGACCCCCATGGAGATGTCAATTAAAGCAGGAACGTGCTCTAGTACACGTATGGCCTATGAAGAGCCCTTTCTCTCAATCCATAATTGCAAAGTCACAGACCCTGTAATTTCAGATATCCCCAATGTTTGCTTTGTAACTCTAATTGAAAATAATGGGTCTAATCATCAATAGTCCGATCAATAGAAAATATTCACTTTCAAAGATAATTACGTCTAGTTGGCTGTAAAAGTTCAGCAATTTCATCGGAAATATTTGAAAGTAGATCGTGAAAAATTCTATCCTGTCATTAGATATTAATAGTTCAGATGAAATCGAATGGCTGTCGTCTCAATTAATTATTTGAGGCATTGTAAATCTCGTTTATAACATTCTCATAATGTTTATTTTATAAACAGGATGTTCTAATGATTTGATACAAGTTGTAGTCTTTTATAAAGCGTACATGTGTTTACATTATTTACTTGTTCATGTATCGTTGTTATTTACTATTTGGGTGTGACACAGCCAAGGGACTAACGAGCAGTGGCAAGAATAACAATATTTTATAGCATATTTTTGTTTACTTACCAAACGTTTTACACTAATAATTTTTTTGCCTCATACGGTACAACAATATAATAAACTTTAATCGTTTTCATGCTTCTAGAGAATTATGTGCAAATAATTACATTTGAAAAAAGTATTTAGTGAAGATACACAATGGCATTGTATTTATGCTATCGCTATGGAATAGTTTTGAAATCTCATTTCTCGCGCTGTTTCAAAAATGTTTAATTACTTTTTTAATTTAAAATTATAAAATATTGTTGTCTTTAAATTTTGTCACATTACGCTCGATAGAGTAGTTGAACGGTAATAATTTTCAACAATGTTGAACAGTTTACATGTAAATAAAATATAATAGTAAAACACAATTATGTAAGTTTAGTAAAAAAAAACAATAAAATAATTAACCTACAACAAAGATTGACAACATTCTTTGAGTTGTCAATCAAAATTGTATTTATTTAAAATAAGCCAAAATTTTTAAAAAAAGATGTTACCAATGTTTACAAACAGAAACTCAAAATTCCTCAAAAAATGTATTTCATAAATAGAGTAGCGTAGCACAACTGTTTGTTCAATTTCACATACATTAATACTTCTAACGAGACTCAAAACTTGTCTCAAAAGTAATTGTTTTAATTTATTGATTTGTTAACATAAACTATGTTTTTGGTGTCTAAATCATAGAAAATCAATTTATTTTTTTTTTAACTTTACGCTGTTTATGAAGAGCATGTTTGTGGAAATAACAACCTTCAATGCTAAAGTTAAAATATAGCTTCTAACTAAAGAAAATCACTTTACCTGATAAAAAATCTTTTTTTGAGACAATTTTGTTGCATCAAATTACCCAAACTACTGTCAACAAAATTGCTTTATTAGGAATCAACAAAATGTCAGCAAAATAAACAGTTAACCGTCATGACCGCTTTTTTCGCAAAAAAAATTGTCCAAACGTAGAAAGTTATTTTTCACAACTAAAAATTTAAGAGATTTAAGAATAATTGTCAAGTTTGCGTCTTTTATATTTTGGTTAAAAATGTTCCTAGAAATTCAGTGCTTCTGCTTAGTAAGCTTATTCAATTGAAAAGAATCAATAGTACACATGATATAATATTCCTATAAAACGTTTTAAATCCATTTGGTGCCAAACATATCTTATAGTTAATGTAAAATGTTGTAAAAAGCTCTGCCATAATATGTTGATTTGTTTAATTGAATATTGTTTAAATAATTAACCAGAATTGAGTTTGTTAGTTAACGTAAAATTTTGTAAAGCTCATCACTCATTATATCAACAACTATAGTTAAGTGGCTGTTAACTAAATTTTTATAACCTTTTTTCGCTTTTAGAAAGGCGCATAATCCGAAAGTGAAATGACTGACACCGCTGACACTGTCATTGAATTATCTAACAAATTGTAACATACAGTACAAAATGTTGTTTTTAGAAACATAAAAAAATTACGTAATAAAATAAAATTATTAAGTAGTTTGGTATGGACAGGGCTTATCAATGAGATTGTGACAGTTTATTCCAATTCAAATGATAGCTGGAACACTCATAAAAAAACTAACTTAGTTTTTTTTAAAATATTGCTAAAAAAATTAACTTGTGAAGAATTTTTGTGTGTGTACCTCAATTATTTAAATAACATATTTTTTTATTCGCTCAGACTGTATCAAACATACAAATTGTCATAAACGGTTGCTGTCGTACTGCTAGGTAAGATTTGCTTTCTAACATTTACAAAATATTTTTTGCTGCTAACACTATTTTTACGAGTTTATTAATTGCATCACTGTGTAGTGTACTACAGAATATAAAAAGAAATAAAAAAGCTTGTTATATTAAATTTTTTTAACAAAAAAAAAGCGGTTGAACAATGTTGCAATACGAGTTCTTTTTTTAACAACATACAATGTAAAGCAATGTTTTGCTTTTTAATAAATTTGCATTACGAACTTTAGAAACCCATCTTCACTGTTGGCTAGAATACTGCCATGAATAGGATTGAGAAGGGGTCGTTTGGCGCTTTCCACCTTACAGAACTGCGACCAATTTGATCTATTGTTCTTGAACCCTACGCTCATTGTTTCCCCAGGACTGCCATGAATAGACTTGAACCAATGTCTATTTGACAACACTCTGAAGCAAAAAAACGTAATGCCTTTAAAACCTTAAAATAATACGTAAAAGTAATAAAAAAATTTTAAAACCAACTTGTCGCGTACAACAATGTTAACCTTGTACGTACAACAGCAACAATTTATGACATTTTGTAATTTGGTAGGTTAGGTTAAATCCATATATTAAGCCTGAGCGCATAAAAATATATCTATTTTAAATATTTAACCAGTCGAGGTAAACACACACAAATTTATCACAAGTAGGTGTTTTTAACAATATTTAAAAAAAAACAGATTTTGTATTTTTTATTGGTGTCTCAGTTACATAAATTTGGAATAAAATGTCACAATTTCCTTAATAAGCTCCCGCTCATCCGGAATTATTTCATTATTTTATGTTATTACGTATGGTCAAGAATAGCACCTTTAAGCATTAATATCTATATGTAGTTCAAAATAGTTGTCCATAATTTAAACTTTACTGTAGAGTTTAAAGGAACAAGCATATACTGTAACAGTTTATGACCCGTAATTATTTGTCTGCTGTTGGAAATAAATCAAAATTTGATAAATCATGTAAACCTACCTAGTAAGTTAATTTTTTATTAAGACATTTATTGTGTGAACACACAATAAAGCCATTAAAAATGTTAACATAAACACATCGTTGGTTCGTAATAATTTCTGTAACATTCTGAGAAGAGCTCGTAATAATAATAATAGTTGGAAATTTCTTGGTTTTTAATTAATTATTGTTAAACGTTGTGGTAATTTGGATTAAAAGATTGGTTCAGCGATTTTATCAGAGTTTTGTACACCTAAGTTCGTCATGCCTCTGGTTTTATAGGGATTAATTGTGTGTGAAAACGTGCACGTATCACATGAGTAAACAACGATGGTAGTTATTTGATAATTACTAGTGTTTTGATTAATTCCAGTTTTAAATTTAAGCTTTTCAAGTCTACAAAAATTTATACCAGGTGTTTAGATGAGAATAGGATTTAAAACAGCCAAAAAATAAATCCATCAATTATTATTGGTATTTAAACACTTTTCTTCACGACCGTTACTAAATGCAGTAATTTTGAATTCTTTTTTAAGAATAGAAAGTAAACACTTGGCTCTTAGGTGTTTTGCATGTATTTGCATTCCATAACAAGTGATTTAATGAATATTCCGTAATTATGCTGAACGAAGTAAATAGATTGCCATGAATTTTAAAACTGTCACTGTTAGATATTATTATTAATTATACTTTAACAAAATACAGAGATTGCCATAAATTAATTAGTATTTTTAATAATATAAAAAAAAAACTTTTTTTGGTTGTGGAGAAAATGCGGTTTGTTACTCGGATAGAATGAAAATCCGATCTACTCGTGGTTATTTCTTTCTACTCGTATCAAACTTTCATTCTAACTTTGTTACAGAATGTACTATGACATGTACAGTTGCGGCCTCTACAAACTCAGACGCCGACTTTTGACACATTCTGCCAAATTCTAAAATCTGTAATGTGTACATTTGACTTTTTTATGTATGGCAATGTCAGTGTCAATTTTGTGAAAGTCAGAAGCGTACCGAATTTTTAAAATGCCTCAATTAAATGAACTCTAAAAAGCTATAATTAGAACTAGGCTGGAGGAGGGCATGAGCATTAGGGACATTGCAAATGAAATAAATGTGGACAAAAATATGGTACTTTTAGCAAAACGAAAAATTCAGGAAACTGGAACTACTAAAAGAAAGCGACAACGTATGAATTTTACAAATCTTACCAGATTATTTTCAAATGTTGTTGTTTCAGAACGACAGAAAATATCAACCCGTGATAAAGATATGCGGTTAGTCAATTTTTTAAGAGAGCATCTTTTTAGTACCGCTATAAGAGCAAAAGCGGAAACCATTTTTTTTGGTTCTGTAAGAACTAGTCGAAAAAAAATTAAAGAAAGTGAACTACGAAATCGAAGTGCGGCCAACAAGTTGTTTTTGTCGGAAGAAAATAAAGAGGAAAGACTGCGTTTTGCCGTTCATCAAATAAACAATAATGTCAATTTTTGGGAAAATGTAGTCTTTTCTATGAAAAAACTTTTCAATCGTAGTGAACGTTTTTCTGTGAATGTTTGGGACTGGGTGACTTTCCGTGGAACAAGAATGTGTGTTATAGTAGAAGAACGATTGACAGCATTAATTTATTGAGATATTCTGCAGCAAGCAGTGATACCTTCAGTTATACCCGTTTTGGAAATAATTTTGTATTCTAACAGGATAATTGCCCAATTCATAAAGCGAACCTAATAAGAGATTTTTTGCAAGCTAATGAAGTAACTACGTTAGAGGGGCTAGCGCAAAGCCCAGACCTCAATCCTATTGAGAAAATTTGGGGAATCATAGCCAAAGAAATTAATAATAAAATCGTGCCTCAAAATCGTCAAAATTGATTGAAAGTATCTCGGATACATGGAGGCAAATATCTGTGGAGTGTGTCCAACGCACAGTTCTATGAATGCCAAGGAGACTCCAAATGGTCATAGATGCTAACGGGGCTACAATAAAATATTAACTCTATTAAATTTGACTTTTTGCAATTTTTCCAATTTTTTATTCTACGCTACTGATTTTCTTTCAGTTGAATGACATTTTATAAACTTCTCTTTTAAGATTATGTTACAAAGCAATTATTTTTTAATTGTCACACTGTATGAGTTTGTAGGGGCCGCAACTGTACATAACATGTACAAAGCAACAATTGATTAAAAAAATCTCAAAATAAATTGACATATGTATAATAATTCTATTTTATATAATGTTAGACCATTTTTATATTATTAAAGCATAAATAAATACGATCTGTTTACAAATGACGTTAATATTGCATTATAAAGAATTTTTAATAAGGTCACCACCTCTATTACCTAATAGTTTTGTATCATCTATTGTGGCAATTTTTTGGCTATGCACCATCATCAACTTTTCATAGAAACGACAAAAAATGTGAAATTACAGATTATTTCTTTTTCTTTACCGGACAACAATAACAATATACTCAACAATTTACTACATTGTGCAAATATAAAACCTATTTCAGACTATAAATAATTGTGTTACGCACAATTATAAGAAACATTTTTTAAAACTTAGTTTTTGCCTAATATTTATTTGTAAATGAGTTGAAAAAGTTTCAACGTAGACAAAACAATTTGTTTTTTTAATATAATTGCAGTGTTTCTTAGTAGTTTTCAAATAGGAATATTTGTTAAAAAAATTTGTAAATAATTGTATATTTAACACTTGCTTATATTAGGGTTAATAAACATATTTGATTGCAGAACAAATGATTGCAATACATATTTTATAATCTGTTGAAAACCAGTCAATCTTGCATAATATAATATAAATTTTGGATATGATATAATTTTGCCCGGAAACCAAATAATTTAATAACTGCATTGCTATTTAATTATTTATTAAATTTTACATCAACACTTTTCAACCAGATGCCTACTGAAGAAAAATATTGTCAATTGAATGTTTTCTATATTGTTTGCTTTTATTGCTCATTAAATTACATAGGAATTTTACAGCGGTGCTCGTGATTGCTTCTTTTGTTGTAAAACACGGTTATAATACATAAATATTGCAATATAATTATTGGCTAATAGTTACAAGTTTGACAGGTTATTAATAATTGGAATTTAAAAAAAAATCAAGAGGCAGCTGGATGAATCAAGCAAAACATTATTGTCAAGCAGAAACATCAGACGATGCATTCTAGCTCAAGCCACTCTAAAAACCAAACCACTTAATGAATGAAATGAAAGCTTCTTAATCTTTTGAAAAGTTGTTTCTTATAATTAGCTTTTAAAATATAATTTCTCATCAAATATTATTCACAGTGAACTAAATATTTACACTCAATTACAAAATTGACACATATAAATTGCATGAGAAGATTTCTTTATGGATTTTAAATCGAACACATTTTTGCTATGCCATTTATCTTAAGAAATCCGAAAACATCTGGTCTCAAAAAATTAATGCAGTTTTATTACTTGATAACATTAGATTGATTCATTTTGATTCTGTTCTAAATTCTGTCGAGTATTTTGTAAATGTCTACTCTATAATTCTACATAATTTTTTTTGACGTTTATATTACATTATTATGAACTAAAAACTGAGATTTAGTCGTCGCAGTCTTTATCATTTGACATTATAGTTGTCGCCATTTTTTATCTGTCATTTAATCTTTAAGACTTAGCTCAGAAAATATGATTTATAAGGTTTTTGTAAAATGTTTTAAGATCAGTTTACTATCTACCCACAATAAGTCAATGACAATGTTTTGCCAGTCTTTTAAAATCCACTGCGCTAAAGACCAAAAACAATATATTTTGTTAAAAAAAATTTCTCAGGTGGCAAGTTTTTGTTATGGTAATTAACGTTAAATATTTTCCAAACTCTAAATTAAACTTCTAATTGTTAGCAAAATACGAATAACTTTTTATCCTATAAACAGCTTTCCAAACGTTCATAGAGTAAAAAAAAAGATATGAAGTAAAAAAATTATGAAGTAAAAAAATTTTGTTAAGGTTTGTTTCCATTAATTATTCTCATTAAATCTCGCTAAATGTGTCGCTGTTATATGCTAAATATGTTGCTTTTTAATAATTGTATATCTTTAGAATTATTTTGTGCTTGTGATTCATATAAAAAATATATTTGAAAAATTATTTATTTGTAAGAAAATGTCAAAACGTAAAAAAATTATTTTTTTGTGCCTTGCGCCTGCAAAACATAGCTTTCAACGTGTCCTAAGCGGCCCGCAACGCCGTCTTGCCTGCTTAGGCGAGAAAATGATTTCTATGACATTTGCTGTAATTGTCAATTGTCAGACATTTATCAACGACAACTAACGGTTTGTATTGTATAATGTTACAATTAATGTAGAGCCCCCCAAAGTTCCCAAGCCGTAATGTGTACTAAAGTGTCGATTTTTTCAGAAAACAGCAATTTCACTTTTTAAGAACGCAAATACGTAAGTTTTGAAATGTCAAAGCAAATTTTTTTTTTTCAATAAACAGGACATTTCGATTTTTTACTTAGCGTTGCCATAACATGGAAAAAACTTTTTTTAATAAAAAAGTCTTTTTATTTTTTTAAAATTTTGTGAATCATACCTCCGAAAACGCTTTTTTAAGGGCTCGTAGTTTAGAAGCCTCGGCCTTCGACTTTAACCCTCAAAATGACTCAAATTGCAAAATGCTTGTTTCCGGCCTTGTAATTCAAATAACTATTATTGAAGAAAATAGTTATTTGTTTACCAAGGCACTAAAGTTAATTATTATTTAACAAAACTAAAGTTTCTTTTCTAAAATGTTAGCTTAATTGTGTTTTTGAGTTTGATTCATCTGTGGAACAGCACAGACTACATTACTTCTGCCAGCTTGTGAAAAATTCTAATATAAAAATCTAAAGCCGCAAAGTAAACTTAAATTTGAGCTTAGAAAATAATACAGCTTTTAATTCTTCTATGTTTTCTCTCAATTCTATACCATTTCTAATTTTAGCAAAATTTATTGAAAACATAGAAGCAATGTTGATTGATAGTTAGAATGGTAATAGCTGTTACAAACAACATTTTCTGTCATTATTAGAATATTTACTTTTTATTTTGAAAATAACAAAAAGCTGTTTATATTACTCAAAAAAGAAAGTTCTCAATAAAAAGCATTAGGATGACAAAAAAACTAATTTCTGCTTGGATAAAAAATCTTTATTTTATTTAAATTAAAAAATTTAAAATATAATAATTTATTTATTATTTGGTTTGATAACAGCTGAAAACGTACTAACCTACACGGACAATGCATCAAACCGTAAAATCGTATTATTTAGTTAAATTTTGTTAAGTGCTTGTAATCAACGCCAAGCAGATCCGACAAAGAGTTCTGAAAACACAACTGTAAATTTTGTTTATTACCGATAAAATTTGCTTATTTGACTTTATTGCTGAGCATAAAATAATTGAGATTGCGCCCGCTTTACGCACTCATCAACCCTTTCAAAATAGCAAAAGTGCTTATCTTATCGCGTGATTTTCGAATATAAGCAAAATTTTCTCATCAATTCAAACACACCGTTGAAGATACTGCTTGATTTATATAACGTAGAGAAATTTTATTAACGTGAAGGGAGAATTTTGTAATACGCTTGGATTCCTCAATGGCAGGTGCAACCTCTTTTAGTTTATTTGGACAGCTTTCTCTACTTTTGCAATAAGCATCATTACGGTATTCCAGTTAAAAGTTTTATTTTTGTTTCTCATTTGTGTATAAGCAGATACTGTAAAAACTGGTGTAGGTTCATTTACATTTTTTTCAATCAGATAACTACAAAGTGATTCTAATTACACCTGTTTTTATTAATTAACATTGGAATAACATGTGTATTTATGAGAATTTTAACAAACTTTCGTAGCTTTTCTACGATTTAAAAGTTGAGAATTTTATTTTTAATTAACCATAATGGATCTAAGACGTTTTTTTTTAAAGAGATTTAATGCTTTCAGTTTTTTGGCATACTAAAACTACAAACCTTATAATACATCACAGTTGATATAAATCAGAGTTGAAAACTTTTAGCATATTATGTGTATTTATATAATAATATACAAAAAAAAAATTATAGAGATAAGAGAAAATTCTTTTTCATAAAAATAAAAACCTGTCTGTGATGCTTTGGTGAAAACCCCACACAAAAACAATTTTTAAATTTGCATCAGTTTTTTCCAACAACATTACTTTAATAGACCAGAAGGCTAGTGCTTTAGTTTGTCTTGGTCTATAGTACGTAATATTTATTTACGTGACAAGCTTAGTTATTTAATCTTTACGAGCAAACTGAAATTTGTAGCACGAGCGACAAAAAAGCGAGTCTCTACAATTTAGTCAACTCAGTCAAAATTAACTGCGTACAAAATTTTATATCTCTCTTTAGCTTTAAATACACCAGATTTTAAGTAGTTGTTATATTGAAAATTCAATACTTTGTCATCAAGAACGGTAGAAAAATTTATACCTATATTGCCATTGTCATGTTGTGATAAACAACAAAAATTCTGTCAAAAGTCTTTTCTACAAGCCTAGACAATATTAAAAAAATCTTCCATGTCAGTGCAGATATTATTTATTCACTGAGTTAAAATTAGATTTTTAACTAATTTATAAATGAATTGCTGTGAAAATACTGTTTTGTTTTAGATTTTATAAAATAAAATTTTATTTACAAACAAAATTAATAAATTTTACGAGCTATTACAAAACATCTTTCTTCGTGAAACGTGTTTTGTGATTTGCATGACGTGTGGTGCAATACAGACAAGTGGTTTTCAAAGTAATAAAAGTTCACATATACAAATAAAATTTTTACAACTTATTACTGTACGCTATTAAAATAGACAATATTCAGGTGCTAGACATTATTCACGTCTTTTCTATGCTATTTACATCCCTTTGGAACAGTTAAGATAACAGAAACAATTTATTATGGTCACTGCTGTATATTATTCTGTGTCTTGTGTCAAGGAAGCTAATACATAATCACACATTTCTCAATCTTTAATAATTTGACTTAAAAGTTACTGAATTTTATTACAAAAACTAATAAAATTAGGATAATTGTCAATAATTAATAAGCATCAATCTATATATGCCTATAAATAAATAAACAAAAACTTTCTACAGTTTTTACGATTAAATAATTCAATTACATTGACAGATAGAAACAACTTAAAGTTGCTATTTTTCACTCTGTTTTGCTACAATCTTATTATTAAAAACAACTTACCATTCAACAGTCGGCTATTTCACATAGTTTTACAACTTTCCAATATGTTGGTTTATTAGATCTTGAAAGCTTTTTTGACCAAGTGGGCATCATATCATTAGGAGATGAATAAAACTGTTTTGGCGTTTTATTCATCTCTTGATGATGACAAGTGGTAAATCTGTGTAATGCCAAATCAATCAATTGAACGGTAGGTTTTTCATAAATACTTTCTATTTCTGATTTTTTTCCATCATTCTTCTAGTTTTTATTAAAATCACTTCATTGAGTGAGAAAGCTCCCCAGTGATTAAACCCATTGATATTGGCAGTGATTAAAGCGTTTAATCTTTAACTTTTAATAATAATTATTTCAAATACATCACTAAAGATTGTTATTGAAACATAAACAACTCAACTAAATTACATCAAATTCAAACCTTTTAATTGTTTAGAGGATTTGAAAATTCTAGTATTGCAAAGTTTTCTGGTCCTTAGAGTTTTGCCTTAGAAAAGTGGCAAACATGCACTCTGTTTTATTGCATATCAATTTCGACAAAAATATCCACAAATGGTACTTTTTGAAAAAATCTTGATTCTACGATTACGTCAAGAAAAGAAACAATTTTAAGTGACAAAGTTGCTTAAATAAAAATAATAAAGTAAAGTTATTATTTATTACTGAGCTACAATAAAATAGTAAGGATAAATCATCTACACAGCCTCCACTGCGTAATACCAAACTAGAGCACGTTTGTCTTTTCTTGTAGCCCACAATAGCAACCAAAAATAATAATTGCTTACCCTTCGTGCGCTACCGCACACTTGGTTCGCAAAATCAGCACTTATTTGTAAAACATTTGTTACCGCACTTGACACGTAAATAACTATTTAGTTATTACGTCTAAAATCTAAATGATAAACTTTATCGCGCTTCTTTTTTGCAGTTCAGAGCATCTTTGCTCTATACAATATGTAAGCTACTAAAGCTGTTATCTTTTTATTCTAGCAAGTTATTTGCTTAAAGAATAATTACTTTCAGTTTATTAGTTTGCCAAAAATATGGTATTGAAGTCAGTCATGAAAATATTTTTTCCGTAAATTTAAAAAAAAACTTATTAATAATTATATTAACTGTCTTAATTATATTATTGTAGATGTTCTTCAAAAGATACAAAAATTGATAAAAAACATTTATTGCTGTCAACTATTGTTAAACTTTTGTTTTTTGTCGTTTGGCTTCTCATAAGTTTTGCAAAAGTTTAAACAATTTAAGTTCTAATAATTATATCGAAAAATAAGACATTGTCTTTGATTGCTTTAAACTTTTAAACTATTTTATATTTTTAAATAGATGGTAAACTAAAGGCATCTATTAGAACCTACCTTGCATCAAACATTTTTAATGCATTAAAATTGTGCTCTAAATGAAAAATCCCATAGTTGATAAACACTGATAAAATATACAATGTTCTTTATCTTCATTGGTTTAGTCTAACTGGTAAAATAAAACAATAAATGCAAATTCATTCAAACTACATCTCTAAACTTGGACATGTTTCGTTGTTATTAGAACTCATCAGCAAGTCGCAAGTGCTTGTTGAATTTAATCAAATCTAAATCCGTAGTTACTTGCTGATGACTTCTAATAAAAACAAAACTTGTAGAGGTAGTTTGAATCAGATTGCATTAATGTATTCATTTAAAATAAATGTTTAGTAGTTATTCATGTTTTTAATTTCTATAATAATATTATACATAAGAGATTTGACAACTTATTTAGACCTTTTTTGTTCAACAGTGTGAAAAGATCACCGCCAATTTCTATAATAATATTATACATAAGAGATTTGACAACTTATTTAGACCTTTTTTCTTTAACAGTTTGAAAAGATCACCGTCATCTAAAACTAATATATTAGCAGCCAATTTTCTAAAGCAATAACTTGTCATTTTAATGGTTTTAATGTCAATTTATTTGGTTCAAGATGAGATTTTTGACGTTATAACGATATTTTGACGAAGACTGGTCATAACAACAAACAATTTAACGTCAGAAAAATATAAAAATTTGATTACAACTATTGCAATTCTGAGAATTTCAATAGGTAGATTACTTAAATTATTGAACAGTTTTATATACTGTGAATCCAAGTTTTCTAATTTTTAGGCAAGACATGGTTTAAGCAATCGGTTCAATTGTTTAATATTATAATAATAGCTAAGTTTATTCAAAATGAAAAAATCCAAAAATCTTTGAACATTGACTATTCAAGTAAACCTTTAAAAAACTTTTGGTAAAACTTGGTGAAGGAGTTAGATGTTATGCAAATTTTGTGGGTGAATGCTGAACTATAGCATCATATAAGAATTGCTACTACCCTTTTCTCCTATCATTGAAGCTCTAGAGAGCTCATAAAATAAATAAGTTACTGGACCAGCTGATCGTAAAATTCATATTTATAATTTTTTTGTGGTATCACACAGGCATAAAAACGCTATTTGGAATGATCGCTATAAAAAATCTTGATTTTTATTAATAAATTACTATAAAATAAAAAAGCGTGAGCGTTGCTATTGATTTACATTACTTTTTCTCGCTTTGAGGTCATTTTTACTCTTATTTTTACGTTAGTTAGGTATATTAAAGTAAGTTTCAAAAGCATGAAACTACCCTTCAGCTTTCATTCTAAAACGCAATACTAATATTATGTGTTCTGAATTCTAAAACGAATTTGAATATGATTTAAATAATCGAAAAACAACTGCCCACGTTTACCACAGTAGAACAATTGTGATGTATGTTTCATATATGACTTCAACTGAAATTATGTGATTTTCAAATATTTTCAATAATAAGGTCGTATGCATTACTACTGCATAATAAATTCTCATTATACATAATAATATCTTTATTTTAAGTCCACATTTAGTTGGCATAAATTATAATAAATTAAAAAAAAATATATGAAACCAATAGTAAATGTATAACATTAATTAATAAACAATTTATGTTAAGATATTTCATTTGTTTTATGCAATTCGGCCATTTATTCCATTTTTCTCGTTTGAAGTAGCGTGCAATATAAATGTATACACTATACATTTTATTTACTTTGAGTATTGGAAGAATATTAATAAGAGCCGTCATTAGGCATCAGTAATATTTCAAAGAGCTAGCGGTATGATTTCTTCTATATGTTTTTTGGTCTATAATAAATCAAAACTTGTCATTCAACCTAATATTACACGACATTAATAGACAACAGTAGATACGATCAAAATTAGTCTGTATATATTATCACGTTCAATCTTGAATTTTGCCCGCCCCAAAAAACAAAGAAAACTGTAATGGCTTTTAAAGAAATCATCTTGTCAAAAACTTCTTTTATAGACTAACCTGTTAAAGAGCGGCCTTAAAGCGGCCGCAAAAAATTATTGTAATATGAAACAGTAGAGTGATGAGAAACAAAAATTAAAAAAATCTATAAAAAAAAAATTTGAACTAAAAATAACTTTCTCGGTGCTTCCAGGCGCTTTCAGCCATATGGAGAACAGTCTTCCAAGCAATGCAGACACATTAAGCGCGAGGTTCCATCACTCTCATGCTAAAACCGAGAAAATGTTGTGAATTTGGAATGAACCCATCTTTTTCACTTGTTGAGATACTTAATGACGGTTATGAGAAACGGGTGAGACAGGAAGAAGACCCCATTTGAAATTTTCGAGTAATTGTGTGTTATTATTAATATATTTCTAGTGTCGTAATCGTGGGAAATAAATGAAATCTAATGCATTTTTTAAAATAGTTTGTTTTTTATTTTGTGTTACCTATTTACTTAAATTCACAAATTCCTGCAAAAATGTAGTTGCATAAACAAGTTACAAAAAAATATTTCTATTATGCTAAATTAGTCTAAGTAAAGCAATTGTTTATACTTACACCAACACTATTTGAAACAATACAAAATCTCACGACACCGACACATCTTATGAAAAAAAATAATTTTTTATTTGTGAAATTGCTGAAGTATGATGGATGAGTCTATTAAAACAATTTTATAGCTTTGTAGCACATGCTAAGTCATATCAAAAGATGAAAGTAATACTAATCTCCATAAATTATTGTTTTAAAGATTTGCTAATATAGTAAAACCGTTCAGATAATAAAAGGTATTTAAAAACTTTTAATAGCTGAGGTGTGACAACTATAAAACAATGGGTTCCAGAATTCGAATCAAATTTTCATTTGCTGTTTATAGTCAAATTAAAAACACGGTTGTTAACCTGTGTGATTGATTGATACTTTATAACTAGAACAAGATCAAGCTTAAAAGATTATTGGACTCATATTTAAATATTTTCTGCTACCTATACCTTAGAACTTCAATTGTCAAATTATTTATATAAGCACATTTATTATTTCGGTATCTACACCTTCTTCAGTATTAGCAAAATATATTTAAATAATCACAAACCAGAAAAACAACTTCAAAACATAAAATCAAAAGTATCAACTAATAATCTACATAAAAAAACAATGTTTTTTTTAATTTTTTGTCTTGCATCATCTTATTATTTGACTCATTTTTCTTAGCTGTTTTACTTTTTATCTTAGTTTTTATATTACATATATTTCTTTTTCCTACACTTCAATTTTATCAGCTCCAAAATCTATTTTATATTCCTTTGTTTAAACACCAAAGTCTTGCAATCATCTGTTTCTTCTTATTTTCAACTTATGCTGACAACTGATTTGTACTTTTTTTTCTTATTTTTTAATGTTTCATTTTCTTCTGATTTTTTTGTTCTTTAATATTGGTTTATGATTCTGTCTTTATCTTTATTTTTTATGCACCTGTAGTCTAGCTCTGCCCTCTATTTTTTTTTCAATCTATTTTACGCTTTTATCAATAATATTCTATGTTTCACTCGTTTTTTTTGTTAATAACGTTTTTTTAAAACTTTGTTCAGTTTTTTAGGATTTGTCTAACGTTTTTCATGTGTTTTCCAATTAATTATTTTTTTTTTCTTTTTGTTTATTTATATTTTGTTTGCTTATTATTCTTGCTATACCGACTGCACCGTTTTTCACAGTATCTCTTTTTGTCTGGTTATGTTACTTTTTTTCTTATTTTATAGTAGAAGCAAAAATGTTGAACATGTTTTAATAATCTAAACCAAACACGAAAACGTAAAAACAACAAAATAATCGTACGTTGTAATTTTAAACACTTAAGATTTCACCAACGTTTGTGAAGTTTAGCGAACAATTATTTACAGAGCAAAGTTTGTTAAAACTATATATTTCAACAGTTGTTTTTAATCTGATCAATTTATAAAATGTTGGTAAAACTGGCTCTTAAAGATTTTTTCAATTACAATTAACAATATAAAATAGATTGTGACAGTTTCAGACAATTTAGTTTTCAGAATTTACAAAATTATAATATTTTAAAATTAATAACCTCTTATGAATTGTAAATTTAGAATTATTATTTGACCGGTTAAAGCACTTTAATACTCAAACGAGTATTAAAGAAATACTGGTACATTCAGTATTAAAGTATATGATTTTAGTACAATAATCACGGTTAGTAAAGTTGTGCAAACTCACTTGATGGTTTGTCTTGGGCTCACAAAAAGTGCATAAATTGTGCTTGCAAGTATTATTTTTAATACTTGTAACAATAGAATAACAAAAAATTGAAACCAACTTACAATGTTTGTTGTCCAAAGCCTGCATAACATATACTATCAACATTAATCAAGGGTAGCTATGCTTTTTTGGCAGCAGGTTTTAGATTGGTTAGTACTAAAGCCGATAACAATTTGTAAACATAAAGTCGTAGAAATTTTTGTGAATTTTAATATATGTATCAATTTAATTAGTTTCCTTTATTGTTTTTGAGCGCTGTAAAATAATAAATACATATTTTTATTTTGTTTTCTAATAATTAAAAGTTTATTTTACATTCAGAAAATAGCGCCTGCGGCAAGCACTTGTGCACGGGACTGTGTTCTAAAATGTGAATGTCAGTTGTGAATAGATACCTGCAATACCTGCTTTGCTTACCGGCACTAAAAATGTTATGAAAGAGCTAATCAAGCCAAGAGAATTCAAAGTTTTATTTTTTAAAGTTTTCTTTGATTAATGATAATATGTATTATAACCCTATAATAAAAAGTCTCATTAAAGTGAAATAATTTTTGCACTGAGCTGGTGAATTCTTAGAAACAAATCGACGTGGTGCTCAGAATTTGCAGGATTCACAAATCTGTTATGAGAAATTTAGAGCCATACCCTCTCATGCAATCTGAATTTAGAATTAATACTGTCAATGCAGTGAGTACGTACGTTGTTCATACTTAAGCAAATCACTGCTAAAAAAACTTTATTTTCAAAGAAAAAAAGCTTCGATGAAAGAAATTTGTATTTTTGCACATGGGATAAGCTTTAAACTCTGTTTTGCCAAAGCTTATTTTAATGTTTTTAAATAATCTTAACAACAAGCTTATAATTAATTGCTTTACATTATTTTGATAATCATATAGGAAGTCAAGATAGCAGCTTAATCAATTATTATCAAGAATTGAATTCTGTGTTCACTGTCTATAAGTCACTAATGCTGCACGCACGATAAAGTGCGAAACGTCGACAATTTTATCAAACATTTCAACACCATGTGTTCCGAATGATGTCAATATTTCCAGTAACTAATTTATGTTTTTTAAAGAATCATTAATTTCGCACAAAAAAGCTTTTTGTGCGAAATCAACATGTCTTTTAAAACGCAATTAGAGAATAAAATAGTTGCTGTAATAATTATTATTATATTAAAAGTTATTACATTTATATATATTTATTAATCTCTAAAAGTCAATGTTTAACTTCAGCTTCAATATAAGTAGATAATCAAATTTTTAATAAAGAAAAAAACTGTTTTTAATAAATTTAATTATTCTGAAGCTGGAAAATTATTATCAGTCTTCCGAGAAATGTCTTTAATAAATGGAATTTTTAATTTCTGCTTTGCTACATTTCCTTTTCTTTCTGTGTTTTTAATTGTATCTAACATCTTGTTACCGTGTCGGCCTCATTATCAAACTCTAATGGAAATGAAGATCTTTATCCCAAACGTAATAACACTACACGATAATACTTTTTCGGGTCACCACATTTATAAAGCAATATACAAAATAATGGGACAAAACCTACAAGATCTGGTTTTTTGTTCTGCGACTTAATAGCAATAAATATCTCAAGTCACGCACAGACATGTCTGACTAATAATTGACATTTCGAGATTTTCCTCTTTTTATGAGCTCGTCAAAACGCTACTAACGTCAGGAAATCGTAGGAACTATGCAACATCATATCTTAGCAGTTCACTCAAATTACTTCAGTTTTTTGTTTTGTTATATAGGTGTAATCAACCAAAGATAGTTTGTGTTTTATTGTTACATAATTATAAACATAATCTGTTCAGAAGTTCTATAGATCTAGCAACAAATAGATATAAATAAAATATATTAATCCATCATGTAATTTTTGTTATGTATAGCGTAAAAAAGATTTAATGAATTTGCCTAAAAAAAAACACTTATTTTAAGATAATAATTGCTAAATAAACTAAGATAAAGAGAAAGGTACCTAATCACTTTCTAGGCTAAACAACTGTAAATAGTAAGAGCTGGACTCAAAAAATATCATCTTTAAGTTGTTTTCCACAAACATAATCTTT
The DNA here is from genome assembly GCA_947359425.1 of Lagria hirta. Lineage (NCBI taxonomy): Eukaryota > Metazoa > Arthropoda > Insecta > Coleoptera > Tenebrionidae > Lagria > Lagria hirta. The sequence goes on along the minus strand of OX375797.1, from coordinate 8,403,023 downwards.
TTAATTCTTGTCTAAGACGTGCTCCAGTCTATGAATTCTATATTAGATAAAAAAATCAATTAATTAATTCTAAATTTTTAAATAATAAATGGTTTCTACACTTTGCAATGTGTAGAAACCAAACTTATGCAAAAATTTTCAAATCAAAAATAATTTAGATTATTAAAATTAATTTATTTTTGATTGTAGAAAACTAATGGCGCTAAATAGCCTCGCTTAGTTGCGTCAGGTCCTAGTTGCCAACATTTAAAGATTATTATTTATTTTATCATTTTGAGATTATTTTAACGTTGCTAGATAATAAAGTTTTTTAAATAAGTCTACCAAAAAAAGTCACATGGAAAGAGGTTGTAGGATCTTGAAGAGAAAGTTATGGCTATATCGATCATAAAACATTTATATCATATTTAAGGTTCCGTAAATGATGTGTGGAAGGGCATCGTCTTGCTGAAAACACGTGTCTACAATTTTATCGTCATGAAACTGTGCAATGAATAGCTGTAAAGTCTCCTCGCGGTATCTTGCAGCAGTTATTGTTCCATCAAAACAAATTGGCGCAATAATTAACCATTTACCATCAACTCGAAATCATTATGAAAATAAGATTCTACTAAAAATTCTCTGATCTTGTGAGAAATTTATTTTATGTTCAAAAATAAAGTAATAATTTTAGCATTTAAAGCAATTGTTTCTAAAAATTATGGTTCGTTTACGCAAACTCATAGGCTTGGTTAACTTTAACGCCAAATTTTAAAAACCCCTGTTATAACAAACATCTTAAATGTCAAGAGAAGAGAATTTATAATATAATAGAGAAATTATAAATGTTAATACCAAATCAGATTAGAAAAAAGTCTGTTTTGACTCTAATTAATTAGCTACATCTATTATAATTATTATAATTTCTGCAAGATAGGTACTGCAAGATTTGCCTTCTAAAGCTATCAATTTTTTACTTCAATCTACGTTTAATTTATATTGTGGCACTATTAAACATATTCACTGTAGAAAATACTCTAAAAATCGGAGATTCTATTCATCAAAAATGTAATAATATTATACTTTGATTATTTGGTCAGGCTATTAATAATGAAAGACTTTTATATTAAAAGCATACTTTGAAATAAATTTCCATTAAGAGGTTTACAGATTGATTGATTAATAATCGAGCTCAATCAATCAAACGTGAAAGTTTTTATTCCAACCTTTGATTCTTTTTTAAACCGTCAATTATTCGATAAAATACGGGAGAATCTTCCAGTAAACAAAGTAAAACTGTTTTTTTTTAAGAAAATAAACTCAGGTATACTTCTAAGATCTCGTCTTCAATCATCAATTATTTAATAATGTTTACATAAAAATAGATAAAGAATAATGGATTATTCAGATGATGACCACACTAAAATATGAGCTATGTTATTTTTTTTGACGTATTCAGAAAAAAAATACCAGTGGTTACAGGTGGTATTGGGAAAAATGTTCTCACACTTGTAGACGATCGGTTTCGTTATGAAAATTTTAATTATATTGTTTTTCAATTGGTTCTACCCTCCTTCTTTGCCCTATTTACATTATAAATAAACACCAGCTGACTCAGGGCGTGCTATCAAAATAATTGTTAACATTGACAATATTTTTTAATTACTCATTCAAATAATAACAACAAAATTGGTAGAACGAACTAATTCTAACGTGTTTAGGAAATTTTATTTTAGATCCGCATATTTAATACATAATAATAGCTAAAGTTTGTCCTTCATCAATACATTTGAATACATATTTAATAACAAAAGATCAATTCAATAATATCAAACAAACTTTGTTTTATGGAAAATATATCTTAATTTATATAAAAACACGTTTATTACCTCAATGAAATGAAAATGTTTTGAAACATTTTAATCAAAAGTCATTACAAAAAGATAGACGCACTAGTATTCAACTGCATTATATTGAATTACAAATGTGTTGTCTTCTAACCTGCAACAAGACAAAACTTATACGCTAAAAAAATGCTTTTTGCGCTCATTGCTCAAAGATCAGTAGTTTGCGATCGTTTCCAATGCACAGAAAAAAGCGATTTTTCCACCCCTAGGTGTTTTTTACTTTGCAATCGAAACTAAAAAAAATATTAAAAATGATGTTTTTTTATTTCAATGAAACCATAGGAACCAAACAATAAAAACAATTTAAATTTAAAAAGTAGGTAATCGGAGAGGGCAACGCTACCAACCGCAAAATGAGTAAAAAATTAAATCGTTTATTATTAAAAAATTACAAGTTACTTGTTTCAAAAAGAAGTGTACATAATTTTTTTAAAAAAAAATTTTCCCCATTAACCTTAATGCAGCACTCTTTCAAACACAGTGCTCATCTAGAAAATTTCACTTTTCAAACTTGTTAGGTAATAGTTATTTACCTAACGAATTTGGAAAGTAAAATTTCCCACATGAGCAATTTGTTTCGCAATCTATTGCGAATGGGGAAAATTTCTTTCCGAAAAAGTTAGGTACATTTTTTTTGCAACGAATAACTAATTTTTTAATAATAAATAGCTAATTTTTTGATAATAAATTATTTAGTTTTTTACTTGTTTTTTTGGTTGGTAGCGTTGCCCACGCCGATTATCTAATTTTTTAAATTTGAAATAGTTTTATTGTTTTGTTGCTATGATTTTATTGAAATAAAAAAGCATCGTTTTAAAAATTTATTCCGCCATTTTCTTCTGCAAATTTTCGTTTCAATTTTGTAAATATGATCGACTCCGATAGAGAAATTTTAACTCCACCTGAAATTAGAGAATCTGCAAATAGAGCAGTATCAAATTTGCTTCCTGAGATAAGCCGCTGGAGGTACAAGCGGCTTTTAACCATACAACAAATTTTTAGATTGGTCCAAAAAAGGAAAAATCAAAAATTTCACCGAGAATTGCTTATTGGCATATTTTCAACAACATCAAAGCAAGAAATCCCTTTGGTCTGTATATTCTATGCTTAAACTTTGCTTAATGGTAAAGAATAACGTAGATATTTCGATATTTTATAAACTTTTTGGAACGTTGTGTATTTTGTAGAATGGTTGTGTGACAATTGACAGTTTGACGTGACGTCTCTGGATTTCAATACAAACCTGACTAAGGCATTTCCCCTAGTTTCGCTTGCAAAGGAAAAAACACCGCAGTGTGGAAAAATTGTCTTTACATGCATTGGGACCAAACGGAAACTACTGATGTTTGAGCGATGAGGGCAAAAATAACTATTAAAGCGCTAAACGGGAATAATCTTTAGACTTTAATTATTATGATTTTCAACAAGTTTTTATTTATTATTATATTTAGAATAGATTTTAAACATGATTAAATCTATATATTGTAATCTCGTTAAAATGTTATATGGCCAGACTAAAAATTTTGTTTTTATAATGCCTTATTACTAGACAAAACATTTAACAAAAATGTAAATAACCTTGGAACGAGTGTCAAAAAATTATTCATAGCAAGTCTAAAATTGTAAACAATCGGGTAGAATAAAATGTTTGAGAAGATTTGGCTTCTGAAAGATAAAAATGTTATCGCATCGTTTTTGCATTACCGAAATAGATAACTAGTTTCTTTTTATCAGAAATATTTACAGATATCATTGATAATACCGAATGATTTGTCAATAGTCATACCTGATAAAAATACGAACATTTATTACTTAAACCAAATCTGTGCCGTTTCCTGGAGTGAAATTTATAGTGGTTTAGGTAGTGGTCACTGTTGGGCTATTAGCTTTTGCAACAGAAAAGGATCATATAACGTTATTTCATTTGCACTATTATACTCATATTCAACAAGTTAAGACCACGGAGTAATTTTTTGAATACTAATGTCTGCCTTCATCAGTCTAAAAATATACATTATTTTATCTTTATGTGTAAGTGAGAATTTTGGACATTTGACTAGGTCGGCAGTTTCAAAACTTCTCATTGCTGCTTATATTTTGACAATTAACTACAATCTTATCCTACAATGCCTTACTCTTAATCGCAAAAAAAACATGCTTTTCTGCTCTGAGTTGACACCGTATTTTTGCTGGGTGTCTTAGAAAGTGTTAGAATTTTGTCTCTATTGAAAAAAAAATATTTCATGGTCAGTAATCATTAAAATTGTTGCCAATGGTCGGCACTGTCAACAATCAATAAGTTTTATCCATCTCTCAGACGTAGATTTGCCACGCTGTTGTCTAAAAGTGTTAAAATTTACTACTTTTGTAAAATAGTTGACATTGTCTAAAAAGTCTGACGTGACATAAAGCGTTACATTTCTGAACGTAAAAAGTGGATAAAATTGGGCTTATAAGCTTAACCTTGACTCTAAAACATGTTTTAGAGAAGCTTAAAAGTTCCCTGGTCTATTAGAGGTAAACGATATAGTTTTGCCTCGTATCTAGATTGTGAAATTGTTTTGTTTCTATGATAATTTGAATTTGAAGTAACTTGTTTAGTGAAAGAAAAAGTTTAAAAAAAAAGCGTACTTTAAGCGGTGATAGGCAGTATGTACTTAGTGTCGTAGAAGTGCAGAATATTTCTAGTGCAATTCTCATAGCTGTGTTTTGTCAAAAATTTTAATCTTTAATAATGTTTAGTTTTATTGTCTTGTTCAAAATCTTGTTTGTTTTTTTTTTTTTTTGCTTATTTTATAAAAACCTAAATCATAAATAAGTCTATCTTTCAATTAATTTTGTAATTCTACAATAGTAAATAGAGGCAGAGTAAATTCATTTAAAACTAGATCTGTAGACTCAAACATGCTTTGTTCTTATTGGTACTCTTCAATAAGTCGCAATAGATTCTTGTTTAAATTTTTAGTCAAATGTTTTATATTTCGTAAAATGGAAGAAGTAGCATCTGTCTGTTAGATGCTTATTACAATAAGATCCTAAATCCATGTATCCTCTTTTTGATGATAAAAGGTACTGCTAATGACAGATACCTTTTTTAATAAAAGATAATTTTTGAAACAAATAAGAAACATTATCTAAAGTTATCAGTTTAGAGTTTTTTTGACTGTAACGCATATCTAAGATGCGGAATTTTTTTTTTCTTTTATTTCTATCAACAAATAGTAAACAAAGTCATAACAAATTCATTCAAAACCAGATCCGGAAACCCTAACATGTTTCGTTCATATGAGCAATGTTGAAACATGTTATCCCACTTTTTATTCAATAGTATCTAAAGCCTGTAATTGTTTATTTTTTATTTTGGCATTCTACTTTGGTTGGTAATGTATTCCAAGAGTTTTTTTAAATAACGTGTTTTCAAAATTTTTTTAGTACAGATATTTAAAATAATGAATGAGTAAAGAATAATTGTATTGGTATATTCTTGACAAAGCAGGTGGTTTTTAGTGTCATTTTCGGATTTCAACTCGTTAAAGAAGGGGAGACATATTTCACGTTCTTTGGCGGCTTTTTAATGTCTTTATAGCTTGAGGGAGGAGAAGTTATCAAATCATAGTTGATAACGTCCGTCACGAAGCAGACATAACATAGGAACTGTCTGGTTCTGGGGTGATAAATCTACAAAACTACCGATACATTTTAATTACGGAGAAACGAATGGCTGCTATTGCAAGATCTCTTCGTTTTGATCCAATTGATTCTTAATTTTATTTCGAAGAATTTGTTTACTCAATGGAATTTTGATTGTAATTTGTTTTCAAGGAGCATCTAGACTTTGTTCAATTTATTTGTGACATTTAGAAATCTAATTTAATAATTACTTAATCTCACATTGTTAAATATTAAACTAAAATCATCAGTTTCATATAATGCACTAGCATCATACTCACATGACCAAAACACTTAATTTAGGTGTTGTAACAATTCTTACTTAACTAAGAAGAGCTACCTACTGACGCCAAGTAATTTACAACTTTTTTTTAGTAAAAATAAACCCAAAAATAAAACGAATAAAAACATTAATTATTAAATTAATAAAATTAATGTTAATAACATTGAGATATTTTCAATTAAACAGATTAAGAGCCGCAGAGTGCAGACAAACCTTTAAAACCAAATATCAATATGTTCGATATAAATTGACGACTTATTAAGATAAAAAACGTAACCACTAAAACTATTTTTTTGTCTAATAAGATTTATAGTTTCGGAACATGCTTGCTCCTTAAATTTAGAAATTTTTTCTAAAAACTAATTCAAATACTCACTTTAGATCTTTTTGGTACTGTTAAACATGATAAAAACACCAAGTATTTAAAATAAACTTTTTTTTACTTATTTACAAATTTTTAAAGCTTGAGTTTAAAATTGGATTTGCATCAAATTGGCTCTAGAAAACACAGACCTTCACCCCCTAAAAAGTCGCGTTTTTTTTGTTTACTTAGTTTTAGATTTATTTTCTTATATGTCATGTTTATACAATAAAAAATATCAAATATCTCAACTGAAAAACATTAAATTTTTAAGAAAATTCTAAAATTTCTACTGTTACCGGTGCTGTTTTTTAGTAAAATCATGGCGTCTTGATGCTACCAGAGCCTTGACTAGTTTCTTTAAAGCCTGTGTAAAACTTTCAATTTGAACTGTATTTTGAATAAAACAAATAAATAGTTGAAAACAAAACTGTTTTAGCACAAAGTTTGATTCATCAATAATAACAACAGTTTATCAATCAGAATCAAAATCGGAAAATTTTTTGAAAGGTTCTAAACACACGATTTCTAAAAAAATCAGGAATTTATCGTTTGCAATTCGTCAAGCAAATAAATAACTTTAGACATCTAAACGCCGCTGAAGTCATTAGAACTAAAAACTAAAGCCAATGCTCTTATCTTTATGAGTCTTAACTTAGTTAGGTAATACCCACAAAAATTTTGTTAACCAGGTAAATTTAACCAAATAATAATTTTGTTTTATTCATCACTTGGTGGTTGAAAAAGCTCTCAAGATCTATTAAACAAACTTTTTGATAAGTGGTAAAATTGTGTGAATAGATTTTTGTGCCAAAGACTCCAAACCAATCAATTATTAATTTACTCTTCTGTCGTAACTTTGAATTTTGTTAAGAGATTTTTTTAAATTTTTTTTTGCTTTGGGTTCTGAGCAAGTGCTGGCTGCTGTGGCTCTCGCTTAGTTACGGCTCTAAATGTTATAAAAAATAAAGCGCTGATAAGTGAACACGTAAACAAAGATGTCAATTATTTTGAAAATATAAATTTGTCAAAAGACTAACAATTACAATGTCAAAACAGCTGCGTTGAACAAAAGTTTTTAAACACAGGTTTAAAAACGTGACCTAAAAACTTGAGGTGCTTACTCAATTTGAGTAAATAATTAAAATTTTTCAATAGCCATTTTTGTTAATAGTGCGGTAAGTTTTATTTTAGAGCGCAAAGTTTTAATTTTAAACACAGAGTGTTTTAATAAAACCGAGCGCTGTAAAATAACTAATCTAGAAATAATGTAAAAAATTCTAAAATTGAAAATTAAATTTTGTGCTTTAAAATTTATATTAACGGAATTGACAGTACAAGTATAGCGATTTTGTAACTCAGACTTTATAACTTAATTGATGGAACTACCTACCTGACCACAAGATAGCGCTTTAAAAGTTGCACCTAAAATATTTAATTGACTTCATTTTTTAAATCTGTTAAACCAGACTTTTTTTGAAGATCTCTCAAAGCAAGTAATTTTTATAGTATTTTATTTACAACACGCCAGTGAGTCAAAGTGACAGATAGATTGTTCATGTAGAAAAATATAGTTGACAAGGCGTAAATATGCGCTTTACTGTCGACAAAACTAAAAATTATAACCTAAAGTTATAATTTTATAATAAAGTAAACTATCATTGACAGAAAAAAAGTCGAAATCATATTTCTATCTTACTACATCTGTAGTTGTAACAGCAAACTATACAAGTACAAATAAGATCAAAATTGCAATATTTAAATTTTTTCTTGAAAGAACAAATTTGACAATTATACAATGCTTTAAATTTTATCACATTTAATTAGCGTCTTTATAGTAACACAGTGTCAAACTCTATTTTAAAATACTAGAGTGTAGTTTACATGTTAAAAATTATCACAATAAATTTTATACTATATATTATCAAGCACAGTTTTTTTATTGAAACACTTCTAATCTCTCCCAATAGACTGCTTTGTTCAGTTTGATAATAAGAATAAAATTGACAAAAGATCGATCGTTGTTAAATTCAATAGTTTTTAGTCTTTGACAATCAAATAATGAAAAGCAAAATACAACGCCGGCTTTTTGAAAATAAACAGTCTAGAAACGGTCAAAGTTTTTACTGATTTGACAACTATCACCTATTAACTAATTTTAAACTTTATAAAAATTGTCTGTTTTTGACACAAATCACTGTGCACCCGTTTTTAGTGAGATTCTCAGAAACAGTTTTAAAAGTGGAAAACAAAAATATAGGTTCCAAATTGTAAAACGATGATTAAAGTTTTTTCAAAAGTTGTGTCAGTCATAATTATGTCGTTATAAAAACATTTGCAAATAAATTTGTTCCAGCGGATTTGTGTTAATGAAATTTTTTAATGTCATTAACATCTCTATGAACATATGACTAGTTGTTAATTGCAAATTATGCGCTAGAAATTTTTCATTTTAAATGCTTGTAAAAGGAATTTAAGAAAGTAATTTCCTTGATCAAGTTAATAATTGACATTTCTGCAAGTAGCAGAGTCTAATTGCATACCAATCCAAAAGCTGCATACACAAGACTGGGATCCTAAATATATAATTTTATTATTTGATAAAAAGAATGAGAATTCAAAACTAAAGGTCAATTTAACGGTTATATACCACTAGCTAAATTGATTACATGATACTTCAAACTTATTAGCATTTACACGTCTAATAAGGTGATTTAATTCTTCAATAAAAGCAATATTTTTTTAGTTCATCGACTTTTTTATAAAAATAATTAACTAATAAAAATTAACCAACAAAACAGTTTCAGACTTACTACAGAAACCAGCTTTATTAGCGTAGAGTTATCATAATTATCATTGTGTTTACCAAACCAACACACTCTAACTACAAGTACTCAGAAAAAGTGATTGCTCTTAAAGTTCCGTGCCACGTAAAAATAGCACTAATACTTAATTAACTTCTTTGATCTAAACACTTAAATTGAAAATAGAAAATAACGTTATCCTTTATCCCGCTATTTCCCGTCATTGTTCCTAGCAAGGAATTTCAATCGCGGAAAAATCAACTTCTACCAGGACCACACCGATTCATAATTTATATTATGGGCAATTTATAATCAAGTCTCATTATTTTCATAATTTGAATATTTATTCATGATGACTTATATAGCTCAAGATTCGAGAAGCTTCAAATAAATTTTCTATTATATTGTCCAGTAATTAGGACGGCCACACAAGCCTAACATCCTCTTAAATCTGAAAGTTTTTATATTTAATTTTATCACTGCTTTAATAGTTTTTCTCTTAAAATTAACAAGAAAAAACGTTTTCATTAATTCTTTTTTTTTTGCTTTTATATTATTTTAAAACTTTATTAATAAATAAAATCGACATGTCAGAAAAATGAATAATGCTAAAGTTTAAATAAATTACTACAATATTGTCCAATCGAGGATAGAAAATCAAGTTTTTATTTAATCAATCACTGACGATAAGATCTGACAATGAATCAATATCAAAAAATTAAAAATTTTGCTGAACAGAAATTAGCGTTTTATAACTAAAACGCATATTTAAGATATGATATATTTTTCATCTTTTTTTATGTAAAAAAATCAAAAAAATCAAAAAATTTGTAGATTTAAACATGTTTTGTCTTCTTTAACATTTAACAAAAAGATTAAACAATTAAGATTTCAATCAGTTGTGCATAAATAACATAGGAAAACCAAAATTTTGCACAAATAAATTAATTTTAATTAAAATGAGCGTATATTTATTTAAGTGCCTATTATTGCAATAATAAGCAATAACGATTAAAATCTCTTTTAATTAAGGATTTAAGATTTAAGTTTGAGACGCATGTTGAAGCTGTGATTGAGGTTCTATTGGCTGTGTTATGACATGACTCAGCACAAAGAGCGTTGCTTGGCTGGCTAACAGAATAACCGTCAAGTAGAGAATAAGTTTCAAGTATTTTCTAAGTGTCATTAAAATGTTAAATTAAGAATACATAATTAAAATTACATTTAAATCACTTATTTTAAACGCCATTATATATAAAAAAACAATTGACACAATAAATTAATAATTAAAAGCGCAGAATTGTATATTGTTTTTGCTTTTCACTAGATCATCATAACATAAACCGCACAGCTTTTTGAATACAACCCTGAACGAACAGACACGCTTCTTTTTATGTAAGGGTATGTAACATTGTTTCCTCCCACTTCATCTTAAAATCCAAAAAATTTTTTTTAGCTTTTTTAATTGTTCAGTTTTTCATAAAACATCTCTTTCTCACTTCTAATTCACATTAAACAAACGCTCATTAACATTCGTTATCAAATTATTATTATATTAATAAATTATTCACATCAACACTTATTTTTGTAAAGAATGTTGTTGCGTTAGCTTATTTTCATAAAACCAAAAACGATTCATCAATAGTTTTTAAATTGACAAGAGGTTTTTTTCAACATTGTTTAATGAATGAGTGATATAACTAGATATGAAACCCAGCCATTTAAACATTGTTATAATTTCTAGCCAATGGTTCTTATGAAAGTGTGTATCTGAACGTTGTAAAGTGACTTTTTTTAAACGCCGTAACATTTAGCCATAGATAACCATAATCATGGTTATCTATGGATTTACGTTACGGTGTTTTAAGAAAACGTTAGACATCTGAAATACGCAAAAATTCTCAAAATAGTAAAATTATTTGTTTATTTTATTTATTATAAGTTAAGTACTATTTGAAGAAAAAGTGAGCATTGTATATTTTTTATTTTGTTCTTCGCTATATCTTATCTTTGACTTATTTTAGGGATTTCTCTTGTACTTGATTTTCGCGATGTTTTTTTCTTTCCTCATTACATTTTTTGCTATTCTTTTAACACTCTTATAGTATCTTACATCATTTCTTTTTTTCGCGTTTTTCTTTTATACTTTACCGTTTTTTATTTACTTCTTAGCTACCTACCTATAGCTATCCTTGCTCCAAGAGACACGTAGAGTAGAAAAATTTAAATGACTATGTCTTTTTATGCTCATAAACAAAAATGGTTTAATTTAGTTTTTATTATTGTAGCAAGTTAACTTTTGCTAATGTATTGTTGCATAAGTTAAAGTATGTTAAAATAAGAGCGTTGTACATACTCGTTTTTTTTAGGTATCTATTAAAAATGTTTGTCTTTTTTATATTAGAAATAACAACAGTTTCAATAATCATTTTATTGTGCTCATAATTCTTTATGTTTTTTATATGTATTGACTTAACGGCTTTTTTTTAAGTGGAATTCTTAGGTGAAAATATTCGCTTAATCGAATTTTTGCTTAACCTTCCAAACGGAAATCTCAAATCTAGTTTCAGTTTTAGCAGATAACATCTACCAGATAATTTTAATTCTCTAAAATAAATTATAGATCTTATGAAACATATTGGTATCTTAGATATTGTAGTAAGAATTATTAGAGTAATATTATTTTTTTGATATAAATCATAGCAAAAACTTTGGAAAAATGTTTGAGCATTATCTAATTAACTTTTCATCCAATCAAAATAACTAAGTTTATGCTCGAGATTTCATTTTACTTCGGCTTTCTAAATTAAAAGAATACTTCGATTTAATTATCTATTTAAAATTTTTTATCCGATTTGATTCAGGGTTAAGATAAGATATCTTGTGAATTACTGTTATAATTTCATTTTAGTACAGCCCACACCGATAACATCATCAATTATCAACGACAAGACTCTTTCTTACTTGTTTCATGTTTGACCACCTACAATCAAATTAAATATAATGTGATTTTGCTCAACTTTTGCTATCTGCGTGAATTATTCATAGTATTTAAAGCGTACATAATTTGCTTTCCCAAGAGTTTTATAATTTTTAAATAACAAGAAATATTGTTTAAATTCCGATACTAAAAAGCATAATACGTTCCCATCAAACGCAAACTTTGCACACGAATTATAAGCATTATGTAAATATCTCCGCGCAACTAAAACAAGTAACTTTTAATAAGAAAACAAAAAATCATTATGCATAAACAAAATATTTACATAGTAATGTAATAGGGACAGAGATAAATATTTCAGAGATAAATATTTTTTTATTAAACTTAATCAACAGCAGTTTTCATTTACAAGAAGCAACAAGACAAAGGCACACAAAACTACGTTTTGCTAATGTAAAATAAATCAAATAAAACAAATCTATAGTTTCTGATTATATGTTTATCTATATTGTTATTGTTTGGAGATTACAATATGCCAAAGCTGTGGTCTACATAATGATCTGAAAAATTGAAAATCGCTTGTATTATTATTAAATTTAACATGAATTAGCTATAAGTTGAGCTTTGCTATTCAGAAAGTATCACTTGGTTACGTAGAAATTAAGAATGACAACAAATTCTTACCCCGAAAAAAACTGTCTCAGACAGCTTGCCAAAAAAAAACACTAACGTTGATTTGGTCTGTGTATGGCAAAGTCTTTTGTTCAACCTCAACTAAATTGTAACCGACATAAAATTAATATAGAGACATTATAAACATTTTTTCTTCAAAGCTTATTTTTTTTTTATTTTGTTTCTCGTATTTATTTATTGTAAGCTACATACAGTATGTATTACGTTTGTTTTACAAATTTGTAAACTCGTAGAAATGTTGTTATATGTTTAAATCATACATCTATTTTATTCCTAATTTTTATTATCATATGTGCTTGTTGTTTTATTATCATTCATAAAACTTATTGTAACTTTTTCTTCCCTTCGTTGATTTTTTTTGTTTAATTTTTTTTTTGTTTACTCACATTTTTTTGTCATATTTTGTATTATTTTCTATATTTTGTCTTTTCCTTGTATTATTACCTAATCAAAACCAGTTTTTTCTTCTTTTAATTTAGCATTTAAATTTAGAAATTTTTAAGTGTTTTGGTTATTTTAATAATGATTGTTTATACACTTTTTATAGCAAAAGCGGTTTTATCAACTTTTTCTTGCTTTACTAACAAAACATTGATTTCAAATAACGGTCTTATTTTTTACCTCTATCTTTCTCTATGTTGTTACACACGTCCAAACTATAAATAGATCAGAAAACGTGAAGTTTGTCCTAAAGTTCTGTTAATTTGCAAAAGTTTTAACAAAATCTATATTTTTTCAAAGAATCTGTAGCTATTTTAAAAACTCACATAAAACAGCAAACGTAATGGTAAAAAATTGTCAACTATTTTAACTATTTTAACTATTTTAACTATTTTAACCATTTTTTTAAACCATTTATTTTATTTAAATAATTAAATTCAAAACACTAATAAACAAAAGAGTTTTGATTTTCAATTGAAACAACTGAATTATTTTATTGTAATTGTCAATCCATTGTTAATATCAAAACAAACCAATATTTTTATGAATTTTATGAGTTTTATCTGAATCTAAAAATATATTAATTAGAACGTACTTTTTTAGCAGAACATGTAATTTTTAATAACATGTTTTCTTTCATCAGCAAAGCCACACAAATAACAGCTAAATTAATTTTGTGATATGATTGAGAGATAAAAAGTTTGTAATTGAAAACCTGAATATAATAAACAGTTTTTAAAGTTGGTATATATTGGTGGAAATTCATATAAAAAACGCTTTCAACTGAAACCGCTGAAAAGCGTGTATGTGGGTATATTATGTTACAGCATTTCCAATTGAATATATGTAATTGAAATTATATTATATAATATAACTAAATAATAAACAAACCAAATTAATACGTTTTTGTCAAATTCTAAAAAGAGCCTTTTTTAATTATTTGCAGCGATTTTGTTTACAATTCGGGAAATTCTAACTCATTTCGGTGAATAAATTAATTAATATTAACTATTTTAAACCGTAACAATATTTTATTTCGGTCTGATTAAGTAATTATGCAAAAAGATGGTGGAAAGATTTGTTGCTTACACATTTTTATTGATCTTTTAAAAGAACGTTTTATACTAAAAATTGTTAAAGGTACATAATTAGACTAATTGAATACAACTTCTTACAGTGTATTAAATGATAAGCATATATTCTTATTTTAAAGAAAGCTGTTATAAGTTATCAATCATTATGTGAACTTCTTGTGTTCAAACATTTTAATTTAATTAATATGATAACAATATTGTCATTTGTCATTAAACTTGATATGAGGTAGCATTTAATAGTTAGATGTAATACGGTAACCCAAGAATCAATCTACACCTTAAGGTCAAATAATCTACAATAGAGAAGAAACATTTTAATCAGTCAATTGCACAAGCAACACATCACTTATCTTTCAAAAATAAGCTTTTTTTATGCAAAAATGCAGTCAGACAAAGGGATGATCTTAAAAATGGAGTGTAAATGATAGCAACTCGTAAGATACACAGAGTTGAGTAGGGAATATCCTCTAAGATAGCTGATAAATATTCACCCTCAAGTATGACTCAGATTTACGACACAAACAAACTGTGTCTAGCTACCAACAAAAAAGGAAAATAGATAAGGCTATATAGCGTTTCCATTTGCATTCTTATACGTTTTCGTTTTAGTTTTTGTGGTTAAATGTGCTGAAATGTTCCATTCTTTATTCAAAGTTTAGATTTATTATTTGCCTATATAAAGACTAAAAATATGTACCTAACTAAAACTATACAATAAAATGTTTTGTCAACATTTAACAAAAAACAGTATCTAATCCTAAACTGCTTCTAAGAAAAATTTACAAAATTTTATCATTGTACTTTAGTTTGCAGTTTTAATTTATTAAATTGTTTTTCAACAATTCAATAGGATGTGTCAAAGTATGTCTTAAAATATAATTTAAAAACCTATAAATGTTTTGAGGTTTTAAAACCAAAACCAAATTTAAATTTAATTTCTATAAACCTAGGTAAAAAAACCATATATTACAACAAATCGACAAAAAATAAACTGGTTAATTATACGGTGCGTTTATAAATTATTTAGATCAACTCTTGTTGTGCAATTTAGCTTGACAGATTTTTATTGTTTTTGGTATAATGTTTGCTTTATTTGATAGTAAACCGTCAAAATCATAAACGTGCAAAAATGACTTTTACTTTGCAGCATAAAACATTTGTCATTAGGTCATTTTTTCAAAATGTAGATAAAATTAAGAGATCACATCTTAATAATGATAACTTGCTAGAGTTTACAGTTTTTTCAGATAAAGCTTCGTTTCCCCAAAGCGAAAGATTTGAGTGACAGATAAAATTACATTAATTTTCAGAGTACCTACCGAGCTTACCAAATTTGACTCTTTAAAAATTTTTCCTATTCAGTTATATTGAAAACACCATTTTAATAAAAACCTTTTAATAAAAAAGTTATCAAAAGTAAAAAAATCTAAGTTTTATTACGAGCAAAAGCACATAAAATAACATAATACAATTACAAGAAAGATTGACAAGTGTCAATCTATTTTCAATAGTTTAATGTTTGTAAAAAAACTACCAACAAAGGTTTATGGACAAAAAACAAAAACTAAATTTTTTGCGTATCTGGGAAAACAGTGCTAAGACCATTTCATTGGTGCTATTTCCTTCAAACGCTATAAAATGCGACGACATTTTCTGGAAGATTTTGAAATATAAAAGGTAAAATTTATTCATAATTTGTTGAAAACCAAAATTAAAACTAAATGAATTAAGCAGAAAAAAACAATTGCTTAAAATTAATTAACGCACATTTTATAAGACTTTTAATGTGTAAAACCGTCAATATTGTGTTATTACTTCTAATAAATTATTTTTATTATAAAAACTTAAATTGTTGAAAAGTAATTATTAGCGGCTTTTTATGTTGCCTTTAAGACTTCTGCGGCAGCGTCATCTTAACAACAGTTTTATTATTACTTGTCATCATTTCTACTGACTTAAAAACAGAACACAAAAAAATAGAAAAATTCTGCAATTTGACCACATTTAACAAAATTTTTGTTAACAATAGCAATTTGCAGATAATCACCATTCCACAAATGTAAAATTCCACACTTTTTTATAGGCATTTTTCAATTTTAATTTAAGTCACACAATTTTTGTAGCTAGTTTTAACCATCAATCTCATTGAGTTTGACGTCTAAAGTCCACAAACTAACCTCAAAAAAAATTGTTGTTTTTTTTTCTCATAAAGACATAGAATTCATATATTAATCATGTGTTTTATACAATCTGTAAAAGAATAAAGGAAAAAGCTTGTGGGCTTTCTGTTAAGCGCATTTGAATAGCTCTAATAACTTAATTGGTAGTCGAAAAAATATTAAATCAGTTTCAAAAAACAAGTCATGTCAAAATTATTTCAAGTTTAGTACAGCTAAGCAAATTAACACAAAAAGTAAAAAGTACTGTTACAGATTACTAAAAATTCTTTTAAAAATTATTTTGTTTGTACTAAAACACATAAAAGAAGGCAGAAACATTATTTGTTATAGTTTAGGCGTCTTGATAATAAATGTTTACACTTTTTTGTTATATTCAATAATGTAACTTTTAGCTTTTAAATTAAAAACATTTTGCATTTTTAAAGATATTTTCGAAGTATTTTAAATAGACCCCATATCTTAAAATGGCGCTGACACAAGCTCGTATTCAGAATTACTATTTAACATTATTATTACCAAGAAAGCATGTTAATGAAATCATTTGATTACAATTTTTTACATAATTTTAAATAACTGTTTTATTTCTGAATTTTAGATGGAGTTGAATCAATGCAGATTTAATCAAACTATATCTGTAAACATAGAGATGTGTCGTTTTTATTGAAACTCCTCAGCAAGTTGCAACAGATTTAGATTTGAATAAATTGTCTGTGACAAATTTAAGCTTCTGTAATGTGGTGAAACAAGCAACATCTATTAAAAGCTACCTTGCATCAAACTTTTTATGAGAAAAAAAAATCTACACATGTTTTTATATAGAGATTATATTCTAAACAATATAATGTCAATGTTAATAGATACAATGTAAAATAAAAGGTATATTGCTGGTTGTAAACCAAGTTATCACAATAGCGCTTTTTGTCTCAAGTATATTAGTGATATACAATTTAATAGATTACAATGGATATCAACATATATCATTGATATACGTTTGAGACAAAAGACACTAACGTGATACTGATAACTTCGTTGACCAATTAGCGATATACATTTTATTTCAAATTGTTTCTATTAATCTTGACATTCTATCATTATATGTCCTAACCTATAGGTGTAAAAACGTGTAGAAATTATTTTCTGAAAAAATGTTTAGTTTAAGGTAGCTTTTACTAAATGTCGCTCGTTTTAGAAAAAGTGTTTTTTTAAAAATAGCTTCGTTTTTGTGGTAATTTGTATTTGAAGCATTTTTTTAATATAAAGCAGAGCTGTGGTTTGAAGTAATTTTTTTACATGAATACCATGTGAATTTTTATATAAAGTTAACAAACTTCATTTATGTGTGACTAATTGATTTTCTTTCCATGTCAAGAAGAAGGAGGTTCAAGTCATTTTCATAAAAATAAACATATCGGAACAATTAAACTATTTTTATTAAAACTTATTCAATAAATGTTTGCTGCATACAAAGAATTTCTTTTGTTGAACAGTAAAAAAAATAAATTCAATCATACGTTTATAATTAATTAATCTTGTTCGTTTATTAAAAATACCAAGTCATGATTTAAAATTTATGCAATCATTTCAACATTTTTATTAAGATATAGTAAATGTAAATACATACATAATAAATTTTTACATTATAGTATAGCTAATGTGATGTGTTGGCTCATGTTTGAAACTTTAGGATATTATTGAAAGTAATAAATTACAGTAATCTTCTATATTGATGTAAAGAAAACCATTTAAATAATATACCTGAATGTACAAGACAAGTCTAATATTTAGTAGTAAAACATCAAATTTGGACTGACAAATAAGTTGTAATTTGTTGAATATATTATTTATCAATATTCGATTAAACCTGAAGTTGTTATTATTGTTTGGTTATACAACTTTCATAATCTTAGTCGTCGAGTATAACATAAAGTGTAATAATTATAATTTTTTTAATTTTTTATTATTTTCGCTAATATATATTTTATTCATGTAAATCTCTATTTTTCTTGATGTTTTATTTAGATTTTCAATCATATTTTTAACATCATATACCTACTCGGTTTTTTATTTCGGTCATAACTAATGAGATAGCATCACTCTAGCGTATTTTTCTTCCTATATTATAATCAGCGGTGTCTTCTAGAGTCCTACACATGCCTACACATGCTGTTGCGTTATCATAATATAGGGTTTTTATATATTGTGATTTGTTCACTTTAATTTCATAATCTTTTGGATATAATTATGAATTATAAAAGACTGTCTTTATTTATCTGCCAAAATAATTTTTTAGAACAAATGCATGATCATTAAATTTATAGAAAGCGCGTATTTGTCAAGTCAAAGTCGATTTTGAGAGAGCATGGCTCTAATAACAATCTGCACATGCTCTAAGGACAAAAATAAAAAAACCAATTGCACAGATACTTGAAATTGAAAGTGGGAACTAGAAATTCTGTAAATTTTATATTTTTATCTCTTAGTCAGCAGGTTTATTTTATAATGCCTCATCGACATTTACAAATTGTTTAGATTCTATACGTTTTTAGTCTAAATATATTTTCTCATGCCACTTATTTTGTAAAATATAAATTAGGAAAACTGACCGGAATAAAAAACAATTATATTTACATGAAAATAACATTATTGATGTTTTTTCAAAGTGCTATGATTGAAGAATTTTTTTCTTAAGAAATTCTCTTTGAAAACAATTTTATAAACTGGTAAAACTTTCAACGGTAGTCAAGAAATTCTCATGATTGCATCATTTTTATTAACCACTAATAAAGTCCAGTCCAGTCCAAATTCAAATAAAATTAATGAACAGATTAACCTAAGCCGCGATGCTCACTCTAAAACAATAATATTTTAAGCTGATAACTTAATGGGAAGCTGAAATACATTTTGAATAACACAACATAAAAGTCAGAATCCTGCAGTTTTTATTGCTTATACAAAATCTATATGAAACAGCAATAAATTATTGTTCTTCTTTTAATATTGCTCTGGTGTTATAATTAGGTTTTACAATGGTCTTAAAACTGTGTTATTAACACTAAAACTGAAGCTATAATTTATCGACACTTGCAAAACTAGACTTATTAGTCTCATAAAACTTCTACTAAAGCAGTAGATTTTGTGGTTCAATGTTCAACTAGAAAAGATTAATGTATAAATTTGAAACTTTTATATTATTTCAAATTAATTTAAATACAATAACATCTTGGTTACTACAATACTATACTATTTTACTACGGTTACTTAGTTACTGCTTGTTATGTATCTTATTTTTCATGTACATTTATTAAGTTTGGCAATATTGAACAGATTTTGGCATATTGCTTTATACTGTTTTTTTTTAGGTACAAGTAATAATTACAAGATAAAAATAATCTTGCACATCTTCAATTGTCAATTTAAGTAAAGAAGACACACGAAGTAAATTGATTATTTAAAATATAACTACTATTTATTTTTAAAAATTAACCTTAATAACTGAGATACCGATTTCATGTTGGTCTTGCAAGATCATGCGGCATTGCACTTTGCGCAACTCTAATTGCTGCATTGGAACTAAAGTTGCAAGAAAACACAACATTAAATTCCACGGCAAACAATTTGCGACGCTACTTTTACAAAAGTAGATTTTGCAATATTGCAAACTCATTTGAAATCAGGCCTTTTTACCAGCTGTACTCTACTTTTTTGGCAGAGGCGGAAACGCGCGCATCAGAAAAAAACGCCACATACAATATAGCAACTTTAGGTGTATTTTTAGGAAACTGCTGTCATATTAACTGTCAATAGTGTCAGTGTCAATAAATTGTTTAGGTTTACATAACCGCACACAAGCACCAGAATCTCTAAAAACTCGCAATAGTGGAGAAAAATGTGACATGAGCTGCTATGGAAACCAAGCTTTGCGCTCTAAACGATACAGGATTTGCACGCCGCTAAGGAAAAATCTTGATTGACGGACAAAAGTGAGGTTAGGATAAATTAACACGTCTGGCTGACAGTGCTGACACCGCTTTTTCATAAAATTGTGCTGTGTAAACGGGACATTGTTTTTTTTTTTTTTTTTTTTTTTTTTTTATTTATTTATTACAATAAATACAATAAATACAAACTACAAAATAGGGCCACAGGGTATACCTAAAACGGCCCACAAAATAAAGAAATACATAATAATTACTAGACTAAAAGGTAATCCCTACTCACAGTAATTTCCATCAAGTAAGATTTCTCTAACATATTTTTTAAATTGATTAAGTAAATTAGCAAATATGTCTACGTGGTTCTTTTTATTGATGCAATTATAATTATTCAATCCTGAAATTAAGATTGAGTTTTTATAAGTTTCTGTATTAGCTTTATTAATTTTGAATAGGTCCAAAGACCTAGTTGAAGATGTTCTAGGGACATAAAAGTTAATCTGGTTTAGAAGTTACGGGCAATCAATTTTATTGTTAACTTATTTAAATATGAATATTAACACACCAATCTGCCAACGCACAGCGAGACTGTCAATGCAGGCAGCCTCCCTAAGGTCGGCAGTTGGATAATTAAAAGGGCAAGAAAATCCATTAGTTTTGAGATAATAATATCTCAAAATATTATTTTGCACAACTTCTAGTTTTGAAATATATTTTTTTTTATATGCCAGCCAAACACTGGAGCAATACTCAAGTCTACTTCTAATTAAAGTTATATACAATAGCTTCACAGTATTTGGATTAGTAAAGTCCCTAGTGCATCGTTTAATAAAGCCAGTTAATTTGTATGATTTTTTAATTATTGTCTCAATGTGTTCCAAAAAGGAAAAAGAATTTGTAAAAATGACTCCTAGATCTTTAACACTATTAACACAATTTAAATAATTTTGATTTATATGATAATTTGGTGGATATGCTGATTTCTGTCTAGAGATTGACATTGTTACACATTTCTTCACATTGAGAAGCAATTTATTATTATTGCACCATTCATGTATATTGTTTAAATCTTGTTGTAATGCATACACATCTTCATTGAAATTTATTACTCTATATATTTTAAGGTCATCAGCGTACATCAGGCAGAACGAATCAAATATATCAGGCCAATCATTTGAAAATATTACGTAAAGAATTGGTCCTAATTTAGAACCTTGCTGTATTCCTGACAAAGGTGTTATAAATTTAGAATTATGATTTAGAAACCGAACTCTAAAGGTGCGATTTTGGACATATGAGCAGAACAATGAAAGGGTTAATTTATCTGATTTTAACCAATAGGAGTATTTTAAATGCAATTCCAAAGATGCCCGATTCGCCTTGCCAGTAGCCGAAGAATATAGTATAGATAGCGTTACATATATGTAGCAGCTAGTGTACTTATAGAGTAAGGCAAACGTTGAGTCATCTTTTGATTGGTGGCTCAAGTTTACAAATGTTTTTCCAAAATTGACTTCAATTTAAACCATTTTTCAACATTTTTTAATAATTATTAAGCCAATTAACGCCAAATTGATATTTGTCAATAACATTTCTAGTCCCGTCATAGTTTACATAACATTACTTTTACTTGATTTTGGATAATTTTTGGATCAATTTTGTATATATTAAGGTTCGTTTGCTTTACTTTAGACATAAAGGTACAATAGTCGCAGCTTTCTGGCTTAAACTGCTACCTTTCTACACGTCACGATAGAAATAACATAGTCATAATTTTTGTTTACTTGATGTTGATAATCGAATAATTGTGCCTTTTTTATCAAAAATTCGTTATACATTTATCTGTACAAAAAGTGGAAACAAATTTCCTTAAAACCAGATATTTTATTATATCACACATTATTAGAATCTTAACTTGTTTAGCTTCATTATCAAAGTAATTAAACTATAAAATAACAACAAACTGTTAAGAGTTAGGTTGAATGATTAATCTTCTCAATTTTTAATATGCTTTTGCTGATGTATTGTTGTAAAGGCGTAGAAACATCTTGAATGCGCATTTGCAATAAAAGAGACAACTGTCTTTTAGCTTAGTTTTTAGACATTAAATAGACATTTTCAATTTTAATGCAACTTATTTTTATTAAACTAGCCTAACAATATTATTAAATGACAGCTTATGTGACAACCCTGTCATTTATATTATTTATTAATAAAAAAATAATAAGAAACATAATCAAATGTTGCCACACATGCTATTATATAATTTTTTATTCAAGTTGTATCAAACCTAATGTTTTAGCCAAAAGAAGAAAACATTACAATTTAAGAAATAGTTGTTATTTGAAAATATCAAATAACAACACGAAAAGCTAAGCTCGAGTAAAAAATTGTGCAAAACCAAAAGCGTATTGTAGAAAACATAGTAAAATAAACACTAAAATTAATCAAAAAATAATTTTAAACACATTTTAGGTTTCCACGTTATTAAATAATAAATAAAAAAAAAGGTTTTTGACTCATTTTTGACACTAACATTTAACACATATTGTTATTCCAATTATTGAAAGATGGTTTATGTACATTATCAATCTACCGGAACATGTTTGAGCTCTAAACATTTCTTATGCTAAATTAAAAAAAATACAGTTTAAAGCAAGTACTGACTAACTATACAACAAGTCGTAAAGTTTTAATATTATATTAAAATTATTCTAAGTGATAAAATTGTCTAAAAGATAAATAACTAAAAAGAAAACTTCGCACATTTTTCATGCTTTTATAGGCATTGTTTTAATTAATTTTATTTCATTTTATTACAATATTACAAACTTGACAACTATATTCCAAAAATATTCTTTTTCAAATCAAACAGCAACTTTTAAGTCGGTTTATAAACAAAAAAGTCATGCGCAAACATTGGTTTCAAAACAAATTGAAAAGTAAACAATTTGTTACACTTTCGGGTGCAATTGTGTGTCAATCCAAAGATTTGTGTTTGACCATTAACAAATCTGTATAAAACAACTTTAATCATATCTTTTTTCAAATCATCTACCTAAATCAGTCTAAACCCAAAAAAGTTATTTACGAATAAACATAAAACTATTTATCTATACAACCAATTTGAGAAACCTGTTTTTTTAAATCAGTTGAAAAAACAATATTATTAAAAACATTTGAAAATTATTTAAAGAAAACATAATAAATACAAACTATAAAACATACATCTAAAAAAAATTTTGAAAATACAATATTGGTAAAATGATTTCATCCACATCATTCAAAGAAAACTACTGTCAAAGACGATTGCCAAGATACTGTAAGATTATAGATAAGTTTATAGCAGACAAATCTGTTACTATATTTTTAGAACTAATTGATATATGATAATGATAATTTGACAAAATTGAAGATTGCAGCAGACAGATATTGCTTCTTCTTGCACTTAATAAAGTGTTGTTAGTTTCTCAAAGCTTCCAAAGTTTAAAATCAGTCTACAGATTGATTTTCACAGTCTAAGATTGTGAAATTTACTAAGAAATCTACTAGAAATTTTATAGTAGAATTTTCATTATTATTTGCTTTTAGAATTTTTACAGGAAAATATTATCTGTATCACAATGTAAAAATATTTTGTAAGAACATTTTATAAGACTACGCATAATTTAATAGAAATTAGATTTTTATAAGTAGTCAATTATTTTTGACACTAACTAAACAAAATAATTTTATAATAAAACCAACTCTTTGTTGATGATGAAAAATAGGAAATCTAAAATTAATCCATTATTGACATTTTGTTTTTTCTATAGAACATGTTCTATAAAGTATACAGTTCCGTCTTAAGTTTCTAAAGCATAAAGACATGTATGCTACAAAAAAAAAATTTGTACTAAACTTTACATCGTGTTAAACGTTAACATATCGTTTTTTTAATAAACTCTCATTTGTACAAGTAGTTAGACAAAGTGGTAAAGTTAAAGATCAACAAGCAACATGAAGAACGTGATAGTATCAGACATTTTGTCACGAAGAAAATTATTCTCTTCTTTGACCTTCCTCAACACTTCTTAATTGGCCTTAGTAGAATAAACTCTGCAATTATCGTGGCTAGAACTAGACTTGCAGCACTAGCCGGTGGTGCAAAATCGTCATTGGTGTATGTATATTAAATATCGGCCATGATTCCGATCAACAAGAAGCAGGTATCTTTGGTAAACCTGTCAAGCCGATAATGTTAATTGTGAAACGTTAAAAATAATGTAGAGCAGGTTGAGCCGGTGTTACGTTCGACTTTTCAAGACTGACCAGTTTATAACCGCATCCGCGACTTGTTGCCACTCCAAAGGCTTCTTCATCGCGACGAAGAAAGAAATTGTTCTAATAATTTGAGATGAAAAGAGAAGGATTCTTTGAATATTGGTGTCACCGGTTGTTGTCCTCTGCACTTGAATCCATTACTCAGTTATTAAGAAAAAGCATTTATGTGTAACGCCTTCGGATGTTCGAATTGATTTAGCTCATGAGAAAGAATAAATAAGTGGATTTTAATAAGAATCATAAAAAAAATTAAGAAGTTTTGTGTGACTGAATTGTTATGTAAACCAAAACAATTGAGAAAAAGATATGGTTAAATCTTTTAGGAAAACAAATTCTTGTTTTTCTACACAAATGCATAAAATACTAGGTATTCCTTGATAACTTATTTTTTTCTTCTTTAATAATTAGATGATTTCAAGGCATTCTTAATAAGAAGTACTTTAATTATGTTAAGGTTTAACAAACTTTAAAGCGCTTTCAAGAACTTGTATTTTTATTAGACGAGCGCTCCTGTTTTCATTTCTTTCATAAACAATACTATTGCTAGAATTTTCACTTGACTTTTGTGCTATGTGCAAAAAAAATGAAAAAGATAAGTTGCTTCCTTGTTAGAAAAAACCGCTTAACTCCAAATGTATATAATATTAATTGCAACACATTTTTTAGAGCTACCACTTTTGTATTAGAAAGCCTATTAAACAAGCTCTAGGTTTAATGCAGAATATTTATGTAAAAAGTTTAATCTTACACGTTTATTATATTTATTTAATAAAAAATTTTTGAATTTAGTTAGTTTTCTTTGATCTTCAGGATTTATATAAAATCTTTTACTTCAACAATAATTTGAAGATATAAGCTTTTATCTGAAACTTTACAATAATCCGGTTTTGAGAAACAGTCTACTAACACTTAGAATAAACTTTTAAAATATTTTTTTCTGAAAATCGTCTTGGAAACAACATTTTCCTGCTTATTTAAGCGCAGGAAAATTGAGTTTTCCGGACTAGTACTGTAAAAACTTTACAAGACGCAAAATAAAAAAGATAGTCTAGTAACTATAGTTGCCAGCAAAATTGACAAACCTGATTTTTGTGGAATTTGTAAAAAAAATTCTAAAATGTGTAAATTTCGTCTTTTTACGATTTCCAGAAAAATTTAATACAAAACACGTCAGTAAAATTTCTTGCTTGACTCGGAGCTTTAAAACACTCGGCACAAAGTGCCTCGTATTCCAATTTAGCTCCTCCTCAGTAATGTGAAATTTTCCTGACTTTTATGTAAATAACTATTTTGTTAAAATAAAACTGCTTTTCAGGACAAACTAAATTTTGCAAGTTAAGTCGACAGCAAAACGATTAAACATATGAAATATGTCTATTTAACAAAAAGATGTCAAATTCTAAAAATAGAATAAAAAATAAGTGATGACTATTATGTTATAGTAAATAAACTAACAGAAAAAAAATGATTTAACAATGGATTTAAAGTTTTGTCAATTTAATTTTAAACTGTTTTGTTTAGTCAAAAAATTGAATAATCTTGCAATTTTGTTTCTTAGTTTAAATATAAGTGTCGAGTTAAGTTGAAAAAAAATCAATTTATAACTAATAAATAATCGTATCTTGATTTAGAATTCTTTGTTTAAAGACATCAACCTTTGTTCCAATTTTTTTCTGTAAAAAAAACAATAGCCAAAAATCTTGCTCAATTTGATGATGACTAAATGCCACATCAAACTTAAATTTAAAATAACAACAACAGATAAATGTCAAACATTGCATTTTTTATTGCAGCCGAACAAATATATGATGGAAAGCGTACATTAACACATCATTAGCATGTTTTGGAAATAATTGAATTTATTTCGATATTGCTACACAATGACTTCAATTCTGTTAGTTTTTAATGAAACATAAATGTTTTTACAGTTGTTAAAATTTGTAACAAATTTAAAATTGATAGAACCTTTGGTAATAGTTAAATTAATTTGAATAAACTGTAAAAGTGAAATTTACCGTTTTGAATTTATTGCTTAGGCCCTAAAAGCCAATAAAGCGAAATAAAACAGGCACACTTGCAGCAAGCAACAAATTTGCACGTGAAGTTGACATTTTGGTGAAATTTATTGGACACACCCTTGCGTATAAAAATTCCAGGAAGCGGCTTGCACCACTGCTTTTATAAGATACAGTCTAGGACAATGTTGCCGGAGGGTCCTTGGAATGTAATAATCTTTTGCTCGGTTTTCTCTTATGTGCGTGCTCAACAAACATACCGATAATGTGCCCTAATAAATTTCTCGAGAAAACACTAAAACGACTCCAATTATCGTTATTTTGTAATTGTTGCGGTATCGCTATTTTCTCTTTTTCAAAATTTATCTGAGGATATTATCGCTGGGCTTTTGCCCTAGACTTCAATTAGATAAGTGTGCCACGTGCTTCAAATATTCAATTTAAATAAAATGTTAGCCGGAAATCTGCGCTAATTAAGCCATAATTGAGTCTGATGAAGGAAGATGCACCAATCTCTATTCAGGAAATGTTTAGTGTAATTTAATTTTTGTTTCAGTAAGAGATTGACAGGTGACATAACTATATTTGTGTATCTGCTTTTCTCTCAAATGCAGATGGTAGTCAGTTGCAACAAAATATCTGGACTAAAATTTATTGATAAAAATTTGGTTCCACAACTAAGTAGCTTGCAAAATAAACAATGAAACAGTTTTACTTTTTCTTAAGAATTATAATTGCACATAATAAAGTCCGACTCCAAAATAACTAATGTAAAAAATTAAGTCGTACATAGTTACGTCTAAACTTGAAGAAGTGATTTATTCAAATTATAATGTAATTTATCATTTGTTAACACTATTTAGATATTTGCCAAAAATTGTTTAAGATTTTTATTTTATTTGAAAAATTTTAGTTGAAACTGTTTTAAAAAGGCACATTTTTCAATGATGATTACATGGTAGTCAAAAAGCCTCCAAGGTAAAATAAAAAAACTTTTTAAAAATGGCAGAACTGTTTTAAGAGTTTATAGTGTTAAAAATTAACCAAAGGATATTTTCTGAATGCAAGCTTAATGCAACTTTAAGATGAAAATACTGAATTGCAAGATGTATGGTTGTAATACTTGAGTGTTTCAAAAAAAGAATGCATATCTAAAAAAGTCTTTTCTTTTTATAAAACATTCTGTTCCATAAAAGTTATGTTTTAACGACACGCTTTATTATTTTTAATTTTACATACAAATTAATTCTTAAAAAATTGTATTTTTTACTTGTTTTTTTTTGTTTGTACATAAGTAATACATTTATCAACACTAAAAACACAAGATAATTTTTTTATCAGATAAATTTCTCTTTGCGACGAAACAGTTTTGTCAATCCCTACTTTTATCTAATGTCAGTTTTTTGAGTAAATGTAGTGATTGGCAAAACTTTGAGTTGAAGAAAAATTTATCTGATAAAGGAAAAGCTCGAGTGTTTTTTTGACAATATAAATTAACATCCACGGCTACAAGATGTAGTCTAGTTATGAGAAACAGGTGATTATCGTTGTCAAACTAACAAACATGGCATCAATAAATAAAACATTTTACAAAAGAGTTAATTTATCGATCTAAAAAGATCTTTGGTTATCTGGACAAATGTATTTTAGTCTATTGTTACGTAAAGTTTACAAATTTGTAAGTTTAAGTATTTACATCCACAAATCAAACATTAAGTTCAAAAGGTATTGAGGAAAAGTCACATTTCTAATATGAAAAATTAAAAATATTTTTTTTTTAAATTGTACTTATTATAGTAAAACAAATTTCTAAAAATTTTAAAGTTTATACATTTTAATAACAGTACAAACCTACTATCAATTTTAAAATTCAAAATTTTTTTTAACATTTAATGACTGCTAACAGAATCTAATCATTATTGCTACACAAACAAACTAAAATATCTGTTAATCGATAAAAATATTGCATAACTTAATTTGTTTTGTTTTAACCAAAAACGTGCAAAGTATTTTAAGTTGCAAAACAGAACAAAACTATGATCTTTGAATAATTTAAAATATTTTTTCTTCATACCTCGCTCGAAAGTACGTACTTTCGTCCCTAATAACAGAGCCGAAAGTTTAACTTTTAGTCCCTGTAAGATGTACACTTTCTTCCCTGTATAGCGGGAAGAAAGAATTCATCGTGTTTATTTATACTCGTAACTATGTTATATGACTAGCAACACTCGCTTCGCTCGTGCCGCAAATGTCGCGGCAGGCATCAAAAACTGTCAGCATGAAAAATATAGCATTTAAAGTTAAAAAAATAAAATTAAAGTACGTACTTTCGAGCGAGGTATGAAGAAAAATCGTATACAATACGCGGGACAGAAGTTGAAATCTCGGTCCTGCGCGCCATAATGCCCTCGGCTTCGCCTCTGGCATTATGGCGCGCAGGGCCGAAAATTCAACTTTTGTCCCTTGTACTGTAATATACTATTCCAGCTTATTTAGATAAAGAAAGTTTAATTTTTTTTTATTTTGTATGTTTAGTTTATTTACAGTTTTTTCAAGACTTGTTTCCAACGAAAAATAACAGCTGAAATCATATTCACTCAACAATAGTAGTTGCAGTCATAAACTGAAAAACGTAATACCAAAAACGTCGATATTGTCCCTAAACTCTAAACTCTTTTGTAGAATGCATTTCAATATTTAAAAGCATGCAGCTTTGAGACTGCAAAAATTTAACAAGATAAAGCAGGCATTAAACACTAAAATTTTGCATTATTGATCAATTTATTCTAAATCCTTCTTATGCATCAATATAAACTCAACCTGGAAAGATTGAAAACCTATCGCTTTGCTTACTTAATATTGAGACATATCCCTAAGTTTTCTTTCTGACACATACTGTAACTAGTTTTTGTATAAAATAGAAGTGATATAATTAATACTTTATTTGACGCCAAATAATCAACTTTAATTATTTTTAACCGAATTTTAAATTTTCTTTGATATTATTTTCTGTTTAAATCTAGAATTACAAATATGTATAAAATAAATTTATTTATCACAAATACATACATCTCAATCTCAATCTTGCAATATACGTGCATATAATAACTTAAATTAGTTTTTATTTGGTAATATAAACTGAAATTATGTAACATTATCAACTAGAAACTAGAAAAAATTAAACAAAAACGTGTTTTAAATGGTTCAAATTAAAAAAACCAATGAAATAAGAAATGTTTGGTTTTAAAAAGCCGTCTGAGGATTTTTCATTTTACTTGCATTAGTAATGTTTGAACCTTCAGTGAATACCTACTAACAAAGCTGCATACAAACCAAGCTTAGTATTTTCAACTGATGTTTTTGATTTTGATTGTTTTTTTGTCAATCTTGCTTCTTAATAACGGTTTGACGCAATCTCATGTTATGGTAAAGAGAACAATACAAAAACAATAGACAGAAACATTATTGTTATAGAAAAAGCTTGATGCAGGTTCTTTGGTAAATACCCATAATAGGTCTAGTCGCAATCCAGATGCTAAACGCTTTTATTGTTGCCGTCACAAACCTTTGATTATACCTAGACGGCTTCATCTAATAACAGACAATGTACATCCTGAAAACAGATATAATACATGTAAAACATCGGAAGCAAATATTTTTAATAATAGTACTGTATGGTCATAGTAATCTGACACCTGCCACTTATATTTGACAATTAAAATTAAAGTGCCAGTAGCATTCAATTCGGACAATATCAATAAATAAAGGGCATTATCTAGACATTGATAAAGTACTTATGAGCATTGATTGCGTAGATGAACCTATAATTATTTACTGTATGACGTGTAGACATCAAACAATAGACCTATCCCGACCAACATAACAAAGAAATCTTTTGATAGCTGAAAGTATCACTGTCAACCGGATCCATACATACTAGCAATGTTAATGCCCGTCGGTATAAAACTATCAAAATCTATCAATTTAGATGGTTGATTAATAACACAAAACATGTACAATTAACGGGCTTTGTTAAATTATAGTCTTTCGACGTAAGTAGAAGAAATATAAATCACTAGTAGTTAAAAAACATTTTTGATGTTGTAAGATCTGGTTTAAATACCAAAGAAATCGCGTGTGAAAATATTTTTAGTCAAACCAATGTGTAGTTGTCTGCTAAGATAAGAGTACTTTTTAAATTATATAATCACTAGCTTATTATTAGAGCTTTCTTTCAATTTAAATAGCATATTTTTTAAACGAGTGGTTTGACAAATTTTAAATATGAGCCTCTAGCAAATTTTTTTATATTTCTTAATAGCAGGGACAATCAACATTGAAATCTTTCGACAGGTTTGCATTTTTTTCCCATACAAACTGGACACTCCAGCTTTTTAGTCACAAAAGCAAAATAATACTTTTGACTTTAATTTTAACTGTTAGGAAAACCATAATACATATAAAAAATAATTTATGAAAAAATGTCATATAATTATATAATTATAAGAGATTGAAGATCTTTTTATTCTTGCCGTAGAATTTTTGACAAAGAATGATAAAAGTTATAGTTGACACCAATGTTATCTAAAACAACCCGGGTATATTCTATGCTAATTGTAGAAGAGATTAAATAGCTTATGTAAAACTGTTTAAAAGTTTAGGTTAAAATAAAAACATTCAAAACTTCTTTAAGTTTGATTTATGACATCTTCACCGCAAAACCTATATCATATTGTAGCTCCAACTCCAAATGCAAACTAAATGTATTAAGTTTTAAATAGTGTTTGTATCTATAAGGTGAGCCATCTAAAATTTTAAATTTGAATTGGCTATAAAAAAAGTACCAGGAATTTTTGCAAGTTTCTGGTTTTATTAGAAAAAAATATGAACATTCATATATGAACTTTGTCATATATGAATGAAACACAATATTATTTATATGACTACCACAACTAGCTCGGCAGTACTCCATCGGATCAAACCAATGTTTTAGAACATTTTTTATTGTTTAAGCTCAACTCACTTCAATGGCAACTTTGATTTTATGTTTCAACGCTTCAATTGTCTCTGGACGGTTTGCGTAACACGTATTTTCAATAGCTCCCCACAGAAAATAATCTAAAAGGCGCAAATCACAGCTTCGAGGCGGCCAATAGACCTCACAATTTCGGCTGATCATTTGATTTTTAAAAAGTGTGCGTAAAATATTGATAGTAGCGTTAGCTGTGTGACATGAAGTCCCGTCTTGTTGAAACCAAATGTCGTCCATATCATTCTCTTGATTCTTTAGAAAGAAAAATTTGTTGAGCATGGCACGGTAACGCTGACCGTTGACGGTAAAAACAGCTCCTTGTTTATTTTTGAAGAAAAATAACCCAATGATGCCGCCAGACCAAAATCGTACACGGGTCGGTTTGTCTAATAACGATCCATTTTCATAAACGCGCTTCACAAATTGACGCACATACTGAATTAAATAAAGGTTGCGAAAAACTCACGTAAATTTCTTACAGTTTGCGTTAAAGACTCTTGTAAGTACTAAGTACTTTAGAAGTAAGTTTTTAATATTTTCTAATTTTGTTTGGGGGTAAAGCGTTTCACTTTGCAAATGTTAAACATAAACATAACAATACTAATACAAATTAAAAATTTGAAAAAAACCGTCTTCAATATTGTAGCGCTGTAGTCAGGTTTGCATAAAACATTACACTTTTACGAAATGCTAAGTGATATCTATATTATACCTTTCATGCTTTACAATATTTCAAACATTTACATTTCCATTACATTTCCAGATGTAAGTCTGATCACACTGATCACATTCATCCTAACATTCAATATTATTGATTATTATTTTGTTTATTCATTAATTGATTCAAACTGTTTACATCAGTAAATAAAAAGACTATTATTTAAATATATTAAAATATTTGTATAATTTCTCACAAATTCTTATAATCAATTGAAGTGTCAAAAATATATGTCAAAAAAAGCATTAATAAGAATAACTCAAAAACTACTGGGCAAATTTTAATCAAATTTAAATTGAATCAAATAGAAAGCACCAGTTTCCATATCAAAAGTCATTAAATTTGGTTTTAATATATAATGACTAATAATAATGGCTTTTAACGGTAAAGTCTTGAAAAAGAAGATGAAGAAAATCGCGCTAAAATAAAACTGCAACATTGTTGCAGTTTTATTTTTTATTCTTATAGTTATATTGGTTTGAGTTTTGTTTTGCAGAATTATGTTTACATATTTGCACCTTATTCTCTGTCATGTAAAGTATATAAAGAAAATATACTTTTTTTGTTACACAGTATAAGAATAGAAGACATGCTCAACATTACAGCTGTCCAAGTATAATGCTTATTTGTCTGCACGACCAATTGTCGCCTTGTAATTACATCTTTAACTTTCGTTGAGGTACCGAACAATACAATCATAATCCATTATCAAGTACTTTAAAAAGTTAACAATTTTATAGAGGGTATTTGGCTAGTAATATCTCTACTAGTTCTTCTTTGGTCGGTCGTACAATATATTTTTTTCCTATGCCTCACAGATAAATTCTAAGCATGATTTAAGAAAAGAGTTTGGCAACAAAAACAACCATTTTTCCACTCAAAATTATTTAACTTTTTTTTTTAGTTTTGTCAAAATAATACTTTATTATGGTGTATTGTATTGGCCCTGTATAATTATTATGTATGAGTTCTTGGGTATAGGGGCTCAGAAATAAGACACTATTGTGTTGTCTTTTTCGATGTTTCGCCAATTTATTAATAAAAAACTATATAATTGTTGGCTTCATATTGATGTTTAATAAAATCAAAGACAATCAATGGAAACAATTTCAACATTTAAGTGATACTTACAATTACACAATATTTACCAATACTTAGTAAATATTGTGTAATTGTAAGTATCACTTAAATGTTGAAATTGTTTCCATTGATTGTCTTTGATTTTATTAATTTTAGTTTCCTGATGAAGCCAACAATTATATAATTTTTTATTAATAAATTGGCGAAACGTCGAAAAAGACAACACAGTAGTGTCTTATTTCTGAGCCCCTATACCCAAGAACTCATACATAATAATACTTTATATTATGTAGAAGTAAATAAAATCAAGATGTTCAATTTATTAAATAAAAACATTATAAAATTATGATATTAATATAAAAAGTCATGCAACTTTACGCATTTGTTATAAGTAGACACCAAATTAGTTATTTATGTATTAAAGACATTATAAGATCATAACATAAGCAAATTTTTAAAAACGTAAAAACAAAGGTTTCCAAACTCCCGAGGGCCATAACCGACAATTATGCCCATGGTACAAACAACGTTTTATTCTATTTTATAATTTTAAAAGAAACAAATATTTAGTAGTTCTTAAAGAAGATCTACTGAAAAATGTGTCCATGCAAATGTTGGTGATGTGCATAAACTATTTTGATGTTGTTAAGGTTACTGCGTTTGTTTATAAAACTATTAATTTTTTTGAAATGAACGTTTCTGAAGCAGAAAGCGTTTATTTAACAAAAATTTGAAACTGCTCAGGCAAAATTAATTTTTTATAAATCAAAGTGTAGATTTGTATGTGAAAGAATATGTTTTGCGAGTGGCAGCTCAAAAGATTGAGCAACATTTCCTATAAAAAACTCGTGATGGCGTATTTATTCCAAATGGTAAAAAATTATGGTTAAATAACTAACATTTAGTATATTATTGTCCTTTGTCTTCTGTAGTCAAAAGTTCACAAACTTTCGTCTTTTTAGTGTGCCTATTCTAAGCTGAAGATGTAGAAAATTGAAAATAACGTTGATCTCTTAAGATGTTTTACGCTTTCTCAATATATGAAGAATAATTCCGTGAGCGATAAAGCCAAAAAGTTTAAAATAACAGTTATTATGATATTGAATACTTTTCTTTAATAAATGTTTGATACCATTGTTGGTATAATTAAACCAACCGTTGCTTGTCAAATTTTTAACAGATCTGTGCTATAAAAGCCAATTTATGCCCTCATTTGAGGCCGTAAAAAAACAATTATTGACTAAAATATAATAAAATATATTGTGTATATTTTATTGTAACGTTCAAAAAGTTTCAATAAAAAATAAATGTTTAAGGGTGCTACAGTATATTAAGAATATGCTAAAGACAACTTTATTATTAAATAAATTTTAAAAGTTTTTGAAGTGAAAACTTCTTTAGCGGCGCTGAGCACTTTTTTTTTTAAGGGTAAAAACTTTCAAACTCGCGTCAGGGTCACGTGATGCTGATCAAAAAAGCGTAAGATCGAGGGGAAGGGAGAGGAACTAGTATCTCCCACTTTTTCTACCGTGCCTGAGTGTGCTGCTCTGTTTAGACGGCACAGGGCGCTTGCGCGAATGACCGTGTGTGTTTATGTACAGCGTCCCACGCGTATCCAAGGATGGTGACAGCTGATTGCTTGACTGTTGTGTAGTAAATACACTGTTGTGTATTCGTAAATCTGAATTGTTTAAATTATGGAAATCGAACAAAGTGAATCTATTAATGATAAAAGTGATGATGAAGTAGTGAAAGAAAATGAGTAAGTAAGAAAAAAAAATTGGAAAAAGCTTTGATAAATTGCCAATGATTTTAAGTGGAGATTTCAATATAAACTTTGCAGACGATAA
Organism: Lagria hirta; assembly: GCA_947359425.1. Classification (NCBI taxonomy): domain Eukaryota; kingdom Metazoa; phylum Arthropoda; class Insecta; order Coleoptera; family Tenebrionidae; genus Lagria; species Lagria hirta. Next base: position 8,367,721 of record OX375797.1, on the reverse strand, counting down.
AAATCAATCATTAATTGAATTTTTAAATAATGAATTTGGTTTAACTATGTCAAATGATCGCAATTTTAGCACAACGAAATACAAAACTACTATTGATGCGGTCTTTATTAGACACTTAAATAGGTTCGAATCAAAACTGTTTGTTTCTTACTTCAGTTATCATAAACCAATTGTATCAGTTGTAAAAATTTGCGATCATGATTCTGATAATAACGATGGTGTAAAAGTCGTCGAAATTATGGATGGAAGTTGATTTTTGTGAGAGATAAAATTTAATGTAATATATAAATAACGATATAATATTATAAATAACAACATATAAATTGTCATATTTGTGTACGATAGCGCAATAAATAAACATTGTATTCTACCTCATAAATGATAGTACTTTTATACTTATAATTAAACACAACGTTAATATTGAAGTTTTCACTTCTGCCGGCACTCCCGGAGTGCTACCTTTTTTTTTTTATGTATTGATTTATTTGAGCAAGAATTTTTCACATAATCTTATAAAATCGGATAATTTTTAAACATCAGTAATTTGAAAACAAAGGTAAATAAAGTCATACTCAGAAATAATTTTCTTTCAGTTTGAATTGAGCAACATATTTCCTAATTTTGGATTAATTTATACATTTCTACATAATCTAAAACTGCAGCTTGAATAAACATACATCCTCAAATACATATAGACATCTGAGCTTCCAGATCTAAAATTTATATTAAAGTTTAGTTTACGTAGTTCGATACCGGAAGGAATTGCTTTTGGGGAAAAGTGGAGCAATGCACTCGGAACGTGGCTGAACCAAAAGATTTATAACAGCGCTCATTTTATTTTTATTAATCCACGAGTAAATGGATGCTTCTTGCATGTTGCAACAGTAGATAAAAATATTTTCGAATATAATATCATAGATTTAATTACCTTCCTCCATAAATAAAGAATAAAAGTGACAGAAATCTAACTAATTCCATAAAATCACATGATTTAATAGATTTTCGTAACGTTGCTGTGGTAACAATCCTTTTTTTGTATCTGTAATTTTAACACCCTAGCTCACTATATATCACAGAACATGATAGTGAGCGGAATAAAAATCAGGAAACAAGGAATCTGATTCATAAATCGCCACACTAAATATAATGGCTGAGTCAGATGGTCTAGATTTTCTCTAACCAACCCTCTATGCATCTTTTAATTGTTTCATAATTCGTTTTTATTCGACCCAGAGGGCTTAGGAAAATGTGTTTCCGGGACCGAATCTCTGAAGCAAACCATAAATTAATATTATAAATACAGAAAATCCAATATACATGCAGATTACAGATGTTATCTTAAACTAGGAAATCCATATTTTATTCGAAAGGTATATAAAGGAATTAACTTTTTTTTTATTTATTTAGAGTGCAATAAACTGGTGTTCTAAATTATGCGACACTTTTCTCATTTAAAATTCTAACGAGATACACTTAAATCGTTTGAATGTTGCATAGTTATTAAAGTTTGCATGTTATTCTTAAGTATTCTAATTTAGTTTATAAAATACAGTATTTGCAAAGATAAATTTCTAAAAATAAGTATCTTTGTTGTTATTGTGACAATGTTGCTTTGAACTACATAGAAACTATTAGAAAAAGCTATTTTTTATGTTGGCACATAAACTCTTTTAATTTTTGAGGGAAAATAATAAATAATATTATTTTAAAGTCACCGGAAGGAACTCTTTAGCTTCACAACATTGTCTATATAATTAAATTAAGTTTCAATAAAAATAATGTAGTTTGTTCAAGTTTGTACCAGTGGCACCAAGGTGTTAAAGTTGTTTTGAACTAACTAAATGCCTTGTCAGTTTAAGCAAATTTTTGGTAATGTCATTATTTTCCTACATACTACATATTTTCTCTTTACATTTTCTAATAATAATATTTTATACGTGAAATTAGACTTCTGCCATGGGTATAATTAAATATTGTAGTTTCAAGAATGTTGCCTGTCAAAAAACCAACCCCAAAGATTCAACTAAGTCTTTTCAGCCGCTCAGGCGGTTGATACTTAAATTGTTAGTAGGTTTTACTGCAATGTGGCTATGTAATAAAATAATTATATATATATTTTGGCTGCCTATACTATTTTCACCTTAAAGATGAAGTGGAAATAAACACTATCACGCGCGGTTTACGTGATCTTGCAACAAAATAGGTGTGTCTGTTCCTACAGGATTGTCTTCAAGAAGTGCATGCTTTTTATGTTATGCTTCATGTGATAACGTTTCTCACACCAAAACGAGACTATAAATGGAACGTAATTAATAAGGCCCTGTCGCGTCACTTAAGCTACTCCTTTATGTCGTCCTTCTATCCAATACTATCTATACCACTCCACCATGGGATACCAACCACGAAGTAATACTGCGGTGTTGTTTGTTTGTTTCAGCATTGTCTTTAACGTGAATATACTATAGTTATCTAATACGCCAGCTGAAGAAGTCGTAGATTCATTTGAAGAAAACTCTAGACAAGACGAGTTGCAACTGAAAACATATTTTCCAAAAAAAACTAAAGATTAAGGTAATTAAAAATTATGAAATGAATAAAAAATAATTGTCAGTTGTAGAACATAAAATTTGTTTAAGGTTTAAAGGAATTTCTAGTAAATTTAAATTTCAATCATAGAAAGTATTTCTATAATTAATTAATAATTTTAATTTCTATAAAATGCAAGATCTGATAATCATCAGCAGCAATGTGAATCAAAACAATTTACAAATAAAAATAAAATAAAATGCGAAATATATCTTTTAGATTAACAATTTGTTTTAACATCACCAGTTCAATGCTCACAGTGACCAGAGTTTGAAAAAATTCGTTTGATGAAAGTCATTTATCTATTCTTTAAAATAAAATTGTACTAATTCTTTTGAAAGATAAATATCACAAGCAATATCATTCTATAAAAAAATATTGTTTTGAATTTTGATCTTGTTACAAAATAACATATTTGGCTTCTTTTTTTGGTTTAACAAATAATACAGGCATTCATGTTTGATAATTCACTGTCAAACAAATCTTTCCAATAATTATAGTCTGCTCTTGTATAATATAAGACAATATTGACAGTTTTTGTGAGCCATGCTAGCACAATGTTGCCAACCAATGATTATAATAATCTTACTAATGTCAAACTAATAATTAAACCTTAATTAAGAAACACGGTATAATAACATCAGAAACGATTTTACATAAGGCTTATGCTCTAAATTTTTCTTGTTATAAAATACGCAACGTATTACATATTATATTAGATAAACTCCAGCGTATCTTCACGGAGTTTTAGCTGAGAAATGAGAATGAATACATATCTGCACACATTATTATTCACCGAGGATCAGTCAATTCTAGCTGAAGTTATACAAAACGTGATGTACATAATTAATATGTACTTTAACAAGAAACAATTTGAACGTTAAGTAAAAATGCACGGCTATCTCAAATCAATTATATATTTTTGTTTTTAATATTTCAATTCTTTTATTACGTAGTTGTCTGATTTATAATAAGCTTGCATCTTTTTTAGGCATCTTTAAATGTACCTGTACTAAATGTTAATTCTAAATTTAGAGACACAAGCGTAAACCAAACGGTCAAATTTGTAAAACAAATTGATACGTGAATTAATGCATCAGATGAAGATATAATCTGCTAATCACATACTAAAAGATTTATATTTATATTTTTAATATTCAGGCAGAAATTAATATTACATATGATGTGTAAACCTGTGTGTGTTTGATAATGCAGCTTTGATTAATCATTTAAAAATGTCAAAAAATTTTTACTTGTCATTTACCACCCTAGATAACAATGAAAGTCTTCTTATAGATTAATTTTTAATGACAATCAGTTAATTAGAGATTTTATTTACGTTTATTCAACCGGTTTCTAGAACAGTTTCAGTTTGACGTTTATAGCAAACCCTAAACAGAGTATTACATAGTTTGAGCAGAACGTTTTAATAATAAATTATAGAAGCATTTCACACATCATTAAAATTTATTGTGTTGATGTTAGTATTAGAAGTTGCTCACAAAACAAACAAAAAATAAAATGTAAAAAATTGTTAACACTTGTTAAAAGTTTCAGCAAGAATTGACAAACGTCTTGGTTTCATCAGAAAACGTTTTGATTTTGTCAGACAACAAAGCAATAATAGCAAACTTGGTCTGTTGATAGAAAAATGTGTTCTTAATTATTATACGCACAGTTTTATTACTTGTCAAAATATTTGTTTATAAGTTCTCTAAAGTTTTTTTGACCACCAAGTGATCATCAGAAGATTAATAAAACTAAAATATTATTTGCTTAATTACCTCGTTTAGAAAATTTTTCTGAGTTTTTTCAATAATCCAACCAAGGAGCTGGAAAGAAAAGCGTCTGAAAAAAAATCTGTGTTAAGAGCATATTTGTCTTAATTTGTTTGAAAACAACATTGTTTATTTGAAAAGGTTTCAAACAAATAAACAAAAATTAAAATATTGCAATACCTTTTGAACCCAAGATAACCAACGAACTTGATATTGTGCCTAAATATTTAAAATTTAGAGCGGTTTCTATCAGTCACGATTCAAATTAAAAGATTTGTTAAAAGGTCCAAAAGACAAAACACTAAAAAGTCTAGAATTTATCGCAAAAAGTGTATTAACTGTGAGAGATGCTATAACTGTGGAGCAAACGCGTAGATCAGTTTAAACCAGATTCAAACAGCACCTAACTAACTTAAAACACGGCAGAGTAGATAAGTCTAGTTTAAATTTAGCTAAACAAATAAATAACTATCAAAATATGGACACCGCTACATTTATTCATAATAATAAGGCAAATAAATACTTTTAACAAAGATCAGTCTTCCTTTCATTTCCTTGATAAAATTGTTAGGAAAAACCTACAAAAACTTTCTGAGCCAAGTAAAATTAAGCAAGTAATGATTTAGTTTTATTCCTCACCTGATGATGACTTCTTGGTGAACAAAAAAGCTCTTGAGATCTAATAAACCAACGTGTAGGCAAGTAGTATTTGTAAATATTTTTTTATTTGCTCTAGTTACGCCTAATAAATCAACGGCTAAGTAAAAAAACGACTTTGATAAGAAATAGCAAACTGGCTTGTGATGTGCTTCTAAGATATCTAAAATTTTGCAAACATGACCGCCTTAAACTACCTGATAAAGTTAATTGTTCTATTATTGATAGAGTATTATGTTTGTAAAAATTTTACAAGCTTTTATTTGGTTATACTTTATTTATAGCTTTATTGCAGGATTTAATTAAAAAATTTTAATTAAAATTTTTTTGCTAGCTTATTTATTTGAAAATTTTTAACATTATTTTATTATTATACTTGAGACTAGAAAACTTTAAAGAAATAATTATTGGAAATAAAATTGTAATTTCAACATTAAATTTTTATTATTATTTTATACTTATAAAAATATAATGTTCACAGCAAAATTGCTATAATTGCGTGGTTGTCTTAAAGCTTAAAGAATTCAGCAAAATATCTGAAAAGCCAAATAACTTCGATTTGTATTGGGCAGGTGTGCAGAGGTTGATCAACTAGAGAAGAGAGTTTTTGTGGCTAGCATATTATCATTAATTACTGTTAGGTTTTAAGAGAGACAGGTGTGATCTCTAAATAATTATTGTAGCTGAGTTCCAAGAATCGTTCCAGCATCGTGAATATTCATTTTGTTCTATTTTACGCCATTTTCCTCAGAATCATTATACTGCCTTAATGAGTATCGGTGCTGAGAAATTATAGGTGTTTGTGAGCAAGGACAACAGGAAAACATTTGTATAGAATAAATAATATCAAAATCGCATTCTCTCAGACACTGTATAACCAAATAGAAGATTTTCTAGAACATAATTTGTTGGCACGGTACCTGAGTCAGCTAACTAAGATTAAAACTTTAAGGCAACTATGCTCTAACAGCAGTTAAATTATTAATCATTAATGTTTATCAAGTTTTAATATTTGATAACTAACAATTAATTTAGTAGATATAAAAAAGATTTAAATAAACATTGTGAGTCCAATATCAAGCGGTGATAATAATAATTGTTTGCTTAGTTATCCATCTAATAATATTGGATATGAAAATGCATCGGTTGCATTTTACAGTTTATAAACTTTAAAGTTTTTGTTTTTACAAGTTATTTTTGATAAATTTTTCTATTGAAAGTGAATTTATTTATACTAAATAGCTTCAATATGTTTAGACAATGTGGTGTTACAGAAGTAATTGAGCGAGTTTATAAAATCAGTCAGAATTCCTCTAATATAACAAATTAAAAACATATAAATTTCAATTTATTCACAACTTATTTTGCAAAGAAATTATGTTTGTAAAGAAGTTAGAAAAACTGATACAACAATGATGAAAAATTCAATACCTGAAAAAGTTGAAGAAGAAGCAAAACCTTAAATTTTATTTCGTTAACTTAAACTACTATATGTGACACCAAACAATCTCTTGTTAGAGGTTGATTAAGAAAAATACAATTAGAAAATATGCTAAGAAAGATTTTTAGAATTCGCAAAAATTCTTCGTACAATTTTCATCATTATAGTCAGATTTGTTATTTTCTTATCATTGTTGGCATGATGAGTTATAAGTGAATATTCAATTCCCAACTGATTGAACGCAACCAACATCTATGTTCAAAAATTATTATTAAACACATTTTATAAAAAAGAACAAATAGTTTTTGAACATTTTAATTAAGAAATAATTTTCTGAGAATAGAACACCTCCCGAATAAATATGACATTTTTAGCAAATCCTTTGAAAGGTGATCATCTGCGGTTAGAAAGATTTGTCAATGTTTCTGCTAGACGTTTTCTTTTATAGAGGTAGATGTATGTATAAATAAGAGGTTTAAAAATATATATATATAAAAAAAAATCATAAAGAAAGAGCACTTGTTGTTCTGATGCTCGGTTAGACATTAGATAAATTTATAAAGTAATAATTGTGACTTTTTCCGTATCAATAATTTATCTACTCAATACCATAATGTATACAGTATAAATTTGGTTCATTTTGATTATAAATTTAAATTTTGATTATAATGCATTTTTAATTTTTGTTCGTATTATACATTTGTTTTTATATTAAATGTAAGAACAATATTTCAAATTTTAGCTGACAGGTTATATTTTCAATTATATCAGCAGAGCATCTATGAGTTAGCTACATGCTCTTAATAATTTTGTTTCCAGCATATATTTATTAGCTTGCATGTTTCTACTTTTATTACGTAAATAAATTCAGGCTTAAGAAGGTGCTGTTAGTAAGGCTTGCTTGTATTGCTTTATATATTATTTTTCACTCTATTTTTCATTGACAGCTGAGCAGCAAAACAAGCAGAGCAAGTAAGGCATTAAAATTCACTAGAAGTGAATTTTAGTGTTTGCGCAGGCTAGTGTCACGGCAGCCGCTAAGAGAAAACAATAGATGCGTTTAGGGATCTGGTCAGCATGAATCGTAATGAAAATTTTAGTCGGACTTTAGACTAAATTTTATCATGACTTACACAATCTAATACTTTTTAACTTTAATAAGTATTCGAATAGAATAAGTCAACAAATAAATTTTAACTTCTATCGTAACAATAAATACCAACACCGCACTAGCAGGTAGCAATACCGTTCTAGAGATAAAGCTTACTTTGCTCTTTTGGGTAATTATGTCTTTGTAGCAGAGATTATTGTCATTAATCTTTTCTTAGATTTACATAATATTTATCTTTTCCAATAATACATAAATCTGTGTCTAAAGAATTTATTGTAATTTAATTGCTATCTTTAGTAGCATGCAGGTGAAGGAAGTAGAAACAACCTGAATACGGACCTAGTGCAATGTTTTCAAGGTTCTGCACAGGCAAGAATCCCTGCGGTAAACTATCATAAAGATTAGTGAGAGTTAAGTAGAAATACAACAATATTAGCACTAAATGTTTAGTCAACCTCTACCAAATACTATTTTCTATTACACCCGGTCTTCTGTGTTCGGTGTAATACACAATCACATTTCTTCTGCATATCAACCCTGCAGGACGTAACGTAGTTTATAGAAACCCCTTAGATGTTTTTTAAATTTGTACAATTAGTTCATCTTTATTATATATTATACCAGCTAGTCAAAATTGAGTAATAAATACTTAAAATAAAGTATTCATTAGAAATCATTTATGTCAGAGAAATTAAACAAGTTGTAGTACCTATATAATATAAAAAATAAGCAAATACTTTCATGAAGTAATACAAATACCTGTAAACTTTCAATGGAACATTCCAAGACAGTGATAATAGCAGGTTTCAAGAATCTGTTCTTTTATTTTATACCAGCTGATTTAATAAAAAAATACTTACGTAGTTATTGCGCGACACTGCGTCACTTCCTCTGATACAGCTCTTGGAAAAGATTCTGCAGTTATTTCATCTGCAACAAAACACAAAACCATGATGTTATTTGATATTGTCTAGAAACATAATTGGTGTTGTCTGTGCCTGAGCTGATTGCGTCAAGTCAAACGTTATCGTCAATCTGTTAATTAGAAAAATCCATTAATTGTTTTAGCACAAAATACAAAAACTAGTTTTTAATTAGCGGTATCATCTATAGTATCTTATCACATCTTTTCTGAAAACGTATTTTTGAAACATTGATTTAATAAGGAGGCTAGGACGTTGGTGTAGACTATTAAAACTTGACAAATTATTCCTGCAAGCTTTATCAAATCATTAAAATGTGTAGACAAATCCGATAATATATCTTCAACTTTTAATTTACCATAAAATAACTTATGGATTTAAAAATTAACAAAAATTTTCATATAGCAAGAAGAATAAGTTCATCGGCGGCAAAATACGATATAACTTGTACACTGTACAGGTATAATATTAACATGAATCAAAAGCAGCTGCGGTTTTTTGACAGCAGGTCTTAGATAGGTGTGTACTACAATTGGGTAAAATAAACTATTCAGCCTGCATTTTTATTGAACACACAGAATAGTCGAATATTCACATTCTCCATTTTCTTGTCTTATTTCATTTCCAGAATAACATTGATTAATTATAATTAATTATTAGTGCCGGCTAGCTAAGCCATTTATCACAACTGTCATTGACATTTAAGCACAGTGCCGTTCATAAAGGCCGAGCCGAAAGCATTTGCATTATCTTCTGCATGTGAAATAAATTTTAAATTATAAAAAAAAAAACAGAAATTTTTAAAACAGCATAGAAATATGTACTTCTTAATTTACAACGCTTAAAAACACTAACGCAAACTAATTAAATTGCTAAATCTAAATCCACAAAAATCTCTACGCCATTCCGTAAGCGACTTTATGTTTACAGAGATTGTTACCGGCTTTAGTACGAACCGACCTAAGACCTGCTGCCAAAAAAACACAGCCGTCTTTGATTCATGTTATTATTATACACCCTGTATGTCTATAATTACAAATACATATTTTCATTCTAATTTGAAACATGTTTTGAAAATTAGTTGATTGTTTCAAAAACACAAACTGTAAATCATTATACGTTAAAATAAGCAATTGAATTAAAAAAAACTGTATTGAAAATACAGTGAGAATTGACAATTTTTTCATCTTTTAAGTTAGACATAAAATAGTTTGTCAACTTAACTTTTTCAAAAAATAATAAATATTTGGCTTCAGGATTGTAGCTCAGATTGGCATTCCTGTTCACATTTAATAGTTTATTACGACATTTATTTGAAAGAGTACTGAAATTTTGATTATTTAAATTTCTATGTTTTAGTTTGAATGTACGCAGCAACATTTGATGATGTTTTAAAATGTTATAATAATGTTTATTTGTCATTTTTTTTTTTTTGTAGTAGGTGCCGTGTTAACCTGTAAACTGTATACTTTAATTTCAAAAAAAAATTTTTGTAGCTTACGAGTGCGGTCAAATTATTGTTTAGAGTTTTCAAAACAAAAATAGCTTACTACGATTTTGTGTCTTTATTATTTTTTTAAGCTTTTATAACATCAAATGTCAACTCTGACACAAAAATAGTAAAAAAGTTTTACTTGCAATAGTAGGAGCTAAACGGTTTTAATCCAATATTGTAAGTGCCTAAATTTTGATTTATATTTTCTAATTTTTCAATTGTAAATGTAATAGATGAAACGCTTATCAAACATTATCAATCAAAGTTGGAAGGTAAAGTTTCTATAAATTATTATTTAAAGTCGCCAACGAAAGACATGAAAAATATTAAAATGTAGTTTTTTTTGTTTTTACCTATAAAGAAGAAATATTGCATTTTAAGCACCCGAATCAATAAACTGTTATTATAAAGCCAAATTAAATTTATAAAAATTGAGCACATACAAATTTAAGCATGTTTTGTGTTTAATAAAACCAAGCGATAATGTTCCAAATCAGTTGTGTATAAACAACCAGTTAAATAAATTTATTTTGTTCTGAATAAATTTGCAAAAACCTTGTTGATCTTATACTTTTTGAGAATTGCTTTTCTGATGTTACAACATAATTTTTTTTGTTTTTTGTACCTTCTTTCAATTCCACTTTGCATTCAACGATATTTAAATTCAGCAAAGTTTTACAGCCGACTGAACGTATCTGCCTTTTAAGCTCGCTGGCAAGTGATTATTTATTTCGTAATTTATTACAAACGTAAATATAATAAATACAAGAGTTTATTGGTAGCATGTTAATTGAAAAGCAAAGCCAATTAGAATCGTCAAAAGCAGACAGATAAAAAACGTAGAAAAATGCATGATAACATAACCTAGATGTATAAACAGCAACTGCATCATTATAAAAGTAAAAACTTTGTTTTTAGAATCTTAAGTTTTTGAAACAGCTTCTAAAGCGCGTGTTTATTTATTACAATTAAGTTAGCGTAACCACTTAGATAAATATGTGTTTATTACAACTAAGGCGAATTCATACAAAACAAGAACTGTACATAAATTATTTATATTTACTTTGGTGTGTAATTTAATTTAACATATTTTTATTGCTTTTGCTACTATGATTGACAACAAACGTCAATAAGCCCGTCTATAATACCATACTTTTCTCTGTAGAAACTAATCAAAAATTAAACATACGTTTGAAATTCCATGGCAAGAGTAGATAAACAATTTATGAACGCACTGTATTAAGTTTCTTGCTTATATACAACGCATTTAAAACATGCATTGTTAGGTTTTACTGATAAGTGCTAATAAGTACAAAGCATGCGTAAACTTACAATCCTGTATTGCTTATAGACCAGGGTAGAAGCCTTTAAAAATAATAAAAAGTGAAAAAAAATAATAGTAGAATGAAACCTATTAGAAAAAGAAGAAAATATTATAACAATTAAAGAAAAAATAATTTACGGGCGATCTGAGGTCGGGAAGGGGATGGGGGTAAGTTTTTAAGGAAAAAAAACGGTTTTTCTTGATTTCCGGCAAAACTAAAAGTCCTATCAAAAAAAGTCGAATAGCAAAGTTGTAGGTAATAAAAAGATCTAAGACTTTTGTATTTACACTTTTTTCACATAACCTCAAAATTCATGTGAAAAATTTAAAAAGCCAAGTTTTTGGTTTTTTATTTTTATCTTTTACAAAATTTTTTTTTTTTAACGACATTTAGTGAAAACTTATCTTTTTATGTCCCAAATACGCTGTAATTTATTTGATTAAAAATATTTATTTTTTCACCTTATTTTGAATTAATATCGAAAAAACACCCTAATTTTCAATCGAAAATTCACCCGTCAAAATATCAGCTTTTTTCAAAAAGTTGGTATGGTCTCTGTTCGTTGAAATCTCTACTTTCCGATGGTAAAAAAAAATATATGTTACTACAGTAAATCTTCTCAGAAAATGCAAAAATTCAAAAAAAACTTGAATTTGAAAGTTTTTTTTTAAAACGCACCCCCATCTCCTTCCCGACTTCAGATCGCCCGTAAATTATTTTTTCTTTAATTGTTATAATATTTCTTTCCTTTTCTAATGAGTTTCATCCTACTATTATTTTTTTTGGTTTTAAAAATTATCGACCCTGGTCTATTAGACGTACTTATTGTCTAATTTTTCTTGCAGTATTTGAAAAAAAATTGACAAAATAAACAAATTTTGAAATCAAAGAATTATAAGTTAAACTTATTTTTTGCTTGGTAATCAACAAACTTTAATAGTATTGATTTAAACGAGCTACATTTATAAGAGACTACAGCGCATACAAATATGTTTTTGACAAAAAAGGTCTACACATGTTTTTGTGCAAATAGGTTATACTCTTAAAGATAGAATGTGTTAATAGATACAATTTAAAATAAAAGGTATATTGATGATTAAACAGCCAACTTATTACGTTAGCGCTTTTTGTCTCAAACGTATATCCATGCTTTGCAACGTAATCTATTTTCTTTGGTTAGTCAACAACTGGTAAAATAAAAAAAATAATGTGAATTCATTCAAACTGTCTTGAAAACTTGGACATGTTTCGATCTCACATACCTTGTATTTCAATCAATATTGGCATTTTATCCTTTAGAGTATAACATATTTGCACAAAAATCTGTGGGGCAAAAATTTTTCAAAAAAATGTTTGATGCAAGGTAGCTTTTAATAGATAGCACATTACGGAAATAGCAGGCACTTCTGTAAATATAAGCCCAAATTTTTTACTGCAAATTTATTCAAATATGAATCTGTTGCGGCTTGCTAAGAAGATCCAATAAGAACAAAGCATGTTCAAGTTTACAAATATAGTTTGAATAAATTTGCATTGATTTTTTTATTTTAGGATTGATTTGTAACATATATAATATGTAAAGAAAATTAAACACAACGTTTATAAGGATTGTTTTATGTCTCTGCTGAATGCGTTACAGTAGTACAGTTTGAAATTTTTGGCTGAAAATCTATTGCGAACCGTTTGCATTTTATTAAAAATTGCTTAGCAAAACGTTGTTGTGTACGAATTACTTTTATTATTTGTTTAGCTGATTAACATGTATTACACCTCAATTATCCAGCAGCTATTTACACATTTTTCCCAAGCTAATGCTTACGGGTAACGTGCTAAGTTCTAAACATTGATTCTAGTGGATACGACTCTCTGAGAGCACATCAGAAGTTCAACTCGCAACAAACTCTAAGCAAACTCAAGGAGAACACAAACATATAATAAGAGTTCAGAATTAAAATATTGAAATTGACTCTCAAATGGATTTGTAGTTGAAAGTAGCTCACAGCTTTAATCTTATGCGGACAGTTACCATAGAATAAGCAAAAATAAATAAAAAATTTATTAATAAATAACCAATAAAACTGATCAAACTCTCTACGCGGGTTAAAAAATATGATTTTATGTAATTCTTAAAAACTTTTAAAAAACGATATGTAATACACATGATTAAAATACAAACGACCGAAAATACCAAACCATCGTATTTTTTTAATATTGTCACAACAAATTCCAGTTCGATCAATTAATTGGTAAAAAAAACAGCCAGTTGCTATTATTTTTCAGAAATAAAATTGACTTTAAATAGATGTCTGCAAATAAACGGTGATTAAGTCATAAAATGACCAAAATTAGTGGTGGAGCAGGTTGTAAAGCAGTTTTTACCTGCTGCGGCATCACAATGCGATCCGTTATTTATTGGCCGCTAAAAGAACTTAAGATGTTCAGCAACATATTAGTAAAACTGTAATTCACCACCTATAAACTGCTATCTCAAACTTGACTGTAAACCAAATTTTATTGTTATGCATTGAGTAATACAAGATTTTTTATAGGGCTATGCTTTCTACATAATTTGCTACATTTGCTACATACAGAGACGTTGGTACCACAAGCAAACAAACCAATAAAATTCAGTATATTATGCTTGTTTGTAAATCTTTATAGATCTTCAAACATGACAGACGTTGAAATATAATTCGGAATTCAAGTTGTTTATGATAAAAAGTATTGTGTAAAAATTCAATACTATAGCAAAATGCTCATAAACCAGATTGTATGCCCTCTTATAAATACAAAAATTATTTTTGATAAGATATAATCCACAGAATGTCCCGCTTGTTAGCATGCAGGTATAAAATTATTTGGATTAATTTTTGTTAGTTCATACGTCATAGATTTTATACAATTTTTGCAGAGGAGTAAACTGGAAATAGTTTGAAATTATTATTAGCATTATTAATAAACATAATAGGCAATAGCAGATTGAAATTTAAGTCTTATTGGATGCTCATACAATACTAGTAAAATCAAATAAAAATTTTTTTTATAAAATACATAGTATTTTCTTTATATTCCGTAGCATTCAAGTAGCATGTAATATTTAAGAAAAAAAACAACATGCAATAGTCAAGTAAAGTCAGGTCACTACACCAGCATAGCACGTGTTCAGGTAGCACTATTACATTTTTCTAACCAAAACTTGTCATTAAAAAAAATAAAAAATGCAATTGTTGTAAGTGCAACGAAAAAGTTATCAATTTAAAAAAAAAATTATGTTTTGTATAATGTCAGAAATCTTTTAACGTTAAAAACATTTGGTTATGCATACATAGTATGTATGTCATTTTGTCAGCAGATATTTTTACAATTTGATAACAATTTTTCAAATAAGTAATTACATGAATCGTGAAAAAAACTACATAAATATTAGTTGAAACATTCTTATTTCTAAAGAGTTGCCAGAAAATCAATCTGAAATTTAACTATAGAAATGATTGTTTTTTTATTGAAATGGCTTTACTAATTCAAATTTCAAATATGTTTTAACAAGATATATATTTAAACCACAAAATAATTAAGCAGAGTGAATGGTTACCTAAGCGTACATAGCTGATTTTCACTTTAAATATAGCAAACAAGTCTCTTGGCTTTATATATTTGGTTTCTATGAAGACTAATCAATATAAAATATCTTTCCGCTCGGTAACTACGTTTAGCTCAATTTGAACAACCATAACACCACATTAATTAATGTCAAAAAAAACGTAACAGTAAAATCAGAAATTCAACGATAAAATTATTTATTAGATCAAAAAAAAAAACAAAATTGGCAAAGATTTAACGAAACAACTAGTGTATTAAAGTTTGAGAAACAGTATGTAAGAATTATTACTAACATTAAATGGCTTTTCAGATTCTCCACCAGCGTTGATTTATTCTGTAACAAAGATGATTTAAAAACCACTAATGACGCTACCTTAGCACATAGTGTGTTGCTTAAGTGACTTTAAAATAAAGTTATAAATTCCAAGTAAGTAATAGCAGAAGTAAAAAAAATCATTACGTCATCTTTTGGTAGAACAAAGCATAATACGTATAGTTGATGCTCCAAAACATATACAGTTAGCGTTTTTACGGCTTTCTGACAGCAGAGTTTGTTTACAGACAATTTTTTATTTTATGTTTACAGAATAACTCGGTTACGTATCGGGCTTAGATAATGACTCTGTCGACCAGTTCAACAGCCCAATCGTATACTGGTTACGTATAACCAACGTTCTATTGTTTGTTCAGACAGATACTTATATGAAAAAAACAATCGTTTCAGTAAGGTTTTGTACCGATTGAGTTAAGTATACTTACTTCAATTGTTCATCAAAACATTTTCATTATGTGTAATTAGTAGCTGGTTTCAATACTGAAAGATAGAAATAACCAAAAAAATATAATTTTAAAGCAAATCAATTGATATGTTTCAAGAGTTTTTCTTGTTATAAAAAAAAACTAAATAAGCAACAATTATATCAAATGTATTCAACATAATTGAGCATTTTCCTATTAAAAAAAAAATGTTTTGATAACTTGTCTATATAGATACTATTACGCTCTAGGAATCTTGTACAGCGTCTTTCCGTGCTCATTTTAAAAAATCTAAATTTTCCATGTAGTAGAGCAAACTTTTTTCGATTTAAAAATTAATAGTCTACTATAAAAAATAGGTTATCAATTTTATCAATTATCAATTATAATTATTATATATAAAAGTATCAATCCCTTCTGTTATTTGAGAAAAAAAAAACACATTTTTAAAGATTTTGAAAGCATTTGCTGTTAATCTGGCATTTTAACATTTATAAATAGTGTTGTCACTTTTGATAATCTTGTGCCGTTAGTTGTAGCACTTAAATACTTGTGAATATAAATTCTTGTACTTTTATTTTAAATTTCTTAGTTAATCAATAAATTAAAAAAATTACGAAGTATCTTTTGCTGAATTAATCTGAATTAATTCAATAAAAGCCACAGTTTTTTAGGTTTTTAATTTTTTGCTTATAAGAAGTATGTTTCAGTTTTTGAAAGGCTTTAGGCCTCTATTTGCCCTTATTTTTCTTTTAAGTGCGTACTAGATAAGCGCAGATCATTAGTATTAACCCAATCAATTTTGAATGTGTGTTTTATTACTGAAAAACCGTCTTTATTTTCCAAACATGTTGTTTAAAGATAACTTTTTGCTCTGTTAACAAACATTATATCAATAATAATTGTTTTTTTAAAATTATCTAATTGCATACCATAATACTAGTTGTATGTGACCTTCCTCAAGAAAATAGGCATATTTTGGTTTAATTGTACTATATAGCTTCAAGTTGTTGACTCTATTAAATTAAATAAACGTTTTCAACTTAAAAAGCGCTTTGTTTTGGTTCAAAATACTTAACCTTGTGACAAAAATACCTAACGGTTTTTATTACTATCGGCCGCTTTAAGTTTTGATTTTAATGAAAACCGATCTGAGGTTGTTTAATTATTCAGCAAGGAACTTAATGAAGAGCAATGTTAAAAAAAGTCAAAAAGTCACAATTAAATGCAGGATATGGCCGCCGTGGAGTCGACCATGCAAACCACAAAAACCGCTAATTGACAATCTACAGCAGCATACTGGTAACTATTTTGGACAACTGTATGTCAATTATATACTGCATTACTTAAGTGGTCATCCACTTACAAGTTACATTTTTATCTCGGCCATTATTATAGACTGCACGATGTAAAATTGCCTACATTTAATCGTTCCTTTTTCCTTTCAGTTCATAACACGTTTAAATTATTGTGACGTGGAGACACTTCCTTTAAAATTTCAGGTGTAGAAAAACTGGATTGGAAATTGCTTTGGGCTCAATCTTATAGTTTTGTGCTGCTATGAGTGGTGCGGAGCACATACTTTACTAATTGAAATGAGACAATAATTTAATTATTCTTTATCAACACACTTGTTGAGAAATTATTAAATTGGTGGGCGAGGACCTCATATTTATTCCAGTCTCAATCCGGACAGCTTTTTGTGAGCTGATGCGATAAGTAATTAAGGCGAAATTCCAGATTAATTGAAAAATCTAGAACGACAACATTTAATGATTTTAATGATTCGCAACACTTTGATTTATCTTGTTTAGCAGCCAAAGTATTTCATAATTATTTAAGTAGCTAATTGAAAACTACGATGTATCGAGTTTTAGTTGCTTCAAAAATATAATTATATGTTCAAATTGTTACGCAATTAAATATTAATGATGGATAGGCATATGTTAATTGTCAAAAGTGTTTTTCTTAAAATAGGTCTAAGAAAAATATAGTAGGAATGTTTGTTTAAATTCTTAACGTTTTCAATCCAGACTTCTCGTATTATACCTAAAGAAAATATTTTTTAAAATGTTGTCGCAGTAAGTTATAGTGTATAATTCATATTACCATAAAAATTTGTCCAAATTTAATTACTTTCATGAATTTCAACAAGTATGGTTGTCAAAACTTTGAATAAAAATTATAAGCTCTTAAAACTTCATGTTAAAATTTGTAAGGCTGCTAGAAAAACAGATTTTTTAACTAAACCCACTACAGAGAGCGAAATAATTAATATTAATTTTAATAATTTTTATATTCAACTTAAAATTAATATTTTTTCCGGAAATCGTCTTGAAAACAACATTTCCCTGCTTATTTACGCGCAGAAAAATTGAGTTTTCCGAACTAGTACTGTAAAAACTTTACAAGACGCAAAATAAAAAAGATACTCTAGTAACTATAGTTGGCAACAAAATTGACAAACTTCATTTTTGTGGAAAAAAATTCTAAAATTTGTAAATTTCGTCTTTTTTTACGATTTCCAGAAAAATTTAATACAAAACACGTCAGTAAAATCTCTTACTTGACTCGAAGCTTTAAAATACTCGGCACAAAGTGCCTTGTATTTCAATTTAGCTCCTCTTCAGTAATGTGAAATTTTCCTGACTTTTATGTAAATAACTATTGTTCTGTGATTTAAAATAGTAAAAAATTGACAAACTTTTATTTTTGAATTTGAACAAATTAAATGAAAATTTAATTTATTGTTGTTGGTTAATAATCAAAGATAATGATCTAAAAAGCAGTTTAAAAAAAAATGAAAGAAGAACAGAGAGAGTATGTAAGATAAAAGCAGCGTTTGACAGGATAGATAAAAGAAGCTACGGAAACACATAAAACAGAAAAAGATAGCGGAAACAATCGTAAACACCGATAAAGAAATAGATGAGGAAAGAAAGTGTAAATAAGAGAAAACGTGAATAGTTATAGACAATGAAAGATCTCAGACAAGAGTGTTCTTTGAGCCCACTACTATTTACAAAATGTATAAGTATGTATGGTGGGTAGAGATGCTGGCGTATGCAAAGCGATGGTGACAAGAGAGATAAAAGAGATCAGTAAAATAATACAAGTGTATGTGTAAAATAATGAGTATAGATTTACTTGAATCATAAGAGATTAAAGTGTTTAGTGAAGAAGTGAGAAAAATAGGTTAGATATAAAAAGAAATATAAGTAAAGATAGGTAAAGAATAGAAGTATTTAAAATACATGTAAAAAAAACGATGTAAAGCGCAGATGAAACAACTAGTGATGAACATAGGAGTGGCAACATCTGATAGAAAGTGTAATGATGTATTGACCAGAATTGGAGATTGAAAAAAAAGTGTAGACATAAAAAAAGAGCAAGAAAAAAATATAAGATGTGAGCAAAAACAAACATAGGTATATAGTGAGAGAGAAAAAAAAAGAATTAAAAAAATATATATAATTAGGGTAAAAAGCAATAAAGTTTGAAGACAAATTAAGAGAACGAGAATTGTTTAAGATTTTGAAATCGAGGTAGAAAGGAGGAAAGAGCTCAACACCAGTTGAGTTTAAAAGACATAATATAAAATAGCATGCAGGCGGTTGCAAGACAGGCAAACTCACGGAAGCGGAAGTAGTCGAAACTATATACCCAAATCGAACAAACAAATTTTTCAGAGAAAAATACACGCAATCAAAAAATGGAAAAAATTTAAATTTGAAAAAAAATATCAAAAATGTGAAATTCAATTCCCACCAATAGTCAAGCAGCAATACGAGCAGTAAGCTCATATGTCAAGTTAAAAATTAGAACGAAAAATAAAACGAGGATAAATAAGTGCTGTAACAATACATAACAATAGTTTTTAAATACAAAAAATGTTTTAAAAATGCAGGACGTATGAAACAAAGAGAGAAACAATAGAGCACATGATAAATGACTGCGTAGAAGTAAAAAAACCAAGACAAAAAACTTAAAGAAAGGAAGGTAAAAAAGAATAGAATAGATAAAAATGATAACAAGAAAAGGACAAACATTAAACAAGATACTGAGTGAATGAAAAAGAATGAAAAGATGAACTAGAGTGAATGAAAAAAAAGACAAAAAAAAACAAGCAAAAAAAATGTTGTAATGAAATTTTGAACCAAACAGCCTAATTTAATTAATTACATATTTGCAACACTGTATATGAAACAATAAACCTTATTATTATTAATAAAATATTATAAACTATATTTTTAACCAATATCTTAACAAAACTTTTCAGTCGTATTTTAGACAAAAGTCGTAAGAAATAAAAAAAATGTATAAACTGATTGAAGTGAATAGGTTATTAATTATTTTTCTTATTTTTAATGCTTTACTAGAAAAAATAAGCTTGACATTTTATACATTTCTTGGCTGCAAACGCTTAGTCATTTATTCAATAGCTAAATAAATATTGTAAAAGCAATTTGAGCTAATCTAGTACAATTTTTATGTTAATTAATAGAACTAAAATGTTTTATAACATAACAAGCCACAGATAGTTTTCTTAAATTTGCAAAAAATGTTATATTCAATTCTGGGTACAGTTAACTAAGCTAAATGTTCATTTTTATGTTCTATCAAACCCATCAAGAATTAATTACTGTCAATCAATAATTATCAATAAATCTCATGATTCTGCTTTCAGTAAATTAATTTTAAACAAAAATAAAAAAACAGTGTAATAAAATAAACACTGTAATAAAAAGAATAATAAAAGCTTGTTTACAGCCTTTAAGTCATAATTATGCTTCCATTTCATAATCTAATTATTTTATTTTGCGTTGTTTATTACTCATTGTGTTTTTAAAAGTTTTTTATTCGGTGATTATCTGTATACATTCGCATCTGATCAAAATCTGAAGTGAAGGTAATCGATGAACAAAAAAATCCGTTATACGGGAACAAGTCCGAAGCAAATTCGCCACCGATTAAAATGAAATTGAGCGGCGATTAATCGAGATGGTAGAAGTTTCAAACAAGAACTTTTTGTTGAAACCAAACGAGTTTTGAAACCACCTAGTTTGACCGATTAAAAAGTAAATCGATGATAACAGGTTCAAATTGTAAATTATAAACCTTTAGTTAATTGAGATAATGTCTTATTAATTAATGAATAGAAAACGTTTTTGTATCGCAAAATTTGGTAGAAATGGTATAATTAACACTCTCAATTATTCAAGACTTTACGTAGGCTTATTTTATAATTTATAGTTGAAAAGGTTAAAAGATGATAAAATCTGTCAGTTTATAATGTATTGTTTGGAATAATGCTTTCATGATAAATGTGAGAAAGTAAGTTTCATTGACACTGTTTTTAAATACTTATCTAAAATATAATAAAATAAAAATAAATATTCTAGTTTTCTAAACATCTGAATACTTTTACATTATTTATTCAAGATTCTTAAGTTTCGTAATTCACTGTCTAGTTAACTGTAATTTTAACAATTTGACTTATTATTTTATTATTAAAAAAAGTTTATGTTTTAGTGTTGCATTTTTAACACTAGAATTTAGTTTTATTTATTTTCAGCTAGCTGATAACCGCATTGCCGTGAAAGTAATATTTTATAATCCCAGAGTATAAATTGATTAATTATTAGAACAGTTGCAAGTATCTTCTGAAGTTAATTCTAAGATTTAAATGTTTAAAAATGTTGAGAATTTGTTAAAGCTTATACTTTATCGACAGTTTTGGGTTTTTAGATACTTTAATCTATAATTGTCATTATTCATTTAATTTTAATAAAATAGTATATTACATTACAAGAGCAGAAAATTGAGATTCCTGCACTGCGCGCCATTATGGCGCGCAGTTCAGGGCTCTCAAATTTCTGCCCGTGTAGTGTATACTAGTTTTCTTGCTACTCTAGTCGAACGTACGTGGTTTCGGCTGCGATTCCACGGCAGAAAGTGCAGCTTTACCAGTGCATGAAAGATACACTTTCTGCCGTGGAATCGCAGCCGAAACCACGTACTTTTGACTGGAGTAGCAAGAAAACATATTAAAACAATTCTTCACTGTTAAAGATAAAATTCTTGCGTAACGCAAAATTTTATACTTGAAAATTATAATAAAGTATATGGTAAGAGCGCGAAGGTAGGAACCAATTAATTTAAAATTCAAGTGCTGGTTTTTTGAAAAAATGCTCGAACACGTCGTTTTTTTTTTGAACATCGGTTTTCCAATAATAAACCCATTTATTTACATTTGGTTAAAAGATAAGAAAGCAACAACAAAATTCAGCTGTTCGGTGTTGGTTTGAACGCATTAATTTACGCCTGGTATTTTGATTGTTGGCGGTTTTTTAGTCGCATGAATGGTAACCGTTTGATTTTTTTTAATGCTACTGTTTTTGACAATTGTGTATTTCCATAGAAACTGTACGATAATTTCGGTTCAAATAAATAATTGTCAAGCGCAGTTGCAAAAATTTGACCACGCAAGAAACAATTACAAAATCAACCATCTTCCACTTTCAGAAGATAAACAATTAAATGTTTTGCTCAATTTACAAAAAACTCTTCACAATACCACTATACAAACAGGTGCAGAACAGATAATAAGAGAATCTTTTGTTCTATAATGCTTGCATAAAAATAAATGGCACTCATACAAAGTTCGTTTAGTTCCGAAACTTTTTGAAGATGATTTGGACCGTAAAGTAGAATTTTGAGATTTAATGATGAAAAGATGCCATGTCAACCCGCAATTTCAAGTAATTTCAAGACAGTTTTTTCCGATGATCTAACATTTTGTTTGATTGATTCAGTAAACAGGCAAAATTTTCGATGTTGAACATCAGAAACGCCACATTGGAGTATAGAAAGTCATACACAGTTTTCCCAGAAAGTAAACGTATGAGCCAGAATTGTGATTACTTCAATTGTGGGTTTTTTTTTAATGAGGGAACACTTAAATCTGAAAAGTATTTAGACGTATTACAAAATTACATAATACCTAGTTTAAATCATCTTTACCCGAATGGTGAGCATTCTAATAGTCCAACTTATTCGCTATGGTTTCAACGGAAGGGAGCGCCCCCGCACATATCATGACAATATTTTCCCAAATAGATAGATCGAAAAGAGAGGTAGTATTGAAAAGCCAGATAGTTTTCCAGATCTAACCTTGTTAGATTTTTATTTATGGGGTTTTGCAAAATCGAAAATCTACTTCAATTAGCCGGAAAATACCAAGGAATTAAAGAATCGAATTTGGGCCGAAAACAACATCCAAATCCATTTTTGTACCACTTTACTAAGTAAAGTGGTACAAAAATTTGAAAATTGACTTCCCGGCTCTTGTCGGGAAGTAAATCGTCAACAATTTGAACATATAATTTGATAAGGTTAGACATAGGACATTGTACATGAAAAATACTTAGAATTCAATCCCGATTTTAATAATAAAATATAAAAAATTATTTGAAAAAATAAAGTTGATAGTCGTCATTTATTCTGGGCTCATGCTGTATAAATAAATTTATCATCAAAACAACTGCAGTTTAAAAAAAATCGTTTTTACTGTATACACAATCAATAATTAAGTAAAAATTAAGCGGTATTTTTCAATGTGTTTTTTGAGTTGAGGGTAGCTGCTAGATATGTAAGTTAAGAAAAGTGTAATCTTTAATTCGGCAGTTTGTCAACCGTCATAGACAATCTGCAAGAATTAAGAAATTTATCATTTAAGCAGAATTTTATTTTTAAATAATTTTTTTTTCTATAAAAATTTTTATTATGAAGCATATAGTTTTTAAAGTTGTATCAAGAAAAAAAATTTTGTAACTAATTTAACTATGTTTGTGCAAATCTCCATATCTCTCGCTCCACGCTTTTTTTTCAACGATTTTGCCTATTTGCAATGTGATTTCAACAGAAAAGAGCGCCCCCGCACTATCAGCAAACAGTGCTAGATTATCTTTACAATATTTTCCCAAACAGATGGATTAGAAGGAGAGGTAATACCAAATAGCCAGCTAGTTCTCCAGATCTAACATTAAAGAATTTTTATCGTTAGGGTTCTGTGAAATCGAAAATCTACTTCAATAAACCGGAAAATATCGAGGAATTCAAGAATAGAATTAGATTGGGGCCGAAATACAACAAATCCAGCCTAGGTATACTATATACGTGACAAAGTCACCACTAGTGGTTATTTGTACTTTAAAACATTTTATACTTATGACTTATTTATGTTTTAATATTAATACTTAATTAAATTATAAGTTATTATAAAAATGCTTAACTTTGTCCTAAAAAATTAGAAATCATAAAACTATTAATCTCACTTACCTACTTTCTTCATCTTCAGCAAAACATAAGCAATAATTTAAAAAATTTAAATTTCATAGAATTCGTAAATTGTTGAAACTGCATTTGAGGACAACTTTCCAATAAAACATCAACATTTATTTTGTGATATCAGCCGTATTTTATGTTTGCATACAGCAACATCATTATGCAAATTAGTTTCTTGTTTTTAAAACTTGAAACTTGTTATTGTTTGAAAAACAAAATTGTATTGTTGCAAAGCAAACAAAAATTATTTGATTAAATAAGTCTTATAGACTTTTCACAAAAAAAAGTGTTTTATAAGATGATAGTAAATATTTGTGTGTATGTCTGTTGCCCTGTAGCTACAAAAAAAATTATTCAATTTTGTTTTTTTTTTACTTAAAAGCTGAGATAACCAAAAGTGTTCTTAGCTATAGTTCTAAAAAATTATACATACAACAATTTAAAAATTATTCCAGCAGGTCTAATCTAGTAGAAACTTAGTGTTCTTAAATGTTAGAAAGACAATTCCACTTTGAGCTAATGCTAAGACACCATCTGGAAATTAAAAAACACACAACTTCCTCACTAACTTGCAGCAAAAATATATTGTTTTGTCTAATTGCAACGCTATTACTTAAAAGCTTTCTATATTTTGAACCAATGGCTCTTGTTTTATAACAGTTTTGTTTTACATCTTTCTATTTTCTATGATATTTAACTATCATGATAATAACTGATTGATTATCACATTTGATTATAATTCTAATCTTTATGTTTACATAAAACTAAAACCACTAAAAAGTTGCAAAAAAAAATGTCAAAAACATTTGTCGAAATAGAGCGTTTCGACAATTTAGACTAAATAAAAAGTTCTACAATAAAACCAGCCTGAGACCAAAACTTATTTTCACACTTTATAAAAATAGGTATTTACATTCGGGTGCAGTCGAGCTTATTGGTTTTCTCTTGTTCTTTCATGCGCAGAAACTCAAGATGGAATTCATTGCTATTACTCACTAAACTAAAAACGTCAGCAAAAATTTTTACCTTTTGTTTAATAGATTATTATATAACCTCCCTAATACTTAATATATAATATATTAAAACAGTAATTTAATTTTAGTTTACATAGCTACATTTAACTTTGAACAGTTTCAATGTTAGTCGAATCTATTTATTTCAATGCTGCACGTGCTTGCTCAGGTTAGTGTCGAGGCAACCGCCAAAAAAAACAACAAATTACCTCTAACTTGCATTTTACAGCGCAAAATAGCAAAGTGCTTTAATTATTGAGCGTTGTAAAATAGTTATTTTAGAGCGCAAAATAAATTTAGAGCACGACGCGTAGTAGAGTGCCTTAATTATTGAGCGTTTTAAAATGGTTAATGCACAAGATTTATATTTAATTTTTCACTTAAAAATTATCAATTACTTTTTCATCAAATATAGTTTATTAACCGCCAATATTTGTGTTCTTGACCTAAAACTAAATTAAAAAAGATAAACAATTGGATTACTACAAGCATATGTTTAATCTAACACTACTTTTTTTGTTTTGGTTAGAAGTTCA
The DNA here is from genome assembly GCA_947359425.1 of Lagria hirta. Classification (NCBI taxonomy): domain Eukaryota; kingdom Metazoa; phylum Arthropoda; class Insecta; order Coleoptera; family Tenebrionidae; genus Lagria; species Lagria hirta. The sequence continues at coordinate 8,342,154 of OX375797.1, read as the reverse complement.
CATTCCATAACATTAATTTATAAATCAAGCAAAATACTAAATTAGTTTATGTCCGATATCTCAAACGTCAGTACAAGTCACTACCACTAACAATTTTGCGGGAATCTGTAAAGAGATTGACACTAAAAATATTGGAAACCAAATCATGTTTTACCGTTTAACTTTAAAAAAAATATGCAGTTAGTGTTTCAATACAATTTCTGCTGATTCACAACAAATTTTAATTTATAAACGTACCTGAAGAATCAACAAATTGGCTAATTTTTACGCACGGGAAGCTTATAGAAATCCAGACGACAGTAAATATGACGTTTTTGGAGATGTCACTTGAATGTTAATTTGACGTTTACATGTTAAGAGACCAAATCAGTTTTTTATAAAGATTAATTAAAAGCAAATATTCTAAAAGATTGTTCACCTAACATGAAACCATTTATCAAAAAATGTTTAATGACAAAAATAATTTTTGAACAAAGTACTTGGCAATGAATGGTATAGAGTTTTCAGCATTACACTCACCAAACTTGTGAGCCTAGAAAACATTTAACAAAATTCCACAAAGTTTGAAAGCCCCATAGAAGATTTTGAAGTTTACTCAAGCACGACAGATTAACATAAAGAGAAATAACTTGCTTCTGAGTATTTTTATTAGTTATAAGCTCTTTATAATTATGCAACCGTGTTTTTAAAAATTCGTTGAAAAAGTAACAAAGAAGTGTTAGTTAGAAATATGTGCCGCTTCAAAGTATAGTAGTCAATAACTACAAACTGAAAAGTTTGCACCTCTATAATCTGACCATCTGAGCGTATAAAACAAAAGATTAGAAAAACAAATGCATGTTACAAGTAAAACTCGTAAGAGTGCTTTGCATAATCAAGTACTGACAAAACAAGAACTGCTATTGTTCTCAGACTAGAAAATTAATAAGTAATCAAAATTATATCAACCCTATCAGATTTAAAAGAGAATAAACTTGTTTAGATAAAAAATAATTCTTAAAAAATATACAGTTGAGCGTTTTTTTGTTTATTTTTTCAAAGAATCGGTACATATGAAGAAGAACAGCAACGGTTAACAGGGTTCTTAAAAGAAGGTTTGATTGGGGACAAAATTGACCAGGTAAGCATACGGTATGATGATAAATCCCAGTCTGTCGAAAAAGGTAATACAACTAACTGCAATTTTTTCAGCGCATGTACTATATTTACTCTGGAAGAGTAAATATAGTCCGTCCGAAATACAAATATGATAGCTGATTAGAGAGAGCATTTGAAATATTATACTTATAGAGTCGGCGTATTAAAAAAAGTCATTTAAAAATTGTTTTATTCTCGAAAAAAACTTTTTAACTCAAAAATTTGTATATTTAAAAAAATCTCTCTCAGTAATTATAGCAGTGAGACAAATGCATTTAAAAGGGCCTTGAAAACTTTATGAAACAAATTCATGGTTTACCAGTGTAATCATTTATAAAAAAATACTTGAGAAAGTTTAGCTTCAGCGTTTTACGGTCAATTTAAGAAAAAATTGTGCGGTTTCATAACATTTTTCTTCTTTTTAAAGATAAGGATGTCAAGTTAGTACATTAACGATAAAAATGTTTGAGTTTTTTTGGCTACATATAAAGAACGCTGAGGTTTGTGCCAAATCCAAAAAATATAATTTATAAAAAAAAACCGTCAATTTATCTTAATACCTTTTTAATGCTATAGTTTATTTCAACAATTTAAGCGCTTTTCGATGTAAAAAAAGTACAAACAAAAAATATTTTTAAATCTGACTGTGCTCAGATAATTTCAAATTAAAAATTTATTTAGATTTTATTATTTTGTTTGAGAAAAATACTTATAGACATGAATCACTGCCAATCATTGTTATTAAATTATTTCATAATTATTTGCATAACTGCAAGTTGCAGCTAAAAGCTGACATTTACTTATTTAACTTTCATAGCTAACAATCATATGAGTTTAGAGAAAAAAAGTATGTTGTGTAATTGTCTACTCCTAAAAATAGAATCTTAACCACGACCACGCTTATTTGGAAATAAGCGAGAACGTCTGGAAATAGAAAACATTATTTAAATAATGTTCTAAATTACTTTAAACTTTTGTGTCGATTGGGTCAAAGAATTGCTGAATGTTATTATTATAGTATGTTGATAGCTATGATACAAAATTGCAAAATTTTTATATTAAAGATAAGAAGTCACAACAAAATTGATGGTTTCTTTCAAATAGCTTTGCAGTATTTTTATCCAATTGATTTTGTAATGATTGTGCTATTGCACGAAATCAAACTTTTTTATTTATTTATTTATTTGAAGGCAAAATGACAATGTAGCACGATGTTTATTTTAATATTCGTTAAGAACATGCACGTCCAAAAATATATCAGTAGATAAACAAACATATTTGTAATATGGCACAATTTTATTATAAACGAAGAGATTTATTGATAGCACTTTCAGAAACATTGAGAAAGTTGCACAATGTTTATGCCCCTACCAGATTATGGGAATCTAAAAATTATTCCTGCTGCAGCAAATGTTGCAACTTCTAGAAATGGGTTTTTATAGTTTATTTTGTAATTTGTTTGGTTTTACCTTTTTCTTCTGTAACAAAATCATGGTTTTAAATTTATAATTTTGTAGCAGATGGTTAAGTAGAACTCGTCTCAATTACATCTGCCAACAACAATACTAAATAAAACATAACTCACATTTGCATCTTGTGAAAAAAACTATATTATGTAAAAGATTTTTTTTTGACGCAACTGCATAATGGTGAAGGCGCCGAGATAATATAATAATATAATTAAATTACCTGGTTTCATTAAAACACAATAATTGTCAGATTGTTTCAACACATTCTTTTGCTGATTATGAAAACAACTTAAATACTGCATAAATACAAAATTAAAAAACTACATCATTATCAACAATCTACTACAACTCACCCCTTTTGTGGCCGCCGTTAATATACCGCCTCGAACAAATTGAACGAATTAGAATAACCATACATGAAACAGATTCACACATAATAAAATGTACCAGTCAATAATATTATCAAGTAGCTCACCGAGGACTTATCTTCTCAAGGCAATCTTCCTCCATTCTAGTCTTGTGGAGGACATCCTCTGCTTCGGTGGTTTTGCTGTTTCTATCATATAGACCGGAGTTTATGGACTTTGGCGGCATCTCTCTGCTGCTTTCTTTTTTTATCTATTTTCTTTTTTTGGTACTTATATGAGAAGTTCTTAAGGGTTTCTCAAGCCTGCATCCAGATATAAGAGTCTAGATATCCATTGACTACAGTGTTTTCGGCATAAAATTAAAAAAAAAATTATATGAATTGAAAGGTAAGTACTCTGCAACATTCCATTGCTCCAATTGAGATAACACTAAAACTTTTTTAAGCAACAAAATATTAGCTTTGGCGGCAGCGCCAGATTTGGCCTCAAAGATGTCTCCAACTGGCAAGAAATTTAAGAAGCTAAATCTCAACCGAAAAAAAACTTGTGTTAATCGGCGTCGAGAGCCGATTTCGAGAGTTTTCATCATTTCACATAAACAGTAACAACAGACAATAACAATCGTGTCAATTTTGACACAAAATAATCTGCATGCTTTTTAATAAAAACGTGTATGACAATGAAGACATAGATGTACCTTCATACATCAGAATAATTAATCTAATGTAATAAAGTCGAACATGTGCGCTTTTCTAAGATTAGAGCAAGTTGTCTCAGTATTCACAAACCTAGCTGCCATAGTTTATCTAGCCCCATTATTAGAAAAAGGTAGAATTTGTCACCTAGCTAGGTTACTAATACCGAAAGGTTTAGACACCACATTCGCACTTAAATTGCACAAAATAACAAGTTATATTCGTTTGAGTGTAGCGATAACTATCACTGATCAACAATGTAAAATTGCTACATGAGAGCTAATAACCCAAGCACCGCTTATATCTTCAGTTCTTTTGACCTGACTTTACTATGCACAAGTACCGTACTCCTTCTAGAACTACACCCTAACCACTGTCTACTGCCCTTCCGACAAATAGTTTTATCTTGTTTCTAAATTGATTGACCCCACTCGGCACTCCTACCAGTACTACCCGTTGAAAACTATCTACTGCCCCTCCGGCAAATAGTAGTTTATCCCTCAGCTAAACGCACCGCGCAATCTCCACTTAACTTCTCACTTTTCTTGCAATATATTATATTAAAACCGTTTTGACTTAAATAATTTATATTTATAATTTTATAAAAAGTAAACTCTTACACTTATAAATATAATAGTTCTAATCCCAGAAACAAGATTAGAGTATATAATTTTGCTAAATTTCAATAAATATAAAGCATATAATTCAATTTTTTCAGCCTTGTAAGTATACTATTCATTCAAAGAATTTAGTACGGTCGTAAAGACAACTGACTAAAATTTTACAAAGAAAACATTCCTAATGTGAACAATCAATTTAGAAACAAGATAAAACTATTTGCCGGAAGGGCAGTAGACAGTGGTAAGGGTGTAGTTTTAGAAGGAGTACGGTACTTGTGCATAGTCAAGTCAGGTCAAAAGAACTGAAGATATAAGCGGTGTTCGGGTCATCAGCTCTCATGTAGCAATTTCAGATGGTTAATCAGTGATAGTTATCGGAATATAACTTGTTATTCTGTGCGAATTAAGTGCAAAAATGTAGTGTGTTAACTTTTATGTTTGAGTCATCTAGCCAGGTGACAGATTCAGACAGACCACTTTCTAACTATGTGACTAATTTGGCCATGGCAGTTAGGTTTGTGAGTACTTAGATGACTTGCTCTAATCTTGAAAAAGAACACATGCAAAACTTTATCACATTATATTAATTATTCTTATGCATGCAGATACATCTATGTGTTTATTGAAATATTTGACTTTTTTCTATTAGAGAGCACTACTACTACTACTACTAGTATTTTTTGGCTCTCGACGCCGATTAACACAAACCGTGTTCTTTAGTTGAGATCTAACTTCTCAGATTTCTTAAGCGTTAGAAAGAGACCGACTTTAGTGCTGCCGCCAAGACTAGAGCTTTGTCGCTAAAACAAGGTTGTAGGTGAGTTTCCTATTGTGCCAATAAAAAGTTGCCGTGTTTTAACCTTTTAATTCCTTCAACTCTTCTCCCCGGAAACACTGTAGCTAGCGCCCAGATAAATTCTTTTATTTTTGTGCAGGCTTGAGAAGGTGTCTAAGATTTCGCATAGGTACCAAAACAGCACATCTAGGTAGAAGAATAGAAAAGCAAAAGAAAATCGTTGACGCCTGTGGAGTCCGGTCTATATGATAGAAGCAGCGAGGTAGCAGAGAATGCCTTCTACAAAGCTGAAAAGAAGATTGTTTTGCGAAGCAAGCTTCCGGTGAGTTACTTGATAAGTATTATTGACAGGTACATTATGTGTGAATGTGTTTTGTATATGGCTAATCTAATCCGCTCAATTCGTTCGAGGCGGTTTCTTAACAAAAGAGGCCACGAAAGAGGTAAGTTGTAGTAGATTGTTAATAATAGTGTAGTTTGTTAATCTTGTATTTATGTAATTTTGAAGTTGTATTCATAATCAGAAAAAGAATATGGTAAGTTGTAGTAGATCGTTGATAATGATGTAGATTGTTAATTTTGTATTTACTTAGTATTGAATTTGTATTCATAATCAGAAAAAGAATATGGTGAAACAATCTGACAATTATTGTATTTTAAATAAGACTAGGTAATTTTTTAAATTACCTAGTCTTTTTATTAATAATTAAATTAATTATTAATTATTAATTATTAATTATTAATTATTAATTATTAATTATTAATTATTAAATATATTATTATAACTATCCCGCCGCCTTCACAATTATTCTTATGCAAATTGTGTCAAAAATAAATACCCCTTACATACGTAACAATTAGCATGTTTTTCTTATATTGCAAAAAGATTTTTTAGTTTATTTGTTGTTTATATTACAATATTGATGACACTGAAAATTAATAATTTTAATAATGTTCTTTGACATTCTAATAATATTTGATATGCTAATATAACCCCATGAAAAATTTTTATAACTATGCTATTACTAATTTTGCTAAAAAATTGCATTTAAACACAAACAAGGTATTTTGTTACGTTGGTCATATATTTTAAGTCTCAATATGACAACAAGCATCTTTGCAATAACAAACTTAAACTAATCGTCACAAAAACCAGCATTTACTAGTTCAATATTGTCACTATTTATTTGAAAAAAAAACTTTTAGACAAAATGTGAATAATAATCAATTTTGTCAAATAACCTATTTTAGCTAGAGACTAATTGACATTTGAATAGTTCCCACTGACAATTGCAGTAGGGTTGTCAATTCACTTGATGGCTTTAATCATTAATAGTCACTCGGTATATTTGCAATAGCTTTAACTTTTGGTGAAAATATTAGGTGTGTAATTATAATTATATAATATTATTTTTTATCGCTATAATTTTAGAATCTTTAAAATAAGTAAAATTGTTGCTTTACAACAGAAACGCTTAAAATTGTGTGTAATTACTCTTTGAATAATTATTTAGCATTTCAAAAATATACTGGAACAAACAAGTTTCATAAATTGAGGTAAAGATTAAAATAAATTGGATGTTTTCTGGTCATTTTCTTGAAAAATAAGCAAATAATTTGAATGCATCCAATTTCACAAATTTCCATTGATATCAAAGTAGACACTTAAGCAGCAGAGCTATCAGAATCTTGAATTCGCCTGGTTAGCAAACATTTATCCGCTGCATTGGCTGCAATTTTATTGCAATCAAGATGAAACTGCATCATTTATCTGTTGAATGACGCTAATTGGCGGCAGGCTCAAATTATTAAGTTACATATCTTGCAATTGTGTAGGTCAATTTATTAGTGCCGGTCAGTGGCCATAAAAGACAAAGAGTTCAGGTCTTAATCCATAACGAAATGGAACAATAAAGTGTTGTAAATGTGTTAAAACAAAATAAATCTCAAAATTATAATTTTTCTTTTTTTAGAATTTGTTGGAAAAACTAATTATCTGTATAAAATAAACGCAAATATTTTAAGCTTACACATTTTTTTATCATTAATCATTACTTTTAGTTTTGCTTTATTTGTGTTGTAATAAATGCCTCTTATGACCAGAAATCATTTAATTACCAATTATATACACTGTAACAGCATTCTAGCTAGTCGCTACACACTATAATTAATTTAAAGCCTTGTGCTCAGCGATTAAATTTATTTTGAGTGAATTGTTTTTATTGGGTTGAGTTTATAATTTAGTTTTGTTTTATTTATTCACACAATTTTACCCATTCAGTCAAAAAGTTTTTGTCAAGTGGTAGAACGGTGTGAATAGTTTATTCACACATTTATTACAATTTAAAATTGTACTTGCAAACGATTTTTTTGCCTTTAATAGATGTCGTTATGTTTATTATATTACGAAAGTAATAGGCATGTGGAAAAAATAAGGCTCAATCGTTACTACAAAATTATTCAAATAACAATGTGCTGCAACTCACTGTCGGTTGAAGGTCCAGGTGGCTGAAGATAGTGCATTTAGAGCTTAGCTGAATGAAAAACCAAGGTTCAACTTCCACCCATCCAAAAATATTTTTTCTAAAAAAAATAGTTTTTATCTGGCCATGACTGTTTATAAATGTAGAAAGCTCAATAGATTAAAAAATTTGCAGTGTCAAATTTCTGATAATCTCAATCTTCACTGAAGAATTCCAATAAGAACAAAGCATGTCAATAAGAGTACAGATCTTAGATTGATTGAATTTGGTTTGACATTATATTCACTATTTGTTGGTAGAAATTAAAGTAGATAGGTTTCAGACAAAAGACTTAAATGTGACAATTTAGTCGTTTCACCAGCAATATGTCTTTTTTCTGAAAAACTATTTTAGATCAAAATTGACATCTGTCATTTGGAGAAATCTATAGCATCGACATGTCAATTCGACACCAAAAAACATAAGTTTTTGACTTTGTTGAAAAGAGTTTACGAAAGATGTCATTGTTTTTATTATTTGATAAAAGTAATAGGCACTTGAGTAAATAAAATCTCAATTATCACTGTCAATTTTTTCAAATACAAATTTGCTGCAAGAACAAAATATGTATCTTAGTGTAAATAAACTTGATTTGACTTTATTTTTAAACAAATAGAAGAAATAACCATGTAATAAACAATAATACGTTCATAAATAATTTATACCAACTCCTGCTAAAGTTTTAAACATATGTTTATTTTTTGATTAGTTTAAAAACACACGCATATACAATACACAATAATACATGCAGGTACAAGCGTGTATCGTATTATTGGATTTGAAGTTTGACAGCGCGATCATACTACCAGCAATAATAAAAATTTATCAAGCTAAATTGCGCAGCAGGAGTTGATCTAAATACTTTTTAGACGCACGGTATAAATATTATTATCAAGCAGTGATGCTCTAAAATATATTATAGCATGTATGTTGCACGTATCGCTATTTTATATTGTGTTATATTATGTTATGTAATGTGTCTATTACAGAATAAATTATTAATTTTCTATTGTTTTTTGTAAAACGTCATTTACGGTTTATCATTCACTAATAACATATAATAACATATTTTTGAAGTCACTATAGTTATGGGCATAGTAACTCACAGTGCTTGATAAAATTTATTTATTTCTCTTGCTAAGTTTAAAAGCTCATTGTAATAGAGTTTTTTTTCTAAGTTATCCGGCCCACACTTAGGATTCAGTCATTACCAGATTTTATATTTTTTCTTGAAAAAAATGATGATGTAAAAAAATGCGGGAAAGAGGTAACAAATAGACAAAGACAGATATAGATATAAATCAACTTTTTGCGTATATTCTTTTTATGCAGGTAATTAATTAGGATATAAAACTTGCCTGAATTATAAATCACAAAAAAAGATTACACTGTCATCTAAACTTGTTACTTTTTTTTTCAAAATTAATTATAAGTTGGACTTAGCGTGTTGAGAAACAATTCTGCACTTATTAAATTATTTAAAGCAGCACTTAACAGCTTTTTTAAAATGCTAACATTTACAAAAAAACCAGCTGGGTTTGTTTCTGTACATAATAAATACTTACCAAAAAAAACATTTTAAACAAACAAATAATGTTAACAAATTATTTGTTGTACAGTTTAGAAATCTGAATGAATTATTATCTAATGTTGAATATAAAAAACTAATAAATAGAGCACTTGCATTGACACAATCTGTTAGCATTGAACAATAACTTATTTATGACTCTGAAACAATTCTTTAACCTTTCCTCCATCAATCTTTCTGACAATACTTTATGAATATGTCCTTAGAAAGAATATGATTAGAATTGCAAAGATTCATATCAAAGTGATCTATTGAAACCTTGTCATGTTGTTGCAAATTTTCCTACAAGCTACCTGCGAGTTTCTAAACTGGTTATAAGATTGTTACATCACAAGAAACCAATTTTACTTATGTTTATAACGATTAGTCACAGCCGCAGTTCAAGTTTTTTCAACTTCCGCCAAAAACCAAATAATTGGTCCGATCTCATCAGCTCTCAAAGAATTAATTAAAGAGCAATCATTCGTAATCTTAGTTGGTTAGTTAAGATGAGGGGAAAGTGGGTACATTGCACTTATTTGTCAAATTACCCAAATTCGTTACGTTAAGCCTTAAGACGGTGCATTACATTAACAGTGATTAGGGCGCTAATCGCAACACGAGACGTTATGGAAAACAGGTTTTGCTTACAAAATATTTTATATTCAAACATTTTCTAAATAAAGCATTAGTTATAATTTTAAATTTGACTGTTTATCTTTTGCTTTTCAATTTAAAAGATACAACATTTTCACTGAAATCTTCCCCATTTTTGCCTTCTTTTTAATTTTTCATACATTTTTTTGCCTAAAGTTACGGTTTTTAGTTACAGGCCATTTAATATTCAGTTGACTGGATATTTTGTGCGTTCTCTAACATCGGACCGGCTTGCGGCGTGACCGCATCCGGGCACATGTTTTTGCTGCAGACTGTCACCCTCTCCTGCTACCAGATCCTGGTATTCGTAACCAGATCGTGTACTGCAAAAATCGAAACCAACTTTATTAATATAGCAGAACAAGAATGATTTTTCTCACATTATTAATAAGAACTGATTTGAAGCGACGTGCAACAGCATTACACAAGAGGAAACTCATTGAATTTAATTATTATTGGTCGGACAAGATAAATAATTATATGTTCTTTATTTATAAATAAAACCAAACACGTGATAACATAAGACTTTTATTTTATTTTTATTAAATTTGCAAGCTTGTTTATGCTAATATAACATAACTGTTGTGTTCAGCTGTAAATACACATCTTGCTGTGTGAAAAGTGACAATACCTAATTTATGAAAAAAAAAAATTTACTATTGAAACTAGGGTGTAGTATGTGAGTTAACGTTATTTTCTTTGCTTCTTATTCCTCGTACCTCTTTTGATAATCATACGTGGGTTTTCCGGCAGCTCCCTGATATGTTTATAAATTGATAAGTGTTCTAGGATAAAAAAACAGAATATGCTAAGATTAAACCATAAACTAAACGTCATGATGTAGGTATGTTGCTTGATCCTAATAAATATTAAATTGTTTTCTTTAAAATTTAAAACCAACGTCATGAAAAACATAGCTGGAGCCTGAAAACGACAAGCCGTAGCAAAGATGTAAGTTGAATAAAAAAATCATATTTAGGCGGTAGGTATAGCAATTAAGCCCTTTCTTTAGATTTAACCGGAACAAATAAATACAATAAATGCTACTTACAGTTAAGACTGAATTGTATATTCTGATTAACTTTTTTCATCAATTTTGGTTAACAAGCCAGTGTAATATGCCACTATATTATATAACTTATTGTGTTTAGTTTAGTTATAATTATTTTAAAATAATATTAATAAAAAAATAAATGTCAGTACTTACTACTTCACAAACAGTGGCGTATTCTGTCCTGCAAAAATAAGTACAATAAAATTTTGTTTTTAACTCAAACCAATCTACACATTAAACGAAATATGCTTTATAGAGAATAGTTTTGGATCTAGATAAGAATATTATCGTTCAGTAATCTTATCATGTGTTATATTTGATATAAAGAAAATTTCTGAAAATTGGTTCCAGAAGCTGAACTCGTAACGATTTATATTAGAATTCATATTATTCACATTACATTAGCACCGCAACAATTTATTACAGTTTTAGTAGTTGTTTTTTATCATCAATGTGATGAAAAACCATGTATCTACGGCTTCTCATGCATCTAATTAGTTCTAAAAGCCTAAAAGTTATATTATCGTACTATTATCGTTGACTGATAATTCTAAGATTTCTGAAAGAAAAAGATATGTTAGTTGTTCTTTCTGAGCTGTTAGTCTATAATAGAAAATAAAATAATAATTCAAGTTTAATTTCAATTTATAAGTATAGTACATAATATTTCCAGTATTTTTAAATTTTAAATTATACATAAATACAGTAAAAAACTTAAAATTACATCAATTAACTAAAAATAATTACTGTAACTGTCTAATTGTTCACTTGAAACGTAAGCTGTTATGAGACCGATGTGAGACAGATTTGTTTTACCTTTATGGCAACTCGTCGTTGCTAATCATATCCACTACAATAGAGCAAGCTCAGACTTCAAACATTTAGTTCATGTACTTGCTCGAGAGAGCAGTGATGCAAAGCTACTTTTCGTAAAATTTGTCTAAACGACTGTGAACCCGTATCTTTTTAGAAAAAAAGAGCAACTACATTTTAAAAGTTTTAAAGTTTATAAAATAAAATCAAAATGAGTGATATTACTGAGACGAATATTACTATTAACTGGCGGCGTGGTTAAAGTTGCTGTACAATTTAGTATCTCGACGGTTAAACATAGAAAAGTTTAGTTAATTGTTAAAACTGAAAAAAGTATTTTTTTTTGATATCATATTTTTCTAGTATTGATTGAATAATTTTCTAACTAGTAAATTTTAAAACGCATTTTTTAAAAAGTAGTTTTAGCAAAAAACATGTAAATTACAAAATAATGGTTATAATATTAAAATACTGAACTAAAATGACAAAGAAAGTCAAAATAATAAGTAGTGTCCTTAATTCATACTTAAAAATTAAGTGAACGGTACAAGTTTTCTCTGCATTATTGTTAAAATCTTGTTTAACTTTTATTAAATAAAGTTTAAATAAAATAGCTTCAGATAGATCACATGATGTAAAATAAATCTTAATTCATCTAGTAAAAAGTATTCTATCGCAGCATATAAGTCATAAATTTTTTTTTTAAATAATTTATTTTTTAATTTGTAGTTTTGCTTGTTTGTTGTGTTTAGAGAACAGTAAAAAACTAATAACAAAATTCTATTCAATATTCTTTATAGTTTTTAAAATATGACTAATTTTATTATATTATGAATCTTTAAGCACTCTATTGTTTCTATATCATTCGATATAATTCTTAAAAAATGAAAGTAAGGAGTAATAATAATAAATAGTTTTTTCGTAATGTTGGTTTGAATGAGTCAATGTTTTTTGAAAATGCCGTGTTTTTTTTTAAATTGCAAATTTTTATTTTTTGCAATTTTATCAGTTTTTGAGACTGCAGTTTTATAATTTTTTTCAGCATCTATTTTTTTTTCTTTCAATTTATTGTATAGTATGAAATAATGCTAATAGAAATAAAGAAGCTTATTTGAGCTGAATTAATTTTTTTATCATTTACTTTTCTTTATCTTTAATCTAGAAGTCTTGACCTCCGCTGTATATCTTCAAACATTTCTTGCGCTTGCAAACGGATAGTTTCTGTACTTGTGACAGTGATACACTTATTTTGGTTTTGCTTTATTTTTCCTCCCAAACCGTTTTTATACTTCAAAAAAATAATAAATTTAGAAATATTTTTGAAATTTACGAAAACTAAAAATTTATTAATAGAGCCGATAAACATTAATGTGGTATATTAAGTTTGAATAAACTATTTTTTCAAAATTGTTTGTAAAGTATAACATAGGAGTCTTTAAATTATAACAGAAGTATTGGTAAAATACAGCTTTTTCAAACTCAAATGTCATTTTTATATGTCTTAATGTTGACTGCCTTGCTACCTGCACCTTTTACATTTTACGAGGCACAAAAAATATGCTATTTAACATATGCCTGTACTTTTTCTTGTTTTAAAGTTGAATGTAGAATAAGACAACACATTTTTAAAAAACGTGTCCATTTCTGCAATTATTTGAAAAAGATTTGTCAATATTATTTTGAAATTTTGAGGTGTTTAAATTTTTGGTTTTAGGAAAAATTTAATACACACTTAACACTGAATCAAATATATTCTTTTATAATTCATATAAATCATCACCCTCAGGCTAACGTTTCGAAAAATAAATTTTATACTATTAGTCATACTTCTAGTGCTTTGGTATACAAATTAATAAGAAAATCTATTTAATGATAATTAATTACTTTAAAACTAGTCATTAATATTATTTCATTAATAAAATTATTTGAAGATTTATTTTATCAGTAAATAGTATCATTATTTACCATAAGTTATGCTTGAATTATTAGCTGACATCGGTTAGAGTGGCCTTATACAACTTGGTGGTGATTAATTTAGTTGAATCGAATAGTCTAACAATTTTTTTTAAATTCGTTTCAAACTTGTTTTACGTTAAAATTAAAATTTCATTTGCATAAACCTTGTTTTGTTGTGTCTAAATGCTTTATTACTCTATCGATCAAGATTACGAGCAAAACTTAACACCGTATTATATAACCTAGAGGAACTAAGTTCATTTTATATCTCTCTAGGGTACAGTTGCACCGTCACATTTAATGTGCTGCATTCTATTCTTTCAGATGTGCTTCTTCTCATAATATTATTGCTCACCTTTATTTCCAGCTTGGTACTACACTATATAAATTGCATAGGGTCTTAAATTAATATTTATTGAATGAAAAATATGCAAGGCTTTTTATACGGGCTAAAATTCTTTATTCTTTCTTAAAATATAGCTGAACGAGATTACAAATAGCACAAATGCACGTTCCCAGAATTCTCCGACTCGAGACTGCTTAAGCGATACGCTGACAAACGGTTTAAGTATGGAATTTAAAAGGATTTCCGTTTCAAATAATCGTAGCAGACCTCGTATTATATCTATTGATTATTGTGCGAAATTAATGAGGGCATCAAGGATATTCTAGCATCATTAAAACTATTTCGTTTTGCAATTAATTAAGATCAGGAATAATTTGTTTTTTGTTCAAAGAGAGATTATGCAAAAACAGAAACAAATTAAACTGTTTTCTTGTCAGTCACAGTCAGAAACATAAATAACATGTTCCTCCTTATCTTCTACCCAATTGTTATCAAAGTTTTTTTTTGTAAGAAGATGAGTGAAAGTAATTTTAGATTACTTAGTTCATCTTGAAAGATCTCTATTGACATTTATATTTTAAGAATCTTTTACAAAATTTCAGCATTTACATAGCGCTGAGATTGAGTTGATCCGAGTATTATCTTACTTTGTCACTGCTTTGTTACCTAAACATAACAAAAAAAATGGTGAGCGTCGAACCTTAAAAATACTCAATGCCGATTATTGAATTAATATGTCTTCTCTGTATTTCACTCATATTGAATCTACATCTTCATAAACTCAACTCCACTTTCAATACCTTTTCAATATAATTAAGCCGATAATATTAACACGCATTATAAGACAATCGCTCAATGAGATAAACTCACTAGGTAAATATATTACCGCATTATCAACTAAGCTAAGCCTTCAATGAGAATCACTCACTAAATAATTATTAACATCCACTATAATCAAAGTCAACACTCAATAAAAAACATATATATAATAATAATAATACATTATCAACCAAAGTAAACGCTCAATAAGAATAACTCACCCCATTATTCATAAAACAGAAAACAAACACAATTTTCTACACACGAACCATGCAGGATTTTACCTCGTGGTATGTTTATGTTATAAAAATGTTATAGAGAAGAACATTTCATAGGCTATTTTTATATACCTTGACGTCATTTAAGTCGCTCCACAAACTAAGAGAAAAAAAATAAAATTCTTGTTTCTCTTATACTTTCTATTTCTAATAAAATTTATATGTATTTTGATTCTTCTTTGCGTTTTTTACAGTTAATTAATCTAAAATAACGCTAAAAAACTAAACAATTCTAAGAAGAATAACAAAAGTACATAATTTATATTTTAGTTTACTTAGAGGTTTTGCCTTAATTTAGTAACATAGTTTGAAGTGAGTGTCTCACTGCAAAAAAAAACTTAGCGACAGGAATCGTGCTGCATAACAAAGAAGAGGCTAGAACAGAAAACAGCCGTTTCAGTCATCAGTCAATGTACAAGAACTTAATTTTATCGAAAACTATATGAGAAATTGTTCTTTGTCGACGTTAAATGCATTTTTTTTCAGACAGTGCACGTCGCTAATAGAATTACAGTAGAACTTCAAAGTTTCTGAAAACAATAACCAAATTGTTAATCACTATAAAAAAAAACACATTTAAATTTTGATTTACATGAATACTAAAATGAATTGTTTTAGGGAACGCAGAGTAAATTATTTATTAGCTGCTAGAATTGGTAAATTATCTGAAAATCCGATAAACTTTTTTTCAAAATTTTAAAACTATTTTTCTATTTTGCGATTGGATATATTTATGTATTTTAAAGTCTTTTGAAAAAAAAATCTTAGAAATCGATTATGGAGAAAACTGATTTTATAAACCAAAGTCGTTTCCAAGAAACAATGTTTTTTTTATGCGGAATTATACGTTTTGTTATGCAAAAAGTAGCATTATTTGTGATTCGTAAAAGAGCGTTTACTGCAATAAGTTTTTTACACTGATAGTGATATTTATCTTGATTAGCATTACTATACGGATACGCCAAGGAAAACAATAGTTAGCTGTTTCTGAGTTGCGTATCACTGTCGTTTCTGTCATTATGCTGTCATTAGTGTCAGTTTTGATGTTTTGTAATGAGTTTTTAAAATTATTATATGGCGATGCTACGAATTGACGTGTTTTAGTCAGATATTTATACCTATCTTGGCATAAAAAGAAACCTTAGAAGATAGAAAAAAAGCGCAACTTATTTTTTGTGTACTCGTAATTATTTCACTAGGATACCGAACAATCAATTGAGAAGTAATTAATACCAGTCAATCAATTTTAAAGACGTGTTTTAGTGCTTATTTACTAAAACAGCACTATAGAGTTAAATTGCAATTTATTTGTTTTTTTATGAGATATTGGTAGATGTTTGTAGTAATATATAGCGCACCCTTTGTGATTTTGAACAATTACCCAATAATAAAAAATATATTGGTTCAATATCCTTCTATTGATAAATCGTTCATATACAATTTTATTTTAAGTAAGCATAAATTATCGTCGAAATTGTTATTTATTTTCAGTATGAAATACTAATATCAATACTATTTTCTTTTGCTGTGACACCAATGACCGGAAAGTAATAAATGATATTAGATTCACTATTACCTATTGTTTTTTTTTATTTCGCAACAACTTTTTAATTATTGTGATGGAGATAACTAATATCAAAACATTTGAGATTTATTCTATTTTTTTGGTAAAACGTATGTAGTCAGTGTAAATTTAATTATTTTGATATTATTTCTTTATATTTCGAATTGTAAGGTCACTCTATCTATTGCTCACATCCATTAAAAACGCCTGTATAACTATAACTAATTACTTATCTTTTAAATGTCCCTCTTAATCACTCGTATAAAAGCAAGACGAAGTGGAGAGCTGATAAAGAAATAGCACAAACAACTTTTCAACCTGGTTGCAATTAATTGAAAAGCCTTCATCTTTTTATGCAGCATTCCGTTATTCAACCTACAGATTCCAGTTGCTATCTTTCGCTCCTTCTATATTATTTATGAATTTTTTGTCAAGAACTTGGTATTCTAATGCCCGCAATTAATCTCTCTTCCAAAGCAGTCACTCAAGTTTTCAAAAAGAATATTTTCTAATAAAACTAAAAATCTCGTTAGAAAAACTCGTTTCGCACGTAATGCCTTAATTTAATGAAAATAAATGCACCTCGCATAACGTTTTCCCGTAACGACATCTTTTGTAGCAGGGCTGTGAAGGTCTAACAAAGAGCTGCAAGATAAATACAGTCGGCTAGATAAACAAGAAACGCGAGGAGATAACCCCAGTAATTTCAGGGAGAAAGGAATAATTGATAAAGCAGTATTGTAGAGGGAAGACTGCTGCTTCTTTAAGCATAGCTGGCAAACGCACTACTCTCTGCCAGGGATTACAAACAAATAAATACTAATGTTAGTTTGTTGCTTGTGCAGAGGTTAATAGTTTACCACAATTTATAGTAAATGGAAGAAGGGTGGTTTTGTCTTAACGGCATTGTTAAAAGGGTGCGCCGTCGCCTTCAAAGCATAAACTAAATTAACGCCACTTTTGTACGCGTTGTTCTGCATATTTTAAGGGTTTAAAGAAGTTTTTTTTCTGTATGGTGTGCACGTAGCGATGGATGAGCTCAATGAAGGAGAAAATAGTTTTAGGGAAAGAAAATAGTTTCAGAAGCGGTGTTATTGCTGCAACAAAATTTACAAAAGCGTTTGCAAATCACAAAGTTTTGTACAGTGAAAAGAAATTTCAAGTTTTTAATATTAAAGCAAAGACATCAATAATGTGTTCATAAGTTTTTTATATTTATTAAAAGTTTATTATAGACAATTATTGGGTTTTTGGGCTTTTTTACCCAAACTTGTTTTTATATTGCTAAAGTGTTTAAATAAGCCATAAATAACTAGACCTGAGAAAATATACTTAAATATACTGGAATTATTTTTAAGGTTAGCTGAAGATGTAAGCAAAAATTTACAAAACTAGTCAATTTATAGAACTAAAAGCATTAAGATGTATTAAGTTTTCTCTTAAGCTAGAAACAACTTAATATATTATTCCCACTTAAGTAACGCAAGAGAGATAGCCAATATAAAAAATTCAAGTTGACAGAAGCTAATTCTGTCTTATACGTTTTTATTAAATACAGTCACATGTTGACGATTTATTTTGTTTTATTATGTTTTACTTATTTCTTCTAAGCTATTTTCACCTTTTTTCAAATTTTTTGTTAATTTTTATTTATTGCTAATTTAACTTAAGATGATTTTAATTTTCTTTTTGGTTTTTCTATAATTTTTACGTTTTCTAACTAAAGCGCCTTCTTTTTTATACATTTTTTTGCTTCAACTTGTTTTCGTTTTCTTTATTACATTTTGATTATGTTATCTATTGGTTCTGTCTTCTTTCCGTCTATCTTACACATTTTTTGTAATTTAAGGGTTTTTGTCTTGTCTGTCTACATCTTTTTTTTAATTCTTCAAATATTTATCTCATCCTCTCTCATTTTTTCATTCTTTGCCGGACTAACATTTTTTACAAAGTTAATGACAAAGGTAAGTTAGACGTGATGTATACAATCTTCTCGAATACATTTGACCGAGTCAATCATGATGTGATGGAAAGTGTATCAGATTAGTGTGGATTTAAAAACTAGCTTTAAAACTTGTCAAGTTCTATTCGTATCATCGTCAGGTACAACGGTGAATAATAATTTGTTGCGACGTTTAAACGAGAGACCCTTCTTTTTTGCAAATAACTTTTATATTACGATATCTTTAATGTGATTGACTGTATGATGTATAGTGTTGCAGCAGTCATTCACAAGTCAGACTGTTTAACAATGATTGTCGGTAAGTGTAGTGTGTCCAGTTTCACTCGCAAAAACCGCTTCATTATTTTTAATTATAAGATTCAATATGTGCTTTTGGCACGACTTGGATGTTGGCACAAGAACAATTTACCCTATCATATTCAGAAGATGATTGAAGATGCATATCATACCACAGGAGTTAACTCTAGAAACACCACTTATTTAAAAAATAACACGTTTTGGAATGCTTTACATTTTTTAGTTTGTTTTAGACTAGAGTATAAATAATATAGTAAAAGTCTAGCTGTCTAACTTTTTTTAAAGACATACAACATGCAATGTTACACCCATACGACCAGTAATTATTTTACAAGGTCATATATTTGCTAATACTAAGTTTATCTAGCTTTTGTGTACCTAGACCAGACTAGCACCCTTATTGCTTACAAGGTTATTCTCAGTTAATTGTCAGTTTTGTTTTCGACCGGCTCAGATTTGTTATAGGTTGTTTAACAATGTTTTTCTTTCTTGCTTGATAAGGTCTTTCCATTGACCTCCAGCTAAAAACAAAACACATAATGCTATAGTGATAGTGAGTTAAAAACTAAACTCACTTGACAAATGTTAAGAGTATCAGATTTATGTATATCTACGACAAGTAGCAAAAAAAGACTTAATGTCTCTTTAATGTCAAATCACATAAAAGACTGTCTAGAATAAAATAACAAAATCTGAAAACTATGCATCTAAAATTAAACAGCAACAAGTTCCTAATCATGCCTCCAGTGTTTTCCAGTACTGGTATTCAAACCCTATTAAAACTCTTATTGATTTGAGTTGGGAGCAGCAATATTAAGAAAAAAAAAGTTTTTACTTTTCTGGGTTATTAACAAGGAGAATATCTAGTCGATTTGACATTAAAGATTGATCTGTAGAAACGGTCCTGTTTTAATACAGTCAATGCATTTCATTGTTCACAACCTTGTCAAGGTTGAGTGCTTAATATGCTTGAAAACTTGATTGTCTAATCAGCGATATAATCTTTTATTTCAATTTGTATCTATTAACCTTGACATTTGTCATTTAGAACACAACTTTATACTTGCAACTTGCTTACAACTTGCATCAAAGATTTTTGATGCAAGGTAGTTTATAATAGATGTCACTAGTTTTATCATATTACGGATGTAACAAGCACTTGGGTAAATATACACCCAAACTTGTCACTGCAAGTCTATTCAAATCTGAATATGTTGCTACTTGCTGATCAGTTCCAATAAGAGCGAGATATGTTCAAATTTTTAGATGAAGTTTGAATGAATTTGAAATAATCGTTTTATCTTACCAGTTGATGGCTAAACTAACGAGATTACACTGTGTATCATTATACGTTTGAGACAAAAGACGCTTACGTGATAACTTGGTTGTCCAATCAGCAATATGCATTTTTATTTAAATTTGTATCTATTATCTTTGACATTTGTCATTTAGAGAACCACTTTATATGCATCAACAATGTTTGATGCAAGGTAGCGTCTTAGAGATGTCGCTAGTTTTACATATACATTATACAATTTATTTCCATCTGACAATTAGGACTGAGTACGTCTATAGAGAGTGACTACGCCTAATATGTTTTAAGTTGTATATTCTAAAGCAGGTAAATATGTAGTGATTCAATGTACACATTTTTGGTAGAAGAAATTGATCAAAGTATTTTAAGTAAATTTGTTTACAAGCAAACTTTCAATAGTTTAAGAATTAAAAAAAAATGAAATAAGAAGCACCTCTTTTTTTTAAAGGCGGTTGAAAACAAAAAAATCGCCTAAATAACTTAGGATAGTATAACAAGCGCCAAAAGATGAGGTTAATAAAATATTGCACCTTGTCTTAATGCTTAGTAAATCATAATATTTTTTTCAGTGTTAAAACGTTTGAGTTAGAATCGGTTATTTTATTATACAAATAAATTTGCAAAATTGCATTAGTTTAAAATATAGATTTTGCAATTCTAAATTAAAAAAACTAATAAAATTTATCCTAATATGTAACTGATAAAAATATAAAAAACTATACAAAGATGATAAAGGTTTGTATCATTGTGTTTGTGTAAGAGTAAAAAGTCCATTGAGTTTATAATTTGCTAATCTTTCAGTAGATAATGAAAGACTAGAAAGTGTCATTTTATGCTAAGCCATCTTGTAGAACAGTTCCTGTCAGTATCACCCTTCATTAATCCCATTAAGCAGCAAGATTCTACGCGATCATAATTCCACCCTAATTGAAATAGATTATATTCTGCAGAAAATCAGTAAATTTGAAAGTCTATGGGTTTCCGGGACTGTCGATAAGCGTTCCACTCGTCTATATTCACTTCATTAAATCGAGCGCTATAAAATCAAGCTAGTAATTCAATTAGATCTGAGTACAGTCCGCACAAAACGCTTGAAACTTCTATCTCATTGGCCTCTTCATTATCAATGGATAAGATTAAGTGTTCTTGGTTATCTGGCTAATTGAAAGTGGACTTGGATAGTGCTTGCCGCACTCATCTTCGCTTATCGTTTCCTGAATAGGAAAAAATCTTTGGTATCGGATTGTTAAACTCACTACAAGACTACTTTAATGGACAATTCTCGTTTAAATAATAATCATAAAAATTCTTTTATATAAAAAAAACGTTTAACTGATTGTTTGGTTTGATAAGGAAAACCTCTCAATGAAAATAACACATTATCCTTTAGGTTTTTTAGCAAAAACGAATAATTTGGCTTTTTCAAATCCTTCCCAATCGCTTCTTCTCAGCCTCCTCTTTCATTTACCCCATCCGTACTCAATCAAGAAACTTATTTCATGTTCGCTGCCAACATAACAGTCTTCAAAAACACAGTTTCGTTCCAATTTAAATTTATTTCAGCAGCCTGTTCCTTTGAGGCCAAGTTGGAAACAATTTTCGTGGGCGTGATTGGTTTAAAGAAAGCCATTTGCGTATGTAAACCGTTTGATAAATAATAAAACAAAGATTGAAAACGTAAAGTAAAAGAATTTTTCAACTGTTTTCTAATAAAACTAAAACGCAAGGGTCAGCAAACCAAATATCTGCAGTTGAGCTTGATGATGTCATAATTATATTTTCTTAACATTTTAGTAATTGATTATTTCAAAACTTAAACATGCTTAAAAAAATCTTTACTTTAGAATTATAAAACATAATCTCAATTTTTCTATTTGAGCGCTTTATTATGAAGTTGTTTGAATGACATTATACAAGGTGCTAATAAAGTTTTTGTCAATATCTAACAATTTAAACAATGTTTAAGGCCAAGTCTGCTCTCAACAGAAACTCCGAAGGCAATAAAATTCTTATCAAAGAGGCGGAGCTTGAGGGTTGGAAAACATCCCGTCAACCTTTCGTCACTTAAAGTTAGAATAACATCACTAATCTTTATTACTATATTGCAGTGTTTTTTGCTGATTATTACTTTTAAGCAGATGTCTCTTTTATGTGTGTTAACAGTACATTAAAGCAATCGTATATTGGTAGCCCTCATACAAATATAACCATATTTTGTAATAAGTTATAAATTTAATTGTTTTTATTTATTGTGTTCAATATCAAGAAGAGTTTCAAATTTTGTAGCAATTGTACAAAAATATGTTGCAAATAAAATATTGCTTAAAATAAATACATATAGTGAGACTCAAATACTACAGCATATTAGATTTATACACAATTCAAAAACGCAATTAAGCAAGAAGGCCTTTTGCAAAGATTTTAAAAAGCGTCTGTTATTATAGGTAAATAAATGTAAACAAAATAATTTAATAATAAAGAAACAAAGGAGATGTGGAATGTAATTATGTACAATATTAATACATTTATTTACAATATTAAGTGGTAGACAGATTTGTTTCTTTCTAAACATAAAAATGCTATAAATGCTACCAAATGGCAAATGCTAATTATATTTATAGCACAGCTGATCAAATACCATGTCCAGTTGTGTTCGGGCTCCTAATAGGTAAACCTCGTGTATATCGAAGATCTACTAATTCTGGCAAAAGACATTCCATGTAAAAAAATAAGAGTTTGTCAAACATTTTGCTTTTCCAAAAATTGTCATCCTTTTTTATATATTCAACGCGTAAGGGTTTATTTTCACCTGCCCAAACCGCAAAAAGACAAATTTTTCGATTACAAATATGCAATTGCCCCTGAATTTGATAATACCAGTTATCGTTTGTATTAACTGTTATTACGTCGTCTTCAATTTTCCAAAATTTAAGTTTTTTTGTGCGAATAGCTTCATCTATTCCAAGTTTAAACGCAGTAATAGGACATTTTATTTCGACTATCATATCATCCCCAATTAAACCATCGGGGCTTGCTCCAATAAAGTCATGCTCATCGTCAATAAAAAGTCCACAAGGTTGAATTTGAACATTCTCTTGTGCAGACAGCTGTTGTAAGGCAATGTTTTCATTTTCGATACCATGGGCTACTACCACAACAGTTGATAAATTTTTTCCGTATAATATAGTTTTTATTAACGGTCCGACATCTCTACTATAATTTCTCTTGACAACTTTTCCAAAATTAGAAGCTGTTACAATATAACGTCTTAACTCTAACCACTGACTGCAATCTCTTTGTAAAATTGTTTCCTCTTGAATTTGTTTTTTATTGTTAGTCAATAGCTTTAAATTGTTTAAAAAATTAGTTTTACTCTCTTCAAGATTATTTATATCAGGTGCGGAACATTTTTCCCCATAATCAAAGTTACTATTAGAGGATTGACAATGGTGCCTACATTTTTTTGCACTGTATGATTTAACTAGTGCTCTTTTTTTGATTCTATTATTTTCCATTTGCTGTAATCTTGATGGAGGGTTGAAGCCAAGAAGTTTTTTTTGTAATGTAAATAAAGGTTTTCTACTATTTGTTGAGACGACAGCTGCCGCACATCGCCCTTTATAAGATCTTCGAAGTGAAAAATTTATTCTTTTTCCTTCAACATATTTAGCGACAATACTGTTAAACCTCTCTACTGTATTGGTATCAACATCCTCAATTAAACTTCTTGCATGATTAGCTGCTAAATTGATAATTGTTTTTAAGCGAAACCAAAAAGTTGTATTAGGAAAACTTTCCGCTACCTGATCTGACGAGTTTGACTTGGAACAATAGTAATCTTTGCAATTTTTATGGTTACCGTAGCTGTGGTCTAAAGAGTTTACAATATTTTCATGCAACTTTTTAATTTTTTCACTTGCTGTCAACTGCATTTGTTTTAAATTTTTTATTGATTTGACAATAACTCTTCTTATACTCATTATCTTTTGTTGGGTTAAAGTTTTGCGGTATTTACAAATATATTTAGTGTCTGTAGTGATTTGTCTTAATTTGTTGCATAAACGTCTTAGTATGTGATTCCTACATTCAATTTTTTCAATTAAATAATTACCATAAGGTCTTGCTTCCAAAATTTTTGTGAATGTTGATGAATCTCCATTAGCAATCATTCGACCGTATATAATATTATATGAAGATACTGAATCCTTAAAACCTTCTAAAGCGATTGCTGCTTCCATGCTGCTCGATGAACCAGTATAGTTTTTAAAACATTGATGGTCTTTGAAAACTTTACATTTTTTCTCCGCTCTTTTGCAAACCAGACAATATTTATTTTTAACACCTAAATATAAAACCTGCCCAAATCGTCTTCCTATTATTGCCATTGCACCGGAAGATGCACGATAATTGCTTCCATATGATCTCCTAGACCAAACACCATCAAGATAAACATCAATGACAGCTTTACCGTTGTACACTTTTCCTTCTTTGATAGCAGCCTCGCGTTCTTTAGTAGCTGCTTTTAACATGGATTCTTCTGCTGTTGCTTCCCATTCATCACATATTTTATTGTGAAGCTTGGCATATTGTCGTTCACCAAATATTGGTAGATTAAGGCTTCCACATAGTTCCTGAAACTGCGAATATCCAATTCCTGTAGACATTACACCTGATACAGCTGCCAAATTAGGATCTAAAATGTTGTCTTCATCGGTCGACATCAAAAAGAAGTTTGTGTTACACATTTCGCAATGGAGTTTATATTTAGATTTTAAACCTTCGCGTTTCTCATTTACAATGATTAAATTTTTTAATCCACAGTCTAATGTAGGATTATGATTTGCAATTTTCTTCAAACCATTAAAAAAATATTGTATATCTATTAATCTTGAACCGCTTATAAGTTTTATTTCAGTACTATCTAGTTCTTTTTTTGTACTTTTTTCTTCCGTGGTCTTTTCATCAAAAAGTTTGCGGCGTCTAAAATGATATTATTTATACTAAAAGTAGTTTCTAAATTAAAATACTTACTTTACTGATAAATCATTTAGGTCTGTAGACTCGTTTGTTGCCATCACATGATTGTGTTCGGTTTCAGAGCTACAATATATTATTTTTCAGTTTTAGTTGTTTTGAAGTATCTAGTACATACGTATATTAAATTTGGTTGTAGGCATGTGTGGTCTAAGTTATTACAAAACTCTATTTAAACTTTTCATATTCTATGTTAAATCTAAAATGTAGAAGCAAAAAAGCACAATCAATAAAATTAATTATTAATTATTTTTTTTTAATAATTCAAAGACATTAGGCAAGAGAAATTTTCTAATTGTTTTAATTTATACGCGTTATATTATTTCAACAAAGAGATGGCCTGTGTCATAAATTTAAAGTCTGGTTTATCTGCAAAATTGTCTCGACAATTTAACGTTTACAAAATAATTTCACTGATATTCATTGAATCTGAGGAATTGGATCAGATCCACCACTCATCACCAGACATCATAGTACAATTCTGTTATCAAGAATTGATAACAGAATTCTATTATACTCTAAAGATTCTTGTCAGACTATAGACTATAATTATTCCAAATAATTCTTAAGATATTACTTTTTTAACAAACTACTAATTATTTAAATTGGTTCGAAGCAAACAAGTTTGCGCAAGCGTTTATCAAAATGTGTATTCATTCAAATTGAGAACATTTTTTTTTAAACAGCAACGCTACTGTGCAACAGGCAACATCAGAAAAGTGTGCTTTTGTTTGCACTTGATATATTTCAGAACCATTCAACAATTAAAAGCCATAATGTTTTCAATAATATGTGTATTACAAAAGGCAAACGCAGCATCTGGAGCATTCAATAGTTTCAAACTAGACAAATTTCACGTTATTCAAAAGAGGCCTTTGAGTTTAGAAATCTGGGCAGCACATGTTTCTTATATTTGCAATCTCTTGAAATTATATTTATGCAAAATGATTAATTATTCAATTACTTTTTTTAAAATATAACTACTTATTTTTGGCCGACTTTAAAAAAGAAGGAGGTTTTCAACTCCAATGTATACTATAATGTTTGCTTAGGTCTGTTGAACCTTTTAACAGGGCAAAATCACGATTGATTTATCAATACTTTGTTATCAATACACGAATTATTTAAAAACTAAATTACCACATAGGTGGTAATTTCCAACCTTTGCACAAAAATATTCTTTTCTACTTTTAAAGATATAGGGTACTATTTTGTTTATGAATGGGGACGAGGCGCATAACTTTTTTTTTCAAAAATTGATTTATTGATATTTTACAATGATCTGACAATTGAATTGGCATAAATAAATAAACGAATGTTTAATTATATTAAAGTATGTTTTTAAAATTTTTAATTTGTCAATTATTATGCTTTTTTGCTTAAACATAATTAATAAAATAATATGTATCTTGTACCAAATAGTGCGTCCACCTACCTTTGATTATTATAATCTGTAGTTGAGTCTGATGATTCCGTACCTTGTTTGCATGTTCTGAAAATGAACAGTTGAAAATAATTTCTGAAAACAAACAATTGAAAAAATTGACTTACTTTAATTTCATCATATGTTGCCATCTAGCTCTGAAAGTACGTTTTCGTGCACGTTTTAAATTTTCACTTTTGTTTCCCATTATTGTATTATAAGCACTAACTAACCAAAACCAAAACTAAAAGTTTTCAAGAGTCAACACCACTCTTGGGTCATTAAGATTACGATTTTCGACACATTGAGTGAAGTATGTATACGGAAGCTTATCTGGCTGGAAAGAGGAGGGTCGAAAGATTTTTAAAACCCCGCCTTAAATTCAAGTTAACTGAGAAATATTGACTTAAAATGATCAAAATTGCAATTTACTCAAAAAGGGTTATTGATATCAAAAAAATGCTTCAATAATCCGAAGCAACTTAATATTAGGAACATTTTGAGCCATTTTTGTTTAAAAATATGCAAAAATAAAGACGCGAGAACGGATCACATTTGTTTGTTGCATAGTTTTTATTTATTTTTTTTTCAAGAATTGCAAATGTTTTTTGAAATTTTGCTTCAATAGTCCTGTTTAAAAATGTTTCAAAATTCATATATATTTTTATCCGTTCATTTGCGATTGTAGTTTCATCGGAATTTTTTCTCAAAAAATCATGTTTTTGACGTTTGAGAGCAGACTTCGCCTTAAAACATATTTTTTAGTTTCGTCAATGATAAACCGCATACTTACGCCTTGTCAACTGCTCTGGTATCTAGGCTTTTTTACATGCAGACCTCCCATCTGTCAGTTTGGCTCACTGTGGTGTTGTAAAATACCATAAAAATTACCTGCTTTTAAAGACCTCTAAAAAAAGTATTGTTTAGTCATGAATATAGTTAGTTTATACCAGGACAATTTATCGCACTCAGTAAGACCTATAGATTTAAAAAATACTTTAATATTTTTGGTGCAACTTTTAAGACGCTATCTTGTGGTGTGGTATGTAGCTAACCATCGTTTGAGCCTTGAACCGCAGACCAATTGCACTTGAGCTGTCAACCTCAAGTCAATTCAAATTTCGGAATTTTCAAAACAGATAAAATTGAGTTCTCGGTCTAATAAAATATGTTATTTTTAACAAATGTATATGACAATAAAGTCTGTAAATGTCTGCTATTATTGTGTATAACACGGAATACGAAACTACCAAAAAGGTGGCAACAGTCATCTTCAAAATGAATATTGCTGAATAAAATCGGTTTAACAAGTTTTGCACAAATTGATCTATTATTGGTGGATATAAAACTAAAATATTTATTCTTGAAATTTAGTCTAATATACATAACTAATTTTTTTTAACAAATAATGCCAAGTTTTAAAATAAGC
Source organism: Lagria hirta (assembly GCA_947359425.1). Lineage (NCBI taxonomy): Eukaryota > Metazoa > Arthropoda > Insecta > Coleoptera > Tenebrionidae > Lagria > Lagria hirta. Next base: position 8,314,032 of record OX375797.1, on the reverse strand, counting down.
TCTTTTCGTTTCTATGACATCATTTAGACATCATATAAACTGGAATTTCCTCTGGAATATTGAAAGACGAAAAAAGTTGTCTGTGGTAGTTTTTAATAATAATTTATTTTGATCAATTAAATTTGTTATTAGTAATTGAAAATATATGAATGAATATTACCACCGTGATAATCTCATTCAAAGTAATATTATCCTGAAAAACTTGTAACGCTTTTTATATTTTTTACCCGCTATATTTTGAAAACTATTTAAGCCCGCTTTTTCTTTCACATTTTTAAAACCAAGGTTTGCGTAATGATAGAAAATTTTATACAACTAGCCGGAAAGGGTGACTCTAATAATAGTATAATGTTTTATTAAAAAAAAAAACAATTATTTTTTGTGTAGTAAGTTTACAAATTTAATCATCAACGTTGTAGCAAAAAAGGATGAAGCATACAGTTGTTTGTTCTCTAAATCAAACAAGTTTTTTTTTAAAAATGTATTAACGATAAAAAATATAAATCTTATAAAAAGCATCATGCATGTCCCTACATATTAACTGGAATTTCCTCTGGAATATCGAAAGACGAAAAAAGTTGTCTGTGGTAGTTTTTAATAATAATTTATTTTGATGAATTAAATTTGTTATTAGTAATTGAAAATATATCAATGAATATTACCACCGTGATAATCTCATTCAAAGTAATATTTGACTTTAAATTACAATTGTGATTAAATATAACAAAAAATATTCCAGAACAGCGATTAACTGAAAAATTGCCAAATAATCCACGATCTTCTTGTTTTTATAAAGGTTAATAAAGACTAAACCTGGCATACGCGTCATAGCATAATGTTTAAGAAATAATAAAAAAATAAACATTAAACTTATTATTAACCATAAGCAAATTTTAAATTAAACTAAACGTTTATTTGAGTACTTGATTGTAAAATTTTTCAGGTAAAACTACAGCTTTGTAAACTACATCATAATTAATAATTAAATTATAAATCATTTTACAGAGCAAATCACTTTTTGCTGCAAAATAACTCTTTTTTGTTTTGGACTGTTGAAGTCAGTACCTAGATACTCGTGGGGTTAAGTGTAATCGTCTGCTCATAAGAACATAATATAAGCTATTAATGTAACAAGCTAAGTATTTCCAATTACAAAAAAAACATTGTTATGTAGCTAAATATATGTAAATTGCAGTTTGCTGATTTTGGACGAATCTGATTTTTCTCCGGATTGTCTAATAACCGACCGGAAGGCCAAAAACTTGGTTCATTCGAGTTGGGGTTTTTGCGAAAAGCGTGCTTTAGTGCAATAAAATGAAAACGCAGTCTATAATTTGTAACGCATATTTAAAAATCTTATTGCCACTAAAAATAGTTTGATCGGTTAGGCTAGGCTAATAAAGTCTTTAAGGTGATATAATGGTTAACTAATTTCGTTTAGAGTTTGGAAAACTTAGGGCAATTTTACGTATTATTAAATCTTCATTCAGCCTCAAGCCTCTCAAATATTTTAGCGTCAGAGAATATTAGACTAAAATAAGTAAGTACGTGCACGCCACTAGATGAAAAAACTTGAAAAAGTTGTAGTTTTTGATAACACTAACCGACTTATATTAATAAGACAAATTAAAATAATAATAAAAATATTACTAAATAATTATTATTATGGATGTACCAAATAACAAAAAAAAGGATGATTGTTATTTGTGCTGTTGAGGAAAATTTAGGAGCTATTCAAATTGGCAAATTTGTCAGAGCATCTGAGATGAGAATCTTTCGACCTCTGCTGCACACTATCCTGAAAAACTTGTAACGTTTTCTATATTTAATTATCCGCTATATTTTGAAAACTATTTAAACCTGCTTTTTGTTTCACATTTTTAAAACCAAGGTTTGCGTACTGATCGAAAATTTTATGCAACTAGCCGGAAAGAGAGGCTCTAATAATAGTTAGTATATTGTTTTATTAAGAAAAACAATCCTTTTTTGTGTAGTAAGTTTACAAATTTAATCATCAACGTTGTGGCAAAAAAGGATGAAGCATACAGTTGTTTGTTCTCCAAATCAAACAAGTTACATTTTTTTCAAACAAAAAAAAATTTTTTTTTGAAAATGTATGAAACAATAAAATATATAAATCTTATAAAAAGCATCATGCATGTTCCTACTATGGTTGATAATATATGGGTTATAAATAATTGAATTAGAAGCTTTTAATTGCAGTTTATAGTTCAAGTTTAATTAAAAACTGTTATTATGAAATGTACACTTAAACCAGCTAAAATTACCCACTTAGTGCAAGCTATTTTAGAACAATTAGTGTCTACAAAATCCTCAAGTGCTTATAAGGTTGCATACAAAGCATTGGTTGACTAATGCATAGAGGGAAAAACGTGTTCAATTATTAGCAAAATGTATAAACAGGGTATTTTCTCTGATTGAATCAGAAAAACAATATAAAAAGATTAACAATGTGGTTGCAGTAATTTATAATACAAACATTATTGAGCGCTAAGCATGAAGAGAATACCAGTATATATTTTGTGCATTCTTGAAGAAACACAATAAGAGTATACGCGACACAATAATTTGAGAATTTAGAACATGAAACAGAAAATTGCTATCTTCTTCTTTAGAAAAAAAGATAAACATTTTCTGTTTAATGTTCCACATTAAATTAAATTCTGTTATAACACAATAAAATGTTTAAAACCAGACAAGGAAAAGTTTTTAATTTTTCGAAGCCCAGAATCTTGGTCTATCCCTGGTACATACAACGTTTTACTTTATTTTGCTTTTCAGAAAAGATAACATAGTTTTTTGGTCACAAATATTTTATTATTATAAGTATTTTGACGCGAAATTTTAGTGTACTATGTATTGTTGCTATAGGTAAGTGTTTCTGTTTGAAACAATTTTATTGAATAAAAATAGAAAAAACGGCGCACGTTAATCTCACAGCTTATTCAAAAGAAGTTTTGAACAAATTTGAAGCCGCTTAGCAAAAGTTGATTCTGGTAAAGTTGAAGGGATTGGACGAGAAGGAGTATAAGGAAGTTTCTGATTGGCGGTGTGAAAAAAATTAACAGCTGCGATGAAAAAATGACGGTGACTTACTAATCTCCAATGATAAAATACAATCAAACTCATTCTAATTATTTTTAACAATTTTGATTTGTGCAGTCAAAGATCTCTTAGGTGCAAATATTCTAAACTCAAAAAAATGATCAGTATAAAAGAAGAAATTGATTGTCAAAATTTCTTTTGGTTATGAAATCTAATCCTGTAGGTGACGAAGCGTCGAGACAGGTTGCAATTGTCCCGTGTGGTAGTCTCGTTGATGTAAGCCAATAACTATGTTAGCTTACGACTTACACACGTCAAAATCAATAGCTTCTTTGTGGCTTATCATGGTGACAAGTGTTCTTCTCAGCCAGTAGAAAGAACAATTTACGGAAACTGCCCCGGATGATTGCTTATCACTTAAAACTACCGGATCCAAGCAAATTTACAAGCTACTATGCTAGCTGAGAACGGCGGTGATACAAGAAAGTTAAAGATATTAGGTAGATGGCGATTGGATAAGATAGCCGAGTTATACGTTGAAAATTCTTTACATAACAAAATCAAAATTGCTCAGATTATCGCAAGAGAAGGATCATTAAACGTACCTGAAACAAATAAAGGCGGTGTTAGCTTTAGACTTGGTTTAAATTGCATTCCTATTTCAAATTCAAGCAAATGCATATTTAATATTGAACAATGTAAAATATATATATTTTTATCAAAATTGCAACTCTAGAAATGTTTTCATTGTTTATTTATATTTTGGCAAGTTCATACGCCCTCGGGCTATAAAGTTTAGCCTGCTAGTTTTTTTATCGTTATTTGTATATTTAGAATATTTTGTGGCTGCTGTTATAATGAGCTTGTAAAAATTAAAATTTACAATAAGACCGATTTGGCTTATAAGAATCTCTCAGTGTAAAACTTACAAGAAACGACTATTATCTGTGATTTTAATGTTTACAATAAATATATGCAGACAATATTCATACTCAATTTAGACAAAGTGTTATAAAAGAGCAAACATTTTTCAAAGAATCATAAAAGATTTGTTATCAAACAGTGAAAGCTGTTTTTAAAATAATGTAAAAGCAGTCAACGAGCCTCTTAATAAAAAGTTATTAAATTAAAAGAATACACTGGCTATCTATAAATTTTGGAATCTTTGCTGATAGACGAATGAGCTGACATCTATATAAAATGTTGTGATGAATAAACATCTACCAGTGTAGTTAAAGAGCACATTAATAACAGTAAAATTGTAGCAAGTGATGTTTGCACTAGTAGATTTATTTTTCAGAACACTTCTATAACTAACTGAGCAATTAATGTAAATTTTGTAAATTACATTAGTTATTTTCAATTGTACACATAAAGAGTAAATTTTTGTGAATGATAACAGCACAAATATAACTATTGTTATAATTGTTTTATTTTTTTTATGTTAAGTAACCCAGATAAACTCTTTTGTTCTATGCGAAAAAGTAAATCTTTAAGTTTGTGAATCTAAGAACACAAAATATCACTATTTTCACGTCAGTTTTTCTGTGACTTTGTATACGCTTGTTTTTTGTAAAAAAAAAACTATAAAATTATAAGCTTTTTAGGCAAATTGCATTTTATTTTATTGTTTGAAGACTTGCTGAAAGTACAACAGATTAACAAATTGACTACTCTATTTATTAACTGAATTTATTAAACTCTCTAATATATTAGAATAGAGTTTTTACACAAAATTTTGATAAATTTTATTTTAATTTCTTGAATATTTTATCAAAAAATGTTGAGTTATTTTAAAATCCATTCAAATCAGATTTTAAACGGATATTAGAATAAAAATTATTAGGCATTGTTTGAATAGTACTACATTTTTTTTAAAACACCGGTTCTAGTTTTCAAAGCATTTGTTTACAATTCATTATTTTCTATTCCTGTTGTTCAGATGTTTTCTATATGTATAAACTTTTTTATACCAGAAATTTTTCTCAAGCAGAATTTGCGTTATCTATATAAAAGCTTAATGATGTTAAGTAATTTTATGTTTAAGCCTATTAAACAAGTATCTAGATATATTGATGTGTCAATTTTGCTTGTGGAGTTAAAAGGCACTTAGCACAAAACATAAAAAAAGGCTCAAATCGCAATGCTGTTTAGGATATTTGAACGAGTTTTTTATTATTTTTGTTTTACCTCTTAAACATAAAGTTTGAATCAAAATCTGATTTCCGCCCAATTTCCAATAAACATTCCACCCTATAACGGTCTCAAAATTGTGCATAAATTTTGAAACATTAAATTTTATAGAAACAATAAAATGTTTGATAAAATCTAAATTAAGTCTTTATGTTTTATGAGCATTCGATCGCTTTTAAAAGTTATCAAAAATTCTCATCCGGTCGGATCAAAGATAATATTAATTAAAAACAGCGTCTCGATCACTTTTCGTAAGTGCTTGAACTCTGAATTTAATTGATCACTGTTTCAGATTGCGTCTACCGTCAATTATTTAGCTGTAAAATTGGAAAAACCGTGATTGATAGTTTTACAACTTATAAAGGGGAAAGTAAATTATTCAAGAAGGCTGGTGGGAACCCATTTAGATAGGGAAATTAGTTTGTTAAAACATCGACTTTGTAAAGGTAACTGCAATCATTTACTTGCTAAGAGTATATAATCAAAGGAGGGTTTGTTAACTATAGCAAGGTATAATTAAGGAAGTTGCTAAGTTTTGGGTAACTTTGCGTTAAAGAAAAAGGTTTTTCAAAAGTGTTGTAGTTTCAGTTCTAAACTTGAGATAAGTTTTGATTTGTTAACACTGCAAGGATACAAAAAGTTTAAATAAATTATTAAAATATTCAAGACAAACTATTTCAGATTGCTTGTAAATCTGAAGTAGTTGCTACTTGCTAAATGTGTTAAAAGATTTATTCTTGCACTAATTGTGATTAATTTTTTTTAATCTATTAGAAAATTAATTTTTAAAACAATGTCTTATGAGTATTTATATCAATAAGAGTCATGGTTATAAAAATCTTAAAGTCTAATTATAGGGTTTAGCATTTTATTTTCTCAGAGACTACCCAACAAAGTTTTAATTAAACAGAATGTTTTAAAACAGAATCTATTGCGATTCTTGTAATATTTTTTACTTGATATACTGTTTAATAAAAATGTTTGTTAAATTACCCTTGTTTAACAAAATGGCAAAAAATTAAACAAATAACAGCATTTTGAAAAAAAATTCTTAATTTTTGTTGTGCATTTTGCAATAAGCAGTCAATTCACCGGTATAAGGTAAAGTAATTATCAGTTTGCAAATACCTATTACATAAAATATGTCCAAAATGATTTAATAAGTTGTGCAAAAAACAAGTTAGTTTAGAAAATATAAAGCTACATCTCAAACTGTTTTTCTAAAAACTAGCTTTTATGTCATCTTTTTTAACTATTTTGCAACAACCTCATTAGTTAAAACAATTCTTCAACTATTAGTTCTTTCTATTCTGAGTAAAACTTAAAAAAATATTTATAAAGATTTTTTTTTTAAATTTGTTGCAAAGCTTGTAAGCTGCTATTGACAATGTATTAGTTTTGTCAAGTTTTTATAACAATTATGCATAGTTTTACCCATCAAACATGTGGTTCTATGTTAATTGTGCCAAGTTTTTATGATAATTACGCATAGTTTTATATATCAAACATGTTGTTTCGTGTTTGTTTCAGGTAAAACAATGTGTAATTTAAAATTCACCAAGAAGTAAATGTGGTTTGACGCGTCTTCTTTTGTAAGAAATGAATGTACAATTAGAAGTAATAACATAACAGCTATATTTATGATAGATTTAAAAACTCTCATAAGGATTATAATAGCAATAAGCCTAAAGCAAAATATTTCTGTGCAAGTTGATGAAAGACGTACATGTTCGGCTAATAGTAATGTTATAAAAGTTGCAATGCTGTTCTAATGTCAGAAAAAAAACGAATAGCAAATTTCGGCTAAATCAAGCCTGTAAAAAATGCTTATATCAATTTACTAACCAGAAAAAATATAATATTAGATGAGAGTTAACCAATTTTTTCAAAACTGTGGTTAAAATTTCTTGTAATAACCTTAGTTTTCAAATATAAAAACTAGAGAAGAAATAAGTAATTTGGTAGCTACAAGACCACAGACAGATACATAAATACTCAGATACAAAGATAGACACTCAAAATTTTTTTTCGTCAATAGTAAAAAAATCATGAATAATATGAACTGCATATTTTCAGTACAACACTGTAAGTCCAAGAGTACAAGCATCACACAGTTGACATTAAAAATTACGTTCCATTATCAATTTCTACAAAAAAAAATAAAAATCAATGGTTTGTTTTTACAAATATGTGTAATTAAAATGTTGCTCAAGTTTTTTTTATTGAAGCACAGTTCAGATTAATTATTAATTGCATCTGCCTCAATACTTCAGTTAACTTAAATCACCTTATACAAACAAATTTAAAAAAATCTAAGCTTTTAAAAATAAAAAATGCAGTAACAAAATAAAAACAAAAGCAAAACAAAGAAGTACAACAATTAACATTTCTTGAAGAACAGCAATGACGGTAACGTAACAAAAAATAGCCTTTAAAAGATAAAGCAATAAAAAAATGTGAGACGAAAAGACGTTTAATACTAAAAGTTGAAAAAAATTACTGCAAATTGAGTTGGCCAACATGTCGTAAAAAATTTTCAAACTAGTCCAGTAACATATTTGAGAAACAATTATGTTTTACTAACATTAATTTTGCGTGTATTTATTGGTTGAGATAAATGTAAATGAGCATAACTGTACTTGAGTAAAATTAATATATTAGCAATATTTTCTATTAATTTAATTTTAATTATTTTATGCATAATTATGGTTTATTATTAATATCATTATTTTCAAGCAGATAAACGTTGACATCTTTCTATAATGTTTATGCGATCTATTTATCAAAAATATATAGTAAAAGCCGCTTGCGAATGCAAAAGAATCAAAAAATGACTGAGATAAGTAAGCGTTAATCAACTACACAACTCACGAAATAGAGTTGTTTTATACAGCAGCAACATTTAAATCAGCTTTATAACATGCGATCAGCTTTAAAATACATTTAACTTTCTACAAACAGCCGATAAAATTAAAGCATTTTTTCAGTGCAAGAATCAAATCGTTTTTAATTGTTTTCATTGAATTTTATTGAACAAAAATTCTATAAAAGATTTAAATTTACAAGTGAAGATAAAGTACTTTGAGACAAAATTATTTTATTTCTGATTATATTAAGCATTCCAATTTCAAATTATCAGCAAGTAAAGCAAGCATCTTGTTTAGAATTTTTGATAGCATTAAAGTTTCAGAGCTTATTAATCACCAAATGTGTTAGGTTCGGTCGTTATCCTATCCAATAGTTACAAATGGGCAAAAGTTACTTTCGTCTTTAATTAAAGCCGAAATTGTGAATATTTCCAAGTCTTCCTCTGGATTATAATGGCAAACAAACACGCAACTTAAAGTTGTAATTTGCTTTCGGTGATGATTTTCAGAACGCAAAGATTCAACTTAGTTTCTCTTTAATCTCTCTAAAGCGTTCGCCTGTGGATTTGTTCGTTATCGCTATTGTATTATTTATTATAACCTTATTGCGATACAGTTTATCATAAATATTTTATTATATAATAAAGCTCATAATACACGACCGTCTGTTTGTAAATTATTTATTCGTTTCGTGCACCGCTCATTTCGGTTATTTATTATTTAGGGATTTTTTGTAGTATGTATTTTTGAAGTTCTGAGTAATGAAAATTGTAGTCGTACTTTGCGTCTGTATTTATTTTATGAAAGTTTACCTATTCTAGTGAATTATATAAAATGCCGAAATCACTAAACTTTTCTAATCCTGAATTAATTATTTCTTTTAATGGGTCTTGGTGGTTTTAAAATGGAAAATTTTGTCAGGAAATGTATTAAATAAATTATAATAAAGTTCAACTCTGATTAAATATAATTATTCGATTAAGTGTAATCAAATTAGAATAAGGTATGAATATTTCAATAAATATTGATTAAAATATAAATTTATCTTGAAATCTGTAGATATATCTGTGAATTTATCCCTCCTATTTTAAGCTGATATACTGTAAACATGATCGTTAATAAATTATGATTTGCAAAACAATATTGTTTTTATTCTATTTATCCCAAGTTCAACTCTGATTAAATATAATTATTCGATTAAGTGTAATCAAATTAGAATAAGGTACGAATATTTCAATAAATATTGATTAAAATATAAATCTATCTTGAAATCTGTAGATCTATCTGTTAATTTATACCTCCTATTTTAAGCTAATATACTGTAAACATGATCGTTAATAAATTATGATTTGCAAAACAATATTGTTTTTATTCTATTTATCCTAATTGTTAACAATTTATTTTTGTATCAAACATTTATTCTAAATTTGCAAAAAAAAAATTATATAAACGGCTCCATTAACAATAAAATAATATTTTCTCCAAAATTTAAGACTTTCCTTAAACGATTACTTCTAAATCAAACGATTAAATAAAATTTTCATACCCTGTTTTTAATTTGAAACTTTAAATAACTTTTAAGCCGATTTAGTGTCATCTAAAACAATAATTGTTCTGCAAACGGTAGCATAAATCTCGAACTATATAAAAAACCCAATAGTCAAATAAATAATAAAAACCTTAAAATCATTGAACCGACAAATTTACAAGTCACTTTATTTTATAAAAATAATCTCAACAATCGCATCCTGTAATAAATTGTCTTTAACGTCTCTGCATTTTAGATTAAAATATGCAAAGTTTGTTCTCGTTTTGTTGTCGATTTTTGGTCATATTAATTTGGAATAACCTTGATGCTGTTTTAAAGCTTTGCTCAGAGGATTGAATAAAAAAGTTGCGAAAGGTCAATACTACTATCGTAGGAGAAGCCCACAAAATGAAGATAAAATCTTTCGTGTAGGTGTTAACATCCAAAAAAGAATTTTAACGGTAGTTAACCTACAAATGTTTAAAATTTATAACACTGCATGTATTTAATTCATGTTTACATAATGTCCGTTAAAATATTCTGTGAGAGATATTTATGATTCTGAAATATTTTAATCTTGTGATATATTGTCTGCCAACCGTTTCACCAAGATTAAGATTTATTGTTAAGTTTTGACCCTTTGCATGAAATCAAACATATGGTTTGGTTGTATTTCTAGAATAGAACATTTCCGAAACGGCTTGTTCATCTTTTCAAAACACTACAGCTCAGCTATAGTTCATTACAGAATGCAATTATTATACTATTATTATTTAGGTTAATAGATTCTAAATTTAACTGATCTTTTATTGATTATTATTATAGGAATAACTATAAGTAAAGGTATACATTTGTTATCACTTTTCACACTTTTTTTATTAAAACACTTTTTTTATGTTTATGTATAAAAAAATAGCTTATATTTTTAAATATTATTCAATTTATTTTAAGTATTTCAAAAACTTTAAATAAAAAGCGAAATAATGATTCTACTTATTGTTTACTCGTTATTACTATATTTTTTAAGTTTCAATATAAATATTTTTTTAATTGTAAAGAGTGTTAATTTAGTATTAGACATGCATTATTTTACATTTTAATAAAAGCATGGCAAACGCCCGTCTCGTCATCAGTGTTAGGACAAGTCGTAATTGTTGTTCATAATAATTATAATTTGTCTTGTTCCAGACAAGATGCTAACGGATTATCTAATAAGCACTTAGGATGCTATTCTCGACCGTACTTAATGAAGCAAAATAATGAAATAATTCTGTATAAGCGGTGCTCATCAATTATATTGTGACATTCTTTTTCAAATGACAAATAAAAAAATTATAAACTATATTTTGTTAGTATTTTTAAAAACACCAAAGTAGGATAAATTTTTTGGTGTTTACCTTGACTGTTTAAGTATTTTGAAGACATTTAAATTTTTTTATTTGCTCATGCTATTTATGAATGTTACATAACCTACAAATTGTCATAAATGGTTTAATTTTTTCAACAACAAGTTTGGGTTTACTTCTTGTAACTTAAGTTATGTAGTACATTTACAATACCACAGGTGTCAAAAATTTCTTGAAGACACTATATAAGCTGCCCGTGATAATTTGTATTAGTATCCTCAGCTACTTTTCAAGAATCTTTATATAAGCTCTTAAGCAGTTATAGTGTTGGCTCTAATAAGTCTATGTGGTAGATTTATTTTATCAAAGTGTACACAATCAGATATGTTTTCTTGTACATTTTTTATAAACAATTTTTGTTGCTAATATCATTCATAAAAAACTTTAACAGAGACTGTAGATAATCAAAACACGTTATTTATTTGAATAAATATTATTAAATAATATAAAATTGCTTAGAAGAAAGTATCATGAAAAAAACTTTATTTTAGTGATTTTGTTTCATTTTTAGCGTAGGTTAATTATACAATGTATTGTATATTTTATTTTATTAAAAAAAACTGTTTATTTAGAATTCAATTAATGACATCTGATAGAAACTTTTTAAATCAAAGTTAAGAAATTATGCTTCTACATGTTGATGCTAGAAGTCCCTTCTGATAATTATTGATTTTGATAAAAAAAGTTTTTAAAACAACAAAATTTTGATGATTGGATAATCAAGTTGACCTCAATAATCTCAGACAAGCTTTTTTTATCTGAGACGCATATCTAAGATATTATCTAGTTTGGTTTCAACTAACAGATAACAACAACCTGCATTCATTTAAACTAAGATCTGTAAACTCAAATATATTATCTTTTCATCAAAACCCTTCAGTAAGTTGCAACAGGTGTAGGGAAATTGTAAGGTTGTTTTTTTTACCATTTTACGGAAGAAATTGGCACTTGACCAAAAATTTCGCTCAATTGTTCTTGCAAATTTATTTTTATAGAATCTGTTGCGACTTACTGAAGAGTTCTTTTAACAACACAACATGTCTACGCATTTTAACTTCAATAAATTTGGTTTCGCTTTGTTGTAGTATTTTCGTAGATTTGCTTTCAGGTAAAAAGTGCTGATGTAATACTGATAACTGGGTTGTTATATCAACGATATCTCGTTGTTTTAAAAACTATTTTTTATTAAAATCAATATCTTTTTTTAGACGTGATTTCTATCATCGACATGTATAAACATGATTTCTCGGTTTTGTTGTGAAGAGCTTTTAATAGATGTTGCTATTTTTACCAAATCACAAAAGTAATAGACACTTGAGTAAATTAATTTAAAACTTAAAATTGTTTTTGTCAATTTATTTAAAAAAGAATTTTTTCCCACTTACTGAAAAGTATCTAATAAAAACAACACAGAAATGAGTCTATCTTTAAAAATATGTCTGTTTTAATCTTTTTTTAGAATTAAATTATTTTGTGTAACACTTTAAAAAACAGTATCAAATTAAAAACTTGACGGTCAATTTGAGAGGCGACACATAAAACGATATAAGCCTTTCCTGAAAAGGAAACATCAACTTTGTAAAATTTCTAACATAGAACATTTCTGCCGTTATGCATAATACTGGTTTCAAACACATATTGCACACTTTTTCTTCAAGGCTAATTCCTTCATCATCCTAAAATGGCAAAAACAGCTTAAGGCACTCGGTTGATGCCCATGATACGACTCACTTAATTTTTAAATTACTGAAGTTGCTTGCGTATTCGTAAACAAATTTTAAGACATCTGACACTTTCGTGTATTAATCTTCATCTCAATTATTAAAAAAATAATAATTTGTGCTATTATACAGATTACGCTATTCTTCTTTGTAAGACTAAATTGGAAAAGTATTTCAAGATATTTATTAAATTATAAAGTTTTAAAATTTTAAAAATTCCATTTTTTTTCATAATCTTTAATTATGACGAAACTAATTGGCTTGTCATCCATAAATGGAAAATGCCTCTAAGCCTTATTTCACTATTCAAAAACCACTCTTTAAATTTTCAAATTGCTTTCAAATTTACAACAAATTTAGAGTTTTGTATTCGCGTAACAAAATAAAATCCACAATTTTTAGTCACACTGAAACGATGCGCCATTTATCGTACAATAAAAGCTAATTTTCAAATTAGTGACATGAAGTTGCTTAAAAGTAAAATCTGTGTCACTTGCACAGATAGAAAGCCAAATTCTAAATATCTTTAAAAAGCTTTGTTGGATAATAATGCTTGTGACTTTAATAACGGCAGATTTGCTTTTGATCAAACGTTTTTAATGTACCCATTATAATTATTAGAAAATTAACAACAGTTTTATGTTGCCCTAAAGACAACAATAAACATTTAATAGCAGAATATATCATACAACGCTCGAAAATTAATGTTGGTTATAAAGAAAGCTTTGTAATTTTTTTTTCTTAATGTGTTTTCAAACATTTGAGAAAAAACAATTATTAAATAATTTAGATTCAAATATTTTATGCAATTTTAATTTTTTTTGTTTTGAATTTGAATTTGTTGTGATAATTGTTTTAAGGTGAGATTTGTTTTCTTATCAAAAATAACAATTTAATGTTTCAACTCAGCAGCATTTGAAATTACTATTTTTATCATCTATTTGCAAACGAAACCGTCATCTTATTTAAATGTAAAAAACACAATGAATATTTTTGTTAGCAATCTATAAGGTGTTTAAAATTTATTAGAACATGTGTAAGAGTTTTGAACTTTATAATAATTTATATTTATTTTTAATATGCCGTTATTAATATAAGTAAAATATTCCAAAAAAGCGCTAAATAACTTGTACAATTAAATGATTTCAATTAGGCCCATTTGGCATCTTAAGTTAAAGAGGGAGAAATTGGGCTTAGCATCTCTGGAAAGATTGAGTCCAGTGTGTAACCTGAGCAGAGTGAGACTGAGAACGTTGAGCAAAAGGTGTTTGAGCGGACGGTCGGACAGTGTTATGAGTATTTAAATTGTTTAATGACAAAGAAATCTGTTGTTTTTGTGGTATAATTGTAAAATCAGTGCTTACTTTCTAAAATCGGAAGAATAATGAGTAATAAGTATTATTGATAAGCATAAATATGTTTTAAATATATTAATATGAAATATTCACAGCAGAAACTATAGTTTAATACCTGGTGTACGGTTTATGTGGTATTACATTTCAGAGGTGATGTCTCCCACTAGCAGTTCGAGAGGAAAAGAATCCTCCGAGAGGAAGTAAAGCCTTCGTGAGTTACTTTACAGGTGTTATTAACAGGTACATTATGTGTAGATATGTTTTATGTGTTGCCTATGTAATCCGTCTGACTGCTTAAGCGTTTCTCTAACAATGAATATAGAGGGAGTGAGTTGAAATAGATTGTTGATGATAATGTAGCTGGCTGTTGTTATTCTGTACACTGTTTTTGAGTAAAAATTTAATGCTAATAATTGCAGAACATAGACGTTCTGACAAATTTATTATAAAGAAGGAGTTAACTGTTATTTACTTCTGTTTAATTGTTAAAATTTAGCAAAACGTACGAATAAAATAAATAAGTCTTACAACGGATGTTACTTTAATTTTTGAAAATAAAAACAAAATAAGACCTAATTAACAATAACGTAAAATTGGTGAGATTAACATGATATCAATATGATTTATTTAACTTTACATAGAAAATAATAAACCAGTTTAATTATTATGGATTCCCTAAAATCAGTGACTTAAAAAGTTTATAATTTGATTAAAATTAGAGAAATATAATCTCAAAGTAAAGAGGTTTTTACATAATCTTAAATACGTGTTTTACATAGTTATTAAAAAAATATAAACAAGGTAAATTCTCAAATAATAGATAAATATTGAATAAAATTTTGTAAACTTGGCAACATTGTGTTCATTTTCTTTATTCATCACAATCTTTAAAAAGTAGATAAAAAATTCTACAATATCATTGCTAAAACAATAAACTATAATTATACATTAATCAGTATTTAAAATGCAAACTTTATAAAAAAAAATTGTCTTTAGTTGGAAAAGTTAACTTTGTTAGGAACTGTTAAGGTAGAGTTTAATAATTAAAGTAATGATTTTTACAAATTTAGTCAGCGTTTTAAGAAATTGACATCTCACTAGACAATAAAAATACAAATTTACATCAGCGACCATGACCACCATAAAAGTAACATTTTGAGAGTCATCACTTTTTGTTATAGATGCTCTGATGTTTACTTATTTTGCCACTATAAAATATAAAACAATAACTATGTAGCAAGACATTTTAAATAAGTTTCTGTTTTTATTAAGCAATGCTATTTCTTGTGTAAGGTTACGATTTTGATGTGAAACATCTATAGCAGCGAGTAAACCGACCGTATTTTGTAGCAACGCATTTGTTGGTTTACTCAGTTTGGCTTTTCGTCATATCGCTTGCGACGCCGAGCAAGACCTCATCTAGCTTAGATTTTTCAGTCTTCAATTAGCAGCAACCAATAGTCACAGTAATACCGTTAAAAACAACATCTATTATAACTGTTACTAAAATCACTGATTGAAACAATCAAAATACCGATTAGAAATAAATTTTTAATGTTTGTATTTAATAAAAATAAATGATTATCAAAAAAAAAACAGCTATTATTTTAAGGCAAAAATAAGTGATAATTTATTTTTTTATTCAGCCATTTTTAGTTTCTTCGCCTTGCCAGGCGTTCCGTGACGGCTCACAAAACTGTTTTTAAAATTTTTAAGTTGTCTTCTCCAAAATACTACTCTCGAAATTAGCTACTAAAAATTCAATAATTTTTAGACGTTTTATAAATACTTTGCTTTTCAACGAAATTATTTTTTTTTTAAAAAGAATGTTTGCTTTATGTGCCCACCGTAATAATCAGATATTATTTTACTTATGAGAAGAGACTATAATCAAAGACGCTGTAGAGCAAAAAACGTTCAAGATAAATCAAATAATTTCTAGTCGATTAGATACAATTATTTTTATATTAAGACTAAGATTTATCAGTTATCGAACCTGCCTCTCACTCGAGACCAATAAATAATTTTTTTTTAACATCTTTGTGTAATCACTTTTATAGAGGACACATTATGTATTGTGGTCATTTGTAATTTCTATGAAATTTGTTGCCTTTATATCACAGCTTGTTCACCTGGTGGTATAAATGTTTTCATATAAATTATTGAAAGCACCGATATACCAGTTTTCTGTAATAAATCATAGTTTCATTTAAATAAATATGTACTTAAATCAAGCCGAGCATTTGTAGTTGGGCTGAAAATTAGAAGGTGTTTCATATATATCAACAAACATAGTAGTGTGGACAGATATATAATTTAAGTAGCTTAAAATTTTTCCATTTACGGTGTGAAGCCTGGCTTATTAAGAGTTTAAATATCTAACAGAAAAAACCGATAATAAAATGTGCATGAACATTTATAGATATTTTAAAGATTATACCTATAATCTTATATTGTCCCACAAATACACTATTTCATTACTCCTTTACTCAAATTAATATTAATCATGTTTTGACATTTCCTATTAATAATTTGCAACGTTGCTATATCTTACTTCTGACAAATCTTACTGACCGGGTTTTTCCTATTATTAAATTACTGAAATAGGAAAATTTTAAATCAGTTACTCTTAAAATGTGTATTGGGCTCTAGACTTTAATTTATATTGTGTTAAATATAGATTAACAATATGTCAGACCTCAGACTTAATTTAGATATTTCAAAGCTTTCAATTACTTTCTTCCATTTGATTAAAATTTTTGATAAGCCAACTAGTTTCACCAGAACACACTTACTCAATTTAAAATAAAATGAATCAACGGCGCCATATAATTCAATTTAAAAATTAAATAATCAATTTAAAAGCTGATAATCCCGCTTATTTGATATTTGTTATTTCTGGTGGAGAATTGATAAGCTACATACCTAGCTATTGCTGTAAATATTTATAACAAATGTTGACAAATTTTTTGTAGTTCAGCAGTACAAAACATATTTGCATGTGTAGACCAGCGTAATAATATGTGGACATGAAAATCGAATCTGTCCAAATAAAGGAAAAGCTTTTAGCGCGATCGGCTGTACTAGCATTTGGTATGCATTGACGGTTTCAAACGTATGTTGGTGATAGATGGATATCTTTCTGACAGGTGTCGAAAAGATGTGAAGTTTTCACATTAAATACAAGTGCGATTTGATTTATCAAACTTGGAAAAATTGTTTTTAGCTGCTTTGCCAACGAATTGCTTTTTGTGATGGAAATGATGGAATAATGAGACAATCGGAATGGTATTCATTCAGTAATCTTTAGGATGCTAACAATTTTAACTGTTTTTTTATTATTATTTCAAAATTGTATCTACTGCATTCTTCATTTAATTTTTTGTTACTGCCAACTAGTAAAAGCTTTTATGATCATATCATATTTATTACCGAAATATAAAATTTTACTTGTCTGTCAAGACACTGATTTTGTGTTGTTTTAAAAGTTTTAATAGAAATATTATGAAAAGAAGATTATTCTTTGATGTGGTTTTAACACAGGCTGAAAGAGTCTGATATCAAAGCTACACAATAATCAGATTAAACGTACAAGCACCGCACTTAAACAGAAAACTATGTCTAAAACGACGTTTCATAAGTAAAGTTAAACGTTGTAGCTATCTATGTACTATCACTTTTTTATTTATACACTTTACATGATTTGTATTTATATAATTGGCTATTCAATTATTAATCATAATAACAAAAACTATAAAAAGTATTTTCTTATAACAAGAAATTAGTTTTGTTAAAATAGTATACATAATTCTGTTAAAAAATAACATACATATTACAAAATTTTGTTTTGTTTTGAATAAAATCAAAATTACCTTGTCATCATTTACATAAAAAAATATCAGCTGCGATTTACATAGTTATAGAAACTGCTGCGGTTACAATTTATTTATAAAATGGAAAATTTTTAACAATTCTTCAATTCACTACCTATTTTATGAGTTCTAACCGTGCATTCTACAAAATTAACATAAGCCTTACCGGCATCTTTAGATAAAATACATTTTCTTTATAGCACATTCATAATTGATATAAACTATATTCAATATCTACCAAGTTGATAATATAAAGTATCACATTAATAGTTTTCTGTAGTAAGCGAGAGCTTTCAATAGTCAAGGTTTCGACATAAATTTAAGAAAAACATTTCTATGTTGACCAAAAACTTTTAAACTTGAAATTGCATTTTTGAGTTTTAATTTGTGATAGAAGAGTCATTTATGACAAGAAAACACAGTTTTTGTTTAAAAACAATTAAAGATCCAGATGATAAAGTTAGAGGCAACAATATGTGTACATAATATCTTACCTTGTTGCCATCATTTTAATTTCTTGTTGGTAATTACGAGATGCTTTCAAAGCTCTGAAAAGTACTTACTTTTTAATACAAAAAATCCATGCTGTAAACATACACGGTAATTCTACATATTTAAAAAGACGCTTGTCTAAATCTTTAGATTTATGCTTATAGTACCGCAAATATGACAAGTTTAACTTTAGAAAAATTTATTATTTAATGCTAAAAATAATCAATTTTTATAATTTTGTAACTTAGCAATACAAGACAAGTTGATTTCTAATATAAATTTTAGCATACTAGTTCACATTTAGCGTATTGGTTCCATGAAAAAAAAACACAAGTAACTAGTTACATAGTGCATTGAAATGTTACATTTTTTAGGCCTTACCCTGCGTTTTCTAGAGAACGCAATTTTATTTTTTGGATGTGTAGGAGGAGTCAGTGTAGAGCTAAAACTAAGTTTGTGGGGTCGCCACCCTTGTCTCACGGCCGCCATCTCAAAAATAGTGGTTGAAATAGTTGATTTTACGGTATATCTCTTAAACTATTTATTTGTTTAAAGAAAGGTATCAACATTTTTTGTTGCAAATTAAATTTTCTACATCTTTGGTTCATCAACTTTATGTCGTAGAACTATAAATAAAAAAGTTATAAGCGAAAATGTTAAATTTATATTTTTCAATACAAGTTTTTTTTTAATCATTTTACGAAAAAATTAAAAAAATAAAATTTTTTTTGTAGATCGTTTGGTCAATAGCTAAGGTTTTACAGCACTCCAAAGTAAGTACTATTTTCCAGCACTCTTGACTATACATATATTATACGTGTGTACCAATAAATGCGTCATCAGTTATTGTTTCTATTTATTTTTTTATTTTTTTTAATTATTAATTTTGCAATATTAGTAACAATTAATTATTGACTCTCAGAATTAATAAGTGAAAATGACTTTAATCATGAACCGCCGACATTAACACCTCTTCCTTATCCAGTTCTCCCACTGATACTTAATTCAGAAAGGCGATCAGATGCTGAGCCGCAGCCTGGTCCATCGAAAAGTCTGAGGACGGAGTAGTTCTAATTTAGAAAATCACTGTGGATTATGTCTTTTGAGGACGAAAAATAAACGCGTCTCCAGACTTTACCTCGTGGGTGGTGGGGAAAAGAGTCAATAATTAATTATTAATAATATTGCAAAATTTATATTAAAAAAAAATTATAATAATAAAGTAAATAAAAAAAAAACTATAACTGATCACACATTATTAGTACACACGTATAATATAGGTATAGTTAAGAGTACTGAAAAATAGTACTTCGGAGTACTGTAAAACGTTAGCTATTAACTTAATAAAAAAAAGTTTTCTATAAAAGTTGTTTCTCAAAATACGATCTACAAAAATAGTTCAATATAATTTTTTCGTAAAAAGTTACATCAAAAAATATAATTTTTTTTCTCAAAGTTCTAAACATTTTTGCTTGTATCTTTTTAATTTATTGTTCTACAACAAAAAGTTACGAGACCAAAGTTGTAGAGAATTTAATTTGCAAGAAAAAAAATATTGACAAATTTTTTTTCTTAAACTGATAGTTTAAAAGATTTATTGTTAAAACTATTTCAACTCCTATTTTCAAGATGGCGGCCGTGGACAAGAGTGGCAAACCCACAAACCTAATTTTAGCTTTACATTGACGCCCTCTACCCATCAAAAAAATAAAATTGCGTCCTCTATAAAGCGCAACCCCAAATGTAACATTTCAATGGACTAATAATCTCTAATTGTTTTATAGCACGTTGACGCTTGACATTGACAGTTTGAATAACAACTGACAATTTTGACATTTTGCAAGTTTTTTTAAAACTATAGCTTTTAAGATTTTTTAAATTTTTATTAGCTGGTTTAACGTTTATGGTGGTCATAATGACGTTTCTGCGGTAATAAAATACCAAAAAAATATTTTAGTTACTCCTGCTAAAATTGCTAAATGATTTTGGGGATTACTGCAACAATAATTTTAGCACAACTACATGCCTTAACTCGTTGTTATTAAATACCACCTGCTCCAATAATGCTATCACAATTGAAAGTGATGTTGTTGAGGCTTTTCGCAAGTTTAAGACTTTAAGAAAAACATGGTTAGCGGTCATGACAATATTTAATATTTTCTATGCACTATGTGCGGTAATTACAATAATTGAATGAATCTATTCAGATAGTCTAAGAGCCGTCTAAAAGAATAGTAGCAAAATAAGCTGCTAGAATGGCTTCAATTTGTTGTAATGCTTTTATGTACATTAAGAATCAATTTGTTAGTCAAAATCAACCGATAAACTGTCTTTAAATAATCGTATAATCATATTTTTAAATCATCAAACTACAAGTAGGAAATGATAAGCAAAATATGTCAAAGGTCACTTAAAATCCAAATATAGACTTTTGTTTATTCAATGATATTGATTGGTCTTTTACTGGCACATGGTCACCATCTCTACTGTATTCAGCCGCTGAAATTTCAAGCTTTTATATATAATTATTAATTGTATTGGTTTGATCGTACTCATACACAATGCATTGACTTTTCATTCAGTCGTAAACAGAAGATTAAAATTAATACATGATATAAATTGCAAATTGTGATAAATTAATATTCATTAGTGGTTGCGAATAAATCATTTATTTGCATAGGCATATTTTAGTAAGGGGTCGATAATATCCCATCCAGGTAAGGTTAAAATAATATTATATTGAAGCAAAGAAATATTGAGATTTCTCCATCCCTATTACGATTCTATTGAAAAAGATCTATTTTTGTAAAAATTTCACGTTAATTAAAGTTTTCAACTTTTGTTTGATGACTGATAAAAACAGTTGAAAAAATTGCATGTCGTTTAAAAAATTCTAACCAAAAAGAGATTATTGCTGTAATTAAATTTCAAACGCACTTTTAAATGGTTTTAAAGAACTAGATTTATGAGAAATTTATGCAGGACTAGTATCAAGATTATTAAAACTAATATCATGATTATCATTTGGTTTATGTCTGTTGGCACAATAAATATGGACAATGTCAATGTAACAATAAAACAAACTCGACTCTTAATAATCAAAGATGCTAATTACTGGAATAATAAACGCAATTTTTACATTTTTAGATACACGGTATTTTATGTTTTTTTTATTTAGGTAATTATGAATTCTTGCCAAACATTCTAGCAATGCTCTATTTCAGTCGAACTACCAATTAGCATTCCAAAATGAAATTGCTAATGTTGTGGTAGAAAAATATTCAAGAAACCAATTTTCTATAATATATTTTATATAGAAGCAAATTTATTCTAATTAGCGACAAATATCGACTTATCTATGATAAGACCTAATGACTAATCTAATTAAAACTTTATTTGATGATAGATAGATCAGATAAAACATTATTTTGCAGTTTTTGCACTTAATTCTGAAGACTTTTTGTTGCATCCTGTTCGGAAAAAATGCATTGTCAAGTTTTAAAATCGGGCTATAGTTAGACTATAAAAAACCTCAAAAACACGTTTTTCCCAGGTAATTTCTGACCTTGAAAACCGACTATTAAACGCTCACTATCAATGCAAAAATTTAGCAATTCACACATTTTTTCCCTAGTTTAACATTGCAACTACGTAAAAAATATCCTAATAAAACAATCACGTAGCTTTATTTTACTTTTCGCACTGCTATCGTCATTCTACCTAATTATTATTGTAATTCGGAACTGTCAAAAACTATTAGCCATTAGGTGACCATCACGCAGGATAAATTTTGTCATTTATCTTAAACGACAGAAAAAAAATTGTACGTATTTCGAGTATATCGAAGAGGCATTCGGTTGCCTTTTAATGGTATTTAATAATTGAATTAGAACCAACATAAAAACCTATGTGAAACCATAATGTCAGTTTTATAAAAATATTTGAAACTTTACAAAACCCACTCGTTTTTATTCAAAAAAAGTTAGACTACAAACAGAACTACTTTAATATTTATAAATAGAAAAAACGTTCACAAAACAAGCATACTACAAATTAAAACTGCGAATGTAAAACTTTGAGTTTAAAAAAGCTGATAAACAACATACTAAAAAAAACATCTAAAAACAAACTGATAAATTAAAGCAAACCTAAAGTCATAGATAAAACAAAACTGACATAAATAAACGTTTTTAGAAAAACATTAATCTTGGAACGAGTTGAGGTAATAATTTGCTATCTGAACATATAGAACAAAAAAGATTGCTAAATATAAAAACAGGAAAAATTTTTATTATAATTTTTCTATTATTTTTTTACAGCATTTTGTAAAAACTTCAATTTTCAAATCAACTATTATTTTAACGCGTGCATATTGTCGTTATTTTAATGTGCGAGCTAGTCGCAATTTTTAAATAACACGGAACAGTAAGGAACAAACAGTGCACATGAACGACAAAATTGAACAAGTACAAAGAAGTATTCAAGAAAATAGAAAAACATCAACTAGAAACTGCTGCAAAAAGTTTGTATACAATAAGAATGTTTCCATAAAAAAATCAACTTGTCCAAAAATTTTATATGACTTTAAGTCAAGCCCTTCATTGAAAAGATTTCAAGTAACGACGTGATTTTGCAATTTAATACCAATAAAAAAAACAAAAAAAATTATGATTTTATTTATAATTTGATAATTAGCAGCATAGCTCATTCTAATTAAATTAAAACAGAAATAATTTATTAATAATTAAATCTGCAGAGTATTGTCTTCAGAAAATCCAAGAGTAGCTCAACAGCGACAATTACACCTACTTAAATATACTGATTAGTGCGGTGTTTTGTCGGAAAGAACTTCACTCATACATATTTTTGTGGAAATAAACACAATATCGCCATTTCTACAGTGGTTGACATCAGAAAATTTTTAAAAAATTTTAAAAATTTTTCAATGTTAGACGTAGCAGACTAATGGTTTTTTTTTTGATAAATATATTATTTTGCTTACGATTCTAATGCTTGTGCTTAATGTAGATCTTTATGTTGTTTTTTTTTTATTTTAAAAAACTGATGTTTTTATAAAATAAGCAAATATTCTACACCTAAAATAACATAAAACCGGAGGTAACTGATGGCAAATATTAAAATAAAAAAAACATAAACATTAGAATTTTTAATATTTTTACTCTAGTGAATTTTTAGAAAGTTTTGTTCAGTGTTTTATGATGTAATTTTTTTTTTTTTACAAAAAGCGGAGGTAACTGATTCTGTGAAATTTGTAACAAAGAACTCTAAGCAGTCTACTCTTTCATATGTGAATCAATAGTTACGGTTTTCGGTAAGTTTATAAACAATTTTTTTAGAGAACGGTTTGCATGACTAAACTATTAAAATCAAAACTCATCACAACGCATCACAATAAACATAATAAAAAACATCTCCAATCTATCTAAATCTTTTCAACCATTTCATATAATGTCATGCGTCAATTAACTTGAATGGAGTCGCAAATCTGTTGCATTTTAGCTTATTAAACAGTGGTGCGTGATCGGTAAGCATAAATTTTGCTGATCATCGCATTCGTAAAAGATTCTACGCCTTATTATATTCCAAACCAATGATTTGTTAAACAATTTATATTAAAATGAAATTTATTAGCGTTAAGAACGATAAATTTTATTTTATGCACGGCAGTTTTTGACCGTGCCTAATATTTTTCGACACAAAAAACCAATTGATATTTGCATAGTTAGTTTCTCACATAAAATGCAAAACGTTACTAAAGATCATTTACAGTTTGTATGCAATTAAACCAATTCTGTAAAGCATATTTTCACTTTATTATTTTGTAATGTATTCATTCATTCATTTAAAAAAATAGATCACGACTATGAATACCTGCAATCCATTTTCTAATATTTTAAAATGCATTTAATCTTGCTTGTAAACTAAATTCCTCCCTAATGCTTTTTATTCTAAATTTATTGTTCAAAATTAGATTCCTCCTCCTCCTCTTAAATTCGTAAAGATAATTTGTGATCGTGTTCTAATTCGAGCGTGTTTTTTAAGCCTACTTCTAAAGCATTTCCCGGTGCGAATTTGACAGGAAAGAGGAGAAAATCCACGCTAATCGACATTGAAGAAGTCTGAAAAAAATTGTCGTTGCCTCAAAGTACTATATAGTGTTTTTACAAATGACATCAGCAGGAGATTGATTGTCTATAATGACGTCACGATCTGTGACTGTCAACACTTCAAGTGAATGCTCTCAATCCACCAAAGCGAAAGATTCTGTTCCGTCAGTTTCTTGGGAAGCTGGAAAACAGACCATATTTTATCCTTTTTCTTGAATTTACAAGACCGAATGCTGTAAAGTCATAAGAGAAATTTTTATTGCAAAACAGGCTATTACCACGCAATTAGGGAGAAAAATGTTATAAAAGTTTTTGTCAATTTGCTTTGTTATTATACTATGCATTTTATTCACAGAAGCGCTAGGCTTGACTATCATTTGCTATTTATAAAAGCTTCGATATGCTTATTTTAAACGCTTTTATTTGTTCAAGAAACAGTATAATTCAAGAATTGATTTAAAAAGAAGAGATTGTGTTGTTTGTTGTATCTAAAGTTTTACAAAAGTTGTAACAGAAAAGTTTTTCACATCTGCATCAAAAAATATGTTCCAATAAAAACTGTACGTAAATGAAAACGTTTTGATTGTCAGTTTTATCAACGTTTTTAAATATTTTACTGACAATAATTCATTTTTTCGGATACCACTATCGAAAGAACTATTTGATCATACTTATTTGATAAGCGAAAATAAAGCTTTACCTGCTTAGTCAAGTAAAGTATTTGACTTAACTATCATCCTGGCGACAGTGACGACTCTGACCACTTAGTTAATTGACGTAATTTATAAAATCGTTTTAAATACGTAATTAATACATTACTACAACATTATAGCTGATTATTAATAAAAAATCTTTTTCTTAAAAACGTAAGTAATTACAGCAAGTAGTTAATATTGTGTGTGCTGATATTTTTTGTGTGTTAGCTTTGAGATAAATTACGTATGACATCTGACAGCACTTGATGTAAAAGTTATGTTAGATTATAATATACAATGTAGCCAACAAGTCAACAATGAGTGTTTGAGCTGGCAACACTTTTTAAAGACTTTTTCTATTTGCCTAGTTGTAACATTAAAACTGGATACGCTTGTTTGACAAATATTTGACTTAACATGCATAAAAAAATATTGTAGGCTATACCACAGCGATTAACTTTTCAATTGACATCTGTTATCAGTGATGTTATGATGTTATCAGTGTCAAAGGTGTCACCCGTCTACAACAGAAAGTGGTTGAAGTTTTACCATTTTAAAATAAAATGTAGAATTGCCAACTTCAACAGTTATTGTTGAACACCCTGTATATAAATAGCTATAACAAAGTATGCGGTTTTCTACAAGTTTTTCTTTACAATTGTAATGTTTTACTTTCAGCCTTAGTAACTAAGACAACAACTAAAAATCATTCAACTGCTTAAAAAATATTACTTAAATTAAGTATATAACTCTTTTTTGTCATTTTGTTGTAATTTTCTGTGAGTATATAAAAAAATCAAGCTTGTTATAACAAAACAACTATTACTAACTACAATTATCTGTGATAATTAATACAAAAAAAATATTTTATGAGCTTATTGTATCTACGTATTTTCTTTCCAATAATAAATTTTTTCAGGTTCTTGTGTTTCTTAATTTACTAACCTTTAATCAAAAAATTGGTTTTTTTATCCGTTTTTTATCTTGTTTCATTTTAAATTCGTATTTTAAAATATGTAATTATTCATCACATTTTTGAAGTGAAAAGTTCTTTAGCGGCGCTGAGCACTTTTTTTTGTATGGGTAAAAACTTTCAAACTCGCGTCAGGGTCACGTGATGCTGATCGAAAAAGCGTAAGATCGAGGGGAAGGGAGGGGAACTAGTATCTCCCACTCTTTCTACCGTGCCTGAGTCATAGATTTATTATAACAAGATACAGCCATGCACTGCGATAGTCCGCCAAGACGTACCATCTATTGCTCTCACTCTCAACTGCATTAGTATTCGATAGCGCTATCTTTTAGAGAGGTTCCTACAAATAGCAAAGCAGAAATCAGTAGACGCAGAGTACGCTACGTCAGCATGACACTAGAATTATTTTGACGTTTCTATTCAAATTTTTCTAATCACATAATTTGAACAAAAAACTTAGTTCAGTCACTTAAAAATTGAAAATAATTATTGTCAAGAAAAATATTTAATAATTTGAAGGTAATTTTATTTATTGAGATTTCAACCTCAACTTTTATTTTCTTCCAGCTTTCTAATGTTTTTCTATTTTCTTAAAGCCTAACTTCAATTTTACAAATTCATAGAAGAGAAGTTTTTTATTTTCATTATTGTGATTGTCACGATGCAGTTGTGGGTTTGTAAGCTGATAAAATATGAAGCGGATAATAAAGTTTACATGGGTCTGACACAACTAAAAGTTGGTGAAATTTTGAAATTGAAATAGAGTTTTTTGATAAAATAATTAAAAATCATTAGCACTGATGAAAAAACCTTTATTTATAAATAATTATTCATTCCAAAATAAAATTGATTTTTAACCTAATTTTCGTATTTTATTAGATTGTGTATGACAAATGTCAATAAGTTGACAGCAAAGCATTGCATCGTTGATTGTCGACTAAAATCGTAGAAATTTGTGTCTGTTTAATCACTATAGACTCGTGTGCGACATACAACAAATATGATGAAAAGGATAAAAAATGTGTTTCATTAAATATAGAAAGAAATGGAGAGATGTAGTAATTTCTTTGATATGTTTTTTAAGAACCGAAGTATGTTCAGCATGCATAGCTATATCTAATGTATTAAACCTATGGCCTGAGTGTGCTGCTCTGTTTAGGCGGCACAGGGCGCTTGCGCGAATGACCGTGTGTGTTTATGTACAGCGTCCCACGCGTATCCAAGGATGGTGACAGCTGATTGCTTGACTGTTGTGTAGTAAATACACTGTTGTGTATTCGTAAATGTGAATTGTTTAAATTATGGAAATCGAACAAAGTGAATCTATTAATGAAAAAAGTGATGATGAAGTAGTGAAAGAAAATGAGTAAGTAAGAAAAAAAAATTGGAAAAAGCTTTGATAAATTGCCAATGACTTTAAGTGGAGATTTCAATATAAACTTTGCAGACGATAAAAATCAATCATTAATTGAATTTTTAAATAATGAATTTGGTTTAACTATGTCAAATGATCGCAATTTTAGCACAACGAAATACAAAACTACTATTGATGCGGTCTTTATTAGACACTTAAATAGGTTCGAATCAAAACTGTTTGTTTCTTACTTCAGTTATCATAAACCAATTGTATCAGTTGTAAAAATTTGCGATCATGATTCTGATAATAACGATGGTGTAAAAGTCGTCGAAATTATGGATGGAAGTTGATTTTTCTGAGAGATAAAATTTAATGTAATATATAAATAACGATATAATATTATAAATAACAACATATAAATTGTCATATTTGTGTACGATAGCGCAATAAATAAACATTGTATTCTACCTCATAAATGATAGTACTTTTATACTTATAATTAAACACAACGTTAATATTGAAGTTTTCACTTCTGCCGGCATTCCCGGAGTGCTACCTTTTTTTTTTTTATTTTTTATCATGTTTTCAGTGATTTTTAATTCTTAGTTGTTTGCTTCTTTTTGTTTTCGTACCTTTTCTTAACGTTTTAAATAACGTTTTAAATGTAGATTTTTGCTTTAAAATCATCCACTTTTATAAAGATTACTGTTTCATACTTATGTATTTATATTTGGCTTTTTTTTACTATTGTTTAGCTTATAACAAAGTTTCTACCTTTTATACTTTTTATTAACACTATTTATACAATTTTCAATTATTTTGTTTAATGATTTTTTAAAAAATCAAATTTGTATTTTTTTTTACCTTATTTTTATTTTTTTTCTGTGTTTTTTTTGTTTGCTTCTCTTTGTTCTCGTACATGTTTAATTATTGCCTTTAGATCAGCTATTAACATAAAAAATATTTTTTTTTAATTTATTTTATTTTAAATTTGTGTTTTTTACAAAAATTTGGTATTTGCGATAGGTATTATCGATACCTATTACCGATTTTTTTAACATATTTTACATAACATTATAAAAAAAAGCATTTTTTTTGACATTCCAATAAAGTTTAAGAAGAAACTACTTCATAATTCATTATTTGTAATAATTATAAAAAAACAACAAATGCATAAACTGCTAAGCGTATTAAAGTATATCAAAACTATTTAAAATTTAGATTTAAAAGACTCAATTCTCTTAACGAAAAGTTAAAATTGCAATAAAAATTATTACAAAATAGTTTAATCTTTGAACAATTATTGAATTTGACATAACAACAGTAACAAGTGTTTGCCATTTTGTTAAAAGCTAATTAGTAAGCCATCTACAAATGGCTTAAAAAATATATGCGCAACTGAGTTTTAGGAAATAGATTTTATTACTGAATCTTTTTATTTTATAAATAAGTTATTTTATTATTGTTTTCAATTTTAAACTGTTACGCCTATATTTTTAGCAGTAAAAAACTACAGAAATAATATTATGGAGCATTAAAATCTTCCTACAATATAAGTACACGCTTCATAAAAAATACTAAGAAATTAGATTATTATTTAAAAAACACATATAATAATAAGTTACTGTGATTCCTCAGCAATCTTTTTGCTCAAAAATTTCAATAAAGACGAGAATAGTTTTGCTTTAAGTGTATTGACTAACTTGACAGTCAGCCATTATGTTAATTAAAAATAAAAATCTAAAAAGTGTGTTTTAATTTTGCTTTTCAAGTATACATTTACTTTTTATCTATTTACTGTTTTTTTTTAAATGTTGAAAATGGGAGATTTTTCTAATGATATTATGTTAGACGTTTGATTATGTTTTTTTACATACCCCCCCTGTATGTGATACTCTATTGATAACGTCCTTGCATTCAAGCGTTGTTTAGTTTTTTATTAAAAAATAAATTATGTTAATTTTAATGCGGCACAAGAAAGCTATTTAATCACTTACATATTATGCAAAATGCAGTTGTCATGCTACAGTAACTGAATATAATAAAATATAGAATTATATTAAATATTGCTATTATGCATACAAGCCGTAATTTAGGTCGCGTGTATTACACATTACAATAGTAAGCTAAAAGTGGCAACTCAAGGATCTTTCCAACCCAGGGCATTGTTTCATAACAGGACTTGAATTGAAACCATTTAAATAATACCTACAACAATATAGATCATTAACGCACGCAATGTATTAGCATTACCTACAATATACCAGACTGAGAAACATAAGCATTATCTTAAATCAGACAAATAGATCAAAAATTATATTATGTTAATCACCTGAAAAAACTGCAAACATCAAATGAAAATTAAAAACAAACATTCGTTGTATAAAATAAATTGTTGGAAAAAACTAGGTAATTTAAAACAGCAGAAAACACTACGTTTCTTCTATACACTTGATTTCATTTCAATTAAACACAAAATAATTATTACTATTATGTGCAAGTGAAAAGAATTAGCAACTCTAAAGCTATTTGCGTACACTCTTCTATTTTAATCAATCAAACTTTTGTTTTTTAAAATTTTAAGTTTATTGTTTTTTTTAAGATAAGCTACAAGTCACGTTTTAATGTCTCAACATTTGTTGCTCATCATGAATAATAGTCTAGTCAAAATATAAAAACCAAGCACTGAAAGTCCTTTTTTCATGAGTGTGTAAAAAGTAAACTTCTAAAAAATAAAAATTAAAGTCTTTCTAAATTGCGGTGCCGCTTTGAAGTGAGGAGGTAGCTTCAGTTATATTTTTTAGATTTTGTTTATAACTCAAAAAGAGTGAAATATTGAAAAAGTTATCAAGAGTTGAAAAATGTAAAAATTTTTTAGAAAAAAATAAATTGGCTAGAAATTTTACTTACACACATTTAAAAAAAAAAAAACAAAACCGTTTTTGTGCTACCGGTTCTCAAGAATTTTATGTTAAAATAAAAAACATACTGTCTAAAAAATTGTTTGAACATTCTATTTGGCTTTGTAAAAGCAAAAGCTACCGAAAATTTTTTTCTAAAAATAAACAAGTGCAAGTTTAGAAAACAAAAATATACAAAAAACATAAGAAAAAACCAATTTTCTGACAAAATAATTACTATAGCACAAAATTGGTTGTTTTTTGTAATCATGTTTATAACTTTTTAAAGAAATTAAAACTAGTATTTTTAATTGTGGGGTTATATCTTATCTTTCACAAATAAGAAACTCAAGATTGTAGTTTAAAATATATTGAACAAGCAGGTAAGTCATTAAAATTGTTTAATAACAAGTTGAAATTACTAACGCATTAGGACGATCAATAATGTTTTACGTAACATATCTTTCGCTGTAAGCAGTTTTAAATTTTTTAATGTTAGTTTTACAATTAAGAATAATTTAAAATTAAAAATCAATGTTTTTATGATGATTACAGCCGTGTTTGGCAATCAATTCTATTTTAATTATATAAGAAAATGTTCGAATTTGTTTTAATATAGTTATTTATAGCTATCAGATGTTTTTCAATTGGAATTTTTATGTTACACTTAATATCTACAGCTTAGAGAAAACTCTATCAAGGTTGATCATTGTGAAAATTAGAACAAAGTAAAACAATGATAAAATAATTATTTTTTCAAAATAAATAAATAGAACAAAAATATAATATAAATATTTTCCGACAGTCTATCATCGGCATAGGCTCTTTATTTACACGCCTACTTGATAGAAAGCCTTCTTGATCGCACGGTATGTTAAAACACAGCTATATTATAAGTTCTGATTTATACCATTAGCTAATTGGCTGATTGATAATTGCATGAAAATTGTCTACATACACTTTATAAAGATTAATGTGATCTCCTGGGATATGTTTGTATGTATCCATGTTAATTTGTGGCATTTAAACGTCTAAACACTATAATTAAACTTAAGAAATTTTTGTTTAAAATTTGTTAGGAAACTTATTTGGTGCATTAGTTTAAATGCCAGATTACATGTTGCAAGCTGCTTATTGTTAGTGTCAGTTGTTGTTCATTTATAGTTTAAAGTTTAACAATAAATCTGTCTTAAAGCATGACTAATTTAAAGTTTAATTGTTCCAAGATACAACAAATTTTTGATTAATTAGAAAAGAGTGATTTGTCGACTGCTGGCTGGGATTAATTATTTGTGGATTTATTTTGCTACTGTTTAGCACAAAGTTAGTGTTTGCGAATTTATGTTGCAGAAACGAGTTGTTTGAACTTTGAAATGTTTTTGTTGAGGCGTACGAACGGATAACGGCACAACTAGTTTCTTTACTGTAAATCCCTGCTGCAGGATGTATTTATTGGCTTCTATACAAGCAAAATTCCGTGAGCATTTTTTTTTATTTGATATTTAGGCATAGCAGACATATTTTAATTAAAACATAGAATTTACATCCATAGTTAAATTTAAAATGCACCGGCTATTTTGACCCGCACCAATACACTGAATCGTTAGAGCTATATTAAATATAATTTTTCATAGACGTATTTTAAAAAGGTATACGCTGCATACCTCAAAGAAATTTGGTTAAATTCAGTGGTAGAAAATATCTAGATTTTCGAAATTATTCTAAAACATTTAAAATAGCTTAACAAAATACAGATACAATCAAAAATAATAAAAAAAAACAAATAAAACTTACAAGAAGACAAGAGAGAACATAACTGTTTTTAAAGCTCCAAGAAAAGTTTGAAGGAAACAGCACAGTTTGTATGTAGGTGAAGGCCGTTATATAGATTTAAATATTTGTTCACAGTTACTTACATATCATTTTTAAAAAGCTTATCTGCTTAATGATAATAATGCAAAAAAGTAAAAACATTCCCGAACAGTACAAGCAGTATGTTATGAGTATGAATTACTTACCGTTTTGACTTACGGTTTGCAGATGTAATGCCGCATTTATTGTCTCACGTCGTTATTCTAACATCATCTATCTAAAAGAATCTATGAAAAATTTCATGTTTGTAGTTAGAGAATGTGCAATACCTTAAATAAGATATTTCTTTTAATAAAATTTCCAAATAAATATAAAAATATGTTTTTTTCTGATTGAAACTCTCCAGTAACTGGCAACAGACTTGTTGGGATAAATTTGTGACGACGTTTAAGTATAATATTTACTCAAACTTTTATCATATATATTACTTTGTCAAAGGATGAAAATATAACAACATCTTTCAGAAGTTTTTTACACTAACATTGAAAAATTACGCTTCTACATTTTGAAACCAGAAGTCACTAATAATAACAAAAGTCAATTTTGACAGAAAATGGTTATTGCGACGAACCAGGCACATTACTAATCAAACACTAAGTTATCACATTAGCATCTGATTGTCAAAAACGTATCTTTTATTAGAATATCTTAAGATATAAGATATTCTTTTGTTTCTACCAACAAATACTAGAATCAACTTTGAAGCTAATTTATTTAAAGCAAAGTCTATCGACTTTGAGCCACCTGTTTTGTTCTTATTGAAACTCTTCCAATAGTCGCCACAAAATCTTGTTTAAATAAATTTGCAACGGCGTTTGGGACATATAATCACACAAGTGATTATTATTCTTTACAAAAACTCATTTTTAGGTCGAACAAACAAGTATTTATTTATTTTCCAACAGATAATGAATTAATGAAATAAAGTCAGAGCAAATTCTTTAACACAAAGATTCGTAGACTAGTTTTGTTCTTATTGGATCTATTCAGGCACTCACAAAATTGCCTTATTTGTTGGTAAAACGTCTCAAATTTAAAGTTTTTCTCATATTTTCAGGTATTTTTTTCATAATTTTTGATGTTTTGTTCATATTTTTCTTACACGTATAACTTACAAAAGCCATCGTTTGTGATTATGTATTTTAAGATATAACTTTTTTAAAAGAATTGTTTTTAGTTTACAGCTTTTTAAAAATTGCTTTTTACTATAACACACTTGTATTCGCAAACAACATCTCTAAGAGCCAGCAATACACCTAAGTATAATAGTCCAAATCGAAAAAAAAAGTTATATCTTAAAAGTGATAAAGGTATATAAAAGCAGACATTTAAGTACAGCCATGTAATCTTATTTTAATGGAAGTACTAAAAATAAACAAGGCAATTTTTTTTTAAACTTAACATCACAATAGTTAATATTGTTTTCCTGTAACTTTTGTAAAATTTTACCAGAGTGAATATTTTTTTTACTAAATAATAATAATTGCTCAATAAACATGAGTTAACCATTGCAATTAATAATTAAAACAGTTGAGAGCTCAAACTACTATATATAAAAATAGCCTATTAACATACGAGTTGGTTATAATGTTTTTTGTCAATCAAAAACTTTTTAATTTAGAAACGAAAATTTTATTCTAAAATTTCAATTTGTAATTTTTGCGGCTAATAAACACAGTTGTTTTAGAAAACAATTAAAGTTGCCAATGTAAATGCGCTTTTTAATTGTTTAATTTCATTAATGCGTTTGTGTAACTCTATAAAAACCGTGCATTAATATAAAATTGTGCAGTGATGTGTAAAATTAAAAGTCAATTTGTCAATCAAAATCGGTTAACAAAAAATAATTATCAACTATATGTTTAATATTTTATTCGGTTGAAGACTAATGTGTACCAAAATAAAACGGAACCTAACAAGCTTTGCCAGCATGACTGTGTTTTCGAATGTTTAGAAAAATGAAATTTAATTTGAAAATTATCTTCACTAAACTTTTATGCGTTAGGGCTGCTATGAGCGAGCGCGGTTATAATAAAATTAGGTAATATAAAAATTGAAATAAAATTGTGGAGAATAAAATATTTATAGAAAAACAAGTAAACCAACATTTACGCTATTAAAATAAAGTCACTTCTTATTGTTTAATAATAATTTGTGTAATTTAGTTTTTCGCCGGCTAATGTCGAATACAAGCATCATTTGCCTCTCTAATTACATAACATTTTCTACATGGGTAATTACTTAAATACCTATATTGTAAACCTATCCGACTTATTTTAAAGTGAACGGTAAAATACAATGTTTTG
The DNA here is from genome assembly GCA_947359425.1 of Lagria hirta. Lineage (NCBI taxonomy): Eukaryota > Metazoa > Arthropoda > Insecta > Coleoptera > Tenebrionidae > Lagria > Lagria hirta. The sequence goes on along the minus strand of OX375797.1, from coordinate 8,279,301 downwards.
CTAAACCATTACATACATTTATCGGTAGCTCATGAGATATAAAAACGTTTAAATTATATATTTCATGCAACACGTTACAAGCTGTTAGATTTTAAATACTGTGCTACCTATCGAGAAACGCTCAGACAACCAAGTTCAAAGAACCTCTCGCTTTTCATCAATAATAATTTGATTAGTAGGTAAATCAAGTTGACCTAGGTAGTAAAAAAACAGAGAAAGTTTTTTTTATAGTTACTAATTTCCACATCACATGAGAATCAAACGAAATTTGTTTGAATCCCTGACTAATTAACACGACCATAAAAGGTGTGGAACATTATAGTAATTTGTGCATTTCTAACTATAAATTTTTGCCGAAGCACTTTTCTGCTTACTTTCTACAACACAATGTGAGAAATTTAAATGGATGATGCTTTCCACTAAGAGAATGGAAGCTTCCTCAAAGTAGATTTTGTAATATAAAAAAGAAACTTCTTTAGCGTGTATTGCGATATGTTGGTTTTGATTAGTATTATAAAAAAGACACACTGTAACTGTAATAACTAGGCTAAACTTTTAATTTCGAGTCAGAATATAGCAGTTTGGTTGTTTTTATCTACAATAGAACCTATTATATACTATAAACGCCAATACATACTCAATTAAAAAAAAAATGACGCAAACAATAGTTTTTCTAGACCTATAATAGAAATTGCCTATGTTTAAACGCACTCACATGATAATTTTGCAATACAACTTAAGCATTCTTAACAGTTGAATAAATTACAATTAAATTAATACAATTTGGTTAATACCTGAATATAATACATCATAATAGTGCTACCATTATTTTCATCTTTTGATAGATCAGTGTCAATATTGTATCTTATAAAAGTACCGCTTTGACTGTAGTTTTTGCGTTTCAGTATTCTTATTGCAATTATTATTGTTGCACTGACAGATGATGCTACGTCTTCTTCTGTTTTATTGTGATTTCATTGTAGATGTAGTAATCTAATAATCATAACCGCGTTAGCCTAAGCTAAATTTAATATTGAATAGAAAAAATTGTTAAATCATCTGTTATGCCTGAATGAACTGGAGCGTATTGAGTCTCTGATAAAAGCTTACAAAGCAAGTTCATAACATGCTTGAGTTTACAGATTATTTATTCTAAGCACTCTAGTTTTGCCTTTACAATCTGTTGACTTAAAAACAGTGTAAATCGTAAGATTTCCATAGTTTTATACAAGTTATATATTATTACTTTACTTATTATTACTTTTAGTAATTATTACTATTTAATTATTATTACTGAGTATTACTCATGCATCAAAAATAAAGTTATCTACTCACCATTGGTACCAGCGAACCTGACACATTTTCTGAAAGTTTGACAATACCTACCTGCTCAGAAAGTACATGGTAGAGATAGAAAAAGTGCTGCAACTTGGCTGAGAAAATTCTCAGGCGTCATACTACTGCTATTAATAGAAACAAGAAAATTGCTAAAGCAAGAATTTATGACTTTATGTAGAAACGTAAAAAATGTTTTCAGTGTATACATTTTTATAAAACAAGCCGTTTTTAAAATTTGAATCATTTGAAGGTTTAGAACTACAAACAGTAGAAAACGATTTTTAACAAACAAATTAAACCAAACAAGAAATAGAAGTTCTCAAAAAACTCTCAATAACTTTTATTAAAAAGTTTGCGCATATATGCTCAAAAGACAAAATTTAGAACCAAATAATCATCTAGCACGAAAAGCTTTTTTAAATGGTTTATTACACATCAACAAATAAATGGCAAATCCAATAGAGAAGACTCATTATAGATTTACTAACTGGCTACACTATCTATAATAATTAGATCAATGTGCATTACTCGTAACTTTGCCTAACAGCTAACTTCAAAATTTTTAGGTACATATTTCATTGATTTCAACATGATTCAATAATAAAAAAAACTAGTACCAATGTAATAAATTTAAAGAATAATGTCAATTAATTAGTTTTTTATTAATCTTACAGCCGGTAGAAAACAAAAAGCTGCATTGTTTTCTCATTTTGGTGTTTTACAAACAGTAAACACTTTCACTCATAAAATTTGGATTTAAATGATCTGGGTAGGTGTACTTTATTATAAATTTATTGGTTAACTATTCAAATTACCAGCAAAAATTTATTTAATTGCTACTTTTTATGTTTATTTAAGAATTAATTTCTTCAGACTTCTCATAGATTAGCATAGTACAATTTTTCACTACTGCTGAACTCGTATTTTATTTACATTCGTCTGTACGTTTGAAGATAAAGATTTAAAATCAATAAAAAATAAGTCGGAATCAGACATAGGAATCAATTTAACGAAAACATTATAAAAATCGTCTGCGAATTGTAAAACCATTTTCTACCAATTTTCTCGGTTGTCAAAAATTTTATCCTATAGTTTCTTGGTGTGAAAACGTTTTGCAGAGTTCTTACATTATCCTAGAACTAATTGTCTACAAATAACTAATGAAAAATATAGTAATTCTAACCTAAATACCCGAAAACACTCTGTTAATGCTTGCAGAAAGACGAAATCTCTTAAAAGCTCGCCGTAGCAGCAAAAGCAATGCTTTAAATTTTCGCGCGGTAAAATGAAACATTTACAACTAAATTTTAAAACCACTACAGTTGTAAAACTAAAAAATTTCAAATTAAAAACGTACAGGTTGTAGATAAAGAAACCAACAATTACAAACGCAATGTAAGTGAAATGATTTACATAAAAATGAATGACTCAGTTAACTTCAGAGAAGACGTGCGAAATTTACACTCCACATACAACAACCTAATTAATATACAAAAAAATAGGTGTCTAGATAAACAGAATACTACCACTAACAAATGTATTGACTATAAACATGACAAAGACGATAATATTTAATCTCTGATAACATAAATCCTCAAATTTGATAAGTGAATATCGCCATTTCCTTTTGTAGTAATTTTATTTCAGACAATGACTATACAAGAAAATACTTTAATTTTATTCTGCTTTGTAATAACAATTGCAACTTATACAAATCATCTAATTTAGATATTTAGGTAAAGTACAAATATGTAATATATAACCATGTAATAATGTATCCATTTTATTGTAGCTTTGATAAAGAGGGACAAAAGTGCCCTCGAAACGTTAGCAAGAATATCATAAATAATTTTTATAATAAATTGTCCAAATCCCTGTATAAATCTATTTAATTTCAAATTATGTTAAAAACAATGCTTTTGCCATTCATATTAATTAATGACCTAGATTGCTAGATTGTCATAGATAAAATTTTAGTGACAATAAGTCTACTATGAGTTGAAAGAAAAACAATAAACAGCAGAATAACTACAAATTAAGTTTTGCACAATTGCACAAATTCACAGATATTAATTTGGTAAACATGTCTTTTTAAAAAGAAAGTACACAGCTTTTGTCATTGACTATAACCATTCTATAACTGAATATGATTGAAATAAAATCTAGCAATACGCCTAAATTTGCAGATCTAGTTTGAATAAATTGCCTTTAATATTTTTTTTTGTTGGTAAAAACCAAAGTAAATGAATAACTCTTTAATGTGCGTCTCAGACAAAAGACGCTAATGTGATAACTAGATTAGGCAATCAAGAGAATAAATAACCATTGTCTTAAAATCATTTTCATTAGAATTAACATCTGTTATTTAGAGTGATTTATACAAGATGAGAAACCTAGTTTCTTATCTTTGATGTATCTTTAGTTTTTTGTTCTGATAGATGTTGAAAATTTTACCATATCACAGAAACAATAGGCGCTTATGTAAATATAAGCTCAAACTGTCACTGCAAATTTATTCAAATAAGAATCTGTTGCAACTTGCTGAAGAGTTTTAATAAGAAACAACTCATCTAAGTCAGCAGATTTAGTTTGAAAAAGTTTGATTTTACCTTATTTTTTGATAAAAATACAATTAAGTACACTTCTATTAGAAGTGTGTAAATAAATGTCTTAAGAAAATTAAAATATCACTGTGGATTCAAAATGACTTCACACTAACAGTCATTGCCAAATAAAATTATTTAAAAATTCTTGTCACAAATAATAACTAAATAGCTTGTGGCTTATTTAGAAAATCTATCAATTTCAAATATAGAAACAAGCAACAACACTAGTTTGAAAATCATAAAGCGCTGGAAATTTATCATACAGAGCTAAAAAGCTTGTTTTTTTAGTTTTCCATAATTTATAGTCCTTAAATATGTTATAGTTTTTTTTTAATTGTTATTTTTGTTTAATTTAATTTAGTTAAAAAAGTTTGTTACCGTTGTATATTTTGTAAGTGTGAGCGTTTTTTTGTTTAGCAAAATTTGTTTACTATTCAGGTATGTCTTAAAATGGCAAGTAGTTATTACTGTTGCTAGAAAACAACTCAACAATTACTCAAGTTTTGATATAACAAGCAGGCTCACACGCTACAAATGGTATACAAAACTATTATAAGCCAAAAGAATAAAAATAAAAATAAGAGAGAATAAAGACTAATATCGCTTATTTGATCATAACTTCAACAATTTTTTTTAACCAATTTGCTTTGTCGCACATAAGAGATAATTGTTTTAATTTTTGTGATTACCTCAAAATATTAAAAAAACAATGCCTCTCAATAACGTAACTGGTAATAGAGTTGAAATTTTCGTAAAGAGTTAAGAGAAAAAGCTTTTACATCTATCTAGATATACAGTGAGATTTTTGTTTTACTGAACATAACGTTATAAAACGCATGTTCAGTTTTAAAAAAACCATGTCAATACATTGTCGCTAGGTAGGCAACCAAATTAACAAATATTTTATTGTGACACATGACTGACTTGACAGAACAGAACTCTAAAATTTTATTCAAAGGTAAGGAAAGTTATGTTACGTCTTAATAACAAGTTTAAAAAGAAACTTTTAATCAAATTAATTTATTAAATGTTCAAAGTGACCACCTTCTTGTTCTAAGCAATACGCCAAACGATTGTAAAATGCTTGTACAGTATTTTTAAAAAAAACTGGATTTATTTCGTTGCAGGCGGTGAGTATTCTATTCTTTAGTTCTTCTGTACTCTCTATTACGGTATTGTTGTAGACTTTAGATTGAAGATAACCCCAAAGAAAGAAATCGTTTGGTGATAAATCTGGTGACCGAGGTGGCCAAGCTATTGGTCCAAACCGTCCAATCCAGCGATCCTGGAAATTTTCATTCAGGAAACGTGTAATAGGGCCCGTGGAATGTGGTGAAGCGCCGTTCATTTGAAACCATGCGTTCTCAAGATTCAAGTTTTTTAGTCGTGGCATTATGTGTCTTTGCAGAAGTTCCAAAAACTTGGCGGCATTTAGGTTGCCATCAATAAAAAATGGACCAATAAGGGTACCGTCGTCTATTCCAGTCCAAACATTAACTCTGCTATTATTAGTCCGGTCAATTTAGACATTCGAAGTTACATCAATCCTCAATAAGCTGAAAATCGGTAAAATCGTTCAAAATATGATTATAAACAAAATCAGAAAGTTCCCCATTTCTCCCCTTTTTGCAAAAAATTTTATTCAAGGTCAAAGGGCGTAAAAATGAGTTTTTCGCGATTTTCAGCAAAACGGTAAGTTTTATCATAAAAATACCTCTAACAAAAATTGTAGATCATAAAATTATCTACAAAAAATGTATAAATACTTTTTTTCCTACAAGCCACCGTTTCTGAGATATAACGATTCAAAAAGTTGTAAAAGTTGTAATCGTCATAATATGCACACGTTTCCACGCCACCTATGAGGTAGTGTACTTAGCGCGTTTTTTTTAACGTTATATCTCAGAAACGGTGGCTTGTAGGAAAAAAAGTATTTATACATTTTTTGTAGATAATTTTATGATCTACAATTTTTGTTTGAGGTATTTTTATGATAAAACTTACCGTTTTGCTGAAAATCATTTTTTTGCCCTTTGACCTTGAATAAAATTTTTTGCAAAAAGGGGAGGAATGGGGAACTTTCTGATTTTGTTTATAATCATATTTTGAACGATTTCACCGATTTTCAGCTTATTGAGAATTTATGTAACTTCACTCTTATTTTTTTGTCTAAATTGACCGGACTATATACTGAGTGTGTGTTAAATTTTGAACATGTTCGTTTGTACGTGACCAATACCTGTGGGAATTAGAAAGAAAGATAGGAAAAAAAAGAAAAGAGGTGTTCAATACAAACCGACAATTCTGTGAATTAACCGTGCCATTTAAACAAAAGGATGACTCATCAGTAAAAACTATCTTGTGTAAAATATCTTCATTTTCATTTATTAAACTAAATATTGTTTCACAAAAATCTGTTCTTTTTATTTTGTCAAGAGGAAAAAGCTGTTGGTGATTTAAAAATTTGTATTTATACTTTTTGAAAGTTTTAAGGACAGAGGATTTTGAAATGCCAAACTCGTTTGCTATTATCCGCGACGGGGTAATGGGGTTTTCTTCAGCATAACATAATATCTGTATTTCTCGTTCTTCTGTCAAGAAGGGACAAGTTCTTCTTCTTTTTATGTGTAAATTTATTACACAACCTTCTGTTCTGTTCTGTCAAGTCAGTCATGTGTCACAATAAAATATTTGTTAATTTGGTTGCCTACCCAGCGACAATGTGTTGACATGGTTTTTTTAAAACTGAACATACGATTTATAACGTTATGTTCAGTAAAACAAAAATCTCACTGTATGTAGAAACGGTGTAGAAACTCTAAGTTGCTTCTAATTTAATAATTCAAGATCATTTTTTTAATAATTTTGAGTTGGAAATCTAACTTTTATCTAAGCTTAAGTGGGTATAAATATTAATCGTTCAAAACAATGCTTTTTATTAAATAATGTAAAAAAATAATCCAAAATCTATTACTGTCTTTGCAGAAAACATGAACAGGTCTACACGTTTTAATTTACGTATTAGCTAGAATTATATATACATTTTTTTTAATAAAGTATTGTATTGCATTTCTTTTTAGCTATGTACAACTATGTAATTTTTGCATTATATCTGTACATTTCCGAATGTGCAAATTTTTCTCTTCTACATTCTAAATATTGTTTTAAACTTTAAAATCATCAGAGTTTTAGAAAACCAATTATTAAATGCTCAACACCAAAATAAGCAGCTAACATCTCTGAAAATTAATTGTGCGTTTTAAGAATTGACTTTACACAATCCTACATAATTCTGTGTGAGCGCCGGAACTTCTTGTGGCGTAATTTATTATTCCAGCAGCGTCGCAATGCTTTTTTTATACAAAGCACTGATTTGTCAATCCAAAGCACTAAAAACCGTTCCTCTTCCCAACTTCTTTTTCATCATTTACACGATTTTATCCGCAGCTCGGTCTTTTATCAACCTTGTTTTTTGTTCGCGAAGAGTCTTTCACTGTGCTTTTATCTCATTGTATTAATTGAGTCTTTTTTCTCACTGTTTCATTTCGAAATAAATTCTTCATCTAAAATCTTCCGTTATACAATTTAGTCGTATCACCGATCTTATTTGCATAAACATCGCAAGCTAATTAGCATAAAAATGTGGTTTTAAAGGTAGCCAAAAACTAGAGAAATTTAATCTCGGCTGTTTCATTCAATCAGGTCAAATATCTTAAAATGAAAAGATATCTAATAATTGTCCCTATCATTAGAATAATTCTTTTAGTTTTTTGAAAAAATAAAACCGGCATTCCACAACAATTAGTTTAAAAAAAGTAATAAAGTTGTTGATCGACTTTTACTATAATTTGGATTTTCTTTAATGTAGTTTGATTTATTTTTAAATTAAATCATTCCGGTGATGGTTACAAGTTGTTTACTCGTTTTAAATAAAGTTTTTTTAAGTTTACTACGTTTTTTCTGAAAAAAAATGTAAAAGCTATTTGCAGTTTCTATTTAATAATAAATTTAATTAAAACTCTAACAAAGTGGAAACTCTTTATAACTGTGTTGCTTTTACTTTATAAGGACTGATAAACGAAAGCAGACACAAAATAAGAATTAAAAGTTCTTTTGTTAGATTCCAAGTAAACAGACTTTTTGAAACTAGTTTCTCGCTTAGTAAAAACCCTTTTAATGTAGAGTTTGGTTCATCAAATTGATAATTAGCCGATTAAGTCGTTCAGACTTTTTAGAGAAAAAAAACACTTTGTTCCTTTTTTTTAACTTATAATATACAGTCTACGTGTTATATTGTGGCAGGCGCAACAAATATCGAATTTGTGGTGCGCTAGATCTAGCGGCAAAGTTGTAATTTGCCAAATGCTAATGCCTAACTCTAATATTGCATTTTATTGAGAAAAACTGAATGTTTGTTTCTAACACATTTGTAAAAACAATAGTACATTACATATCGTGGAGGAAAAATAAATTAAGAAGTTGACCGAGACTCATAGCCTCTCATAATTTACAATTGTAACCAAAATTGACAATTATTAAAAAAATAATTGTTACTGTTGTGTTTGCTTTTGCAAACCTGAAATAACTTAAAAATGTCTAACACTCCTCTAGTAACACAGTTAAATCCCCAAGTTATTTCAAGCTGCGGCAGAAGCTACAAACAAGTTAATACCAGAAAAAAATCGCAATTGGTATAAAAAAACTTACAAAACTTACCAAACAACACAAAACAAACCATCTATCTAAAAATGTTTTATTGGCATACTTTCATGTTTTTTCTGAATAAAAAAAACTACTACATTCTGGGTTGTGTATTCGATGCTTAAAGGCACACTAAAAATGAAGGACAAAATTAAGATTTTAATGTATTCCAACCTTTCCTTAAAAAAAAAATACGAAGTACATGATCAAAAAATTAATTTTTTTTTTCAAAAGACATTGAAACATTTCTAAATCCAGACTTAGATTGATTCTTACTGCTAAATATAAAGCAATAAACATTCATGTTTTATTTAAGTCATTGACATATCAGTGCAGATGCGATGAGCTTTTTAAAATGCGTATTGGTGACGTAGAGTTGTGTAGCATTGTAGTTAGTACTTGATACAAAAACTAACAGAGCACGGTTCTTTTTTGTAATAACCAAATTAGAGTGATAGGTAGACAAACATTGTTCAAAAGTACATGCAGCTGAGGATTAACGTGTCATCAGAAAGTGATCGTTTCATGCTTCAATATAAGCAAAGAAAGCCGACCAAGCAACCGTATGGATCGCTTAACTAAGAAATTGCAATTTTTTTAGACCTACCTGAACCAAACCGATTTACAACTCACAGATTTTGCCGTTCTAGGGCCAGATTACATAAGAATAAAGAATGTGATATACTGCAATGAAAAAGGTTTGGTAGGTGGAAATTAAGCACACTCGCTGAAGGCTGTGTAGAAAATTAGATACTCTAAGATTATCTACCATATTCTGTTCACCATCGACATCAACATCTTCAGTTACAACACAGAAATGCATTTTTCTCAAAACGAAGTCAAACAAGGATTACACCTAATAATTAATAGTCATGATTTATTTACAGTCACAATTAATTTTAATGATTTATCTTCTAGTTGCTCACCTGCCAGCAGCAATAGTAACAATATCTATATCATTAGAAATTTAGTGTAGTTAGTCTTGTCTTATTATTTTAATTATTTGTTAAATGCAAATTAGAAAATAAAAGTTAGTTTAGGCGTGATGAAGTGCGTGTGCATTTTATTATCTTTAACTTTACTTTAGAATATTTTAAAGTCTTAGACAACCAATTCAACAACATTTAATCAAAATCAGTTTCTTGAAAATAAATGATAATAGATTTTCAATCAATCTTATTGCTTTCTTGATATTGCATTTTTTGTACTATAAAAGTGTTTTAAATATAATTAGCTTACGAGGTTCACAAATCACAAAAAAGTAAGTATAGGCAGCTCATAAGATAAATGTTTGTTTTATATTATAAGACGTTAAAAATATCGTTTATTATTGAATTGTTTTGCTGGTGTTACACCAGCAAAGTATATTAAAGCTGCTAACAAGATTGTTTCTTTGTCAAAAAAGTGCTTTATAGTTTTACCCTTAAAATAAGTAATAAAATTATTGCTAAAAAAAGTACAAGCATGATTTGCACGCAAGTCGCGCAGCAGCAACACCTTTAAAAAATTAATTATGAAAGAAAAGAGCTTTCTAGAAAATTAAAATAAGCTAATTTTGCTGAAAGAAGATTTTAAAAATTTAATTTTTCAAAACCAATAATATACAATTTTTATTTAAATGAACACTGTTGGGGTTACTCTTGCAATTCTAAGATAAAAATCATATGATAATTTTTGATAGAATGGTCAATTGTCATCTCTACTTAAATTTGCTAAAAATTTAAAAGTTAGTTTTGGAAAATAAAACATAAAAAAAAACTTGTGAAAGAGAAGCCATTCACATTTCTAAATCTTAGAGCAATGATACAAACAATGGCTTGTTGTTACATATTAACAAAAACTTTGTAAAATGGAAAAATTATTATAATTAAGGCAGACGGATACCAAAGGTTTATTTTAAACAGCTAGAAAGTTTTTAAATCTATTACCACATCACGAAAAAGTGGCACAAATTATAAAAAGTTGATTCGGGAAAAACTGATTCTAAATTCGTCGTCAAGATCTGTTTGTATTTTAGAAATAAAACTATACACATAGTATCAAAAATTCATTAGAATTAATCAATAAAATTTCTACATTCTCTGTCCCCCCCAAAAGTTTTTTAGTTTCCTTCAATATTATAAATCTTTTTCCAAGTGTTCCAACCGAAAATTGTCTCAGACTACTTAAAGAACATTTATACGATTCTACCTTGGATAACGATACCTGTCAAAATATTTTCAACCTCACCGAAATATGTCTTAAACAAAACTTCTTCCAATTTAATAACACTATCTTTCAACAATTATCCGGCTTAAGTATGGGCGATCCACTTTCACCCCTATCAGCAGAAATTTTTTTAAGTAACATGGAAAATAATGTTATCATCAATGACAACAATCCTTTTCGGAAAAATATCTGTTACTGGTATCGCTATGTTGATGACGTCATTTGTCTTTTCCAAGGTTCAGATATAGATCTTCAACACTTTCTAGATTTTCTTAATTCAATTAATGTCAACATAAAATTCACTTTTGAAAAAAGCATACACAACAAAATCAACTTTTTAGATCTAAGCATTGAAATTAAAAATAACACAAATTTTTCATTTTTAGAAACGATACTACCACCGATTCATTAATCCCATATAATTCATTTCAACCACTCTCACAAAAATTAGCTAGTTTTAACTTTTTACTTAATAGACTTTTTTTACTACCACTTGATAATTTAGACTACATAAAAAAGCTCAATATTATTAAACAATTAGCAGTCAACAATTCATAGCCAATAAAACTTATTAATAAACTTTACCGTAAGAAATACACCAGACATCATTTAAATAATTTTACCTCATTAACCACGTTACACACACAATCAAACAAATTAAATAATCCTATTAAATACTTTAGCCTACCATATATCGGACCAATTTCCAACTCTATAAGTAAGACTTTATCAAAATTTACATTAAAATTTCATTTTCTAATTTTCAAAAATTAAGATCATATTTAGTTTCAAATAAAGACACAATTGACAATGACCAAAAAAGCGGAATATATCAATTATTCTGCAATTGCGGCCAGTCATACATTGGTCGAACTTTACGCCCTCTAAAAATTAGAATTTCCGAACATCTCAGATTGATTAAAAACAAATCTAAATACAAATTTTGTTTAGATGATCTCAAATATAAAAGTAGTTTTGCAGAACATGTTATTTCAATGAAACACGAATTCTCCCATTATGAATTACTACACACATCAACAAAATTTAAAGAGAACGCCAATCTAGAAGTTCTAGAAATTCTGAAATTAAAAGAGAGATCACCTGACTCTATCTTAAATGATCAAACCAATTTTTCCACACAAATTATAGAACCCTACATTAAGACTTTCTACCTATAAAAAACCACCATAATATTTCGACTTGTCTCTTCCTTAGTTATCTATTTTATTATCTCATATTCTCTATATTATATTTGTTATTTTATTATGTTTATTGTTCATTTAATATTAAGTTCATGTCTTAACTCTACCCACTCTTGAACCGCTACATCCCCACCAACCGGCTTGTCCACCCTCAACATTTATAATTTATTTTATTTTCTCTAGTGTTAGTTTAAAGCTTCGGTGTTAACACACCACTCAAACCTGATGATGGCTCTTGTCAAAAGATAAGTTAAAAGCCGAAACATATGTAGTTTTTCAATTTTTCATTTATTGAAAAATAAAATTAAAATTATGGGAAGACTTTAAGTTTTTTACTTGTTTGAAATTTTTTAAGCAATCCCATTTTGAGTTATAAGATGGAACAATTTTACAAATTAAATAAAACTATATCACAGTATTTGTTGATAAGAGCAACATTGAAGTAGAAAGTAACCAAAATTAGCACGTTTTTGAAACGTAATAATTCGTGGAAAGCAAGCACGTGAAACAGTTTTCAACATCTCACTCATATTGCTCGTTTGCTTGTAAAGTTAAACTTCACCTAGATGTCAACTATTTAGTACCAACTAGTTCGTACTAACGAGTTAGACTGATTATGTTCATCTCATGTGTGTTTTAATTATTTAGTTATTGGTAAAAAATTTCTCACAAAAATATTTTTTTTAATTTTTATTTTTTTGTAAAATTAATATTTATTATTTAAAATAATTTTAATGTGTAAATTAACTTGGATTTAGAACATTCTTGAAAAGTTAATTAATCTACACGTACAAATAATTATGGTAGTTGAAGCATTATAATATTAAATAAAAATAATATTAAAAAGAAAAAAACTAATAAAATACAAATTCATGTTACGGTGTCCGACACAAAAGTATCCAACAATTTTAAAATTTAAGAAGCTGACTTTCATATAATTAATTTTAATTGTATAGAGAATTATAATTAGCTTAAAATTTGCAACAAATTTTCTTAAAGCTTTTGCTCCAAAATTCTGTTTTTTAACAATAGAGCTAAGTGCTTAATAAAGTGTAAATTAGCATATGTCACATAACTTGAAGTATTTGACGTTAGAAAAAAAGAATAGAGATTAACGCTACATATTCCATTAAAATTTCACATTGTTATGCATAATAAATTCCTTTTATGCCAAAGCTTTGTAATAAAATGCTGCTTTACCAAACCACCAACCAACCAAATCACTACAAGACTAATCAATTACGTTACCAATTATTATTAAACGAACAAATAAACTAATTTATAGGTACACAAAATCTAATAGACAGTTTTTGATTGAAAAACGTTTTTGATAAATATCAGAAATAAAATACTAAATTATTTTGGATGATTGAATAGTAGTTTTGTGTTTACCAAACAGCTATAGCTAGAACAACAATAGTAGGTAGAAATTATTGTGCATGCTTTAGCATGCTATTAATACTACACTTTATTAATTTAAACAATCTATTACTACTAATCTAAATTTACCTATTTACGTCATTAGATTCGCTGCTTTAACTAACCGGAATTTGCATCAGATTTGGCAATATGTAGCAACTGGATAGAAAAATATATGCTGTTAAACTTTCCTTAATTGTAATTAGTTTGCAACTCAGGGATACTCATCTTACTTGTAAAACTACGCAAACAATTTTAGAATATTACCAATATCAAGTTTTTTTTACCAACTACGTAGAAAATTACGCTAGCTTAAAAAAATGTGTTATTTTTGTTAAACAAATTTTATTTTGTAAGTATTAAGGTTGAAACAATTGTATGATAATTAATATTTATACAATTAAAAAGATTTTTAGAGCTACGAGTAATGTGAGCTAGGGTGCACGGTATCAATAAACACAAATATCAAAGAGAAACTTTTGTCAATTTAATACTTCTAAGTCGCTTCAGCTTTTATCAACAAGGGTTTAATACTGCAAATTGTTATTAATGTACTTTAGTTGATAAAGACATACTCTAATTGGTTGTTTTATTCAGTGTAAAACAGCTAAGTACTAGTTCATAGATTACAAGTCTTTCATTCTACAAAACAAACAACCGTTCGCGTATGTGATTTGCATGTAATATCAGCCAGGGCGTATTTATTTAGAGAATATTTGTCCTACCATGACACTATTACCACATTTTAATCAGCTCTACAAACATTAAATTGCTAGTAATTAAACTAATCTAAAAATCAAATTGCTTTTAGCAGAGAGAATTGAGGCAAGCTAATATTCCCTTTGTGGTTATTTTGAATTGATGAGTCTGTTTTAAAATCAACAATGGTGCTGGTTTTATTTCATTCAAGATTTTGGTCGGTGATTGTAGCAGTTGTGGTCTTGAACAAGTTTGCACAATACGTTCTCTAGAGGATACAATTGCATATTTAATTATGGCACTTTCGTGTTTCGGGTTGTTGAATGAGGTTTCAAACCTGGTGAATGAGTGATTTGGAATTTGAATCTGCTAAAAAATGTTTTTCAACATAAGCTTTCGATACAAATTCGCGCTACATTTACGCCGACAACAAAATTAAAATTTGAAGTTTGTTCAATCCTTTAGATCGGTTTAATTTTTTATTTAGAAATGATTATCTGAAACCATTGCAAATTAATTAATTAAGCTATCAACTTGCAAAAATAGAATATAATCCGCACAGGTACATAATTTGAGAGATAATATTTCTCAGACAAAAATATTAAAATTGGAAAATATAGTCTTCTTTTATAGCAAACATAGCTTGATCATTTTATCAAAGTTAATTAATTATTTTTGCACAAATTAAACGAAATTTTAAATAGCTGATAGAAATAGTTAATAACAGTTTATGATTTGTAAAAATGTGAAAGTACGATTACTTGTTAAAAACTAAACATTTGACTAATATCAGCAAATATGAGCAAAGCATTAATTTGACATTTTTATAATAATATCTTATTTTTTTATGTTATTTGTATGTATAATTTCTACATCTCAGACAAACAAATATATTTGCTAAGAATTTAATATTAAAAAAAATTTTGTTTGTATGCTGTTGGTTTAACATTGAGTGATTCTATCAAGAAAAAGAAAATACACAAAAACTTTTGACACATTTTAAAAATTCAACAAAACTGCCAGAAATGCTGTGTATTTGCGTTTGAACATAAAAACACACGTTTTGTAAACAGTGCCGGCATATTTATTTATTTATGTCAAGCCATATTTTACTGATTTGTTGGCGTAGCTTTTCCAAGCCGTTTGATAACAAGATCTACAATTATAGATTTTTTAATGTGTATCCATACGAAAAATCACACAAAAACCCCAATTTTGTAAAGAAAATAATTTTTTTGAATGAAACCATTTTTGGTTTGAATGAGACAGTAAACCGACATCACTTCACATTAGATTTGATTAGAATGGCAATAAGGTGTCATATGTGCTGCAACCTATTGATCTATTGTGCTTATCTTTCTTGAGTTGTTTAAGGTGTATCTCCTTAACATACCTCACAACGTCAGCTTGCTAACAAATAATATTGTTTTCTGCTGTTTTGTCTGAAACAAATTTTAAAAGTAAAATTCAATTCCAAAACGTTTTTTGAAAATTTTAAATTTTATATATGAAATTTAGGTGACCAAAGTAACCTTTTGAAAACAAAATTGTGTTTTGTTTAAAAAAAACAATCAATGGTTTCAACCATACGAGACATCATAATCTACATAAGTATAATAGTATAATACACGTTTCAATTGAAATATTATGTTTTTAAAAAGTTAACTAATAGTTAAATCAATAACTGTTATAATATACGTATATAAGTTATTTCGTTAAAGTTTAAAAATATTAAAATTGTCTAATGTATTATTTAAATAAATTATTAATATTAGATTTTGTTACAAAAAAAAGAAAATGAGTAGTTAGAGCAGAGTTGCAATTATGTGTAATTGGAGAAGAGTAACAAGCCGAAAGTCACTATTACCCTAAGGTGTTTGTCTGGAATCTAAATTATTTATTCTTTCCATCTGGATTGTAGTTTCGTGTCCCATGCAAAGCGAGCTACTAAAACTATTTAATAATTCAATGTCTAATGCAGAATTTGCTAAAAAATACTCCAAAAAATAGCTGTTTTTTGTTGATTGCCAACATTCTGTTTGACACATTTTATTGATTAAAGTATTGACATCTTTCAGAAAAGACCGGGTTAAAATATTTGAAAAAATTGTAGACGTTTCGCATTCTATCGGTAAAGGCGATCATCAGAACAAGAAAATAAAAGTAAGAATAAACAGGGTAACTTGACGTGTATACCACGCTAGAGAAAAAACGTATTCTAACTAGATCTCGTTGCTGATTGGGTTTATATTGGTAAGCAAGGAAGAGAAAGCGGTGGAAAAAGCGGAAAAGAAAGTGGTGAAATAATCAGAAAAGAAAACTATGAAGAAAGCGAAAGCGCTCTGTGTTTATGTCAAAAAAGTGTTGGTAAACAAGGACTTCCTAACGTTTTAGAGACAATAAGTAGCTGAACATAATTTAGTGGCCGGTGTTCAAATGATGTTCAGCTAGCAAAGACTGTGATCATTAAACCGAAATTATGCACCTTTTATGTTCAGAAACTCTAAGTTTAATTGAACGTCATGTTTCTTCAATGTAATTTTTGCTACAAGGGCACAGAATTTTATAAACACCTTTAGACAATTGTCAGTCAAATCTGACTTTTGGGAATAGTGAACTTTTTTTGTAGGTGGTTTAAAAACCGTTCTTAATCCTTCTTCACAAAGAATTTTTTTGATTCTGACTAAATTTTTTTTCTAATTTTGTTGATTATCATAAAAATATCCACTCTACAAGTCTACATACATTATTAATATTACATTTTAGATATTTTTATTCTCAGATGCTTTTTGGTAAATAATATTGATAAAAAAACAATTCCGTTTTTTTTTATCAAAACAGTATTACTTAGACAACCATTAGAGGTAGTTTACGCACCTCTAATTGTACGTAATTTTTTTTAATAAATTGATTAATTTTTTACAGTAAATAGAAAAATAAATATAGTAATTCTAAGCAAGGTTTGTCTGTATATTAATCAACTATGTCATTAATCAAATTATGTCAAATTTATAAAAAATTATATGTATTTTGATTCTTAATTACTATTTGTTTTAATATGGTTTTTTATTGTTGTACATTTATTTTGATTCGAAGTCTTACAATTATTGTATTATTTTGGTAGTAAGTAATCAATTATATTGTTTAAAAAATATATAAAAATTTTTTTTAGATTTTAGTAAATATGACCACATTTATAGATACTTTTCAAAGATAACATAAAAAATTCTTTAGTCGACATACATTTAGAACATTTGTTAAGGCTAAAAGTTGTAAGATAAAAAATTACTTATAATTGTTTACAGTAACGCTTGGTCAAGTAAATAACAAAAGGTTAAACAAAAAGTCAAACATTTCCATAAGCATACCTTTCTAATAAGATTGATTACGCTAAACAAGGCATAAACAAATTAACAATGGATGTAGGTTTAATGCCCTGTTCAAAGTAGGAGCTCTTGGCTGTTTACACTTTCAATAAAAGCGGGTAAAAGAGGCACACTTATATCTGTAGTTTCATTAGCACTGTATTGCAAAATCACTCAATCCCTTTGGCTATTTTGTCAATTTCAGAGTAAATATTTGTGTAACTGCTCGGCTATAAATCCACAAATTTCAACCGGCCGAAGCACTTTTGATTTAGCTACTATTACATAGTCAAGTGTCTTTACATATCTCGGTATGTAAACAATTTGCACCTGTCAAAAGAAATTTACATATCGCATGTGGTATGTCTTTTCGTGTGAACAAAATTTTAAATTTTATACTATTTTCTCATGTATTAAACAACTAGGATTAAATTAAAGATAAGTGTTAGTTACAAATGCTACTGATAATCTTAAATTGTTAACTTTCTAATTAAACGTTAATTAGACTAATTTTTGAAAACTTATGATTAA
This sequence comes from Lagria hirta, assembly GCA_947359425.1. Taxonomy (NCBI): domain Eukaryota; kingdom Metazoa; phylum Arthropoda; class Insecta; order Coleoptera; family Tenebrionidae; genus Lagria; species Lagria hirta. The sequence continues at coordinate 8,261,232 of OX375797.1, read as the reverse complement.
CCTACTTGTTTAAAAAAATTTAAAACTGTCTTTCATTTCTAAATTAGATATAAAAAACATCAATCTATTTTTAGCATAGTTTTACTTTTCATGCATCGATATTGCATGAAAATTATTGAACTAGGAAAATGCTCTCTTTGTTCAGGTTCTTGTACAAAACAACTTGAGGTTTAAACGATTATCACATCGAAATAATACAAAGTAAATGATAAAAAAAATAATTTCCGTGATTTACATTTAATAAAAAAAATAAACAAACCTGGTTTTAATCATTAGTTCAGACAATATGTGCACTAAAATAACTATTTTTGTTACAAGTCTTTTAATTAAAGTTTTTTCAGAGATTGCTGTTTTCGGACGAGGCGAAACAAAGCTTGGAATAGTAGAAGATTGAGCATAAACTTTCTAGAAACGTGTATTAAACAATGTTTTTTGTTAAAGCTCTTCAAAACTCTAAATAACAAATATTTTTTTTAACATTTGTTGTAACCAGTTAAACACATTTAGAAAAAAAGTTTATGTGCTTAGATAGTACTATGTTTAAAGATTTGATTTTGATATGTTTGAATTTTTGTAGAATTCATAAATGGTTATATTTTTGAGCAGCTTATAAAAATGAATTGTTTCTGCAAATTCTGAAAACAGCGCTGTTTTGTTCTTATTGAAAACTTATCGATTTAGGTCATTGTAAAAGCCAGTACACTTTTTTGAACTTGATCTTTTCTATATAAACGTTTCTGATAACGAACATAGTGAGTGAGTTGGTTTCTACATTTTATGCAATATTATGCGTATTGTGAGCATTAAAGGCAACTTTGTACCCAGTCAGATCTATTGTAATTAGACTAATCTTAATTATATTATTCTTTTATACAAAAATTAAAACTTATCAACATTTCAATTGTATTACCAACAATTTACCGTAAAAAGTAGAGCAAACTGTTTTTAAAATAATTGAAATTAGCGAGTACTACTTTATGTTATGATGAAAATAGCTATTAGCTAAAACCAACTTGTTCTACTGTTTGTTGTCAGAAACATTCATTTAGAAAAGATTGCGCTTATAAAAGTGTACTGGTTCTTGCAATAGCCTAGGTTTATAAATTTTCAATAAAAACGAAACAGCGCTGCTCTCGGAACTTACCGAATACATTATATTTTAATTAGAAGCTCAAAGATATAGCGTTTTATGCATTTTAGAAAATGCATAAAATTTCAGGCATTCAGAACGATTCTGTAAGAGAATGGTCAACTTTTCATCACTCAGCAGTGGTTATTTCTTAACCACTTTCACGGGAAAACAAATTATACGTAATTACTTGTTTTAGATAGTAGTTCTCACAGCAATACAGAGGGAAAATTGAATTAAGGCTTAGTTTTAGACGTTAGTTTTGTTTGTGAATGTACAAAGAAGTGTAAATCCGTGTAAAAATGACAAATTGGTTAGTACTTAACGCTGAATTTCATCAAGTACTTGAAGAACAAGCAAAATAGTAAGATTATTTAATTTAAATACTAATTTGATTTGAATTATTATAAATATGTTAAAATTGCATTTTTAATTGCAGATTGGAGTTGAATGGTCAAAGACGGACTTGAGAAAACTTACGTTCTTGTACATATAAAAGTGAGAAAACTACAATTAAAAAAAACAATTGTACTTTAGTGATATACATATTTTATATTTTTTTACAATTTTTATAAAATGTAATTTATATTTTTTTGCAAAAATTTAATTTTCCAAATGTTATTGGGGCAATACATTGGACAAACGTTGCTATAATAGCTCCATCAGAAAATGACCCATTGCAGCCTCTGCTAGCATATTATAACCGGGGGTTTTGTAGCATTAATGAGCAAGCGGTGAGAAAGTTGTTTAGATCTAAGTATATTGTGCCAAAAAAATAATTATATTCTTCAAAAGCTTGTGTTTTTTCTAATTGTTCCCTGTCTCTACAAATCCACTTTTTACCTCTTTCTGGTCCTGTATTTTAACTCTACAAAATAGCGTCGCCAGTCGTCTGCACTTTTTGAAGCTTTTGTTAATTGCTTAATAGTACCACAACCTGCTTGATTCGTCGGTCAAGAAACAAAAACTACCAGTGAATGAGTTTAGCCATTTGTGATTTGAAATCCATGCACACTTTATAATTACCTACAGGTTGAAAACTCTTACTTTCCGTATTCCGATTATTAAGACCTCAACATTTAAAGTTATGTAATGACAGCTTTGACGTAGGTACATTTGACAGGAGACAGTTATATTTGAACTACTCGCTAACCACAGTGGTAAACAATTTTGTTTTAGCTGGAGTGGTTAACTTCTACTTACAGAATACGAAATATAGTTAAAGTAATTACCAGAGTGATATAAATTTTATCGTAACCATTGCGATAATCATCATCAGGAAATCACAATCAGGAAAAAAAACGTGTGAATTGCATTGATAGTAAGCTTTTAATAGTCAGTTTTAGAAGTGACCACAGAAAAAAACTATTTTTTCAATTGTCTGTTTTAAACAATATTTAGAAGTTTGAGTTAGAAAACACTGTTTATATTTTTTGTTAGATTTAAAGATGCAAATAGTTGTTTATAATAAAGTTTGTAAGTAAAATAACATTTTTCAAAAATTATATTACAAAAATTCCTTTCATGTTTATCTCATCGAAAGACACACTGTATATAAAAACAAATTGAAAATTGTGAAAAAACTAGTGTAATATTTTATTTATTTAATTAATTCCAACTGCTTTTTGTTTAATTTGTTCAAATGATCAAATACACTAATATTTAATTATATTAAATTATTTTTTTTTATTTGTTACAAATTTTATAATCAATTGTGAGTAATATTTGATCAAATTCTTCAAATGGGACCACATGAAAAGCAGCAGCTTTTGATTAAATAAAAAATTATCAAAATCAGTTCACCCAGAAAAAAAGTTATGAGGTAGGAAACATAATAAAAATTCAGTCAAATTGAAAACATTCTATTTTTTTAAAGTCGGCTAGAAAATACTATATGTTTGTCAACAATATGAGGTCATTAATTTTTTTTTCTTATTCGAAAGCTACAATTACGCTACATTTTTAATAAAGCTTAATTTTTATATAACAAAAACCTAGTTTAAATTCAAGCCTAAAAAACAAACAAAAATTAATAAAAAATAAAATGAACTTGATTGATAATCCCCTTTGTTTAAAAAAATATTATATACATAATCCATTTAACGTATTTTGTCTTCAATAAAATGTTAAAAGAGACATAATTAATAAGCGTACTCTTCATTTTTTTGAAAAATAGTCAGTACGCGTTCTAAACGTTTTATTAACGTATGATGTTCTAAAACGTAATAAACAATCTCAATTTTGATGATCTAAATTTGTTTGTAACAACATTTTATTCGATTTTTTTCAACTAATTGAACTATAATGATTATTAAAGTCTATTGACAAAAATCATTCGTTTGATAACAAATCAAATAATAAACTCAATTATCAATAATTATTGTGCAATTATGTGATTTTATCAAATGTGAATAATAGCGATTCAAATTTTTATTAAAAGAAAAAAAACTGTAAAAGAACGTCTGCTAAAATGCATCATTCAATCATCATATTTTGGACGCTCTTTGCTGCTGCAAAAGTATTTTCTACTTGAAAAACGTCTATTATCTCAGGGGAAATAATAAATTTACCAGTCGAAATATATTGATTGATAGGTAAAGTCATTATATAGAACATTACTCGGAAAAATCCTAACATGCATTTGGAATTTTTTCACACGCTATGCATACAACAACCCATCCATAATGTGATTTGTCTAGAAGTTTGGATGATTTTAATGCATGCGATGCTAGGCTATTATCTATCGAACACACGCGGCACGGTTAATTTTTAAAATTTAAATCACAGTTAATCCTCTTAAATAAGACGTATAGATTAAATAAAGCAAACCGCTGAATTATTGTTATTATGAAGATACAGACATGCAAAGTTATTGATCTTCTCTGTGTTCTCTCCACGATAGATTGATGACGTAGGTCACTTCTATATTCTGTTGGACCCTAAAACATAAAGTTCTTAGATTATTAAAACATGAAGTTCCTACAGAAAACATTATTTTGAACAAAAGCTTAATTATGTTGATACCGGGAATAAAGCTGTTTTTATTTAAAGTACATCGATTTTTTTTTGCTTGGTACCTCGTTCGCACATTACATTTTTTTCTTTATTATTATTGTTTATTACTTTCTAAAACAAAAAAATAATAATTTTTTTATTAGTGTAATTGCTGATGCGTTTTTATACTTAGCAACTATAATATGTATATTAAAAATATAATTTGCAAACTGAAATAAAAAATGACTAAAAATAATTTGCTAACTGAAATAAAACATGACTGAAAATAATATTTAATATTTAATAAATAAATTTAATGATTGACTAGTTTTATCAATACTTTAGACAAAAAATGTATATACATACTTTAAAAACAATTTCTTTTTTGTATCCTGGAAAAGAATTGATCGGTAATTTAGCAAATTTATAGTTTAGAATTTTATTTTTAGACAGTAATAATTTAAGACAAAAGTATTTTAATCAGTTTTTAATATTATATGCAACATAGTAATACAATAATAATAAAAAAAATTCAAACAGTTCTAAAACCCTTTAATTTTTTGAAATATTAACATCTTTCAGAAAAGACCCTGCCGAAAAGTTCAACGTTTCGCACTCCATCGGTAGAATCGATAGACCTCGTTGCTGCTTGGGTTTATATGGTAAGCTAAGAAAAGAAAGCGGAGGGAGGGGCAAAAGAGAAACTGGCGGAGGGCTCGAAAGAGAGAGCTGTGGAGAAAGCAGAAGCGTTTTGTGATGATGGCGAAAGAGTGTTTACGAACAAGGACTTCCAAACGTTTGAGAGATAATAACCTGCATCTCTGTTAAAGTTGTTTGGGTGTTTTACAATTTCGATTGCTTCTCGAATTTGTTTGTCGTAGAAAAATGTTGATTCATTGTAAATCAAAATTTTTCTTGCGAGCTTACCATATAAACTTAAGCAGCAACGAGGTCTAGCCAGAATAAGTTTCGCCTCTAGCGTGGTTTACACGTCGAGTTACCGTGTTTGTTCTCATCTTTATTTCCCTGTTCTGATGACGCCTCTACCGATGGAGTGCAAAACGTCGACAATTTTATTTAACTTTTCGACACGGTCTTTTCCAAAAGATATCAATATTTCAATGACTTCGGACCGTGAAAGCCTTTTTTGAGTGTTTATGAGCAGTTTCTCACTTAAGATTCCAAAATGTAACTTGTTATCATATTTTTGCTAACTGGCCTTGGTAACTGTTTTTAAAGTCTATGATGTATATGTTTTGAAGTCTATGACATGAAAACGTTTTACAATGTTCTTCTAAACAAGAATGTTACCCTAATGTTGTTTTAAAACATTTTAAAATAAACATAGAAAAAAATATGTTTTTTTAGAATCATTACGCAGGTAAATTTTTAGTGATTTTTACAATTTTTTTTTCAACTCTTTCTTTTTTGAAATTTTTCCAACATTTTTGTTGAGCATTGATGAATAATTTTAAAAGCCACAGAGCTTTTAAAATTATTCTTGCAAAAATTGTTTAAATTTGTAGATTAACATTCATTTCAGTTATATTTTAGCTTCTGACAACTTTGAGAAAAACTTTTTTTTAATAATTGTATGTATCATCATACCTTTTTTAAAAATTGTTTCACAAGGATGAATTTGATATGCAAAGATATTATTGCATATCAATAGTTTACATATATAACTAAATGCATCAATGACATTTTAACCTTATTGAGTGTTGTACAAAGCAGTTATTTATCATTACCACTCAAATAGCATACAAGGTTGTGTGACAGATACGCCATATTATTAAAAGTTCAAAAAAACATCAAAACTATTAAATTTTTTTTTTAATATAATAATTTAAAAAAAATTGTTAATCAACATAACCGCAATGTTTCTAAAAACTATATATATTTTTTTAATTTTATATATAATAGTTTTTTTTTGACTTTAAATTGGCTAACAGCGTCTTCAATTTTCCAAGTGACATTTGCAAACGTGGAAAATAAACTATCATAAAAGTACAAAAAAAGTAAATATAGTAATATAGCTTAGAGTAATTTATAAAAATAGTAGAATTATAAGCGTAAGCATATAATTCTAATAACCTAATAAACAGTTCTGTTGAACGCATGGTATAACTGAAAACGTAACCTAATAAACAGTTCTGTTGAACGCATGGTATAACTGAAAACGGCGACCAAATTGCATTTTTTTAAAATGTTGCCAAAACAACTAAAATAATTTTTGCGTCGAAAATTATAGAGTAGTTAATAAATACTAAAAAAGAACCTAAAAAAACTAGTAAATTTTCGAAAGACCTTACAAAATATAATTAATACAATCAACATTCAATTAATTTAAGACCAATATAATCAACAAACACTGACATTTTCTAATGTAAGCACTAATTAAAAACAATGAATAAAATATTGAACGTATTTTCTATAAATAAGTTAAAAATTAAAAAAATGTATTTATAAATGATTTGATAAGCTTTAAATAAACATTTTTTGTATAAGTTTTAGTAGAAATCAATTCAAATTTAATTTTGTCAGTTGCTTTGCATTCACACTTTTGCAAAGTTTAAAATTGTTTTTCAATAGTTTAGTAGAACTTATTACTTTAATCAATGCTTTTAAAACTCTGTTTACATTATTAAAACTTTCGGAAACGAGTCCATCATAAAGCATTACCTAAACTCGAGCGCGCCCAAAGTTAGAGAATTTCGTATTAAATTTCATATTATAATTTCTCTGTTTTAATGAGTTATATTGGAGGGCAATGTCAGGATTGATTTGTCATTATGACTGTGCTCATCGGTTTTTTATTATTTTTGTAATTGAGACCTGTAAATATCATAAAATACAATACACTGGCACCTACTTTTTTATAATTTATGTTTCCTATGCGCGTTTTTTTATAGCATACGCTTTTGTAATGCGCCAGGATAAAGAATTTTCTTTTTGAAGGAAAAAAGGAAAAAGCCGATTTTTAAGTCACAAGGGGGATTATGTTGCTTTGGGGAATACATTCTACTAAGAGAAATTGTGTGAAATGATTTGTCAGTTTTTCGGCACAAAATATACATTTACTTTTTTTTCTAAAGTTGTTTGTGAGAATAAATATTCCATCTTCTTTAAAACAAATGCAAAAAATCTATTATTATAAAATGAATACAACAAATGAATGGTGGCATTTATATGGACCCTGGGGTATTACATTTTATCGTTGAGTTTTCTTGCATTATACACTAAAAAAACAAGTATCAAAATTAGAAAATTTATAGTTAGCTAGTTGAGTGTTATTTAACATTGTTCGGTATTCATATTTATCCTAGAACCACATCGAAAATTTTAAGTTTCCTCTACAAATACTATCCGCTTCTAAAAATAGTATTTTTTTGTACATAGTCTATTTAAAATTTATATACATATTTAAATACACAAAAAATGATATATAATATTATATATATAATATTATACTTTATATATAAAATAAATTCATAAAGTATTAAATCAACTCTTGCTATGGGATTTTAAACATATTTTAATTTTTTAATACAGACGTGCCCCGTGTATTATGAGATGAGCTTTGACGTTCGATCCTACTATCAACAACAATAAAAATTTAGTTGATCTAAATAATTCATGAGCATACGGTATAAAAAAACTAATACACATAACTTAATCATATAAAATACATCAGTAAATTAGTCTAATTTTAATATTATATTTGTTTTAACTAGAAGCTTATGCTACTTTTTATTTAAAATCTTCTTTTTTTTTATTCTAATTGAATGTGTTTTATATTTTGTAGTGTTTAATTTTTTTGTTAAATAAACCGTAAAAGGAAATCATCAACAAAATTTAAAATTTTATTTGAGATACTTAATCCAAATTGTTGGTTCATGTTGTGTATGCTATAGCTATATTTTCCTCTTTAACTTTGCTTTCTTATTTAAGGAAATTATTATTTACGTCTTTATATTTAATACCGCTCAGGCAAAATTGTTTTCTACTTAAGGAAAGAAATTTTTTTGCTAAAATGTATCTAAAATGTGTATGATTTTTAACTTTTTATATTTCGTTGATTTATCAAAGAATATTTACTCTTGAATAATGTATTTGGCATTAAATTACATATTTCTTTTGAAATGTATGAATAGATACAGAGAGATGGCAATAAAATAATAAAAAAGCTAATTCTATTTTATGACATGTCTGAGATAACTTCAAACTTCCGATTATCATGTCACATTAATTTGATTTTTATTCTTCAGTTTCATCATAAAACGTCTCAAGCTTTCTTGATGTCTGTAATTCAATTCACTTTATCACTTTTATTACTCATGTTGACTAAAGCTGCTCATTACAAAGAATAGTACGTGGTCTTCATTCGGTGTCTCTTGTTAATAACAATAAACCGTAAAAAATCGTTTAAGCCTGACTCACTGAATAATCCAACAATAACAATAAAAACACTACAACAGAGAGCTTTCAACCTGCTTAAAAACACGGAAATACCTGTTCAGTCTTTAGAAGCATTAAAAAATAATTGTGCGTGAGACGGAGTGCTTATTTAAATCAATTCCTTCATCAAAACCTTGTCTTGAACTACAGCTTATTTACTGGTTAAATAGTTTATGCGATTATATTTATTTTAAAAATCCTAAACGCTTTTAAACTGCTGAATCATTTCTTTTTGTGAATGATAAATAAAAATTAATGTCAGAAGCTATTCTGAAAGTTGTTGCAATAGTAATATTGAATTCAGAAAAACGTCCCATTATTGCTTAATTGACACACTATTGAAAGAGCAATAAGGGTGTGATTTTGTAAGCTTTGATTGCATTTGCTTGTTTGTGTTAAAATAACTCAGAATTAACTATCGTTGAACGCATAAAACACTTAGTTTAGAAAAACTCAAATAACCATAAATAATTAGGTTTATTTTGTAACAATAAAATAAAATTAATATTAAAATCGTATTGTTTTAGATGCGACTAATTTCTATCAACAAGTTCAGATCCAAATTGTTTATATAGGACTATACAAGATAAGACTAGTTCAGCTGTTTTTTCAGTTAAAGATTTAATGAGCTCTAAAATTTTTATTACTTACACAATATACTGAAATTAGCTCAGATACTATTAAAACAATGTTGCATTCATAAAAAACTAGTACAGCAAAACGTCTTGAATACGTCGCATTTTCAATTTTTTTTGTCGTGTTTAACTGATTAGTGATGTTCAAAATGTCAAACAGATACCTAGATAGACCTAATTTTCACTGTGATGAATAACATTACTATTGCTTACAAGCAATAATGCAAGTTGTCCTAATGAAAGACGTTTATTTTCGACATTTTTAGTAGCCTAATTATTTACCTAAACAAAATATTGCTGTACAAATCTTTTTTTTATGATTACGTTATTATAATAAAAAAAATGTGTATTTGTTTTTTTTTATTTATTCATATTTTTCCATTTGAGGTATTTTATTTTGCATTCAAAAAAACTGCTGTTATAATACTGTCAAAATATTTCAATTTTTTTAGATTTAAGCTACAGTTTTTGCCTTTTACCAACTTTATTCATGTTAAAACTGAAGAAAGTTTATTTACAAAAAACATAAAACCACATTTTTAAGCAATGTTAGCTGTAGTTTTTTAATTCATATCCATAGATAAGTTTTAAATTTTAAACTTATTCAAAGCAGATTTTTTTAATATAATTATTTTAAAAGAAAAGTTGAAAACCGTGCATAAAGCTATGTATCTACTACGGGCCAAATTTGCTCTTATAGCCTTCGACGTATTTTTTGCCCGTAGCTGACGCTTTGGACTAAACAATACGTCTCTTATTATAAAAGCGTTATTACGCCCTTAATTCATAATTAACAATTTTTACTCAAATACCCTAATTAATTTAAGAAAAATTATTATAATAATATAAAACAATAAAAAAATTTAACAGAGCTTTTGAGTAATGTAGCAATTATTGTTAAAGAGGTCAACTGCCTACAAATACATTTAATTTTTTTAGAAAATGATACAAATTAAAAACTTGTAAAAAACCGACTTGAATATGATTACTAATAATTATTTTATTTATTTATTAATTGTTTCAAATTACTTAAATAATTAAAAAAATAGACTTTTATCACTAGTACTTGAAATATTTATTTTACTTTTTCTCAAATCCCCATAATCATTTAAAGTATCAAAAATATATGTTTAAAAAAGCATTAATAACAACTGTTTAAAAACTACTAATCAGACCTTGATCAAATTCAAATAAGACCGAATGGAAAGCACTAGCTTTCAAATAAAAAAACATAACAGAATCATCAAATTCTGTTCACTCATACAGAAGTTGTGAGGTAACACCCATAAAAAATACAGTCGAATTGAGATCCTCCTCCTTTTTGAAGAAATAAGAAATGTGTAGTAAAAATTAATTTGAAGAAACAACATTATCTACAATTTTATCTACAATTATACTAGAAAAAGTTTAGAAAAGGGTATTCACAATCTTGACAAAAAATTAAATTTGTTTTAGAATAAATTAACAAAAATTATTTAAAAATATAAGCACTAAAAGATAAATTTTGAAATAGAAGCAAAAACCGGCACTACAACACACTAAAAACCAAATTAATTATCAAAAGCTTGAAATACAGATTGAATTAACAAAATTCGTCGAAATAAAAAAAACTCAAAAGTTAAAAACGCGCGTTTCATTTTTGATAATAATTGTATACTTATTTTAAAACAATTTTCATCAATTTTTAATTATTACGTATTTCTAATCTGAAGTGTTTTTACAAACACTTGTTTTTGTGACCTAACCTGGCCTAACTTGTTATATTTATAAATGTAACATTTGATGTTAGGCTTTTGATCAAGTGCTGTAATGTTTTGTTCATTTTGTCTTTCTTTTGTTTTAATAATAGTTTAGTTTTTCTTGTTAATTTATTTACGTATTTATTGCTCTATTATTAGAATCTACAGTTTAAAATTCAAATATGTAATTTTTTAAAATGTATTTTAATTTTAATACTATTTTATTTATAATTATAATTGAGTTTATTGACTGTTTAGTGAACGTTGTCCATTTACAGTAACTAAATTTTATAAACTGTTTTAACACAACCAAAAAAAGAATTTTATAGCTAGGACTCTAATGTAGATATTAAATATAATTTTAAGTATAGATGTACCTATTAGCACATGGTAAAAATCAGAGAAAACAAAAGCTTCAAAATAAACAGAATACAATATTTTTTAATTTAAAAATTTTTAACTTTGTCGACACAAAATATCTACTGTATCAAACCATACTTTGCAAAATGACAAGTTTTTGTTTTAAAGTTTTATTTAAAGCGAATATAATATATAGCAAATCTAAAGCAATACTATAAGTTATATGGGTTTTTATACAGCCTACTATAATTCATGCTGTTAATTAAATTAGCGTTCATTTAGCTTAAAAAATAAACCCTTAAGGATGCAATAGAAAGATTAATTGCTCTAAACAATAGAGCTTAGCATGTGAATGTGTGTGAACTTCAATTTATTTTACTTCATTTCCACTCTACACAGTCGGTCGCCCCAAAGACATGTCCCTAAAACAATAGGCAGTATGTGCATTATTCTGGCAAATGTGAATTAAAGAAAATAAAACGGTTTTTGATATTATTGCTACAAAAATAGTACAAATCGTGTGGTTGACAGAATAATAAATCCGTCGTTAAAAAAATAACGCATTTGTTTTTGAAAAAGTGAATTACCCGTTTTCAATCTCTTTTAAACGTGAAAAAAATTAGAAATAGAATATAGAAACAAAACTCAAAGTTTATAGAAAATTATTATATTAATAGTAATTTAAGTACAATTATTATACTAAAACAAACTTACCTTAGTAAAAAAATGCAAACTTATACCTAGTAAAAAAATTGATCCTTTGAGTAACATTTCAATCAATAAGACATAATAAATTGTAACAGTTTTAGCTATTTAAGATTACCTATAGCAATTAAGCGTAACGGTTAATGATTTGCAACAAGCTACTGCACGTTGAGATGGCAATAATTATTGTAACAAGTAGTTACAGTTGACATCCAATAAACAAGTCTTACTCAGTTTGACCGTGGGTTTTAGAGTGAAGTTCTATTTTTATCATGTTATTTCTAGCGTTTTTAACAAAAAAACTGTCATAAAATTAAATTACTTTTTGGTAGATTGGTGTGGCCAAAATACACTACATACAGTATTATTTTGCATGCCTTGGTATTTTTACGTTTTTTTTTCTTACATGTGTCTATTAAAAAGAACGGGCAGATAAGACAAAAGTGACAGATTTTTGACAGAAACAAAAAGTTAACAAACAAACTTATGTTTTCAATAATTTACTTCTAATGATATAACATGCCAAATGTGTAGACAACTACTCGGTTAAATGCATTAATTATCTAATTACTAATGCAATATTTTGGATTGCAATTTTTGTAGGCTACAAACAAATGAATAATATTTTATTAAATATAAATCTTCTCTACATTCTCTACAATCAATCAATCAATCAATCAATTATTTATTTGTGCTTTTGACACTTATTAAAGCGTATACACATAGTCAATACTTAAGCTAGATAAACAAAAAAGACAAAGAACAGAACAAAATGTAATTACAGATTAAAATATTTTGACATATTATAACAACATTTATCAATTAAAAATGATCTTAAAGTCCGTTTAAATACATGTACTTGTGTGATGTTCTTCAACTCATCTGGTAGTTTATTATACATTTTTAAGCAAGCATAGCTAGGAGATTTTTCATACTTTGTCGAAGAGTGAAGTGTAGTGCGCAGCCCAAGACAATTTCTAGTAGGGTAATCATGAAATTTGTTATTTTTATCAAACTTGTTTGGGTGCTTAGCAACGTACATACACACTGCAAGTATGTAAATAGAGGTAACCTAAATTTAGACTATAGTTATTTGATCTTTTGTTTTCTATTTATATTATGATTTTTCTATTATTTAAGAAGGAATTTATCCATAGTAATATGTTGCCTCTAATTCCAAGAGAGTACAGTTTGCTTTCTACAAATTGGTGATCCACTACATTTTTTGTATGCAAAAACAACCACGACAAAAAAGAAACCAAAGCACTAATACAAAATACATATAATTTTTTTTTAATAAACTATTTCAAAATAGGTTTTCTTTTTGACATAGTTGTTTATGATAATTTTCAAATGAATATTTCCATGTAGATTCAATTCAGTTGATGTTGATTAATAAATTCACGCAAACTTTCAAAATTACTTCTTTTTCAGACGGAGAATTGTGTAATGTGTGCCAGCTAACTTTATCAAAAATAAAATCTATCATTGCATAAACAAAGTATTACAAAAAAACGAAATTGATGAATGTAGCTTAAATCGGATTTTTTATGACAAACGCTACAGCCAGCTAATTACCTCTTTCTAAGTAGTAATGACAATAACTTACGAAAGCTTCTAACCTTAGGCTAAGACCTTAAGAGTTGATTCAATCAGAAGAATAAATGGTTCTGGTACCATATAGTTTCTACCATATAGTCTAAATATACATAGACTACCTAAGTGATGTGATGACGTATGAGTTTAAATGTATCCTAACACAATAGTTAGGTTATGTTAAAGAAAGATTATGACTGTTGACAGCAAAATTTTTGTGATAGTGTATTGTAATTGTAAACGCCAACCTCATGTGCAACTGTCTCCGCTTTTACGACTTCTTGGCCGTGTTTATTAAAAATATTAGTCTCCCCTTGCGTGGGCTGTGACGGTAGGCTTACATGTAGTTAAACTTTTTGCATCTCAGCTATTGATTGTGCTCTATTATTAATTGAATTTTTTGCTTAGAATTTTGTACGTTGCTTCATAAAGAAATACTCTTTATGAGTGTAGAATATTTTATTTACTTAGAAGTTTTAAAAGAGACAAAAATTTATAATTTTTTTAAGTTGTTGTTAACCTTATTTGAATCTTTTTTGCCATAATATATCTATCATAATTTACAATAAACAAAAAAGATTAAAAAACGAGTACTAAAATATTAAGATCATTTTTAAACAAAATTTGCTAGATTTAGAAGTTCTAGAAGTTAATCAAAAACTAAAATAGAAAAAATATAAGTAGTGTAGCAACTTTTAAAAAACTAACGTTCTAACAAACTGGCAAACACTTTGATAGCGTTTTAGCAGTAGCTATGTATCAGAACTTATTTGAAAAGTTCTTACGTTTTATACAAATTTTTAATTGAAGCATGCGCGTTAGTGTAGTTTAACAATTTTTTGCTTGTTATAGAATATAAGGACAGTATGTTACATTCTAAATATAGTCGAGCAAACAAATCCTGTGTCAAAAAATGTAACGGTGAATAACGGGCATACTGTAAAAATTAAACAAACATGTTTGTAAAAGAATATGTTTAAGTTTGTTAGCAAAATTTAATATAGTAAAAATTAAAAATTCCAAATTTTTATAAAAGTAATAAAACTTTGATTATGCATTTTATAGATCTGCTTGGTTTTGTTTTAAATTTTACCGGCTTAAGTTTTTTTTTTATTTGGCTAGGTTTAGGTTAACACATGTAAAACAAATGCGTGAAAATGAGTAAACTTAAATGCGGTACAAAGCAATTTTTTTCTTTATTTGGGTAGGTTTAGATTAATGCAAATTAAACTAAACATTAACAAAAGATAAAGAACTTATCTCAGTTGTCAGTGTCAGCCTGTCAAAATAATAATTGAAGTGAAGTTTATCAAACTGTTTAAAGCATTAAATCTTTGAGGTTTTATATTATTTGGTAAAGCTTTGTGTATCAAACGCGATTTCTGGCTTTTAATTAAACAATAAACTGCTTGAAGATCTTATTCTAATTAATGTGTTTTACACATCTATATATTTTTATATAATCTAAGTTTTTATAGTAAAAAATGTTCAACTCATTTTGTTAAATATAAATATTGGTTTCAAATCCTTCAAAATAAAGAGACAAACATTATTAAGTAATTTTATAAACAAAAAATAACAGAAAAGTAAGTATGCTAAAACCAGTGTATATTTTGTAGAAACAGTATTAAATATATAGTTTATTATAAAAGTGCTTGTAAATTAATTTAAAAAATAATTCAAATACTCATCAATAAACGTAAGCAAAAAAAATTAAGAAATGAGAAAATATGAACGGTTTTGATGTGCGTTTTCACCTTTTCTCAGCGAGCCATCTAATAAGGTCTGAGATTTCTCTACTGCCGCTTTGTAGCCATTTTGGTCGTTGCTTTTCTAATTATTATTTATTTTTTATGTCTTTTTTCTTTCGTACATCTTTCAATTTCATTACGGTGTAATTGCTTGAAAGAATCGTCTCGTTATTTTTTATGTTTTCGCAGTTGTTTACTCGGAAACACATTTTTATTTGAATGACTGTGGGTTTGTAATGAGGTTTTATTTGAAAATGGAAGTATTACAATTTTTGGTATTACTGAGAAAGGTATAAGAAAAGTATTATTGTGAAATAAATAAACTAAATTACTATTGCTAATTTTATATCAAAAATATAATAACATATCTACCCAATAATTCAATTATTTTAAAAATAAATTATAATTTAATATGATTGCACATGAAACTTTTTCCTGATCTTGTTTAAAACCACAATACAATATCAAAACAGAATAACTTTAAGCTCGTTTTTATTTAAGAATGTCTGTAATTTATGATTTTTACTAATTGTAATTATTATAATTTAAAAAATTGGTATTTGAATCTTTAAAAAGCTAATAATAGGCTAGCAGAGCTTAATATGTCTAAGAATTATTTAACTGAAAAAATAAGATCTCTTTTAAAAACAAATACTGACAAGAAATTTGTTTATATCATTACTGGGTTTGTTAAAAAAATCAGAACAAGCACCAAATAAAAGATTTGTAAAACTGACATCAATATGATTAATTATATTAATAACCTAATAAGAAATAAAATTATTTCCAGTATGCACCTGAAAATAGAATGATCCTAAAACTGGTCTTGCCTGTAACTAAATTTTTACTTCTTTATTATTCTCTATAATCATTTTTCAATAATTAATTATAAATCTTAATACTTTATCAAACTAATTGAGCAGAAAAAGCTTTTACAACTTAACAAATTTTAAACTACCATATTATTTCAAAGAAAAGACGCTTTAGATCTATTATGTCTATATCTCTAATTTTTTTAATTCTGGTGTCTACAAGACAAATTCTTTTAAAATAAATTGCAAACTAAGTAACATACTCCAATTTTAAAACGCAATTCGGTTTGTCACACCGTATATGTTTGTAAAATTATTAAAAATGTTATATGACATCCACTCTTGAGAAATTAGCTTTTTAATAGAACAGTTATTAATATTGGTTTATAAACAAGAAATTATGTTTAAACATTGTTTTACATGACGTAACGTCGTTCTGTCAAATGTTCCAAAAACATTCATACGCAAAGCTAGAATTTTTAATGTTCAATAATCTAAAATTTTTAAGATATTTTTGACATTTGTTTTACGATTGTGATTTAGGCTCGGAAGCTACAAAGTTTCATCACAGATCTCTATATCTAGCTGATTTAATATAGTGTGTTGGTAGTAAAATGTGTACTATGCAATCCTTTACAATATAATTGGCATTACCTAATTCACAGCACAAACCAGATGATTCGTAACCTAATCCACCAAAATTAAATCTATGAAAGTGGCAAATCGTGCTTGATTTATTAGTACATGGTGCACATTTTGCGGTATAGTTAGAATGAAAGGAAATATGGGGTAGCTGCGGTTCCATTTGTCAAAGCCAATTCGTTATCCTATTTTCGTGAATGCGTGATGCTATGCATTATACACGTTGCATTTATCAAACGCTCTTTAGAAAAATATTGAATTTAGAACCAAAATTAATGAAAACTGAACAAAATTACGTTTTATGCTAGACTACAACAATATTACATATCAAAAATTTATAATTAGCTTGGAATATTTTGTTTTTTATGTAAAAGTAAAAAAAGCTAAATGAGTTTGGTTGCATGAACTAATGTGCATTTAGTTTAGTTATATATTCTGCGAAATAAAATATTTTCATTCTAAAAGATACTCTACCATACCAGTTTTTATTTTGCAGCGGTATATTAAAACTATAAGAAATATTAAAACCCAGCACATTGAAGTCAAAGCAGTTGTTTCTATTTGCCTCGACGGTCACCAACGTTTTTGTTTCGGCTCCTAAGTTTCTAACTTTAGATATGTTTTTGTTGTCAGAATATCACAAAAAATTGACGAATAAAAGTGCTATTCTTGAGTATACGTAATGAAATAAAATTATAAAATAATTCCGTATAAACGAAGCTTATTAATTAGATTGTGACATTTAATCTCAAATGACATTTGAGACACAAATAAAAATAAGAAATTTTATATATTGTTTAAATTTTACTGAAAACGTCAACTTGTAATGAATTTTTATATGTTTACCTCGACTGTTTAAATGTTTAAAATTTTTTGTAGTTTTTGGCTTGGAATATAAATAAATCTAACATAACCTCTAAATGGTCATAAATTGTTACTGTTGTACATACAAGGAAAAATTTGTTTAACATATTTTATTCTGATTACGTTTTATTCAAAGGCTTTGACGGCATCACATTTTTTCACGCTTCAAGAAGTTGTCAAATAGATATTAGTTTAAACCTGTAGCCAACAGTGCAGATAGTTTTCCGAAGTTTGTACTTATAATGCAAATCTCTTAAGAAGCCAAGCATTGTTTTACATTGTACGTTATTCATATTTATAACGGCACCAGCAAAAAATAAAAGAGTTTTTACTAGGACATCTTTCAACCGCTTCTTCTTTGTTAAAAAAATCTTACAAAACAAATTCTTCTATTTCTTTTTTTTTGTAATACACTACATAGGAATGTAATTAATTAAAATTAAGTAAAATTAGCGTAAGCAGCTGCAAAAAATTATTTGTAAATTTTAAAAAGCAGTTTTAACCTTGCCGTACGGCAGCAACAATTTATGACAATTGCAGGTTATTCTTGCTAGATCCATAGTAGCCCTAAGCAAATGAAAAAAAATATTTTTTTTAAATATTTAAACAGTCGAGGTAAACTTACAAAAATGTATCACAAATTAGTGTTTTTACAATAATTTAAAAAAAAATTGTAATTTTCATGTGCCTTAAATGTAATTTAAAATGTCACAATTTAATTTTAAAGTTTTGTCCATACATTATTTTATTTTATTACGTACGCTTAAGAATTGCACTCTTAGTGTTGATAAATATAGAATAAACAAAAAATGTTTTAGTAAAATTATTCTAAAAAACATTTTGCATAGCCAATAAAAAAATTAAATTATTTTTGTAAATATCGTCAAAAACACTAATTTGTAAGGAATTTTTGTGAGCCTATATCATCTGTTGTAATATTTAAAAAAAATACATTAATTTATTTGCGGGGGTCATTTAAATATCTAACATAACCTTCAAATTGTCATAAATTGTCGTTACCGTACGAACAAGGTGAAAATTGTTGAATTCTATAACTTGGTTTCAAAATATTTAATTATTCTTTTGTATTATTTGATGTCATTACGTATTTTTGCAAGTGTGATGGTTTTCGACGTAAACTTTTTCTAAAAGCTAAATTTATTGTTATTTAATACCTACTAACTTTTAGTGTGCCATGACATTACTAACGGCTTAAGACTTTTTTTGTTAAAAGCAACTTGAGGAACATAAATAAACTTGACTTAGACTTTGTTTGGTCGCTGCATGGGCCTATACTGGTAAATGTAGTAGAGAGAGTCAGAGAAACCAGCCAAAGCATGCCAAAGAAAAAGTAATTGTAAATAAACAAAGTTTTATAAAACAGTATTTTTTTTAAATTTTTTATTGACTTTTAATAATGTTCTGCTGCAGATTATATGTTTTTTTGTGTATATACGGCTATTAACTACTACCGACTTTGACATCAATAAAAAGAATTAAAAGCTTTTGATTATGGCGGCTATTGGTGTAATTCTGTTCTTTAATTTTTTTATTACAAAATTAGTATTGCGCTATAACGTTTAGATAGGTATAATATTTACGCACTTTTTAAACGTTTAACAGATTAAAATTATAATTTCATCTACATATTATTTCTAAAAAATGTTAATTTTGCTGTTATTAAGATGGCAGAAATAGTATAAATGTCGTATCTAGTTTGTTTATATTTATTAAAATAAATTAGTTATTATCGTTAATAAAACAATACTTTCATAAAATTTTGCAATAAATAAAAAAAAATAAAATAAAGTGAACGCTTTGAAAAATAAATTAAAAAGTAATTAAGAGCAAAAGTGTGAAAATAATAACTCTCAGTTAGATCAGTTTCAAAAAAAATATTTTTTTGTTTTATAACGGTTGATAAATTTTTTAGTGGTAAGTCGAGAATGTTTTACAAGGACAACTTTACTGGTAAAAACATTGAGTTTTGAATTCAAGCTCTAAACAAAAATATAGATAAATGACTCTTATAAAGATTGGCTTATGTAACAAACAACAAAGAAACTACGTAAATTCTTTCAAACCAACAACTTCTTGTTTATCTGAATCATCTTCTCTTTGAAAGTCGCTTCCCTAAATCTCATTTTTCATTTTACTTATTATGTCGAAATACGATCCTACATCTTACACTTCTTAAAAGTATCAGTATTATTCGAGCTTTTGTCTAATTATTTTTCCGTTCATACGTATTTTAACAAAGACCAGATTTTCTTTGTCTTTTTTTTTACAAAGCCTTACAAAAGCAAAGATTTACAAGTACAAAACAAGAAACTGAAAAAATATTCTCTCAGAATTAATATTAAGATTAACGATCATTATAATGTAAAATATAATGACAGCTTATTTGTTTTGAATAGCACTAGTGATTAAAATGTATAATTTTTAAGTTACTAATTAAATAAAATTAATTAAAATTGATATAAAAATTCAGTGTAAAAATGCATAACTATCTTGGTGGTTAATCGGCAATATTTTAATTTTTTCTTGTTTCTGCAGCAGCAAATATTTTGTTTCGCATACAATCTGAGTTGTCGTAGATTATCGTTTCAATTAAATTCAATTATTTATCAGTTTTATATAAGTAATAATAATATGACATCTTACTTATAAATCTTCAAGTAATAGAGTCATATGTTATTTTTGACATTATGTACTTGTGAAAAGACAATGTGAGTCAAATGTTGTTTTCTTTAATTTGATGTTTTTGTTGATAAAATTAGTTAATATTTTGCAGCGGTTGGCAGACACAGTGATTTTAAACCACTAATTTTGATAGCCGATAGAGTAGAAAAATTGACTTGATTGAAGACCGGAACAGTTTTCAAGTTAAACTATTTAAAATTGTTTAAAAAATAAAAAAAACTGTAAATAAATACTTTTGAACAATGTAAATCGTTATATTATGCACTTTTACCCCATTAAACAAATAAAATATAAACAAAATCTATATGCTACGTCTATCATGAATTAGTTAGTCCGATCAAACTAGACCAAAAAATATGTGTAAGGTTACAAAAATTTCTACTCTGCTGAAAATTGGTAGATTTGTACAACTTTACAAACAGTTATCATTAACAGAATTTGCTTTCTTTTCTTTATACGTGCTTAGATAAGTTTCGATATAATATTTTGTTCAAAATACTCGAAATAAAAAAACAAGTGCAGTTAGCTTGTTTTGATAGATTCGAAGTACTGGGATTAGAAGTTGGAAGTTTATTTATTACAAACTTTATTTTCACCTGCGGCAACAAAATGCTTAAAACCATTTTTTGCATATGTAATAAAAGATGTAGTGCTAATGTGGTTGTAAAAAGGTTGGACTGTCTGGCCCAAACTCTAACTGAAAATACTTTTTATGTGTTATCCAATAAAAGCTTATTATGCTTTTTTGATTACCCTAATGTATAGTGATTGACTTCTTGATCTTATTCAAGAGGTCACAATGTTATTCAGAATAACCGCAGGTTATTCATGACAAAAATAGACAAGATTTCAAACCTTCATTGATATCAGACTGAACATCTGCTAAGATTTAATGTCATTTGGGTGTTTAAAAGTAATATTTTGTATCATGAATATCTAGCAACAAATATAACTGCAGTCTGCAGTGGACAAAGTTATAGCATGAGTTGTCTTTTTGTAGCTTAATTTTTTTGTAACATCTTTAACAGCTTTTCAAAAAATAAATTAGAATGTTGTAATTTGTATTTTATCATGAATTTAATAAACTAAATAATTTGAAAAGACAGTTTATTGAATCGGATGCACATCAAATTGGAATCTGATTCAAAGACAATAAGTAATAATCTAATAATATCATAATAGCTATACAAAGCGCATTTAACAGTGCACTGAGCAACTTAAATTGGTTTCGGATATACACCTACCCTCTATTCCAATATGTCAATAACTCTCACATCTGTTCCTATTAAACGAGCATTACGTACTATGTAAACTATCAAAGCTTAGTACGCTACAATTTGATAATAACATTAAATCACTATCAACAGTCTATTGGTTTAAAAAAATTTAAACAATAACCTTTTATTAATAATTATTATCGCTATTTTACCGTGGTATTTTGAGTAAACATAAACTCTCAAACCCAGCAACCGCTTTGATAAATTTGTTACAAGTGGAGTTTTATATTTAAAAATCAACTTTAAGCTTTTTACCACTTCGTTGCCGCAAACGATTGTTTTCACGTCTAGATAGTGAGTCACCACAAATTATTGTTTACAATAAACAATTCTAGCTATCAAACAATTTTCAAATTCCAGGTTTTAAATAATTAGCTAACGTTGTCAAAAAAAAAATGTTTTGATGCAAATCAAGCTTGAAAAAATTTGCTAAGAAAAATTGTTTTACAGTTTTTACAATTAGTGTTAATAACAAATATTTTTTATAGTGACACATATCGGCAGCTGCTCACTATAACAAAATAGGTAAAATCAAGCTTTTTATCATTAATGTTAAAAATCATCGAAAACAAATGCTAAAATGATATAAAACATTATTAGACGATAGCAGAAATTGCTGGTCAAGATTGCTGGTCAAGATTGCTGGTCAAGAAAATATGCAAATATGCGCCTTTGGATGAAACGCACATCTACAGTATATTCTATTTGCTTTCTAATTAGTACTAAACATATTAGACAAAAATAATGTTCAAACAAATTTGTAGATTTGTTGGAACATTTTATCAGCTAATTAGATTTTGACAGTGAAACTTAATTAAAATGTAAATCATTTGCGCAAATATCACAAATTAAATAAATCAGACTTATTTGAATAAACTTACTCTGACTGTGATATGCAATAAATTTATTCAAGCTTATCGAGTATAATAAGCTACGTAGTGGCTTATGTATATGTTCTATCGTGCACTACGTGTTCTACTGTAGGTGAATAATAGGCACTTAGGTTAGATTATAAAAAACTAAATTTTAACCAAAGCCAATTTGATTAAACATGGTTAGTTTATTTAATAGTGTTGACTATGTAGAGTTGATTTAAATTTTAACTGACAGGTGCTAATACCGCAAAGTAGGTTTAAGTCTACAAATAAGTGTTTTTATCAAAAATGCTTCAACCTTATTAATTAAAATATATTTAATACCTAAATGCTTTTTTTTTTTGTTTTTGAAATGTTGTTAAATTATTAGTTGCTATTGAATTTAAAGTATGTGTTTTCAATTTTTTCTTGTTCAAAAACATGTTTATTGACTCAAGAATAAATATTTATTTTTAATATATCATAATAAAAAAGCTAAACCATTTTGGCTTAGTTCAATCAATGAATGATTAACTATTATAATTATTTTTAACAAAAAAAAAACGATTTTAAAAAAGAAACTAAAAAGTAAACGCAAACACGCATTAACAAACTCACCAGGTGCTACTACAAGGTTACTTTTTATTTATCTAAGATTTTATTATCATATCTTAATTTTATTATTATGGTATCACCTTTAAGATATCTCTTTTCTAACAAAAAAAAGTTACCAAATTCGGTTTATAAATTACAAACTTATCCGCGAACACACATAAAATGTGTGTTCTTTATTTACGGACATTGAAAATCAAAAAAGCTGAATTTGCAACCATAAACAAACACCAGAGAAATCTTCAAGCTTTCGTCAATTGCTATTTTGAGAAATGCTATTGGACGTTGCACTATACTCTAGAATGGAAATTGGCAGGCATGTTATAATAGCCATAAACACTTACAGATACCGACAGAATTGTTTAAAAACAAGTTGATTTCAATGAACTTCGACAAGTCATAAAACAGAATAACGAACAGAAAGTGCACTCTATTTCCATTTCAATGTGTTTCTATAGTTCTCTCTGAGATGCATCCTGTAACTCAACATTTTAGAGGTTAATAAAACTCCAACTTTAAACCGTTTTCGTTTTAAGGCCAGAACTTCATCATTTATGTTTCTAACTCAGCCAGTTTATCAAAAGTTCTAACTTTAGGTCCCTGAGATCACATAAAATACTTAGCACACGTGCTTTGCCAAAACTGTATAAATAATAATTATTTTAATTACAAAGTTTAAGGCAAAAATAATTACCCTGTAGTTTCGGTTCTTTCTTCTGCTATTAGTAATTCACAAGAAGGAAGAATAGAAAAACTTTTTTCATGTTTCTCTTATTTCCCCAAATGCATCCAAAAACTTTCTA
Organism: Lagria hirta; assembly: GCA_947359425.1. Classification (NCBI taxonomy): domain Eukaryota; kingdom Metazoa; phylum Arthropoda; class Insecta; order Coleoptera; family Tenebrionidae; genus Lagria; species Lagria hirta. The sequence goes on along the minus strand of OX375797.1, from coordinate 8,237,298 downwards.
TTCAACTTCTTTAAGAACATCAAATATAAAAAAAAATCTTATCTACGAACTAACATAAAAGTAAAATTTTTGTTATACATTAAAAATTGTAAGAATATAAAGCCAACATAAATAGATTTAAAGCTCATTTTGAAAACAGTTTATACCATTTGTTTAAAAGTAGTTTTTGCATAAAATAATTGAGAACATTGTGACGCGTGCTACGTTAAAAAACAAATAAGATTTTTAATGTTCGAAGTAAAAAAAATCTGATAATGCACCTTATTACACCTTTAAGTTTTTAAATAGTAGAGCATGTTTGTATTATTAGAAATTTATCAGGGATTTATTTGCATTTACATAAATCTATTAAATAAGCAGCTTCAAAATTATAAGTTTCATCAAAATGAAAAAACGTTTTCGTGAAGTGAAAATAACATTTTTACTTAGTAAAATAATATACTGCCTTCTATTTTTAAAAAAACTTTATGCAGGAAAAAAAAATACAATAATAGTATCTATAAAATTTAAATGATTGTCAAAAACTAGTGTACTAATTTAAAAATAGCGCAATTCAATATAGAACTTGATTTACTTTATCGTTTTATATATTATTATTACTTTTAAATTTTCTAAATTATTTCATAATTTTTTTCCATATTGTATTTTTGATAATTGTTTTGTCTTTATTTAGAAATTATAACTATTGTACTCTTCAATAAAAATAAAGTATAAAGAAAAATTGTTTTTGAAGCCGATTGTAAAAGTTAACGTAAGTGTCTGGAAAGAATGACAGATGTGTTTGTAAAATAATACTTTATAAGACTCAAATGTCATTTTGTCTTCATTCATTTTGACTTATGTTTTACAATTTATGCGTATTTCTATAGAAAACACAGAAAACATGTTATCATGAACATTGGCTATTTTCACATTTATTTCGTTTCAAATGAAATACAAAAAACATTATATTATATTATCAGAGCTGTTTTAGTGGTTTTAGGGTCAAAACTCAATGAAAACTGACAATAAATATTTAAATCAATTTTTGGTTGCTGATGTAACTTTCATCAGGCAATAGATAAAGCACTTGACATTGTACCTATGTAGTTATTATTTAGTATAGTAGTTAATATTGCCTGATAAAGGGCAACCAGTAACCGAAATTAATTTAAACATTTAACGTTTTGTTTTCATTGAGTTTTGATCCTAAAACTACAAATTTAGTTCTTATATCATTAATTAAGGGTAAAAACTATTTCAAACAAGTAAAAAACTTAAAGTCTTCCCATAATTTTATTTTTATTTTTCAATAAATGAAAAATTGAAAAACTACATATGTTTCGGCTTTCTACTTATCTTTCGACAAGAGCCATCATCAGGTTTGAGTGGTGTGTTAACACCGAAGTTTTAACTAACACTAGACAAAATAAAATAAATTATAAATGTTGAGGGTGGACAAGCCGGTTGGTGGGGATGTAGCGGTTTGAGATGGGTGTAGAGTTAAGACATGAACTTAAAATTAAATGAACAATAAACATAATAAAATAACCAAATATAATATAGAGAATAGTAGATAATAAAATAGATAACTAAGGAAGAGACAAGTCGAAATATTATGATTGTGTTTTATAGGTATTAAAAGTCTTAATGTAGGGTTCTATATGTTGCGTGGAAAAATTGGTTTGATCATTTAAAATAGAGTCAGGTGATCTCAATTTTTCATTTATTGAAAAATAAATATAAATTTATATGGAAAGACTTTAAGTTTTTTACTTGTTTGAAATTATTTAAACAATCCCATTTTGTGTTATAAGATTGAACAATTTTATAAATTAAAAACTATTTATATTATAAATAATTAGTTTGTTAATTTTAAAAATATAATTTACACTTTAACTTTACAATTATTCTTTTATGATGGTTCATATAGATATATAAATAATAATGCAAACTCTATATTTGTTATAAAATATACAATCAAGTGCCTTAATATACCAGAAATTATTTTTGAAATCCGTAAAGTTTGCTATAAGAGTTCGTAAAATTTGACAGAGAAGTCTGTAAGGTACTACTTTTTAAAACTCAAATGACATTTTTAAGTGTACTTCTAATTTTACAAAAAAAATTACAAAAATTTCTACGCCATTGCGTAAGCAACATTATATTTACAGATTGTCAATTATATTATGTTATATTATATTATATTATATTATATTATATTATATTATATTATATTATATTATATTATATTATATTATATTATATTATATTATATTATATTATATTATATTATATTATATTATATTATATTATATTATATTATATTATATTATATTATATTATATTATATTATATTATATTATATTATATTATATTATATTATATTATATTATATTATATTATATTATATTATATTATATTATATTATATTATATTATATTATATTATATTATATTATATTATATTATATTATATTATATTATATTATATTATATTATATTATATTATATTATATTATATTATATTATATTATATTATATTATATTATATTATATTATATTATATTATATTATATTATATTATATTATATTATATTATATTATATTATATTATATTATATTATATTATATTATATTATATTATATTATATTATATTATATTATATTATATTATATTATATTATATTACATTATATTATATTATATTTATTTTTTTATCTCTTAAAAAAATATGTCGTTTTTTTTTATTAAAGTTAAAGAACTACAAAAAGTAAATAACTTTAGCAAAGTTATTTCAATAAAACCAAAAAATACTTTGCGTGCAGAAAAAGATGACTATCGTTTAAGCTAAATATTCTTTTAATGTTGTTTAGCTTCACAAAATGACAATGTCAAATTGGAAGATTATAGGGTTTGACGGCAGCACATAAGATATAAATCAACAAAAAGCAATAAACGCAAGCGCTGATTCATTGGATCCAATATTTACTCTTTTTAGATATCCTGCGTGGATACCGATAGAATATTTCATTTAAACTCTATAAGGATAAACGACAACTGAACCAATATTTAGAAAATGCTTTATGTGTTCAAAGTGTAAAATTTGAAAGCGCCAAAACAGAAAATCATTATTCGATATCTTCGATTATTTTTGCTAAAAACTAAAATCTACTTACCTGCTCAAGTTTACAAATCTCGAACTCTGGAACAGAAAATTGATAGATAATTTAAATTGACCATGATTTCACGTGAAAAAAATAATAATAATCATTCATATATAATATAAACTTATTGTGGATTGATAAATTTTTTTTTCTTAACTCCTCAACCATATTTATATAACACTAATTCAAGCTTAACGATTAATTAGTAATTTTTTAAATTTTAGTGTAAGCAAGCCGTGGGCGTAAATTTGAAACAACAATGTACAGGGTAAATCATTAGTGTAGAATTGATTTCTTTTGCTTTTGCTAAAGATTTAATAAAAATTTTATTAACCGTATAAATTTATTTACAGACGTGGGCCACAAAAATCATGATTTTTTTTTTAGTTACCATAAAAACAAGGTGCGAGATCAGAGAAAATTCTGTAAAAGTTTGACCTCTTAATATTAGGAAATTTAATTATTCGAAGTAAAAATAATAAATTCCGGTTTACAATTGACTATTAGGTAATTTAAAATATAAAACTACTATTTAAATGATTTTTTCATTAGAATATAATTCTTATTGTATATGTCGTACTTTTTCTTGTTAGTATAAAAATAGTTTTTTTTTCGTTACAATTAGAAACGTTTTTTTCGTCATTTTGAACTACTTGCAACAAATATTGCTACAGTTTTTCATTTTTTGTAAGACGGGTGTGGTACTTTTATATAAGTGCATCTCCTTTTTCTGTTATATTATTCACGACAAAAATTTTTTGTGGTTTTTAAAAAAGATATTAAAAATTAGAATTTGTCATTTTTTAATATAGATATTAAAAGACCAAACGTTTCCAAATTTTTTTTTCGTTATAACAATATTTTTATGACTAAAAAAAAAGTTTTTTTGACCTACTCGAAAATTTATACTGTTTTTTAAAACTTTTTAATGGTATAAAAAGACCCAATTTTCCAAATTTCTTTTTTAAATAATTTTTAATTTTTAGTGTGTTGTTAGCCATTGGTATTAATTATTGCCTCACGACTATATAACCTTTTAGAGATTCAAACTTAAAACAACTACACCGTTGCACGACTATCTTGAGTCAACACAACACTTGTTTTTGACTTTAAAACATACAATTTCGACATTTTAAATCGTAGCTGGTCCAAAAAAAAACAGGTAATTATGAGACCGATTAAGCGATATGTTTCAAAGTCTGTGAGTTTAATTTTTAATTAACGTTAAAACCCTCTAAATAATAATGCTTAATATATTTAATTAAGTTTTAGTATCAAACTAACTTACAAAAAGTAAAAAACAATTTAAATGTGCACGTTTTTTTTTTGTGTTAATTAGTACTTTCTCTCAATAAATTTCAAATGTAGTCTCCCATCATGTTTTTATTGTATTGGCCTTGATAACGCTGTTCGAAGCTCATAATGTCCTGATGAAAACGTTCTCTTTCCTCTTCGGAATACGATGACATGATGATTTTAAATTTATTTAAATGAGTATACAGCATTTGTTCGTTTAATGACATCCTGCAGTTTTAAATTTTTCTAGCATAACTTCAACTAGCTTTTTTTTTGTTTTGCTGCCAAAGAGGAAAGTTAAAACCTGCTTCTTAGGTTTTTTCAGATAACTGGATATGTCTTTAGTTAGTATTTTACGTCTGAAACTTTGATAAAAGTCTACCTGAAAAATCTTATATATAACAAAATATTATTTACACTTTTGCAAAGACTTTTTAAGTTTTTCTAGACTTGTACAGAATACCCAATCGTTGTTTATCACTCGAGGGCTACCTACCGACACTATGTTGACTTAAGGCCCCCGCTGTATTTCTAAATTAAAATTTATAAAAAAAATTAAAATGAGTACTATTACTATAACGATCACAAATGCAAGCTTTATACAAAAAAATAATATAATAATAAAAATAAAAATTAATAAAAAATATATTATACTTTTTCTTGGTTTTTGTGCATGATTAACAGAAAATTCATAAAATCAACTTCAAGCCAAAAAACCAAAAATTTATTTGTAGCGAAGTGAATCAATACCTAGGCCACATAATAAAATTATAAAAGAAAAAAGTTGTTTTGATTTTAGAAACACTGACCTTGTTATATAAACCAAAATTTTTTAGGTGAAAAAGTTTTTGCAGTGTAAATTTATTCCGTTAACAGAATTTATATTAAATCATTAGTAAAGACATGAGAGATTCCACACTAATCACCTTGTCATATAAGCTAAAAGTGGCTATAAAAAAATCAATGCTGAAATCACCCTTTAAACTGCCTGAAAGAAATCAATATTGAAACGGCTTACGTTTTTACCAACTTTTAATCTCTAATTAAACTTAAAATGTTTTTCCGGAAATCTTCCTGAAAACAACATTTTCCTGCTTATTTACGCGCAGGAAAATTGAGTTTTCTGTACTGTAAAAACTTTACAAGACCCAAAATAAAAAAGACACTTTAGTAACTATAGTGGCCAACAAAAGTGACATACTTGATTTTTGTGAAATTTGTCAAAAAAAATTCTAATTGAAAATTTCGTCTTTTTTTACGATTTCCGGAAAAATTAAATACAAAACACGTCAGTAAAATCTCTTACTTGACTCGGAGTTTTAAAATACTCGGCACAAAGTGCCTCGTATTTCCATTCAGCTCCTCTTCAGTAATGTGAAATTTTCCTGACTTTTATGTAAATATCTATTTTTTGATAGATTTTTTATAATTATCGGTTTTGTACATACTTTTTTTAAATTATATAGTTCTACTGTACATTTTACCTGTTTTTTTTTATCGTCAATATTATTTATTTAATTATAAATTTACACTAAACACGCTTTATCATATACAATTCTACATAATTCTAATCCATATATTAACTTTATAGAACAATAAATTAGAAACTATTTTAAAACTATCAAAGCTTGAGAAAACTTTTAGGCATTTTATTCTTAAAAAAATTCTACTGTTGCTCACAAAAAAAACAAAAAAGCTTAAAAAAAACAGCAAAAGCACATTTAAAATTGGCGCATACCTACTTTGTTAATAAGCACTTGTGTATGTAAAAGAATGGCAACCCAGATTTTGCTTTTTCATCAGCAAAAAACTTTTTTAAAAGATATTAATGCAGCTTTTCATAAAATTAGATTACATTACATAATATAAAAAAGCTAATTTACCTATATCTTTCAAATGATTGTTGGAACTGGTTGCAGTAATTAATGTTCTTGTACTCAGAAGACCGTACGTGGTTTAAATAAATCTTTATTTTGATTTTCTAAATCTTTATAAAACTTAACCATGAATATTCTGATCTCATTAAACACAAAACTTTTCAACGTAATGCGCTTTAGTTGGCTACCTTACTATCAACTGTATTTTTGTTTGGCATTTCAGAGTAAAACATTCTTGTGTCCAACCTAATTTAATCTGCTTTTTCCAATTTCTGATATTTATGGAGATAATTAGTACTATTTATCCTCAAAATAAAACAAAAATCAATATAATGATGCTTTAGCGTTTAACCCAAAATACTTAAAGCTACATCGTCACGGTTGAAAAAAGCCACTAAGGATAAGAATATCTTCATATCGCTCACAAATTAGTCTGCTGAACAAGATGAAACCTTTTACTTACATGCATGAGTCAATGTCACGCCTAATTATAAGATAAAATCAAATAATTACTTTTCCTCAATTCGAGTTTTCGAGCAGTTACCCATACGTATCAAGCGTGATCTATACTTGAAAATTGCTCAAAATATAACAATAGTTTATACTGACAGTTTATAGTTGAATTAACGTTTATTAGTTTTTTACGTTTAGATTAAGATATCTAAAATAATTTTGCAAAAAACTACTATTACTTTATTACTAATTAAAATTATTTACAAATGTTTGCAATGTAGATTGCAAAAATTAAGTAAATTATTTTTATTTTATTCTTTATGTATGATTCTGCTAGCAAGTGTTTCATTACTTGTGTAAAAAGTTTTTGTTCGACAGAAAACATTTTTATTTATTTTTGAAGATTTGACTACCATGTAGTCATTATAAATAAATAAATAACGTTCTCGTTTATTCAATTTTGTCACCCGTATTCAGCTTGTGTGCGATGCTCTATTCATCTCACCCTCAAAAAACCCGATGATTACTTTCATTTCTAATATTTCAGTTGCTTTTGTCAGTGTAACAAAAGTGAATGCTTCCCTTAAGACCTAAACAACAGAAATAAGTGGAAGCGGATTCGCCTACTTACTTGATTTAGAACTGAACTTTGTGCAAACTTTACAGAGTTATTCCGATTCGGAAGTACATCTTAAATTGTAATTACTTTGTGCATATTTAGAGGACTGCTCGTGTTTTTAACGTCCTCTGGGACTTCATAAATCAGGAGTGTCAAGTCTATTGGGAAAGAGATCTTGATAATGAATGTAAACAAATCACGCAAACTTCGAATCAAACAAGACCAAAGATTAAGACGATTTGTATTGATGTTTTTGAGAAATTAGTAGCTCAGGTAGATAATTTTTCTACACAAAAACTTATTTCTCTATTATTGTGTTTGCCTAAATGATTTACATATTACACAGCATGTTCAGCTTGTTTCAAATTTATTCTCAAAATTAGATTCAGTTATCAATTATGACAGTTAGCTTTTAATAAACAAAATAAATGACTTTTATTTTTTAGTGACATGATATTGTGGATTTTCGTCATGGATACGATATATGAAACGTATCTCATATCTCCCTTGGGACTTTGTAAAGTTTTTCACCCTCAAACACATGGTTACCATGCATTTGCAGCAATTACACATTCACGCATTCTCGGATGTTGTTATTTTTCATATAATTTTATTAAGAAAGCAGTAATGAAATACTAAAAAATAAAATATTTAATGCACTACGGGAGATATTCTGTTTTTCACCCTCGGTAGACTTACAGACCGCGGGCCTCCGGCCCTTGGTCTGTAACACGTCAACCTCGGAGAAAAAACATTCATATCTCCCTTAATGCATAAATATCTATTACTTCTATATCGGTATTTATAGTCCAAGCTTAAACTTGGGATTGTCTTAGTTCTTGTTTTAAAATATATAAATTGACCATAATACCTACCTAAGCATTAAATTCGAATAAAAGTCAATTAAAAAATAGATAATAGGTATTAAATTAACAAAATAACAGTTATTTACAAAAATATTTTGATTGAAAGTAGTGTGGCCGATCAGTTATTAGCCCTCTCTACAGTTTAAAAATAAATTTGTGTAGTGGCAGTTTTGCTGTCTACACAAATACAACGCAAGACTGCAACAACATATTTACAATACAATTAACAATTTAAAACAGGAGCTTGCCAGGGATGTTTAACTTGAACGTATTTCTCCTCTTAAAATAAAGTAAAAGTTATTAATTTAAAGTTTAAACTTAACCTCACTTTCAATTTAATAAACCAATAGTTTAACACGCTAATGAAATTCAATTGAAAGCACTTGAGAGCACTTGTTGAGTTATAACAAAAAAAAAACTGTAATGAATAATAAGATTTGTAACAAATAATCAAAATGTAGTTCATCGACTTTCAGACATTTAGATCCTGCAAGCACACATCTTAAATGGTTAAGTTATGGCTGAATTTCCGCTAATAAATTGACGAACATAAATTTTCGTGTATCCTATTCAAAGTCTCGTAAGTGGTATGTGGAGTGTTTTGCTGAAAGAACCCATCCCCAATTTCATCACCATAAAGGCTGTGCAAAGAATGGCTGTAAAATCTTCTGTTGGTATTTTGCAGCAGTCAATGTTCCATTATAACTAAATAAATAAGTAATTAACTATTCACCAACAACTTGGTGACATTTTCTGTTCTTGTAAGAAAACTATTTTAAATTCAAAAACAAAAAAATTAAGAAATTTTGTCATGTAATTAATAATTGTTTTATGGTCCGTTCAACTCATAGGCATAGGCATAAGCATAGCCTACTGTAACGACAAATTTTAAAACACACCCCTGAGTTTTTTTGCATCCTCTAAAGCCAGTAATGTGCGCGGCTTTAATCTTATTGAAAACTTAGGAGCACAAAACTTTGTCTACTTTTATAAATTTGACTTTGACTATGATGAAGTCAAAAAAACCTATATGTTATCTGAATTTTTAACCACAAACCTTGTGAATTAAAATTTTTTCCAATGTAATGAACCTAAGTGAAAGTGAGAATAATTCAAATTTTTTTATGTATTTACAACTGATTAAAAAATGTAAAAACATTTTTATAAAAATTGTTGATTATTGTTTAATTTTAATCGAAGAAACAAAAAATAATTTAAGTTTTTGATATAACTTTAAAAAAATAATTGCTAAAAATTTTAAAAAAATAGTAGCTACAAACTTGTCACTGTAGAACAAGCTTGCGCCTCAAACGTACTTCTAGTACTGCCGCGATAAATTGATTTTTAGCTTATTTTGTTAAATCGCTTCTATGATTGGCTAGTTAATCAGTTAATAAATAATTGTTTAATTTTAACTCTTATTTAAAGATATAAGAGCTAATTTTGTCTTTTTAAGGTCAAAATAAAAACAAACGTATGTTTAGATCAATTATTGCATCGTTCTAGTTACTGATGAAATTTTCATCAAGCTTAAAAAAAACGGTACAGTGTAAAACTGTTCTTTTTTTTTGAGCTGATGAAGGTTACAACAGTAATCAAAACGTTGCGATAATTGATCTAAACATTTAACGTTTGTTTTCATTTTGACTCTAAAACCGCAAAATTAGCTCTGATTTCATTAATTAAAGGTAACAACTAAATTGAGTACTCTTAACTAAGTTAATTATTTTAAAGAACTATTTTTTTGTAATTAATAACTAATACGAAAATAATTCAAGACTTTAATTTTTACTAGTCTTGCATCTAACAAAACTCCGCCTCGAAAGTGCATCAAATTGCTCCAATTTCCATTTAGTTTATTTACGTAAAATGGTTTTGTAAATAATAATCATATAAAAATCAGATGGGAAAGATGGATGGATGGTGCAAATGAGCCACCTCCCCATATAAAAATTTACATAACGTGTTAAAAGTTGAAGAATTCTTTTTTACCGAATTGGTATAATTTGATAAATTAAGTAATTATTGAAAAAGACTTTTTAGATATTTGGTGATTTTTTTAATTAGATTTAATAATTATGCGGTTGCAAATAGTGCTTATTCTAAATAATTATAAGCAAAAGGATAACTAGGTACTGACGCACGTCAAATTAGATTAGTTCTTGCTGCTTAACAAACACATTATCCCTTTTTGAATATACTGGCTTAGGTACATAAACTAGTTAAATAAGGAAGTTTCTAATAATGCAAGGTAAGTAAAATGCACACCTTACTACTGCTGTAGGATGTCTTTCTTATGATAATACGAACACATTACCGTTTACTGCAACATACGTTATCTCGCTACCTTCAGGCAAGAATCTCGTTATATTATACCGTTAACAACGGAGAAGGCCACGAGGTGTAATCATGCCGTGTTCCATTTTCTTCGAGTTATTGATTTGGTCATTGTTCGCACACGGTGCTTGTTGACCAAATTCCACAAGTAAAAAAGAAAAAATGTATTCATCGTTACATCAAAAAACACTAACTTACAATTTTAGTTGAGAACATAAAACCGACGTTATCTACAAAAACTGACCTTGTAAAACGCAGAGAGGAGAAGGTGAAAATATTAGTATTATCATTGAGTATTATATCGACTCTATCAAAATCAATCATATAAATTATAAATACAAGTCCGATTAAAATAGGTTATGCTAGCACAAAATTGCTAGATGTGATTTTGAAATAGTTCCGTATCATATATACTTATATAGGTATAAAACCAACGAAATGTTGTTACGTCATTTTGGTTACCAATATTCTATTTGAACATGTAGACCTATTGTATTTCAAGCCGTAAGGAAGCTGTAAAAAATAATTTACAATGTAAAAAAATTATGAATAAGTACTATCTTTTGTTTTGATTACACACGAAAGTACTAGACTGAAGCGTCTATTGTAAAAATGGCGACATCTATGAGAATCGGAAGTTCTTTTACATCAAAGTTGTCAAAGTTGTAATTTTTGATGCAAGTTCCTTTACAACAAAGGCTAAATAAAAGGCCAAACCTTTTGAAGAGTTCTAACAGAAACAAAACAGGTCAAAATCTAAAAATCTAGTTTAAATAGACTTGTTTTAACCTTAGGTGACCAAAAAAGTTTAAGAAAAAGTTGTTTACAATTTTAGTTGTTATGTAGGAGTTGCTAGAATTGAACGATGCAGACGTTTTAAAAAACTAAGTGATCTTTTTTTATTGTTATGATGACAAACACCGCTGTTTATCAGATATTTAATGTAATATTTAAATTGTCAATAAAATTTGAATCATGAGCAAATAATATTATAGAGCTTTTATTATTTTATACATTTTTTTTTTGTAATTTTATAGTAATTATTCGGCTCTTTGTTGTTTTATGATTTGTTTTGTCTGTTCTTACAAAGTCTTCCTCAATTTTTTTTTGATAGTACTACTTACTTATTTTATGCAAATTTCTGCTTATCTTTCTATTCTTTCTCATTTCTTTACCATATTTGAATTCAATTTTTATCTGCAAATTTTCTTATCAAAAATAATTTTTTTCACTTTTTTCTAGAAATTACGATAATCTGACAGAGTTTTGAGCGCAAATGGTAGAAATTTTAATGCATGTAGTCGTGGAGAGACAGCAAATAGTTGTTATTTTCAAAGCATTGTTGTTTTTTTATAATTTTTTTTCAGAATTGATGTTTTCAGGTTTTTTATCGATCGGCGGGAAAACAGTATGTGTATATTGTAGAGAAAACAGCATCTTCTGAATCTGTTTTGGCGCCACGCCACATTGTTCAATATTGTTAGGCTTTTTCTAATGCATATGAAGGAGATGAAAATATCGGCCTATGGCCAATATAATTATACGTCTTCTTATAATATATATATGTCATGCTAGACATGCCAGAAGCCGAAATTCGGCTACTAGTCATGTAGCGAGTTGCGCATAAGCAACTATAAGACGTCGTCGCGTCTTGTAAGCAATAAGCTAAAATTTTAATATTTAAAAAAAGCTTATTACGTTGGATAAAAAAAATAGTGGTAATAATTTTACCACTGTACTGAGCACTTTTTAAATCTATCAAATCAGCATAAAGAAGAAAAAATTTAATGGTAAATTAAGCTGCCAGATCATAGTTGTCTAAATACGTTTGAAATCCTAAAGGTAAGAGAGAAAAAAAACCATATTGACGTCATTCAAGTATTTTTTGTCGCTATAAATACTAAATCAAAAGTTACATTAACTTTCAATGTAATACATTATTTTTTTAATTTAAAATAATTGCATTTGTTGTGTTTGGCATCGCCTTATGTTCGGGATGTGTTCAAATCATATTATCTAGATGCCGAATTATATCATTGTTTTGGCATTTGGCATGGCGATAGGTCAATTATATCGTCCATAGGCTGATCTTGCAATCTGACTCTAACATATACACAGTACGTTATTTTTGCTCTATTATTTTCTGCACTTGAACAATAATTGTTTATTTTAGAATTTTTTAATACATTTTTTGGTTTTGGGTACACAAGTAGCTAGTAATAAAATAATTTAAATTGTTTTGAAGAAATTCTACGCTTTGTCTAAAAATGTTGTCTAATTTTAAAGTGATTGTTAAAACAGGTTTGCTTGTTTTCCTTTATTCACTTTTGTTGTTCAATACAAATTTTGCTCATTTGCACTAAACTTTTCTTGATTGTTTTATTTAGTATTTAAATGCAGTGAACATGATCATGCCTAAAAAGCATTTCTGTCTAAATATTTTTTGAATATTTTCAAATAGTTTAAAACTACCCATTATTTAACAATTTTCTTTCACTTTGCTTTTTGTTATTTTATTTGTAAATTTTCTTTTACAGTATTTTATATTTATTTTATTATAGCGCCTCTTTATTTTCAACGCCGTATCGTTTATAACAGCTGTTTCATCGACGCTGTTTTAGCTTTTATAGCACCATCAATATTGATTTTCGTTTCTTTTTGAGTTTTGCACGAGTGAAACAATCATTCAAACAATCATAATACATATTATTTTTTATTTATGGTTTAAAATCTAATTGTCTATTTTACAGCTTTTCTAATCTTTTCACTCTATTTTTATTTTTATTTAATACTCAGAATTCATGCACATCATTAGCACTATGTTTGTATTTTTTTTACTGTGTGTTTTTTCTCAATGTACAGAGTGTATGATGTTAACATAAATTAAAAGCTACTATGCTTATTTGGCCGCAGGTTTCAAATCGGTTCTTACTGAAGCTGGTAACAGTCCCTGTTAATATAAAGTCGCGTACGAAATGGCGTAGAGATTTTAGTGAATTTAAAAATTTAAATTTAATTAGTTTGCAATATTGTTTTTGAGCGCGGCAAATTGAAAAATACATATATTTATTCTGTTTAAGAATTTTCACATTCAGAAAATGACGGAAATGTCATTTTCCGTCATTTTGCCGCTCGGCGCTTATGCACGACACTGTGCTCAAATGTCAATGACAGTTGTGAATTAACACGTGCAATACCGGCTCAGCTTACCGGTACTAAAAACTATTTATAATGAATCAATGGTATTTTTGAAATAGAATAAGGCAAAAATATAAAGAATAAGAATATTCGAATAATCTATGTCTTCAAGAAAAGTGCAGTCTGAGTATTGATTCTACCTAATTTTAGTACAAATTGATCTTAAATCTGCTGCCAAAAAAACACAGCCGCTCTTGATTTATGTTAATATTATACGACCTGTAACATTTACATATTTTCAAATGTTCGCTTGGAGATCTGTGCAAAACATCTTTTTTAAATTGGTTTTTTTATAAAAGGTAAGATTTTAAAGTTTTTTTTTTTCGTATGTTTTTACGACTATTATTTTTCATTTTACAAGTCTTTCCGTTATTGTCAAAATTACATTTTTTATCCAACATCTTTTTAATTTTTACAGTTCTCAGTTTTACATCGCTGTTACTTTAACAAGGTAGTTTCTTTTCCACATACCATGTCAAGTTTTACGGTTTATAGAAAAATTAAAGTTGATTACAAGACAGAAAAGTTGAAGCATAAAACAATTTTATTTTCAGAATAACATTTATCAAAAAAACAAAACGCATAAACGTACCTCATATAGTTTAAAAAAATTCATTACTACATCTACGTTATTATTTAAATTTTTGCTAAAAATTGATAAAGATCTAGTCCGCTTTCTCTTTAAAATTAATTATATTTTTTTTGTGCTTTTGTTTTTTCTTGAGTATGCTACTTTGTCAAACGAAACGACAAACTGTTAACCGGTGAGCGCATGCAGGGACAATTATATTCAACATAGAGAATAGCCTTTACAATATACGATGTGTATTTTAAAATTTCGTGCAAATAATTTTAGACTTTAATCATTCATATAACTATCCACACAGCAACCTTGCACACAGTCATTAAAGTCACATTATGTTCCACAGGATAATTTGAGAGTCGTGCCTGAAAGCTGTTAAAATTAAGAAGTCTAAAACCCACAAACAATCCTAATGTAAATTTACAAAATATTTTCACTTATCACCAATCTTAGTGAAAAGCTTCTGTTGAACAAGAACGTGTGAAAATGTGATAATGTAGTAAAACATAACTAGTCCGGACTTTACACTGTTTTAATAGTAGTTATGTTATTTGCATAATGTTGTAATTAGTTGGGTAGATTTGGTGTTCATTTTGTCAAGGCAAAGCTTCGTTTACAAATGCGAACCGTTTCGACATTGCAATCAGATCTTATTATGAGTGTGCGCAATGCATACTGATTGCATAAAGTTAACTTGCATAGAATCTGTTCAGAGGCTGAGCAAATTGGCAAGTTATTAACTTTAGATCAAAGTTATTAAAAGTTGTGAACATTAAAATAGAAACACCTTCTCCATACGTTATAAAAGACTCCTGCTTCGGCCGTTCGTTGGTCTTTCTTCTTAGAAACTCATGGCTAAATTATAAAGCGAACCAGAAAATGAACAGTTTAAATAATTACTGTAATTAAAAATTGCCGTTTTCAGAGCTTTGCTTGTTTAAGGTAAAAAATGAATTCTCGTTAACTTGAAAACATCTTTTTTGATCTTTGCCTGAAGAACAGCTTAGAAATTAATTTTATTTTTATTTCTCTTGTGGTTGTGTGTTTAGACGAATTATTTTTCCGCATTTGAATGCTTCTTTAATTAAAAAACCTTTCAGAAAAGAAGCTCCAATCTCCTTCTTTTGCTAGCACAACCTAGTGAAGAATTTATACATTATTGTTGCTAGTATGTTGTATGTTATTTTGTTTCTGGCTAATTTTTAATAATTTATCAAAAATAGCATCATAGCTCTTGAATGTATTGTTACGTAAAAGTCGTACAGATTATTTATTCAACTTATCTACTTACTTATTTATTTATATACTAATACTTATGCTACTTTATATGTACTTTGATAAATTTGAACTCTACAGAACTTGAACTGACTCTCACTCGGCCACTTTCCGGTTTTTACATCAGTCCGGTGCCAACAGTCTGGAATCAGCTAGACAACCTCTCGAAGCTTTGATTGCTTCTTCACTTTTCTTTCGTTCTCAAACCAATCCAGTATAAATCGGTTTAAATTAAATTTTTTGAATTAAAGGCTGAAAAAATTGAGAAGGTTTTAAAAGACGCTTTTGTTTACTTGTATTAGACCATGAAATCTTGAACATTTAGTTTAACATCTCACTACAACTTAATAATTTGTACATTTTACGTTTTACAATAAACCGCAAGGTTTTACAAAAAAACAATAGAACCAAATTAAGAAGATATAAACTTTAAACCTAAACTTTGCAACTCTTTATTTCATAAACTGTCATTTAGTTATGATATGTTTAATAAATTGATTTATTTCTAAAAAGCGTCTGTAAACTTTGTGTGTGTGTCATACTACAACCAAAATTAATTTTGCTACAACAATGTTTATTAAACATGCTTAAACTTTAAAAAATGTAAAAAAAGCTGTATCAAAAAGTGTATTAAAATATGTTTAGATCGTCATAACTAAACTGAAAAAAAATATCCACAAAGGCAAAGATTATTTCTAATAAAACGAAATAAATCAAGACGTCCACAAACTAACAGATAAAGTTAAAAAGTTCAAAATGCAATTTATTTGAAAACCTATCAATCAAAATGGTTTTTGACAAAAATTAATAATATTAATTATATAAAAAAAAAATTTTAAAAATATGTATTGAAATAATTTGAAAGTTTATTTAATCGTTAATAATTGAACTTATTATATAAACGCTAAGCAAAACAATTGTGACATAAGAAGAAACAGCAAAAAAACAAAATATTTATAAAAAATACAGAGTTATTTTAAATTATGTATTTTCCGAAATATAAACTTTAAAACGAAATGTTTTTAGCAAAAAATTCTTACTAGTTATTCTTCATTTTAAAGCCTACTTGATGTTTTTGTACAACACATTTTTTTAGAAATGTTATTGATTCATGGTCCACTTTCATTCTTCTTTTTTTTCTTCTTGAAATAATTTTCTCATAATTTGTTTTGATTAGACAATTTTGGAAAAAAACGCTTATAATACTATATTTTTTCAAATAATATCAAACTCAAATTTAGTGTTTAAACTGAAGAGTCTATGCAACTTAACAATTACCTCATCTCTCACAAAAATGCCGCAACAAAATTTGCAGTCTGTTAGGTAGTATTTCTTTAACTGCACGCCTAATTTGAGCTTCAAAGTTTTGCAAACCTTCAGATTTTTTTTTAAATAATTTTAGAAGAAAAAATTTAGAAAACTCCGAATCAACTTATTTTGATTTTATCTAAAAAACCTGGAAAGGTGTTATTTAGAAACAGACAAACATCAACTCCGAAAATAAATGTACAATATCAGGTACAATGTGCTTACGCAATATGTCTATGAGCTATAAACCTATTATGTGATGCCCAATAATACTAGCTTACACATTAAGTTTTTCTGGATGCTGTGTATGGTGTTTCATCATCTAATGAAGATTTTCAGTCAATCAATAGCAACAGTTGTGTCTGTTTACAAACTCATGTAGACAAAAGGTGGCTTCATCGGAAAATAAATTGTGGTTTAAACAATTTGGAGCATGGTTGATCATTTCCATCATTGTTGCACAAAACGGCGCCCTTCTGCCAGGGTCATCTTCGTTTAGCTCATAAAGGAGGTGTCTCTTGTAGAGTTTGTGTCATCAATTCTGTTTAATATTCAAACAACCGACAATTGATTAATGTTATTATCTAAAGTAAGTTGCGTGGTTGCCGGAACTGGATTATCTGTAACACTAAGTAATTAATACATCAAAAGCTTGATTTTAGTTTGTGGCTGATGTTGAACGTCAATATTTTAAGATATCTTTTACATTTCCAGTTTATCTAAATTTTTTAAGCTGTCTAAACACTGTGTGTTGTACAAAATATAATTTCTCTCAAGACAAACGGTATGAAATAATTGACAAACACCTTAGTGTGACCGCTGTTGATCTCTATAAACAACTATCATTAATATCTCAATTCTTTCTGTTTCACTAATTTTCACCATGTTTACAAATAAAAAAAAAATTGTTCTTATTGAATAAACACCGTAACTTATTGAAAAGTATATGAAAAATGACATAATCAAATTAGATTTCGTATTCTATCAGTCAGAAATTAAATTAACCACTCCACTAAAGCGCAGTCGCTTGTTACAGTGGCTAGCGAGTAATTCAAATGTAACTGTTGTCTGTCAAATATACCTACGTCAAAACTGTCATAACATAACTATACATTTTGCTGTCTTAACAATCGGACTTCTGGAAATTAAAGAGTTTTTCCAACATGTGAGGCACATTTGTGCCTGCCGCCCTTGGAAATTCTCAGTACCTTTTTGTTATCTTTATCTACCTCTCGGATCGAATCGCACTTTTGCTTTCTCTGCCAATTGTTAATTTATGCAGGGACATGAAGTCAAAGTTAAAACCTTACCGGTTAGGTTGGGTACTGCCTGTACCTGAAACCTGAGTCTTACGAACCTAAATCTAACAGATTTTGTTTCTCGCCTAGAAAATCAACTCATTTTGAAAATAAGCCATTCTTTAAAGACCAACGAAGCAAATAACTTGTGGTTGAAAATAATCACTTTTTCCAGTAAGAGTGGTTAAGAAATAGCCACTGCAGCTATCTGCAGCGCTTACAGAATCGCAAATCCTACGTCGTGGTTATATTTAACCACTTTGGTAGTTCTAATGATTCAGCTAAAAGTGTGATAAAAGCTAACGACTCTCTTATAGAATCGGTCTGCTATAACTGAATAATATAACAGAGGTTACTATCATTTTTTGCAAAATTATTGTTGCATGAATGTAAAAAAGTATTAAAAACTATAGAATATGATTTGACATCACATTTTGTCGTTTATTGATAATTATTGTTTTTCACAGAAGAGTTTTTATTAAAATATATACAAAAAATATCAAGTTATATTAAAAAAAAATAGAAATATAAATTAGCAAAAATGATTGCCATTTAAAAATTTATAAATAGCGTATCTATGAAAATGCGTTTACATACCAAAACAAGAAGTAGGCTAAGATAGAGAATAATTAGTAAAAAAACTTTTGTTAAAGACATTTTTTGGTTGTAAGGTTTATATTCACAGAAATAAACCGTCCATTCCATACTTTTGATTACGGTAATACTGTAGTAACTAAGGCACACCAATTATAAAAACCGTTGAAATAAAAATGTTTGTGTTGCAAAGCTTTGTATTTAATTTTTTTCTAAATCTAAAACATTATTACTCAGCTTTAGCTTTTCTGGCGTTTTGCAATGCGTTTTGAATAATTCAGTATTTTGACTATTTTCAATCGTCTTTTTGTATATATTGTGAGAATTTTTTCTAGCGCCTATGCTAAAATCGATAAAGATTTTGACACAAAAAAGTTTTGAAATATAAATCTTAGACAACACCTTTTTTTATGTCAAATTAATTTTAAACATTAACAATTTGGCATGCACTGGACACAAGTACTAACAACAGATCTATCTTTTTCAAAATTTAACCTAACCAAAGTGCCTCAATTTTTAAAAATTATCTAATCAGCTTTGAGATAATCGATAATTTTGCTCTTTCAAAAATTATTGATTATCTGCATTAGTGCATATTACAATGAAATATTTTCTAATGGTTATGCTATGTTGGTTAAAATTTTTGAAAAAAATTATTTTTTACGCCATATATTCCAAGAAAAAGTCTACAATAAACTTCTTTAGCCTGCCATATCGATTCAAATTTGACAAGTATTATGTATTAATACATTAATGTGTTATCAAATGGTTATTAACCAATAGAAGTTTTTTTATTATAATTTTAGACATTTTTACCGTTAGTAAAAAGTTGCAGCAAATATTGTACTACTGCAAATTGCATCGAATGTTGTACTAGTTATAGGAATGCACATTTTCAATAAATGCATCTTTTATCAATTTCAATAAGCTTGAAAAATATCTTGAGAAATTTGTATTTGGGCGCTTTCTGACACTTATGACACTTTACGAATATTATTATTTGTTGTTATAGTAAGACAATTATGAATTACTTCTCTAACATTTTTTTTAATTTGCGGGCTTTAAACGGGTTTGAAAGATTCGATTTATTAAACAGTAATCTGAATATGATTTGCACCCAATGTTGAGCAGATCATTTTTGCTTTGATGTTCTCAATTTCTCATGTCAACGGCGCGTTCGAATTTGATATCCTGGCGACGTTGACATTCGTAGCATCACTATAAAAATATTCGACACAACATTAACTACTCATCGTATTATAACTGACAATTTGGCCTGCACTTAGAACATTTTTATTGAAATTAATGTGTAGTTGGTAACCTAAACACAGCAGTTAATAACTAAATTATAATCGCGTAGCTGGAAAGTCAATAATTACTATTCTTAATCGTAATGACCATAACAGCCAGGAGCACACTGAAGAATTTTTATTATAGAAAAAAACATATAAACGTTGAAAACTGAGTACATTATAATCGTTACGATGCTGAAATGGTTATGCATCCGGTGTTCTAGCAAAATTTTTACTCTTTTATAGCTTCCTACAATTAAACATTTAGAAAATAATAAAAAAATAATCAATTATTAGTGCATATGTTTTTGTATAATTCAGTTGATCTGGTATCGCTTTTGTGCAATTATGACATTACTTTCTTAAAACAGTTCATTCACTTTTTACTAATCTTTAAACTAAACGCTAATTTATTATACTTATGCACCTGAGATTTAAGCTTTGCGATAAACTCTAATTACAATTGGTAAGAGCTCAAGTCTATAAAACACCACGCTATAAGTGCATAAGAGCAATAGACAACCTATAAAGTGTCTTCCGGATGTCAACAGCCAATTATTAAGACAGTTTAAAAGTCATTTTATTATGTGGTTTCGTGACCAGAGTAGCAGAAACAAGTTACTTTCCGATCGATCTAATAAGCAAAAAGTGTCATAAAAATTGATCGTACCGTAAACTGCTCTACTTAAAAAAAAACAGAATTATTATCAAAAATTAGCCTGTTTTGCTACACTACCTTGTTATATCCGAATACAATTTTAAATGAAACAATAACATTTTTTGAAATATACTATAGTATTTTCAAGTTGAAGACCAAGTGGATGTAAACAAGAAGAGACGGAAGCAGATCACGTTATTAGAGATTATTGGCGTTTCTATTGGTTGAACCATCACATGACCTAACAGAAAGTGCGTTGATTGGCTGGCAACACAGGTTTGAGCACGTAATATTGTTTTTATCCTACACCAACTCAAAATAAAATTTTCTCGTCTCTCGACAGCCGTGAAAGTACATCATTTTCAGGCTGGCCGAGAAAAGATGTACTTTGTCGGCTAGCCGAGAAAAAAAAATTCGATTTTCTCCGTCAGGAGTCGCTGTTATAAGAAAAATTACTCTAAACGCTAAACGTCTCACTATTTATGAAGGGTGTTGAAATTTTAAATCACATTTACTGTTTATGAACATCAATCTTATTTTAAAAAACTACTTTTGTGCAAGATAAATTCTGTAAATCACGACAGTAAAGTAATCCATAAATTTTTGACATCTGTCAAAGTTTGACATTTTGAATTGGCGATTGGCGGTAATAACCTCAAACGAATTTTAAGATAATGCTCTATTATAAGGTAATTTGTGTACGATAAAAAATAATGTGTAAACCACGGCCGCAAAGTGATTTTCCTCGAGAAGTGGCCAGGCTCGCCTTTGGCTTGCCTGTCCATATCTTTTCTCGGCCTGGAAAAATACCACTTTGCCGCCTAGGTTTACAATATACTATTACCTCTACTTCATCGTTAATTTGAAAATACTATAGGTATGTGAGAATTATAAATTATTTCTGGTAGAATCCAATAAAATTAAATAGATTAACTTTCCTTTGTCAATTCAAATGATCAAAATAAGTACGATCTCATTATTTATTTACAAAAAATCATTTTAATCAGATGCTTATTTATTTAACTTTTATTTAAAATGTCAATTAGGTGCAAGAATTTTTAAGTGCAAAGACTTAATAGTAAATCTTTTTAATTAGAACAACTCATATAATTGATAACTATAAAAAAATCATTAATTTAATTAGTAAAAATATTGTTTTGTATTAAATCAATGTTTCTTTTGATATAATTTCAAAGTGGCGTTGGTTTCAAATTGTTACAAATCACACATTCAGTTATTTATTTTAAAGTGGCAGCTTTATATAGATCTTATAAACTGTTTGAACACAATATTAATTACACAACGTGCTGAGTTTATTGTGATTCATATTATTTGATTCAACATACTTAAGCAATTATGCATAAACGCTATTTCTTCATAGTTCTTTGTTCTAATTTGTCGTAATTCACATAATACAATCATAAATAACAACTCTCAAGTATGAATATTCTCTCATTTCTCTCCCTATTTGTAAATACTCATACAACAATACATAACACTGCTTTTATTCGTTGACATATTACCGACTATGACACTTGTCTATGAAAGGTCTGATTTATGAAATGAATACATAGTTGCATTGTTCTTATTTGCTATAAATTTTTGCAGTTGCTAACTTATAGACAATTTAATAAATCTGTACGCGCTCAACAATTTATTATTGGTTGCAACACTCAGAAAGATATGTATCATTTCGTGACTAAACAATTAGTTCTCAAACTACCAATAAATTTCTGGTAGCCGCAGCAGCTGCCGATTAAATTTGTCAAGATTAGTGCACTACTATTGTTTTTCAATGTAAAAGTAGAAAATAAAAGATCAATATATTTTACAAAAAGCTAAAATTATTTTTTAAGACGTCAAAAAATTCTCTCAGATTTTAAATAGTCAAAGTTAAAATTTGTTCAAAAAAAAAAATTTAAATAGACAATGTTGCATTTTTGCATAAGCACAAAAACTGAATGGTTTGGCAACCCTTGCTAAAATTTAATTAACACAAGTTTCCTAAAAAATATCAATGTTTCAAATACTATTGAAATAAAACGGTTTTAATGTGTTATCATTAGGCTCGTAGACTAATTTTAATTTTGCTAGTAGCAAATCGCTTTATGGTTATCCAAAACCTTATTACTTATTGTCATTTTCAACCTCAAATCAGCAATATATACAGCAAAAACAATAAGTTAAAAAATTGATTTAAAAATCAAGAGTTGATTTTTTGCATAAACGCTCAGACACGTCAATTTTTTTAAGCGGTTTTTTTGGTGATAAGCTCCTTTGTTCATTAACTTCAATTTTTTAAATAAAAACATTTTTTATTTTATTTTTAAATTCTGTATTAATTTCTAAGTATTTTTCATGTACAAGGTACTATACTTAAACTCAGCCTAAAAACATTTGTTCAACACATTTTGTTCAAAAGATGAGATAACAAAGAGAAAATTTAGGTGTTTGTTTGTTCGGATTTATTTATTTACGTGTGTTTATTTTCATAGAAACTGTACGATAATTTTACTTCAAATACATAATTGTCAAGTGCAGATGCAAAGTTTGAAAGTATGGCGCGTTTAAACTGAAAAGTAGCAAATAGAAAATTTGATGATGGTAGGATATGGCGACAAAACTCGAACACAAGTTAAAGTTTGCAAATGGTTTAATAATAAGTACGTAGAGCAGTCTATTACACGATCGGTAGTTAATAAAATATAAAAAAAGTTTTGGGAATTTGGTCACAAAAAAGACAATTACAAAACTAACCATCTTCCACTCCCAGAAGATAAAAAATTAAATCTTTTGCATAATTTACAAAAAAATCTTCATAAATCTAGTAGACAAATAGCCGCAGCACAGTCAATAAGTAAATCTTGTATTCTAAAATGCTTCCATAGAAATAAATTGCACCCAACAAAGTTTATTTAGTTCAAAAACTTATTGAAGATGATTTAGACCGTAAAGTAGAATTTTGCGAAATAATGATAGATAGATGCAATGCCAACTCACAATTTTTAATTAAGATAGTTTTTTCCGGCAAAGCAACATTTTGTTTGGAAGGTTTAGTAAACAAACAAAATTTTTGATATTGGGCTTCAGAAAACCCAAATTGGAGTATGAAAAGTCATACACAGTTCCATCAGAAACAAACGTAGAAGTTGTGGGTACTTCAATTATTGTGGGTTCTTTTTGACTGAGGGAACACTTAAATCGGAAAATTATTTAGATCTATCACAAAATGACATAATACCAAGTTTAACAGATCTTCACCCTGACCCATGATTAGTCTATCAAATTTAATATGGTTTTAACAGAATGAAGCGCTCCCGCACTATTCGCAAACAGTACGTGATTCTTTTGATAATAATAGATAGAGGGTAGGTGGTATTGAATGGCCAGCTAGGTTTCCAGATCTAACTTTATTAGATTTTTATCTTTGAGGTTGTGCGAAATCAAAAGTCTACTTCAATAAGCCGGAAAATATTGAGGAATTGAAGAATAGAATTATAGCTGATATACAACAAACCCAGCTACAAAGACTAAGTGAACTATACTATATTCAAGTTAAAGATGAAGCTGGAATAAACACTCACGTGCGGTTTACGTGATCTCCCACCACAACAGGCGTGTCTGTTCTTACAGGGCTGTCTTCAAGGATTGCATGCTCTTCATGTTATGCGTCATCTGATAACGTTGCTCACAACAAAACCAAGCTCTGGTATACATTACCACCATTATCAATGCCATTTTCTCATTCCAACATTTCCCAAGCCGATGGAAATCTGCAAACGTAATATTCTTACAAAAACCAGGAAAATCTCCCAAATTTCCGCAGAACTATCGACCTATCAGTCTTCTATCCGCAATTGGAAAAATTGCTGAAAGGGTTATTCGAAACCGCCTGGTTGAAAGTGTCACAGAACATAATCTATTGCCTGATGAGCAATTTGGATTTCGTTCGAAACACTCTACCACTGATCAAATTCTAAGAGTCACTGAATACTTCTCAGTGGCACTAAATTTCAAAAAGATTGGTGGAGCCATTTTCTTAGATGTTTCTAAAGCTTTTGACACAGTTTGGCATGAAGGGCTTATTTATAAGCTTCTTCATACAGACATGTCTAAACCGCTGGTGAGACTGATAAATTCCTTCCTTCTTGATAAGAAATTCAGAGCCAGAGACCGCCAAACCCTCTCTACCGAGCGCTCGTTGGAGACCGGTGTTCCCCAGGGCTCAGTTCTTTCTCCTCTTCTATATTCTCTTTTCACCAGAGATATACCCAAACCGCCGAATTCCCAAATCGCCGTCTATGCGGACGATACGGCAATCCTTGCTTGCTCCCTAAGTCCGGTTCTTATGTGCAGGTACCTACAGGAAGCAGCAACAGTCATCGAGGAATGGTTCTCCCGATGGCTTCTCAAAGTCAATCTAGACAAGAGTTCTAGACTGTTTGTGACTCGCAGGCGTAAATCACCTTCTACCACCATCCAGATGTTTGGGGAGAACATCAATTGGAAAAGAAAGGTAAAATACTTAGGTGTGATTTTTGATTCCAGACTTTCATTCATCCCACATGTGGACTACGTAGTCTCTCAAGCCAAAGGATCAATGGCAGTTCTGTTCCCGCTAATTTGCTCAAAAAGCAAATTAAGCATAAGGAACAAATGTCATCTCTACAAGGCGTGTGTCCGTTCGATAATGACCTATGCTATTCTGGCATGGGCTCATGTATCAAAAACTCGGCTGAAAAAGCTTCAAGTTGTCCAGAACAAAGCTATCAGGAGGGCATTTGGTGCTCCCTGGTACGTTCGAAACGACCAGCTCCACGCCGAGTCAGGAATTCCATCAATAAGAAAGTTTATTAAAAACCTTCTTATTAAATACCACGCAAGAGCCAAGGACCATCCAAATCCATTGATGAGAAAGGCAGTGGACTACAATGATGATGATGAAACTCGACACAAGAGGCCGAAGACAGCTCTTTTGATGGAAGTCGACTGGGAACCGACTCCATGAAAACAAACAAGAGATAAACATCAGCTAGGAGGCAAACGCTAAGTATCATTCACTTCTTAATATAGTTATGTTAATACTAGTGATGTAAGTTTCGCATTCTTTATGCATTTCTAATCTCTTTTAGAGTCCCAGCTAGGCTGGGACTCTATAGATTCCAGGTGTACTTACACTTAAGGAATGTATGTCCTAAATCCGGGCATAAGTACCAAGCCCTAATTTAAAAAACTGGAGGCACCAAAGTAGCATATTGCTTTTTGTTGCCTTCAAAATAAGCCGATGCATCCCAATGATGTATCGCTTGTGATTCTCGGTGTGTAATGAGGCTTGCCTCGATCCGCCGGATGTCAGATAGGGCAGAGGTGGGTTTTTTAGTGGGTAAAAATCCCACACTACCGGCCAAACGGCCGGTGTCTTTTGAAAATTTTCCCCCTCTCACAAAAAAAAAAAAAAAAAAAAAACAAAACCAAACTATCACTTAAAAGTACTTACTCAGGCCTTCTCTGGTAACTCAAATTACGCCTTTATCTGATCTTTCCATCCAATAGTTTCTATACCACCCCACCATGGGATACCAAACACAACGTGATCATGCAGTGTTGTTTGTTTATTTCAGCTTCATCTTTAACGTGAATATACTATAGTATAAAAACTTGAAAATTGACTTATCTAGTATCAGAAAATTAATGGTCAACAGCTCGAACATTTGATTCAAAAAATTGAAATTGATGGTTGCTATTTGTTTCTGGCTCATCTTGTACAAATGATTTCATTATCAAAATCAACGTGCTTAAGCGTTTTTTTCAAAAAAACCAACACCTGAAGTTTAAATAAATTTCTTCCAACCTGCGCGTTCTTCCTAAATACTAGAAAATTATTTTTTAGTTGCAACTACTTTGTTAAAATCATAACTCATTTCAAATTGCAGATAATCGGAATAAAGAAAAATAAAGTTGATGAACAGCAATTAAAAACTTACTTGCGCTCAGTTTGCTTATAAAATCCCATTGCGTTTCATCTTTGCTCATTTATTTTTAGATCCCAAAAAATTTCTACATATTTTTTTTCATTATTCTTTCAACCATTCACGTGGCTATTCCAACGGTTATTTGAAAAAATTATAAACATTTTTTTTGTGTTAGAAATGTTATTGTTGGTTTGTAAAAAATAACTATTTCGGTTTTTACCTGTATCAGTACGTGGCATATTTAATAAGTAAAAACAAATAATCTTCTGCTCTTGATTTTTCACAATTATAAAAATGTTTTGGTTTTAATTCACGAGACAAGTTTGCCAAATTATCTTACTGGAAACAAACTTTTTACTATGGTTAAGCTCTTTTAGACACCAAAATTAATAAACATTTTAATTTCTTTGTTATTTGAACAATAACTTTTCATATATTATTCAACATTTAAATTAAGCTTTTCTTAAGTATTGTTGTAACAAATTAAAATTAATAAGTTAATAACAGTTTAGTTTTAAACTTAAAGAGGGTAATTTTGAATTAAAATTTTACACATTAAAATGCGTACACTTGTTTTTCACAAACCTATAGATAGGCACATAAATATAAGCTATGTATATAATATGTATTTAAAAAAACTCAAAAAAATGATTTACAGAAAAATTCTCTTTCATTGTAAAATTAGTATGTAATACTAGCTTTTATGCTTGAAAAAACATTGTAAAAAAGCAAACATTGATTGCATCTTATTCATTTTGCATGGTTTTGCCAAGTGTCAAAAATATATGTCAAAAAAGCATTAATAAAAATAACTTAAAAACTACTGGCCAAATCTTAATCAAATTTAACTGAAACTAAATAGAAAGCACCAGCTTTCAAACAAACAAAAAAGTCATTATAATCTGTTCAGCAAAAAAAAATTATAAGGTAACACACATAAAATAAATACAGTCGAGTTAAAAACCTTCTTTTTTTAAACCGACTTTATAAAAAAGAAGGTTCTCTACTTGACTGTATTTTTTTTGAAGCTAGTTAATACATTTGTGACAGACACTATCTGCATAAAGTTTACAACAGAGAAACAATTCATATTTTTATCATGACGATCAAAAGTTTTATAAAGCGTTTAAAAACGTTTTGACGTTTCTCGACGTAAAAAAAAATAAGTTATCCGTGGCATCTGGCATCTGATGTACCCAATAGAGTGATAGAGAATGTTTGAGTTTTGAATCTCTGAAGTGGCGTATCGTATGTCGTTGTTCAAATGCTAACAGACCTGTTTAAGTGTTGAAAACATTTTCAGTTTTTACTTTAATAATTTTAAAAAAGTATTAATTTTAAAATTGTAAGGATATATATTATGTACTTATTTAAACCAGGTGCAAAATATAACATCAATACCTAACTAAAATTAAAGGTATCAATTATTCATATAAATAACAACGCAATAAATTAATCTTCAGATTAATTAGCTATCACTTAAGTCACTGTCGCTATCGCTATCACTATCTTTACCCAAATTTACAACTAATTTTTTTGTACGTATGTCCAAAATTGTTAGAGTTTGCAGAGATTTATCTTCAATACAAATAACTTTCAGGCATCGGTTTGTTCAGTCTTCTACCGCTACATTCTGAAATGCAATGATAATATCCACTTTTTGTCCCAGATTTAAACGTCAACAAATAGTTTGGGATAGAGCCGACTTCGCATTTTGCGTGAATCATTATCACTCTATTGCTTTTTGCAATATTTGAAAATAACCCACCATTTGCTGTTATCGCTTCAACTTTTTGGTTTTGTGTGTTCACTGTGAATGTAACTTTTATCTAAAAAAAAACAATTGGTTTATTTTAATTGCGGTAATACTTAATCTGTTTTAGGTAATTTTTTCTTTTTGTGCAGATGTTATTTATTTCAAACAAGTTTCTGATTGTTTTTCGTTTATTTAAATCTAAAACCAATTTTTAACGATTTTTCTTAGAAGAAAAGAATGAACCATACATGCCTAGATCAGTTAGTGATTTTTGTCCCACTTTTTATAGTAACACAGCATTTCTCAGTTTTATTAAAATTGTAAATTTAACGTCTAATATAATACTTTTCATAAATCTGTAATTGAATGTCTTTTTAGACGTTTTATTTCCGGAGACTTCAGTGTCACAATTCCATCTTTTTCTTTTGACGATACCCTGGCTTCTTTCAAAATTCTTGTACAGATGTTAGTAAAATTAGAAAAACATTTTTTTTATTGTTATGCAACTCTACAAATGTTTCTAGTTTGCATTAAAATATGCAAAAAACTCATCTAAAAAATTTTTAAAAACTAGGTTTTTGAAAAATGTTATACAAGTTTTAATATTATTAACAAAATTTTAATTTTTACGCATAGAAAATTAAATATCAGACGTTTTCTATATAATTTCAATTTTTTAATTTTAAGGCTTTGTTTCTTATAAAAAACAATTAAAAATAAAAATTTTCAATTTTTTTGTGTAAAAAAAATAGTTTAAAAAAAAACGTTTTAAATTTTTGCGTTACTTATTATAATATATTTGTTATACATTACCTATACTCACTCACACTTAAGAAATTTAAACTTCATAAATCTTTTCTTAAAATTGATTATAAAATTTGACTTTCCAATGGTTAGCCGTGAATAGTGTGCTCTGGAATTAAAATGTCAACGTTGAAGTAGACTATTAGTGTCAAATAATAATTAATACGAAAGCTTTTTGGTAAAATGCAATACTTGACTACAAAAACATAAAAATCTCGAAAACGATCAGTTTTAGTACTTTTTTGGTCTTCTTTCTGCGTTGTTTTTGAGCAATTTATTACATACGTAACTTGTTATTAATCCTTATAGGTACAATGATAATAATTAGAAATAAACTTATTATAATGCAATAGCTTAACATACCTAGGATTTAATAAACGACATCTCAGGCTGGTATGACATTGGTTTATATCCACGGTATGTTTAAAAATTTTTTGGTTTTTGTCGATAAAATTGGCAATTTTAAATCAAATAAAAATTTGAAAAAAAATATTAAAAATTAAGTTAATCGCGTTTGCTGATTTTGTTGTTTATACCAATTAAAATTTTTTTAAAATGAGTTTGTAAGACATGCTTTATCAGAAAAAAATTTAATTGAAGCAAAACATGGTTTAACAAATCTTATTCTGAAAAAATCAAAACGCAGAAATCTTACCAGACATTCCACGAATGGCAACATTTAAATAAATAATAAATTGTTTGAAACATGAATCTCTCTTGTTTTTTAAAATCTGTATGGTAAAACTGACATAGCGATAGTAAAATTTACATATCAATACTGTAAAAATGTCTTCTAATAATTATTAGACCTCCAATAATGAGTAAAATAAGTCGTTCAATTTTTAGTAATATTGTTTACATTTTTTACTTTCACTTGAATAGTAAAAACACAAAAAAAGTAAAAAAAATGTGTTAAGAAATACAGAAATATTAGAATAAAATAAATGAATTCAGTAGATATAAAAAAAAAGATGTTTACAATTTAAAATTACACAAATTAAAAATGCTTAAAGTTGATAAAATATGGCTAAATCAACCAAACACAACATGTTGCAATTAATTTTTATGAAACAACAGTTTCATATGAATACGTCATAATTTAAATCTAAACATTTTTGGCTTTTATATTTGATCTACGTAAATACAGAAAGGCAACTTTTAAAAGAAGAAGTAAATAAACTATCTTTACCTCGTTTATTGTTTGCACCCGCTCAATCGATTGCAGCTCTGTCAATATTAGAAAACCAACTTCAAGAGTCAATATTCCCCAATTTTCCATTTCCACCGTACACTTTTTCTCCACATTTCTATGACAATCAATTTTCAATATACTTTCATGATGCCGTATTCAAATCGTTTAGGTCACGTTTTATTTAAACGATAATGTTTGTCAAAAGTTGATTTTCCATCTTTTTTTCACCGGAAACTTTGCTTTTACATAATTCATTAGAACTTCATACGTTCCAGAACAATGATAAAAATTTTGCGAAAGCATCACCAAAAAGAAATTCTCACTTGTATTCTAAATTTAGAACCAAATATAAAAGTAGATATTCAAATCAAATAAGAAATAAAGATTAGAACCTAATCTTTTTGCGTCAGCCACAATTATTCTAGTTTAGCAGCGTAGGGTGCGATATTCAGTTTGATGAGTCAAGCTTGAGAGTTTCGCTTCAAGATGTCATTTTTCTGGTTGGCTAACCCGTAATAATTTTAAGTCAACGCTTTATACAGCAGAAACAATTTATTCCTAATAACACAAAACTTGTACAAAACATACTTTTTAAAACTATTACTTATTAGAAAATATTAAAACATTTTTTGTAGCTATTTTTTGGTTAAAAGATTACTATTTCTATTTATCATTCGCAACTAAAGTTTTAATAGCTCTCGTACATAAAACTTGTGGCTCAGAAATCGATGAATTGTTAGCTACGTACCGCACTAACCACAGCACAAAAAGTTGCTTTGAAAGTTGCACCAAAAATGTTTAATTATCTTAATTTTTAAAATCGTAAATTGTTGTGGTATAAGCAAACAGTATTTATGACTAAATGACACTTTTTTTGAAGATTTTTAAAAACAGATTACAATGACAGATTGGTTGTTGCATGTGAAGAAATTTAGATAGCATAGCAGTTGACTAGAACAAGTGCTATTTACATTACACATGTTTAATAAACACTCGAAAACATTTCTTGCTGCATTTATTGATGTCATATTAATTTCGATTAATAAGTTGCTGTTGAACGTTTGACGTTACCCATCATAAAATCATTACAATCAACTTTTCAAACTGTCAAATTATTTCAACAGTAATTTTTGTTTTTTAATTGTTTTACATGAAATTCAATTACATATAAATATAAGATTAGTCTACTGCCTCTATCCACAATAAAAAAAAATTATAAAACTTTTTAAAACAGTTGCTTACTTGCTTCTTGATTACTCTTCTATAATAAACTATATAAATTGCTTTATGAAAGTTTTAACTAAAACAAGACCAAAAATGTTAATTTACTAGTTTATATAGTATGTTAATATATTCGCTTGCAGGGCCAGCGCCACCAGCTGCAGGAACATTGCACAAGTTCTCATATAATATGAAAAAAGAAACCGTTGATAAAAACCTCAGCAAAAGTTTATCGTTAAAACGAGAACTTTTATAATTCATTTATGAAATAGCTGTTAAAAATGTTCACTCTTTTGACGTAACCCTAACGGTACCAGCTAATGACGCCTTTATTAATTTTTTTTATTATTTGACATATTTTCAATTTTATAATAGTGTAAATTAGATAACATTAACCGGATTATAAAAAAAACATGCTAAAACTAATGATTTAATAACACAAATCAGCGAACTTTAATTAATAATTAAAACTTGTATTTCTAATGACAGCAATCAATATTTTTTCATAAAAAATTAGTCATATGTAAAATTTAATAAATGAATACCACAAAAGTAACTTTATCAGAACACCAAAATTATTCAAATATATACTTTCCAAATCTATTTTAAGTAATATATTAAAAAAATACAATTAGTCATGCATATAATTTAAGTTATTACACAAAAACTTGTGTTGATAGCGTGGTATTAGCAAATTGTAATTTTAAATCATACTGACAAGAATTGGAATTGTAGAAAGCAGTTACTATTTCTAACAAATTTTAAATTAACTTTTATAATTAAAATAATAGACAATAATTATAAAAATTAAATAAACACAAATGATGATGCTATTATTCACACAAAAACAAAAATAAGCTTTAGTCTCAAAATGAGTTTTAAAAATTTTCTTCTTATAGTACCGTAGAATCATAAATTACGAGTATTTAGATCAATTCTTGTTGCGCAATTTAGCTTGATACGTTTTTATTGTTGTTGAAAGCATTATTGCACCATCAAACGTCAAAGCTTATCCAATAATACACAACTCGCCCGTATCTGCGTATGATCTGATCAAAAAATAAACATATGTTCAAAACTTTATAGTCAGTTGATCTAAATGATTTATAAGCGCGCCATCTTACATTCCCGATTCAGCAAACAATCTCAGCATAAATTGACAAGTTCAATAAATTATTATATGTAAAGATTAGCCATTGTATTATTCATTTCTCTGCAATTTAAGTTTGTGCAAGACACAATATTTAAAAAACCATAAAGATAAGTCTTTTACTCCACATATTTTTTCTTTGTAGATACTAAATAAAATAGGTACTATGTGCTTACTAAAGACTGTGACTAGTGCTTAATTTTAACCGTATGAGCTTTTTTATAGTAGTCAAATACGTTGTCTCTATTATAAGCTTCACTAAAATTATTTAAAAAATTAAAACCAACAATAAAAAGTTGACGTAGTTTTAAGCACAATTTTAGGTAAATTTTGCAACCGCCTCAAGCACTGTTCCTATTGAAACAATGCAAATATAGCTACACAGTACGTTGCGCGCAGTTACCATTTAAATCATTTGTAATAGTTGCAAAGTTAACTCAAAATTTGGATTTTAGTCTGTAATTATTATTTTGTAGCTTTTTTTAGTTTTTAGAGCAATTAGTGAAAGAGAAATAAATAACTAAAAATCTTATCTGAATTAAACACGCCAAAAAAAAACTGCTTTTAAAAAAAATTAAGAATTTCTAACGATTATGTTACCTATGACAATTTATTGGTCATAGTGTTTGCAAATTAAGAAAATAATTAAGATTAATGATTATTTTTAATACCAGCCAAGTTGTTAGTACTTTGTTTCTCAAAACTACAACTTTAAAACTTAAAGTGTTAAATGTTTATGGTTGCTTAATATATATAAATTCAACGTCTTACGTTATAATAACATCATCTTTAAATGAAGCATTCTCATCCACATGATGAACTTTATTTAGAATTATTGAGCGAACATGCAAAATCCGCGATGATGTTGAATTTTCCGGCTATATGTATGTAAAAATCACAAAAATGTTAGAACGTTGAGAATTTACGAATCTCGCCGAACTTCATTTCCTATTAAACGTATTCATTCCTAAAAAAGGTTTAGCGATCTTTTAAAAAAAAAAGCAGAGAAATGTGGAATGATGTTCCTAGGTATGAAAATTCCGATCAGCTGGAAATGAACAGAATTTGGCGTCCACGAAAGGGATATCCGGACGAATGACGTCAGTAATTGAGTTTTTTGGTAGTCTCAAATTCACATGTTTCCTGTTCGTTCAACAAATATTCATAAATAACATGTCAATTTGAAGTTCTAAAGAATAAATGTATAATCTTCTATTCCTAATTGTTTCTATTAAGTCGAAAAACTCTAAGAATGTTATTCTATTCAAATGTTTGTAAAAACATTGTCGACTTTTTCAGCTTTAGCCAAATGTTTTTTTTTACAGATAAGTAAACTTAATTAGATTGTCAACACTGTAAAAAATAAAAGAAAACTGAGAAATAAAAGCTTGTGTGTCGTTTTCGAAATTTAATAGCTGCCACCGACTTGAATCAATTTTTTTTTGACTTCGTTTGACTAACATTTTATTTAAGTTTTTTAAGATTGTTACAGAGTTGTTAATTCTTACTAATACACGATTAAATTAAAATATTTACTTTATTTTATTTGTAATGCTGTTGCTTGCTGCAGAACCAGTTCATAATAATTGAATCATTTGCATTTTAATTTGGTTATTTTATTGTTATTAGGTTTACACTATTAGCAGCGTCTTGGCTGTATACCGGTAGAAACGGTGACGCTCACAAAAAACAGAGTTTGCCTTAATATTGCTTATAAAACTCACAAGAGTCAAGATCCCAATGTTTCTGATATTATTCTGTGCTGCCGTTAGAGTCACGTGGAATCCGTCATCTGTCATTGCATATAAAATTAGAATTTTTAACGTTGAAAGAAAAGATGATGAAAATTATTTATCAAAATATGAGCGCGAGTTGTTTTGATAATTGTAAGTATCAAAGTATATCGACTCTTGATAACTGATAAGCAGCTTTGCTTATTTGTTCAAAAAATATTAAAGCAGAATACCAAATGACAATGAACACTATAACAAGTAAGTAGTATTTGCGGCAAAAATTTGTATAATTTATGTATAAAATGTATATAACTTGAGGGGTCACATTAAACAATTTCATCCCAGTCAAACTCAATTGGCGCCTGTATCGCAATCAAAAAATATCAAACTTTTTTATTTGAAAACTTTAATCAACGGTTTTTTTTAGTTTAAAAAAATATACTTAATTTTCGGCTGTATTGATATTTTAAAAATTCACTTCTGACAAAAAAAAACTATTGGGAGAACTTTTTAAATATTTTAAGAATATGTTGAGCGCTTCTGGTATTTTTAGCAACAAGCTAAGTATAATTTAGATCTTTACCAATTGTGAACAGATTTTATCAATATTATCATTGTTGAATAGGTTATACTTTAGAAAATAATCCATTTATATTTTGAAAAAAAAACACATTTTTAAGATTATTTCAAAGAAATATAATTTTTTATGTATGACAATTAAAATTTTTTTGGTTTATTAAATAACTTATATGTATAATTTTTTAAATTTATCACCTTGTATTAAACAGTAATGTAATTTTTAACTTCTTTTTTTCTATATCTCAAAAATTAAAAAGACTCATCATTGAATTATTTGAGAATGTAATAATTATGTATTTTATAGTTTTTTTTTGAACTTTTATAGAAAGAATATATAATTGTATAATCTAAATTTTGCAATTTGGAATGTCATATTCTAAGGTCAACATAATCTGGACCTTAGAGGGCATTCTGAAGCATACGTAATGAGATGAGATAAAATAAAATAAAATAATTTTGTATGAACAGGGCGTATCATTGAGATTGTGACATTTCATTTTAAATGACATTTGGAACGTAAATAAAAAAAATTTAATTCTTTTTTTTAAATATTGTTAAAAGCACTAATTGGTAAAGAATGTTTGTGTGTTCACTTTGACTGTTTAAATATTTTTTAGAAAAATAGATTTTTATTTGCTCGAACTATAAAAAGATTTATCATTAAATGATCATAAAATATTACTGTCGTACGTACAAGGTAAAAATTGTTGTATGCAACAACTTTTGTATTATTTTGAGGTGTTGACAAACTTACGTTTTTAAGCTTCAGAAAGTTTTCTAAATAGATATTGGTTCAAATCTATTGATGGCAGTGTTCCACCCATCAATGACGATGGGTTACCGAACTTTGCAATCTGTTGAGAAGCTAAACATTGTTTTACATTGTACGTTGTTTATATTTATAACGACACTAGCAGGAAATAAAAGAACTTGCACTAGGACACTTTTCAGCAGCTTATTCTTAGTTCAAAAATTTCAACAAACAATGATGTAACTAAAAAGCTCGTAAAAACAACGTTAGCAGCTGCAAAAAATAATTAGTAAACTTTACAAAGCCATTTTCACCTTGCCGTATTAACAATTCATGACAACTGTAGGTTAAATCCATAAATGGTTCAAGCACAAAAAAAATTTTTTTTTTTAATATTCGAACAGCTAAAATATATACACAAAAATTGATCAAAAATTGGTGTTTTTAGCGATATTCAAAAAAAAATATTTTTGTTATTTGTGTTTTAAATGTGATTGGAAAGAGATTGTCACAATCTAATTAATACGCCCCGCTCATACGGAATCATATTTATCACATATCATCACGTATGCTCAAAAATGCCATTCTCCAGACGCTTGTATGGAACTTATAACCAATTATAACTCATGCCATCTGTCAGAAACTTATAAAAATCACTCTTTTCTGTATATAACACAAGTTTCTTATCTTCCAAATGTCAAATACTTGAAACATACACAAAAATAATTAGAAATATATTGAGATAAAAACTGTATCTTGTTTAAAGCTGTACAAAACTGCAACTGCAGATAGTGTGTCAATTTTATTATGAAATAAGCTTATTAGTTTAAAAGTTTTTGGTAAACACACAATGTGATACGTAATTTTTTATTTATACAGATAATTATTTAAACATTGAATATCATATTTTGATGTAAAACATTTTATTTATAAAAATGAAAATTATAATATAGCACTATAACTACAATAAACAATAGTTATTTACATAAATGTCAGGAAAATTTCACATTACTGAAGAGGAGCTAAATTTTAAAGCTCCGAGTCAAGTAAGAGATTTTACTGACGTGTTTTGTATTAAATTTTTCCGGAAATCGTAAAAAAAACAAAATTTACAAATTTAAGAATTTTTTTTACAAATTCCACAAAAATCAAGTTTGTCAATTTTGTTGGCAACTATGGTTACTAGAGTATCTTTTTTATTTTGCGTCTTGTAAAGTTTTTATAGTACTAGACCGGAAAACTCAATTTTCCTGCGCGTAATAAGCAGGAAAATGTTGTTTCCAAGACGATTTCCGGAAAATATATTTAAACAAGTGTTTCTACATTTGTAATTCTAAACTGTATTTAAAGTAATAACTAATAACGTTAGACAGCCAGTAGCATCTTTGATAATTATTTGTAAAAATAAATGTATTAAATTATATTGTATTCGTAATCATTTTTATTAATGTTCTCAAAAGTTGTCAACAATTTTTTGTTGTTATATTCATTTCAACACTTTTATCGCTTACAATGCTAAAATAATTTTATATTTTTTGATTTGGTCAACAAACTGTAGGGTGAAGGAAAATATCGTAGCCGAATCAAGATTTACAATATATTAATTAAAAATTCAATCAAAGCGAGAATTTGATTTATAAACTCTCTGTAAAACACCATGTGTTTTCACAGCTATAAAAAAATTTTCAAAACCAAAATTAATTATAAAATTAATGAAGAAATTAATGTTAAATTGCTTGCCAAAACTTTCAAAAAAACATTTTGTTCTCTTAAAATTTTCTAGATAACATTTCACGTTTCTATATAATTTTTTTTAACATGTAACATTTAAAAAATACACAAAAAGTCACATCCATCCAAATTACTGTCAATTTATTGTATTTGCAATTAGATCCGACATCATCCGCATACCTAAACGAGTTGAGTGGGTCGATGGCTCTCGGGAGTTGGGACACCGGAGCGAACTTTATGAGAGCTTTTGTATATTTCCGACACCATTTTACATAATATATCTCAGAACTAGTAAAATCAGAGCAAAATGGGACTGAGTTTTTTTTTAGTAAATTAAATTTGAAATCTTCAATAAAGTGAGCTAATAGAGGCCATCGTTTGTGGTTCTTCCTAAAGTCAATAATTAGCCGATAGTTAAAGCCAAACGAGTTTTTTGTTAGAGGATATTTAATTAACGTTTCCTGTTGTTTACAGTTACGTAAATGCAGTCTGATGATTATTATGATTATCTTTGTTAAAAAGTTCAGAACGGAGTGGAGCTATTCAAAATCACTAATAAATTATCGATATATATAAACCTAAAGCACCGGACGCAAGTAGATCCATTAAAAAATTTATATTGTTTGTTTCATCGCAATTACAGTGTGAAATAAAAAGTTTCTGATTTTTGCCCAGCTTAATATCCAATTAGGTTCTTTACAAGTTATTCGAATTTATACATCAGTAAAACATGCAAAAAACCTTTTATAATAAATTAGAGCTGTGCAAGCTTTTAGTAAACAATCTTATTATCAAGTAGCAATGACTAATTTTTGTTGTTTCAAGACAGTTAATTAAATGCAAAATAAAATTTCATCAGAATTGGACTAAAGGAAATTTACTTTACTGTGTGTTCAGGATTCTACTAAGTTACGTTAAAATTTCTATAAATTTTTGTTTCTACAGTGACATAGGTTTTTTAATATATATATTTATAATCAACCCTTAATATTTTTAAACAAAAATTTATTGATAACGTATTTTTTGAAAATATTACTTTTTATAAATTTAATTATAACAATACTTTCGATTTTTATATTGATGATTTGCTTTTTTACCAAAAAAAATTTTATTTGATTCAAATAGTATTTTATTGAAAAGAAAAGACTTTAAACAAGTTTGCCAAGTTTGTCAGTTTTTTTAAGCAAACAATAGTAATCGCGCTTTCAACACTTGTACACAATACTTTTACGACCACAAAAAAAACACGCAAAGTTAGTATTTGCTGTTTTTAATAAAAATTAAACAAAAAATTATATGTCATTCAACACACACATTCATTTATTTTAACTGACTAGGGAAAACGTCAGCTTAAATTGTCAATAGACAGCATTTTATTCTAGTTGAGCACAGAAAATCATTATGTCGCAGCGTAGAAAGACAGGCATCAGTAATTATCGTCTTGTGATCGAAATAAGAAAACACAGCTGTTGACTAATCCGATTACTTATTACTAATAACTCAAGCTAAAACTTATTGTTTTATTAAAACTTATATTGCGGACAACTATTCAGTTGAAATTTAAGAGTAATTTTCATATATCGAAAGGCAATGAGCTTCAGTAATTTAAGTTCTAAAACTTAATTTAAATTGTTTTTTAAAAGTTGTTTTAACATTTATGTTAAATAATATGTTAGTTTTGTGGGTAAAAATTATAAATACGGCATAACGCAAATTTTATTAATCTTTTTTTTAGATGTGCGTCACGTTAAGTGTTTTTGTATGCATCATGCAACTCTAACAACCTACAGAGGTAGTAAATTGCTAAAATTGCATACAGCACTTTTTTTAATCTATTTAGTTTATGTATAATCATTAGCTATTAGTTTAGGTATAATCATTAGCTATTATTTATAGCCAATTTTGATAGAATTTTTACATATTAAAATATGATAACAACCAGGATCTACAATCTGAAATTTTTCGGACGTTACGCATATTACATGATATGTCAATTAAATAATATTGTAGTTTACATAAAAAAAGTAGAGCAACATAATAAAGATGATAAAACTTTATTCAAAAAGGTATTTTGTTAGGTCATAATTTCCGGTGTTAAAAGTTCCAATTAATGTAGATCAACAGTTTGCAAAACTATGCTTTAATTCAACCGTTATTTCAATTTAAGTAGAATAGATCTAATCTTATTTAAAGTTAATTGGTACAAGAAAGAAAATTGAAAAAATTTATAGACAAGTGGTGATTCATATTTATTAAAATACCGCTCTCAAACAAATCTAAAGTTAATTTAAAACCACAAGAAAATCAAAACAAAATTAGACCATTCATTCTCACAACTCCAAAAACCATTTTCCGTACTCTATGTTCAATTATTACATTTATTAGAAGTATGGCATTAGTGTCCGCTATTGCCGACGAATATCCGCATATCATCACACAAGATTAAAGAGTCAAGTCTTACAAGTAATTTGGCACTCAGCGATAACGTTATTTCAAATAACTAATTTGAATAATACGATGCTTCTGGCATACCTTCCTAATAATATCGTTGTAATGTGAGATAGAGTCACACTGCTGCCAGATTACGATCTTCAAAATTACATGTTGTAACTCTATTGTATTAAAGGTCTAGGGAATTTACTCTACTACCTCTGCTTTATTACACTGCATTAACTTTTCAATTTTTAAGTTAAACTAACTTATACTCTAAGGGATTATTGATTATAAATTGATAAATAGCTTAACAGTGGATTTTCTAAAATTAATAACAGTATTCAAACAGTTAGGTACTCTAAACACGGTTATTATTTGAAAACCTATTTTTTCTTTAGCAAACAACAAAAAATGTAGAAATCTTTGTACTATCGCCTCGTTTTTGACGCAGATAAATAGATAGCAATTATGTGACATTAGAAATCATTAGCAGTAGTTTACTAGAGAAGTGGTTCAATCTTTTAGTCGCAGCACAATTTATTAAAACTGTCCTGTAATTAATTGATTCAATCAATCTATCGCTCATTTAACGCAGAACGAGAATACAACAATTATTGTCAACACTAAATTTAGTGTTTTCAGAAAAAAATTAAAAAAAATTAGCCTTTCACCAATAGTCAAAAAAAAATTAATTTGAACTTCTAATTCTAATTTTCTTCTTTAAAAAAATAATCAAGTTATGTTTTATAACTTAAATCTTATGTCAAAGTTGACTTCCATAACGTTTTATTGCCGAAATAACAAAAACAAAAATGTTTTCTTATGTTTATGGCATTGTCGATTTTAATTAAACAAACGGTAACATTAAATCAGTACCACAGCCGTGAACATCAACTTGACACCAGTGTTAGTGGGTCTATTGTGACAGTTAGCAAACACAACAATTACCACAAAACAATGAGGCTAACTGCACCTAGCCTCAAAAAATTTGTTTCTGCTAAATAGTGCAATTTGTCACACACTTACTTTGAAAAACAGTAAAAAACAACACATAAACCACTAACAGTTTCACTTATTTGAAGTTTGAAATAAGTATTGCCACCGGAAAACTTGAGCTAGTGAATGCCAATAGACTCCTTAGCAGCGTTGCCACATTTGGTTGTTTACGGCTTGTTAAGTCGAGACAACTGTGTCAGTACCATATTTAAAAAAAAATATGGTCTATCAAAAAATGACGCAATGATTTTTTTTATATTTTGTATTAACAACAAAGCAGTTTAAAACTAATGACTTTTTAGGCATTTTTAATATTAGAATTAGTCCTCTGTGACATTTGAGATTAACAAACTTGCTAAAAAATGTTTCTTAAAATTTTCACAATTTGAAGCGTTTTTTTAGAAAAATAAATAAACCACGTTATGCTGTAGAGCCTAAAGTGCAAAACTGAAGTTTCTGTAATAAATATAAATATGTTTTCTACAAAATTGTCATACAATAGCTCACCTAGTATTTTGACGCAAAATTATCAGCAACAATTATAGGGTTTTAATTGTGATAAATTTAAAATGTTTTTGTTTAAACACTAGTTTACCTGTTATTATGAAATATGTCACAATAATTGCAATATTAAATTCAAGTGCAAATGCCTAACAAACAATGTCTAAATAAATTAAATATAATAAATTAAAGTCTTATGACTAAATTAATTTTATAAAAAAAGTTATTTGCAAATTAAGTGTATATCTGCCAGTAAGATCTCTTATCAAACAAAAAGTAAAACACGTCAGGTTTGTTTGAGAAAGAGTCACAAGGTGCTATTTTCTATATTTTGAAGGTCAAACAATACATTATTTTTAAAAATATAATTTTTTTAGGTACATAAAAAAATATTTTGTATCATAACTTGTTATTTGTTAAACAATCTTTAAATTTATAACATAGAAATACACAACATTTCAACTTTACAAAACCAGAATGCATAATTATCCTAATTCTAATAAAAGAGCACAAATTATTTTACAGAAACATTATTTAATTAAACATTTTTTATTATAACTATAGTTAGTAATGCCTGTTTAAAACCATTTTAACAATTAGAATTTTTTTTAGTTATATTTTATATTAACTAAAGTAGATTATAAGAAAAATAGGTGAAAATGTTTATTAAACAATTTATTGCTTATATGCAGAAAAGTTGACAATTTGTTGTGCTCCTTGTGTTTCCTTGTTTGTCTTAGATTTTACCTATCGTGATTTTATACGTCATTGTTTATAGTCAGTTTTTTATACGCTAATTGATTTTGACTTCTATTATTTTATATTTTAATTTTTCTATGGCGGCAGAAAAGTTTGGAGTAAGCGGTAAACTGTTTCACAGTCAGACTTAAGAAATTGTTGCAAACGTCATAAAATTCTTGATAAACAAGGTCTAATCTAAAGATAAAATTTTAATAATTTATCCCTCTTAAATCATATCTACAAAAAATGTGGATATGATTTAAACATTTGAACGTTTAACAGTTTTTAGCTATTTTTATTTGCTAATGGCAAGAGACAAAAACATATTGCGGCTTTGGGTATACACAAATAACGTTTTTAAAAAAAGTTAAACATTTTTTTTGCAAAAATAGACCGATTAGTTTTACAAATGAGTCTTACATAGTTTGCAGACCGTGTCAAAAAATTAAAGAATAGACTCAAATTTGGTTGAAAAAAACTGAAGCCTTTTACTTCAAAACATCGATAAAATTTAATTTTTAATGTTTTTCCAATATTTTGTTTGGGTATTTTGATTTAGTTTTAGGCAATTGCTGATGTTTAGAAAGTGATAGAAGAATTA
Source organism: Lagria hirta (assembly GCA_947359425.1). Classification (NCBI taxonomy): domain Eukaryota; kingdom Metazoa; phylum Arthropoda; class Insecta; order Coleoptera; family Tenebrionidae; genus Lagria; species Lagria hirta. The sequence goes on along the minus strand of OX375797.1, from coordinate 8,194,338 downwards.
CAAGTCCAAAAGCAAGAATTATTATGACATCATGCAAACTTTATGAATGTCAACCAGAAATGTTGCGTTTAAGATGGTGGTACAAATATTAGCAACAATTTGCTTGAGTAATCAAAGAAAATATCCGAACACATCTGTTGAGGAAAAGAAACATATTTTGAAAAATTTTACTTCAGTGAATACGAAAGATTCAGACAACAATAAAAATAATTCGTTTTCCTCACAAAATGAGCATAAAGTGAAATAAGAAATTTCTAGATTTCTTACAAAGTGACAAAACATAATTTTTCAGAGTTTTTACATGTTTAATTACAATTTTTAGAAGAAGTTTGCAAAACGTCAATCAAATATTTAATCTCATTAAACTTTAAACTTGGATTATTTCTTGGTTAAAATAAGCATTTAATTAGGTTTAACTTTTTAACATAATTAAATATTTAATTCAAGCTTTGTAAGTCTACGTCTTTTTTAGCATTTTTATTTTGATCAATTTTATAATTTGTCAAATATTTTATATATGACAACACTGTATGTATGTTTGTTATTTAGTTATTTAGTTTGAATAATCTTGATTACATCTGTAAAATTATTTAAAAAAAAACTTTATATTTAACCAGTCATCGGTTAATAAATATACTCAATTAATTGTGATACTCAGTTTTTAAATTTTTAATTTCAAAAGAATATATTTTTCAATGTTTGTCACTTATCTGTTTCTTATGTGCTGCGCTACTGGTGAAATCTTACTTTATATTTCGGGAGTTTGTACACTATAAAACCAAATGCGTTTTTTATTAATTTTTGAGATTTATTGACCATAGAACGTACACAACAAGATTTTCAGAAATTTTAGCGTGATTTTTATCTATAAGGTGAAAGTGTCGCAAAATTTATTTTTTATTTAGACGGCTTTAACCCATTACATTGTTGTTTCAACAAGATCAATTAATATTTTTCAAGCTGTTTGTTAGCTAGAGATTATTTATAGAATTTCTTCAATGCTTCAAGCAACAGAAAATCTACAACGGTATAAAACTGTTGCTAGAATAAAATTTATTTCAATAGTAATATTTGCGTTGACCATCGTTAAAGAATAAATTTGGAAATCTATAGGTCTGATGATAGATGTTCCAATAAGTTTGTTATTATAAATCACTTATCTAATAACATCATGTATAAAAAAACAACAGGCCGTTCACATAAATATATAGCTAGAATTTATGATTCTTAGATCAACTTGGGATGTTAATATAGTCTATAAATCTTTACATTTATTTCTTAGAACTCAAAAAAATGTTGTACTGATCATTTTGAAACGTTGAGAGTTGCCAATTATTAATTTAAGGTCATGTCTACCAAAATCGAATGCAAAGAATTTATCATCGCAAGCAAAATAGAGACATTAAAATTTGAATTACAAATTATTTCGGCACCTTCCACATTATTTTAGCAAAACAAAAAAGTAAAAAACTCTAACCAAACCAATCTATTTAATAACATAAATTATAAAACGATTTGAAGATTAAAGAAGCAAATAAATTTTAAGCTACATCATCTCGTATGCGTCTATTAAAATACAGTTTCTGCTTAATTTGTTTTTTTAAAGAAAAATTTAAATATTTTCTTTGCTTAAACTTATTGCGCTGCAATAATTAATATGTACCTATTACGTTTATAGTCAAACATCTACTAAAACTATTGCTTTGACGGTATGGTTTTAGATAACAACATTGTTAAACAGTCTATAAACAATTGCAATAAACTAACTTCTTTTTATGAGTCAAATTGACACAGTTTAATAAACTATTATTTTCTAAAAAAAAAGTACATAAAATGTAATACGAAGTAACATCTATCGGCAGCTTTTCAATCAAATTCTAACATATATAATTTTACATTTCAATGTTTAAAAGCACAGGCGACAGCTTATTTACTAACAAACTATTTCAAACAATAAAAAATATTGTTGACGAGACAAATATGTTACCACACTAACTTGTTTCGTTTGAAACGCATTATTGAGGTTTTGCTTGCAAAAAATCTACATCAGGTGCGTTCGGTGAATTCTCATGCGGAATACGGTTGATATACAAATGAAAAAAAAATGTTTCTGTAATTACTCATATTTGTTTCGACGGCAATTTATACAAAAAAGCAAAGCGAATGAAATGAAACTACTTGTCATTTGAGTTTAAAACTTTTAGCAATTTTCTACATACTTGTGATAATAAATATAATAAGATCTCGTGAATATTGTAATAAAGCAAAACGGATTTTTACTCAGATGCTTATTATTTCAACGACATACATCTATCTAATATTAGCTTATTGGATTTGAACGCTACCTCATAATTTTAATAACTTTGCTAAAAAAATGCTACTCTTGCATTATTCAAATTGTAGACTGTAGACTGGCACGTTTCTCGAAAATTTTGGCGCAATAATAATTTGAAAAGGGTAGCGTAAACCTGTCAGCTTAAAGCTTGTCTTGAAAAGTTCTAAGAGAATTTTTTATTTGGTTTGTTATTGTTTGTTAAAGAACAATAAGATGCGAATGCAGTCTTGCATAAATATCTTGACACATGGAAATTGTTTTAATGGTTGGAAGCAGCTGCCATTGCCTTGAAATTTAATCAACTCTATTGGCTTGTGTCAGTTTGAATATTTTATTAATTTCTTCTTGATGACACGACGCTTTGGTGACAATGACCGCTAACTATCTATCTGTTATATCAAATAAATAAATAATTTTCAATGTAAATTGTTATTGACAAAGAGCAGTGTGGTAGGAGTAGAACGCTTTCGTATATACACCTGGGAATTTTCAAATTTATTTGTTATCAATAGTATCATAATACAACTATGACTTTCATCTAATGACGATAAAGTAAAAGCTTGTCTTAAATTTTTATGTAACATTTTTTAAGCATTGTTGTTATATGTAAAATCAATGTCAAATTTACAGAAAAGAATATTAGCGTGACATTTTTACTAATCTAGTCTAATCTCACACCAGCTAATGTCAATTTTCGATTTGGTAATTTTGGTTCTTTTTTTTACTATATTGATTGGTTTATAATAAAATATTAAACCTGTACTAGTTTGTTTTTCAATATGAAGTCTTTTCTATTTTCCCTTAAACAATCTGTTAGAAATAAATTGTTAATATAACATAAATTTGCCGTTAGCTAATATTCTAAAATGCACAGTGTATTTCTCCATTTGTTCCAGTAAATTAATAATAAAGCCCATCAAAACATGCAAATTAAGGCCCGCTTAATGAAATCATCAGGCTCCTTTTCTCCCAAAAACGCTTATATTAATTTTAATTAAAGATTAATTCGCATCAATGTTTACTTCTATAACTAGAAAACGCTTACCTTTTTGAGACCAAAGCTTCCGAAATGCGGGTATCTGTGAACAATAAACGCTGTTAAGTAGAAATGCACAAAGAAAAGTTCTAATTTATACCGGCAATTATACAGCCTTGGAAGTGTTAATAAAGTAAGGGAAGAATGAATGTTAAGCTTAAATTTATTGGTGGTTGTAACATGTTTAAATTAACATTTAGAATGCCGGGCAAATGTTAAATTAAGTAACAAAAGAATTATACTTAACATACAACCTTATCTTTTCTTTACAATAATAATGTTGTAAAAAATCATTTACAAAAATGAAATTGAGATATTTAGCTGCAAATGAAAATAATTTATGACATAAATTAAAATAAACATATCGGTCAATATACGCTGACGGTTTTAGTCTGACTTCTAAATGTCAAATTTTGAGTTATTTTACGTTACCAATAAACAAACTTTTTTATAATCAAAGTTTCTTTTCAAAAAAAGCTAATACAAATAAAAAAAAACTATAAAAATATGTCAAAGTTTTTTATAAACTGCAATTATTAGATAAAAATTTGCTGATAACCAAAGCTTTTCAGATCAAGAATTATAGAAATTTGTTAAAGAATTTTCTGTACAAATGTAACTTTCTGTTATGTTTTTGTTGTTTTGCACATTGGTAACATTGCTTGAAGTCCGCCACATTATGATGAAACCGCCCAAATTGATATAGGTGAAGAACAAGAAGCATACTTATTATGAAATCTATGGCGCATTCTGCAGTATGGTTGATGCAAGACATTATATCTTCCGGTTATAAAAACGGCCACGTGGTTTTTCTTATATCAACTACATTACCCGTTGGCTTTTACAATAATTTGTTTAGCGACTAACTCGTTCAATTAGTGTGATAAAAGAGTGACTGTCAGATAACGTATGGAAGTTTATATTAATTTAGTAGACTATTGGAACAGCAAGCAGTCAAATACTGTTCACGGATATGCAATATTTTATTGGTTGTTTGGATAGGTTATTAAACGGTGCTGAAAAAACAACCGTTTTAGAACTAGACGTTACCGATTAACCTCCTAGACATAATTTTTAACCTTAAAAACATAGTCTTAATATAGATAGATTCTTTTCTTAATACTCAACTTTGTTATTGTCGAAGAAACTATGACTACTTTTTTAAGAGTGTTTTAGGCTTGTTCTTGATTACCATTGCGTATTTGTGTAAGATAATCACTAATCATTTTTGTTTTAATTGTGGTTTTAATTAGAATGCCAAAAATTCTAAAGCATTTTGAATAATCGGAAATTCAGTTAACATTTTCTAGAATTCAATTGTTACTTTTCGAATTACAATTGGAAAAAATGTAATCTATTGACATCTTAAAAACTGTGCGCATTTGTTTCACTAAAAGCTTAAGCGCAAGTAATTGTGAATCTGATATAGCTTTTTACAAAATAGTACAAAAAAACTCAAAACAAAATGTTGCTTATTGTGTACTGCTATAGTACCAGTAATCAGTTCTCTTTATATCTGCCTACAGTTTTGAACGCTATTCTACGCTTTCACCAACATGTTTGTGGCTAATACTAATAAGTAATAACAAACCAGTTCATTCTCTCAATTACTTATTTTTTGCAGCTTACATGCAAAAACTTATTGCTAAACTAAAACTTAAAATTTGTTCGTATTTTAAAAACACAGGTATAATATTTTATTTTTAAGAACTTCCTTCACTAAAGATATTACTATACTATTATTAATCAAAATTATAAAAATTTTTTTATATATTCTAAACATATGCATTCTTTTCTACCAGTTGACCAGTTTTTCTTCTATCAGTTGAACAGCACCGGTTGAGTGAGTCAGTCTTTCCATCTGCAAAACAGATTGCTTGCAGATTGGACCAAAACGGAAGTATCACCGATTTTTATTTTAAAAAGTTTGTAATTTCTGTCATCTTTAAGTATGTAGAATAAAGTAAGGTCTCTACGACTTTAGCACTGACAAATTATTATTATTATTACTTCAATATTTTTTGTCTAATTTAACATTTTGGCAAATAGATCATTTTAGAAGCTAGTCTGATTGTATCAATAAAATAAAAAGTTTGAAAAAATAAACTGTATTACTTTAGTTTAAATTAGTTTATCATTTTGTAGTAATAAACAATATTTCAGTAGCTTTAAACTGAATTAGTGTTTTATTATTGTCAAAACTAAATAGTAATTAAAATTAATTTCTTAAGTATTATGAGATTTTTTTCTAAAGATAAAAAAATATATACCAACTAAGAAAGTTATTCAATAAGATAATTTACTGCAAACATTAACTAATTAACAATAAATAAAGCAATTTGATTGAAATTACTAATAACGTCTAGTCAATTTTGAGAAAGAGAAAATTATCGTTTTCACAAATTAACAAAATGCCCGAAAAAGATAAGCAATAAACCTTCTGATTTAATTGCAGTGAAATTTTTCTCTGAGTTTAAATTGACTTTTATTTTAAGCTATAAAACACCGATACTCGAGCTTGGGCTGGAACATTAGGGTATCATAAAAGACAACGCTAACATTTTCGAGCCAAACCACCACAACCTGCCCTTTTGCAAGTCGGGCGTATTGAATTAAAGCTATTTCGCATATCGATGCCAGTTTTTATGATCGACTCAATGAAAGAAAAAATTGAACTTTTATGCCACGTAATTCCTTTTCTACTCAAATTCAGTTTATGATCGTATTCGAGAAATATTATTTCACAACTGTTATTGTTTGGCAAATTATTTTATTTAAATAGTGGGACAGAATTTTGAGAACACGTTTACTTAAAAAAAAAACAAGAAAAAAGATAATATAATTTAGAAGGCTTTGAGAATAATACATAGAGGCGTTACATTAAAAATAAAAGATGATATCACGCAACGTGTGTCTTTTGATTAATGAAAAATGTCTACTATATTAAAAAAATAACATGAAATAACAAGTGCAGCGTTCCTGCACGTTGTTTTTCTCAAATTGCTATAATATTATCATGTAAGCAGTCAGCCATTTTGTTAAAAACAATTATTTAGTACATTGTAAAAGATTACGATTGAAAAAACTATTTTTGTTTTTTGCTCTTTATTGTGAATTGTTTTTCCTATTTTATTTTGTTTTGTTTTATGACAGAAACAATGGTTGAACCAGCTTAGTGCTTATAAAACACAAAGTTTATATTCGTTTGTACTATTTTTAGACTAATATACAGTTTTATGAGTTTTGTATCAATGTTTGGCAATCAAAAAAACGGCAAAATTGTATTTCTGGTTTATCTTAGAACATCATCAACAAAATTTATAAAAGCATAATCTTATAATAAATACTTCATTTGTTGATGCTGCAAACATTACCATCCAATTATAAAAATTTTAAGCAATGTACATTATGTGACTGAATTAACTTTTATTTGCATTTTATTTTAAGTGAATTTAATTTAGATATTTATTAATAATCCATTAACAATAAAGCTTATAAACTAACTAAGCAGTGTATGCATCAAACTATAAAATAACACCATCTTGTAAATTCATTCTCTTTGCATATACTCTTCTGGTATTTGTTTCTGTTTCATTTTTACAGTTTGTGCTATCATTACATTTTTTAGTTTGGTTTTTGTAGCAGCTTTTGCAAATCATCTGCTTTTTTTGTTTTTTCTTTTGCATGCTGTGTAGGATGAAGTTTAAATGTAGTGTACTTCTTCTCGGTTTTTCTTTACTTTCATTTATTTGTTTTATCTCTTGAGTTGAAAAGTTTTTTGAATTTGGTTTGTAGAACGCTTAAAGCATTTTCACATTCAGTAAATTTGTTTCCCTCGTAAGCTCTACAAAGTTCTGCGGCTTTACCGATTGCATACATTTTGGCTTTTTGAACACTGGAAATAGAAAAAAGCTACATGTTTCTAATATTTTATGATTATGGCAGCTGCAGCTTTATTAATGTCAATGTGAACAAATTTGTAGTTCATCATAAATTATCTTATTTGGTCAATTTTTTATAAAAGTTTGTGTATGCTAGGTTTTATCAAATTCATTTAGTTGAGAGTAAGAAGCTGTTCCATGAAGGTAATTTACTTGTTGTTTTTTATTTATTTTTTTTATTTGTCTTATATTAACACAATTTGTCATTGTCGTCATTTATTTAAAACTCAGTAAATAAATAATTATTTTAATTTATTAATTATAGCCATTTTTTTATATTATGTAATTTTAATGTGACATTATTCAATTTTATCTTAGAGAACTTATTTTTAGAAGTCTAGAAACAATGCTTGCTTAAAAGTAACCTGTTATTTATTCAATAGTAAATAGTTGATATTTATAGTTTATAAATGAGTATTGAGTATTATATGACGCATTATTTTTAAAATAGCCCAATACTCCTCAGGTTTCCCGTAAAAAGTATCTGTCATAATATGTGATTTCTCCAGAACATAATGACATAAGATGTAAGAAGATAACGTGATATATTCATTACAACATAAATAAGTCACCAGTAAAATTCTATTTTCGTAAAGAGCTTAATCTCTAAGTAAAAAAGCTTCCAGAATGACGTGAGCTTTATTCGTGATAGGATAGGGAACGCAAAATCCGATAGAGAAGGTTAATTCTTTAAGAGCTTCCGTTAAGAAATTATCTACAATCTCCCCCCGCAGACGAGATTTTCTACCGAACTTAGGCAGATTCATGTTGTGAAAAGTGTTTTTGCGTGTCTGAATCATTCCAAATTAAATTTGATAATATAAGGTGAAAGAATTTTTATTAGTTCTCTCCTATTTAGAAGCAAATCAAAATCACCAAATAAGGATTGGAATTTCAATCTAATAGTTTGATGCTGGCTGAATTTAATTTAGAAAGCATCTTTTCAAATAGAAATTCAACGTTTTTCTTTCATGTTAAAGAAACACCTTTGAAACACATTTGCGCCAATTTACTTTTTTGACAATCCCATTCTCGAGTAGGCTGTGTCGCTCTGAAAGCATTTGTTTTGAAAGATGACGTGGCCTAGTACTCTGTTTTAGCTCGGCTTTTACGTCTCAACTTTTCCAATCCATTTAACTTGGGAAATGGCTTGCTTAAATAAAATGGCATCTCCAAATATAGGTATGACAATCTATTCTTTACAATCTCTTATTCGCTCAAATAAATAAGAAAATTTGTAAGCTTGACATAAACTGGAAAAAAAGTCAGCCAAGTCGTATCAAAAAGTTGCAAACAATTTTATTAATGATTAAAAAAAATTGCTTCTGTCAAGAAAATAAATGACTATTCTACTCTACTAGAATCTACTAATTAGACATAAGCTTTTTTTTCTGAGAGTCAACATTTTATAAAAATCAAACAATAATATTTGAATCATTAATTTTTTATTATTAGATTTTAAGAGCTCTGTCGATCACCATGTTGAATTTTATTTGCTTACATTAACTTGGTTTATAGAGTTTATGTTTTTTTTTTAATAATTCGACTAAGGAGCAGAAAAAATAACCTTTATCTTTGCTACGCTTTATTTTTAAAAATTAATTTAAAAATTAAACAGCGTCCAGATGTCTATAGTTTTTTATTTGCTTGACTAATTTTAAACTGACAATGGTTGATTGCTATTAACGACGTGCTCTAATATACTTGACTTGTTCAATCTGCTGTGTTTTGAGTGAGCTAAGTGCTTTTTGTATCTAATTTGAACTAATCTCCGCGTTTGCCCTATAAAACATTTATTACATTTGATGCGATAATATTCAGACTTTTTTAAAAATAATGTTTTGTGTTTTGGGTTCTCCTAACAAATCTTGGGTTGATTGGTTTCTTGGGTATCAAGGGTATTGAAATAAATTTTAATTCTTGTTTGTTTGTTTGCAAAGTTGTGCATTTTTTAATATTTGTTATAAATTTTTGTATATTTACAGTTTTATTTACAATTTTTTTATAATATCTATTAATATTAGCATCTTTTTTAATAAATGCTTTATTTTATTGAAGTTTTTTTGGCTTAAAAAAAAATTCAAAAAAAAATTTTTCTCAAAAGCTTAAAAATTGCTATTTTATGATGAAAACAATGATTTGAGTCATTAAGTTAAGATACATATTACTATTCAGTAATTATTTGGAAATATTATATGTGGGACTGTTTATCGATGAAACAATTAAGCTGAGTTTTTTATCAGGTTTGAAAAATTTTGGTAAACAGTATAGTTTAAATACATTGCGAGTATAAATCTGCAATTTAAAATTAAGCTTTTCAATAATCAGATTTGTGCATTTGTTTAGAGAGCTTCTAACTTCGCGGAGATCTAAAAAACAACTTTTGGGCAAGTGGCAAAACTGTGTGAATAGTGATATATAAAAGACTTAGAGATTTTTTTAAAAATGTGTTACAGACATATTTCAATAAAAGATAGTGCTGCAAGAGAAAAAAAATTATAAAAAAATAAAGTAATTTGTTTATAAACTAAAATTTTCAATTTTCTGTACTAAGTTAATAAAATTTCAAAAAAATATGCTAAAGCCAATTTATCAGTATCATGTTCAATAAGAGCAATGCAAATTTTTGTTTAATTTTTGTCAGCAAGTTAATCAATTATTTTGCATTATTAATGCGACGTAAAAGATTTAGGTTTAATTTTTATAATTGGTTTTTCGTTTTTTAAAGTCGGCAAAGTGCTAAACGAGAGTTTAGTTACTTTGAAAGTTTGATTGTGATCAAGGTCACACCATGAAAGAAGCTATTTTTAAAGTTGGTCAAGCTTTTTGTATAGTGCATGAAGGGTTATATCTCTAAGCATCTCATAAAAATCTAATGTATCTTGCAGTTCCTAAGAGCAGCGCTGTTTTGTTTTTGCACTTTTATGAGCTCCATCTTTACTGTATGAACGTTTCGGACAACCAACAAAGTGAGTGAGTTGGTTTTAAACCTTTCATGTATTATGATGTGTATCGTGAACATTAAAGACATATTTGTGCCAGATCAAAGCCAGTGTTTGATCAGTTGATACTACCCAACAATCTTAATTGTATTTAAAACAGTCTTCTATATTTTTTACCGTCTACAGCCAATAGCACAATTCAATTGAATGTTTGATTGTGACTAATGTCACACTTCTTTACTTTATTTTATCCAATGAATATTTATCTCATAGACATATCTCAGCGTCATTATCATTAGCCAAAGCTAACTATAACTATCAGAAACGTTTGACTCTAAACCAGGTTAAGATTGAGTAAAAAATTAAGTTTTGGTTAATAATTTACCAAGTAAATTCTAAAATAATAATCAAATAATGCAGTAAACAACATAAAAATTAAATGCAGACGTTCACTTAAATGATTACCAAAGCATCAAATTAATGTCAGTTGCTCAGAGTCGCAATTGTCAGTCAAAAATTTTAGAAAAGATCATTGATTATTACATTGATTATATAAAGATTATAGTGAAGAATCGACACTCAAACATAAGGTGTAGAAAAAGTTAACTATATTATTAAGTAATTTTTTTAATTTGGCATCAACACTTGCCATTAATGTTTAACTTATAACTGTAAACGTAGAAACGTACTGTTACCATCAAATTAAAGTGATAGTTATTAATTTGACGTTTGAATCTAACCTCATGTTTAATTCAATTAATCGATAGTTCAACACGTTAATGAAATTAAATTAAAAGCACTTGTAGTGTTATCACAAGCAAAGAAATTATCAAATAATTAAAATAACTATTGCCTTCAAGACAATTGCGGAGTTTCTAAACAATTGCGTTACTAACCTGACACAACTCATTGAGGTTATTTAAGCGCTGTTGGAAAATCGAGTTTTTTAAATAGAACGACCAAAAGAAGTCACATAACGTAAGGTTTCAGGATCTTAAAAAGAAAGTTATGGTTTTATTTTGGTTTATAGCTTGACAATTATAAAATTCTTGTGTTATATTCAAGATCTCGTAAGTGGTATGTAGAGTAGCACCGTTTTGCTCAAAGTACCCGTCCACAATTTTATTGTCATAAAGCTGTGCAAAAAAGGGCTGTAAAATTCCGTCTGGGTATCTTGCAGCAGCCAATGCTTTATTAAAAAAAAATGATCTGATAATTCACTATTTACCATCAACTCCGAGGTCATTACAAAAACAAGAATCCACTACAAAAACTTTTTGTTATTTTGAGAGAACCATTTTAAATTATTCAAAAATAGAGATAATACAAAATTTAGTCATTATTTTTACATTTGAAGAAATTGTTTTAAAAATTATTGTCTGTTTGCACAAACTCAATGGCATGGTCGACTATGACGCCAAATTTTAAAAAGCATCTATTGCTGATCAAATAGGTAAATTACAACTAACTTTAAAACAAGTTGCCGGCACTGTAAAATTTGATTCCCTGTATTCGATTATGGATGACTAACTATTAGTTTTTTTTTGCAAAACATGCTGATGCTGTTAATTTATTTAACACATAAACTATTTCAAACAATTATGATACTTTAAATAAGCATTAACAATTGCAAAATATTGTTGAAAATAAATTTAAATTATTGTTATAATTTATTTCGATATAATTACACAATAAAAGTCAAAATGACCGCTTGTAAAAGATCGAAAAAAAAACAATGCCGCAAACAGGATTTTGTCAAAAATATAAAGTAGAAGAAATAATTCGGTTTGCATTAATTCATGATTCAAAAGTAATCAGTTATGTCTCACAAAAGAGAAAATTATAATTTACATTTGTCATAAGTTATATTTTTCAATATAATTGTTTTACAATGATATATTTCATGCAACTTAATTGATTACAAATTGATGAAGCATAATTAAGTGACCTACAATGTTATTCTACACCAATAACTTATTATAATTGCATATTTGATAAGAATGTTATAGTAGGTCAACTACATACATGAATATATTATACATGTGATTGTTTCTGATCATTATTAATTATTCACATTTAGATATCATTTTTGCATTTTTCATTCGATCACCATTACAGAAAGTACATTTATTATTTCTGATACTATAAATAACATTGAAGCGGAAATTGAAATTGCAAAGTAATTTAAAGACGTAAATTGCTGTATGCTCTATATGTAGCACTTGTAATTATTAATGTTAGTCGATATATTTATTGCAAAAATTAAATCGTTTATTACAGCACCAGTAGCAATAGCTGCTAATGTAGATTACTTAATTATTATTTCCTATTTTAACGCATTTACTAAAAAATAAGACTTGTTTTAATCAATAAAATGTGAGAGTTTTTAAGTTTATAAAAATTTATAGTTATTTTTAAAGTAAAATATGTCAATAAAGCGCTAAATCACTTTTGTACAATTGAATGATCTCGATGAGGGCTATCTGACATGTTAAGTTGAAGAGGGAGAAATTGGGCTTAGCATCCCTAGAAAGGTTGAGTAACAGTTAATAAACTGAGCGAGGTTAGACTGAGATCGTTGGGCAAAAGATCGTTGAGCGGTCGGTCGGACGAGCAGTATTATGAATATTTGAACTGTTAATTGTTTATTGAAAAAGAAAGATAGTTACCGTGTTAATTTTGTTGGTAATGTGTTGTTTTGTGGTATAATTGTAAATTCAGTGCAGACTCTCTGAATTCGGATGAATAATGAGTAAAGTATTATTGATAAGCATAAACATGTATTGAATATGTTGATATAAAACATCCACGGGAAAAACTCTAGTTTAAGACCTGGGGTACGGTCTATGTGGCATTGCATTTCAGACAGAAGTTGTACTCACATAACCTCTGTAGGCATTTACAGATTGCTATCCTAGCTCTCTACTTTCTCAAACAAAAACAAAGAGGTAGAAGGGTAGGCTGGAGCCCGTTAACCGCTAGTCCGAAATATGTTAATTTGTTAGACAATTTAAAGAGTGAAAATCACTTATAGCAACCTCGCTTGTAACGATGGACTGCTTATACTCATAAGAACCGAAACGAAGTTATAACAAATAATAAAAATAACGACTATTAAAAACTCTTGCGTTAGGTCTAGTCGGATATGACTTGACCTAATTCTTCATGAACTTATGTGGTTCTTTGATGTTTGTGACTTATATGCAAGAAATGCTGTTGGTTAATCATGCGTTTTATTTTAGCAGAAAGCTTCGATAATTTTGTAGTTTTTGGAGATAATAAAGGAGTTTGTAAAAATTTTACAATTTAATAAGATAAATTAAAATATCTTTATACATAAAATAGCGACACTTTGAAATAAAAGATAAGGTCTGTCATTAAACAAAAAATTTACACTTATTACACGGATAACAAATAAATGTTGCAAAAAGCATCTGTCTGTTATAGAGACGCACCAACAAATAAGAGCTAGTTAAATTTTCAGAAATTTAAATCAGTATAAGAAGCTATTAACTTTTTCAAGTTGTTAATGGTAATCATGTTTAACAATGCAGCTGTCCGAGCAAGTCGGACAAAACATTCCACTGTATCTAGAATTTGAAAAACTCAAACCAATTTAAAGATGTCTCTAAAGGCTTTTCAAGGTAAAAAAGTTGAAAAACTGTTTATCTCAACATATAAAGATAACATAAAAAATGTAATTATTCTTAAACGGACAATAAAAAAAATGCTTATAGAGCTTAATACACAAATCAAAATAACAATTTTTTTAAAGAAGTAATGTGCAAACCTTTTAATACTTAGAGGTGTGTACCGTACATGTGTTTATTTTTATTTAATAATTTTTTTTCGGATATAACAACGTCGTTATATAGCGACGGAATTTGTCCGATCTCTTGCGCGTCGTTATAAGCGACTTTCATTGTATATGGTTTATATATAAATAATTATGTATGATAAGTATGATAATAGTTTATTTAGGTTCTACCGACAATTTTTAATTTTTTATATAAATTTACATAAAAAAATCGTCAATAACTGTTTTTGCTAAATGACATACATATAGAGAGTATAAATAATTAACTCCATATCTTATAAAATAAATAAAAAAGTGTAAGCTGAAAATTTATTGCTAGTTGCGACAAGCACAAATTAACATTAAACTGCGTTATAAAACACTAAACTTAATTAAAACCCAAAAACCCAATGCACGAAAGCAATACAATAGAAAATTTATACTCTTATAAATTGATGCTAGTATAATTTATGAGCACTACAAACGTTTATGGTTATTTTGACTATTTGAAGGAGGAAATAAATGACCAACTCTTTCACAGACTATTTATTATTAAAATGTTAACAGTAATCATTATTTATGTTTGTCAAAACACACTAAACTAAAATTGATTTTTTATATTTAGAATATACATGTTTAAATGTCTTTGAATGTTTTATCTAATTAATATAGATATAGGCTTTAAAACTATCAAACACATGACATTGAAGTTGATCGATACTCACAGTCAAGAAAAATTTTAAAATAGCAAAACAAGGCATTGTATAATTATTATTTTATTGCACACTACTTTACAATTGAATGTTTCTTAAAAAGTTTAAACATAATTTTTACAAACAAAACACACATTTTGCAGTTTAAATCTGAAACTAATTAACAGTATCTTATTAATTATCTATATTATATTTTGTATTTGTTATTTGCTTGCTTATTTTCAATTTATTTTAAAGTATCTAAATGTAGGGGAGACATTAAAAAAGTATGAGGAATCGTAAATAATATCGCTAACCGTTCACCAAAAATAAAACCGATTGCTAAAATTTAAACACAACATAAAACACATCCGTTTACAGTCTCTTTGTTTTAATTTAAATGCACTCAGGTAAGATCACTTTTCTTTTCAGCAAGTAACAGACCATGATGTTGAAAAAGCTATCTTTAGTCTTAAGGGTTGCTCTGGTCCTGGTCATGATGATATCCAAGTTGGCTCTGAAGTATGCTAAGCAGTTCTTACTAATACCCCTAGCTCACTTCATCAAGTCTATTATCTGCTACATTTTCAAATACCTATAAACACATAATATTAGTAACTCCTATATTCAAAGCAGGTGATAAGCCACTTGTAACTAAGTACAGGCCTATATCACTTACAAATAATCTTTCTAAAATAATAGAAAAAATTTTAATAAAACAACTAATAACATATCTTGAACAAAACAATTTAATAACAGCAACGCCAAACAGTTTTTAAAAAAATCTTGAAACTTTAGACGTCTTTGCAAGAATCTTAAGCAAAGACTTTGATGATAAACAGCTTTGTGCCGTGCTATTTGTTGACCTTGCCAAAGCGTTCGATACGGTAAATTACGGTAAATTAGACTTTAGAAATGAAGAGACAATGTGGTTTCAATCTTACCTTGCTTGCAGACCTCAGCAAGCAAGAGTAAATAGGACCTTAATGCCCGTTTGCACCGTTCAAGTTAAGCAACGCTTAACCCGAGTTAAGATAAGATTCTGCTCAAGTAACGAATTTGGTTTGCACCGTAACCGAATGAGCGCTTAACTCGCCAAAGCAAAGCTTAACTTTAAGCCTCCGATTTCGAGGGCTTAACTTTTAAGCAGAGACTTACGCATGCGTACATAGTGTTTATGTTGACATGACAGTTGATGAGCGAGGATATCTATTTTCTAACCTAGAATATAAAAAATAATTATAATTATTAATCATTAGTCACAGAGGTAAACGCGTGTTTTTATTGAAAAAAGTAGAACTTGTATCAATAAGCGAAAATGGCTGGCGCAATTGAAGATGACATATTCGATGAAGACCTACACATTCTTGATTGAACTTGTTTTTGCGGTTTCATTGCTTACATATGCGAATTTTGCGTTTATTGCTTCTTTCGGCATTTATATATTGTCTTTTGTTGCGAAAGGTTCCTTACGTATACTATTATTATAAACAAATATATATATTCAAATCATGTAAGTACTTTATAAAAAAATAATTTTCAATTCTTTTATTTTGTAATATTTCTTATTAAATAACATTTTTCCTATTTTAGGTCCTTATTAAACAAAGTCTTCGTGATCGTCAGTCTTCTCGTGCTTGTTCCCGCCTCAGTGCTTGGAAACATTTTACTTTCAACTTTAAAAACGGAGATCTTTGAAATAAATAAACTATAAAGATTATGTTATCACTTTCTCGTGGTGTGTTATGGAACAATACCAACTTTTAGTTATATTACTAATATGTATTTCCTAAAACTTACTTGCCAGAGCGAAAACTCTAAGGCGATCTTAAAGTTAAGAATGTCACAAACGTCAACGGTGCAAACCAACTGCGACTTAAGCAATGCTTAACTTCAAGTTGTTCTTAACTTAAGCATTGCTTTACGAAATACGGTGCAAACGGCCATAAGTGACGTAGATTTATTGAGGGTCTACAGAATCACACAAGGTACAGTATTCAGACCTATTCTTTACGTGAATAACATTCGCAATGCTGTGGGTGAATTAGGTCAATTGGTAAGCTTTGCGGATGATACCGCATTAATAATTAAAGATAATTCTTAAAAACTTGTTAGACAAAAGATGCAAAACGGTCTAAAGCGTATCAAAGCTTGGTGTGACATGATGAATCTTGATAAAACATATTATATGCTATACGGCTTGAATAAATCGTTGATTCCAGACTCATGTAGTTTAAAGGTTCACACGTGTCCAAACGCATCTGCTTGTTTTGCTTGCTAATAACATTAGCCTCAGAAATTTTTTTAGTTTTGTTTTTTTAAAAGTCATATATTATGCTTCGGTGCAGTCGATTTTGTTCATTTTTGGCTGTATAAAGTTTCGCATATGGCTCAAACCTAAATATTTTTTAAAACACTGAAAAAAGTATTATTAAAATTGTACTAAAGAAAAACCGCTTATTTTCCTTCAATTGTTCAAATTAGCAGCAGCTTTGCAATGTTATAAGAAGGATGGTGACAATGTTATTGGGCCTCAGATTGTTTGTACCAATGATTTTGAAAATATAACATCCAGAAAAAAAACAACGAGTATAGTCACTACAACTTTTGCATAAAATAGTTAAAATAATAACCCTAAAAAATCTGCCTAGTAAAATAAAAAACATAGTCAAATTATAAAAAAAATACACGTGCAATAAAAAAGCAGATGAAGTATTCACCTGGTGTATTCCATAATGCACTTTTTATCTACATTAAGTTTTGGTTTCAAAAGTTTGAAATTTGTAATGCGATCTTAATCTTTATTTTCTTCAAAAACTATTATTTTTCTATATTCTGAAAAACATATTGAATCGTGAATAAATAATCGTATAACAGGGTGAAATATATTTTGAGAAATTATTATTGATTTTATTTATGTTTTTTTTGTTTAGCTTAATTTTTTTTTTGCTTTTTTTTAAATTTTTTAGTTCTTTCTAATGATTAAAGATGAATTATTTGGTTTAAAGTTTTTTTTCTCAGTTCTTTTTATTAGTTTTTAATTATTTAATGTAATATGTGATTATATTAACTTGAACTACCTATCATATAAAAAATCTAACACAGCTTTGTAATACCTGACTCCCTCTTGGATCCTCAAACATTTTGCTTACTCTCAGAAGGTTAAATAAAAATATTAAAAAAATAATAATATATTACTTTTTCCGTCAAATTCATTTGATTTAATGGTAAAATTCCGTTTTTAGTCTATAATACATCATATTTTTAAACACACAACATTGTTACTTTGTTCTGTTTTTCTACATTTTGTTTTTAAACGCAGATTGCTTAACACAAAATTGTAATCTTATTTCAAAAAGTTTAAAGTTATAAAACTGATTTTAGCAAGTGTTTTATAAAATGTGATCACACTTTGTTTAGTTATCAGTCGCGGTAGGTGAATAAAATAGCTCAATACTCACACCTAAAAAAAACACAAAAAAAAATTGCTAATATTTAACGTTTAACATTGTTGAGCCACAAAGTAATACATTATTAAATAAATGTACACAATTTATGTTACACAAGAATTGTTCAGAAGTGACCGCTTGGTGTATTTATTCGAGTGTAATGTGGCGTATTTTGCACAAATTGATTACTATACTTTATGTTTGACTGCATCATATAGATTTAAATATTTGGTGTGTTTTGTTTTTATAGATTTTAATTCTACTGTTTTGTCAAAGTATGCTGTTGTTATGAAGAAAAAACAAATTAGTAGTTTTAATTAAAAATTAATTTAAACAGCAAATGAACGTGTAGGTGAAACAACTGATTGTAGGCAAAATATGTACAAAAAGTGTGACAATAACCTTCACAAAGATTAGAAGCGCAGCAAAGATAGGTTACTGTACTAGTCTGTCAAATTAATATTAATAAAACTTTCAAAAATTAATGAAATACAGATAGTCGTAGAATATGAGCATCATTACAGATAATGTTTCTATAGTTACGCATTTTTTTTTGTTGATAAGGTTCTAAGAATTTAGAATTTGATAGTGGTAAGCCTATCCATTCCGACAAAATTATTGACTTATTGTGCAGCATTATTTTTGATTTTTTATGTAGATATGTATTGCATAGCATTTTCTAAAACTATTCTCAAGATTGGTTTGTTTTAGATTTGAATAAAGCTGACCTCTTAAATAACATATGTCTCTACCTAATGTCATTGCACGTTAAAGAAAGATTTTTGATCATATCTGATTGTAGTGTTACATGAAACTTTAATAGAGTCTGAAAGAAAAAGCGAGAATAACAGGACGTGCATACGAGTTGATGTGTATTTTGTTTATTCCGATACAAAATAAAAGAGGAAGGAATCGTAAAGCTCATAGTGTTTTTACTGGATGAAGACGTTACAGGTCGTCAACGCTGGAATGGTTGCTTTATCAGAGCGTTGATTATTTATTTGAAAACCCCTTCCACTATCGATGAAGGGGATCTTCAAAGACGCGTCTTTTCCTATTGAATTTCGGAGAACTTCATAAAAAGAGCGCTTAGGAGAAAATTATTTATTATATTGACGTCGGAAGAAGAGCGTTGGATTAATTTTAAAACGCACGTGTTTACAATGTAGATTACAAAATCGTGATTTGTTTATTTATGTTCAGGTGTGCTTATTGATTTTTTCTGTAGAATTAAAATTTTTTCCAGAGGCAGATCGTGATAACAACGGCTTGTACTTTTGTATTTTAGATTACATAAGTAAACGCACGAGAATGTTATGTTTGTATTTTCAGCATTATAATTATTTTTAAATTCAATAATGAATGTAATCTTTTGCAGTTAACCACGTTCTTTGGAGGAACAAACCTGTAATTTATCATGAAGAAAATGTGCTTATTTTCCAGAAACAAATCGTAAAACAACAATACGTAAGTTCGTAATTTAAATTAAGCAAGGAAAAGCAGGGAAATTTTATACCTGTTTTTAACATTTGAAAGTTACGTAGATGGATAAAATAATTTTTTAAATCTAATCAATAAGTTTTTAAGAATCATTAGAATTTATATTTCTCGTACAATAAAAGCTCATTTAAACAAAAAATCACATATCTACATCACTTGCTATCAAAAATGGGTATAATAACGATAAACAAATGTTGACTCCAAGACAAAAGTTTGGCATTTTGCATAAACATAATTTCACTACTAAATACTGATGTAGGATGACAAACTCTTCCGTTTGTACACAAACAACAAAGTTTGTAAATCCTACGTACTTTTTCATAAGTCAATTTGTAAAAAAATGTTACATTTAATACATTTTAAGTTTTTGCTACGTGTAATTATACTATACAAAAAGAGTAAATTTATTGTATAAACGTATAAAGCAACCAACTGTTTTGTTTAGTCAAACAATAACGAGTCGCTTTTGAATTGTCTTTACTGCACCGCGTACTGTAGTAGACACCTCCACAATTACAATTCTGTTAGCAACTTTGCAAGAAAAAATAAATTGATTGACTAAAATTACTCGTTTGCCCAAAATATATTTGTAAAAAGTTATACTTTCAATAGAATCTAACAGAATTCAATACAAAAGATGTAAATTTTAAGAAAAATCTGCAAATATAAGTCTTTGCTTTAACACAAAAATTAGAATAAGCAGCTGAAATAGTAAGCAATTTTCAAGAAACGTTTGTAGAAGATTGAGTATAACTAAAATTCCAAAACGATTAATATTAGCTATTACACTGAGCATGTGTACCGTTTTTAATGAACTAAATACTTTTTTAATTAATTAACTATTTTTTTGAGGATGTAATTATTTGCAAAATCATTTAATCTCGGTGCGGTAAATTATAAAACAGATTGTATACCTTACAAAAACTAATCTAAAATTTGAATTCTGGCTTATTCAACCCTTTGCGTGTGAACATTTTCACTCGTTTCTGTCACTGTATTTAGCTATTACTATTTTACGAGTCTATAACTTACAGTGAGAATTAATATTTGTTCAACTAATCAGCTTAATATTGAAGTATTATGTTTAAGTAGGCTATTACATTATATTTCAATGATTGATAGTTGTGCTTAGAACTAGGAACTAAATAGCGTTTGCTGAACAAGCTATTATTATTTTACTCCAATAAAAGATATTATTTTTTAATTCATTATATCTTTGATTAGATTAGAATATTAACTTTTATTGTCTTCAATCGAGACTTAGGTAAATGATGATATAAATGCGTTTAACATTTTTATATCTTACCTCAACAAAATTTGCAGAAAATCACTTTTTATCTTCGTGCATACATTAACTCTTGGTGCGTTAATTCTAAAGAATGCCCTCTAAGGCAGAAAGCTCATTTTAGCTAGCCATCGTTGTCGCTGCCAACAGAAAATAAAAGACTATAATTGCGACTAAATTGTAGAAGCGCGGCGTCGTCGATACCCTCAGCAGCCTACGTCAACGCCAAAGGGTCGATCCCACGACTCCCGTAAATTCATTTTGGAGGCAGTAAGCTGCGAGTTTAGATCCAACTAGACGATAACCAAGGGCTCCTCGCGATCAATACCCACTCAATCCAGACTGTACTGGAGTAGGACACTAGGTGAAAGCAACCGAAAGAGACTTCAAAAGAAAAAAGCAAAAAGCAGATTTACGGATCACGAAGCGTTCTGCTTTTCTGAACTGTTACTAGAAAAACATGACGGGGATTTGAGTGATTTTTGAAACCGGAAGAACAGACTATTTTTAGAAAAATGGTCTGCTCGATCAGCTATTACACTGCTATTAAAAATTTGTTCAACGACTTTTCAAATTTTAGATATAGACTAAATCTTACAAAAAAAAACAAATACAAAAATAGTAGTACAAAATGATAACAAGAATGTTGACAAGCGCGCCATTCTCTAAAGATCAGCAAAAAATTCCCACAAAAATACAAAAAATTTCATGTGTGTTGCAGTTGCATAGCTTAGTTTTTGAAAATGTTACATTTTTACAACATCTTTGTTTACAAAAGTATAAATTTATAATAGTTGTGTTAAAACAAAAGTTTGCTTACCTGTTTTTTGAAAATAACCTAGCTATACCTGATTGGTTAGATGACAAGTGTTTTTACCTTTTGTCACAGAGTGACATTTCTCTGAAAGTTTACTTGTGTGTTGTCAAATGTAAACGTATATGCTAACTTATTAAATAAACTTAAGAAAATAGCTATTTGTATCTTAAGACCAAAAATTGTCATGTTGCTCTAAACTACAGGGTCTTGCAAAATGTTTTCCCAGCGTGTGCTACCTCAGATTCAATAATATTTTTTGTTATGTATAAAAGTGTCTATTGTTTTTTTATATTGGCAATATTACTGACACTAATATATAATTTCAAATTTATAAAATCATAATCTCTTATTTTTTCGTTACATTGTTACTTCTCTGCATACGCTAATACAGCCCCATAAAAAATCTTAATGTCATGCTATTGTCAACTTTAACTACCATTCACTCATAGTATTTCTTCTTTACAAAAATAATTGCAAATTGTATGTAAATTCGACAAATGTCAGTTTATTCGTACATAAATTTTATAATATAGAATACAATTAATGTATTCTATATGTAATACAAGCTTGTTAGTCTTTCTTCATCACTTTTTTATGTCTTTTTTATTTTTGTTTCTTATTACGATATATTTTAGTTTTTTTTTTGTTTTTTTTAAGCATCTTACAGTTTCAAAGTATTTTTAAAATATTTTATTTTAAATTTGTTCTAAATTTTTACATTTACTCATAAATAAATCTATTGTTGCAAATTTTTTTGAATTTTTTGGTATTTTCAAAATATGCTGTTTGTTTTTATTTAGTTTTTGCCACATTTCAAATAGTTGCATATTTTTTGTTGTTTATTATTTTGCTATTTTTATGGTGTTCTAATGTATTTTTAGTTTTTTTACTCTTTAGTCAATTTCGCTGTCAATGCTCTTTGATTTGCTTTCCTAGTTTTTTTTTTGATATATTTTCTACTTAATTTTTATGATATTTGATTTTTTTCTCTTATTTTAATTATCAAATACTTATAAGACCACTTTGTTAATATCTCTTGCTGCAAAACAAAAATAGTTTGTTATAAAAGCAAGATTGTTAATATAGATTTTATAAAAATTATCAAAATAGCTTTAAATAGCAAACGGTTAAGCTTTCAATGCAATTTGTTAAATTGAGATTAAAAACATTCAAGAGCAGAAAAGATATTTAAAAAACCTATTTTCAATAAATTCACATTTTTTTTTGTGTTGGAGGAATAAATTCAAATTCAATCAAATTTGACTTTTTTTGTTATCTTTTGATAGATTTTTAAGATTTTTTTGATTACTTTCCTTAATAATAACAAAATTACAACAGAACGCTTACTTTGGTTTTACGCTTGCTGCGCTACTACGCTATTACGCTTACTGCGCATAAGCGTAGTATGTCTCCTATGCAAAATTTTGCAAACCCGCGAAGATTTAGAACGAAAAGATTCAAAAACTTTTAAAAGATATTTTAAAGCGTTTAATTTCGGCAGCTGTATTAGACATGTGTGCGTTGAAACATAGAAACATCCAAGTAACAAGTTGAGATTAGTTTTTGTAAAACCACTTTAGGCAAAAAGTTTAATAAAATTAAAGCATTTATTTGCTCAGTTTCAGTTACTTAAAAATGTTTTTTTATATCACATAAACACTTAATTATCAATATAAAGCTCATCTTTCAACCTATTTTAATATCCGGTTCAAGAGCCGCCCACTTATCTCTCACAAATTTTATCAAAAGCTCATAAAAGATTAACACTAAAAGGAAATGTTTTAGAAATTAGGTAAAAGCTGGAGGAGCTGGAAATTATTCCAGTTGTGACTGCGGTAAGCGCAAAGTTAAAAGTTTATTCTACTTTTTAAGGCAATGAAGAACGTTGTCTCCTTTTGTCAACTGTGTGAATAACGCTAATGAGGACACGTTGACGCACAAAAGAAATTGCAAGTTTTCTAGACTATTTCAGCAAAGTTTTCCATTTAGGAAAAGTTATCGTAGAATTGTACAATGTCTACACTCAACAAAATATGTCGTGTTCCAACATATTATTGAAATGAAGTTATTAAATACAAAAGTAAAAAAACTAATAAGAAAAATATTTTTACACTGAGAGATTGAACACAACATTTTAATCAATTCTAGTCGTCAGTTTTTAATATAAGATCAACAGACTCATAGCAATTTTTAAGCCTAACATTTTGGTAGATCAAGTTTTTCATACCTAGTGCACTATCTACTGCGCATATAAAAGTGCGCAGTTTCCGTAAAATATAGTTGCGACAATTGCAAAACTAGCTAAAATTTGTGCTAATACTGTTACTACTTATAATAGCAATTGAAAAAAATGATGACATACTTCTATGCCGGTTGCAAACTCATCATAAACACTTCACAAAATTTCAATTAATAACAGCACAAAGTATTTTAAATATATTTACGTAGTGATGGTGAGTCAATTATCGGTTATAATCGAAAATTTTAGAAATGTACGTAGAGGATGCCTCAACCAAAACAAAGAATGGTAAAAGTTTGTGATCTGTATTTGTGTGTCTGTCTGTCTTGTAGCTCAACCATTTTAATTGTAATTTTTTTATGTGACAGTTTAAGTAAACAAAATAGTTTTTAACATTAATGTAACAAAATTGGAGCAACCATTTTAAAATTTTCAACTGTAGAAAATTGGTTAAATTTAATATAAATTTAATGTATTAGTAATAATATTTATAGTAATTTATTACTTTTGAATGCAGACAACTTCTTTTTTTAATTATGAAACGTTTTTGACCGCTTACTTATCTTTTCTCAAACTGGTTATAATATTAGTTAAGAAACGATTGAATCCATAAGCTTGTCAACTTTTTTGTTACTGTTATTAAAGTAGGCTTTTTTATAGTTTAAGTGAGATGCCATCAAAACTTAACTTCACGCTAAATATTTCACCCATACGTTGTTGCAACAAATACCAAATAAATGAATAGATGTTTAAAAAATTCACTAAATATTTCACGCAAACATTGTTGCAACTCTGAATAAATAAACAACTATTCAAAAAATAAGATTGGATTATTTACGTGGCTTAGACGTCACATTTAAGAAGACGCAAACATGCTCAAGCTTCTTGTTTTGATTTAAAAATACTAATAAAAAACTGTCAAAAATGTAAATAAACTTTTTCAATGTACTCAAAAACACTGATAAAAAAGCAAAACCGTGTTTAAAGACAATTCATGTCGTTTTACTTACTTAAAACGAATATTATACAAATGAATATGAAACATGTTAGATTCCAATACTTTTATTATAAAAATAGTTTTTCTAAATATCACTCGTACTTAAAAATCCACCAGATAATTTTTATTTAAGTTTGTCTACTTACACTCGACTTCAAAGTCGTAAAATTTAATTAGGAGCTTTGATGAAAACAGTCGGAAGGTCTTGAGCACTTATGATATTTTTCTCGACCATTTCACATTTTTATGAACCGTCACATTTAGGCAGACAAAAATTGACGCCATATTTCGATTTGAAGAAAGCAATTGTTGAAAATGTAAGCATTCTTTTTTAATGTACTCAAAAACATTGGAAAAAAGCAAAACAGTGTGTCTCGAGGTAATTTATGTTGTTTTGCTCTATATAGAGAAATATTTTAGAAAAAATATTAAATTCAAAATTCCACATTTTTATTTAAGAAATTTTCTTTCTAAATAATAATTGTACGTAAAAAATGACCACATAATTCGGTCAATTTGACAAATATGCATATAGTAAATATTATTCTCATTATTTCTCTCACAAATTTTAAGCCAATCTCATTTTGAACAATCATCTAATTAGTGTCAAATTACATTATAATTTGGCACTAGTGTAATTAGCATAAATTTGCACTCGTCAGTTTTTTGATAATTTTCTTAATAAATCAAAGTTTTATAATTTTATTTATTCATAATAATTAAGTATTGTATAGTTGTTATAGTCAGCAATTTAATTTTTTTAATTTTTTGGTTTCTTTCTTACTAAATTTTCTTCCTGTTTATTTTTTTTTGATGATTAACTAAACTAACATGATGATCGCTATCCAGTTATAGATAAGATTCAATTGAAGCAGTTCTGGAATGTCTAGTAATTTTAAACATTTGGTGTTCTCTCACACCAGCCATACTGAACAAAAAATTGCAGTGGAACGATTGAAATGATTGCTGAATTTAATTTTCTTTGTATTCAAGCTGATTTGATACTCCAGACTTAGTCCATTAGAAAATCTCGTTTTTTCTGATAAGAAATTTTTTTAAATATCTAACATAAAGTTTATTATATGTGCATAAAGATTTACTGTTAGAAATAGTCGACTGCTGGTAATATTGTGAGCCTTTTTCATCAATTAGTTTTCAAAACCATCTGTCAGTATATAAATTGTATTGATAACAAATCATTAAAAAAAATTTTAATTACAAATACCTGACTGGACAACGGTACTACTAAAATTTTTTTTTCAGTTTTAATACCCCAATGCAACTCTGTAGAAACCGTCTAGGCTTCTACCTGTTGCTATAATAATATTGTATGGCGCGCTCCGGTTGTTGTATGGACAGAGTTTAGTTGCACTGAGTTTTTTCTATTATTATCACGTTGAAAATCTTTCTGTTTTGTGCTTAACGTGCTTAACGGGCACTTGAAAATATGGTGTTTTGAAATGGGTCAAAAATTACTGTATTCCTTGTTAGATTTTCTCTGCAAAAGTTATGCCTCTGTATTCTAAAGCCTTTACTTCTTCCTCTTAATGATCTTTATTTTTAACTTTTCCATATTAAATCCAAAGACTTCTATTACTTTAATAAGCAACTACCAACAATTACTCCTTTATAGTTGTATCTACATTTAAATTATATTTTCGTTTACTGCAGAAACTCTAAAAAACTAAAATAGTTTCCATGTTGAAGCTTTCAATGTTTGCGTATTCAACGGTATCAGATTCAATGAATTAAATGAATACGTGGTAGTTTTTTGAAGCAAATAAAATCTGCACTGGAGCGAGAATTTGAAAGCGTTTTCCACTCATAATTATTATTACTAAAATTATTTTTTGTTTGCTTTGACGTTTAATTTGTAATTGCTACGGTATAACAGCATAAATTTACTTGATTTTGATTTTCGATAATGTTTAGGGCATCATATTTCCTGTTTTGCATTTTTAAACCTTTAGAAGCGTCTTGTGATTTTGTACCCAAATACCGTTTGTGCATATATTATTTTTTGCATTTTCCTCGTGAATATGAAAAACAGTTCTTGCGTTCTGAAACAATTAGCGAAAATAAAATATACACACATATTATTATGCGAAAACACATATACAGATACTTTGCATCCATAGAAATGATCACATTAAAATTTAAAAAAACAATTTTTTTATTGTTAGAGATATAATATAGCACTACAAAATATATAATTAAAAGATTTTGATATAGAAATTTAGAACAAAAAAAATTGCATTCACATTTATTATAACAATACAAAGTCTTGAACCGGTCTATCTCAAATAGAATTTTTTCCCTTTGTAGCAACCAGCCTCTTGCCTAAGATAGAATCTCCCACGTGTTGAAACTAAATGGTGTAGATAAGCTTCAATTTCTAGAAATCTAGATAGGGATGTCAATGAACGTCTGATAATAACACTCAGCCGCTTTTGATTATAATCTAATGCGAATAATCAGTCCGTTTCATATCATTGTCTTAGCCTACTGTGAAAATTCATCGATACCATTCCATGTAATTGCACATTATTGAACATTTTATATTACCAGTTCAAATTGATTTAATTGAATTAAATACGTTGACGGCGGAAATGAAATAGGTTTCCCTGTTTGTGTCCTCAATTGATTGCAGACTGGAAATGGCTGATTGCTTCAAATGCTTTATCAATCAAGTTTGAATACGCTCGGATAAAGCTAAATGGTGCTAAATATCAGTACTAATTAATTTATATGACAGTACTTAATAATAATATGCTGTCTTACAATTTTCTGTAAAATTGATAAACTTTTCAAAAACTATTTTCTAATAGTTGTGTACCTCAACTGATCATAGTGTTTAGTTTTCCAGACTGGACCACACTGACCACAGCATAGACTCTAATCCAAGTCTTCCTAAAACTTACTGGTTTTTTGGAAGTGTTGCCATAATAGCCACTGATTAGGATTTTTTATAACTTTTAAACCGCTAAATTTATGTCTAAGCTATTAAATATTAAATGTTGCTATTTAACTAAAAAGTTATTTCAGTGTTTTTTTTTAATGTCTGTTAGAATATTTTATTCTAATAATTTGCGGCGGTTTTAATGCTTATCTAAAACCAATAACTTATCAAACAGGCCACAAATGTTATAACATATGTCAGCTTACGAGACGTATATATTCAGTGACAGAATAATTTATTGATTACATTGATGTTGCCTAAGTAATAAATTTTTCATTAATAAATGAATAGTAAACCAAAAAACATAATTGATCAATTGATCAGGTACAACGTTCGCGTTTTCTCACTTATTGCTTGCTGATTAATTTTGACAATTTTTTAGAAGATGTAGTTGTAGTTGTACAAGGATATTATAAATAATTATAACATCGCGAAGGGCGGTAGAATGTGTCGTCACTTGATATTAGCGTACAGAACTCTCGTTTTTAACACACTTATTTTTTTGTTTTTAGAAATATTGTGTAACATTTGTTGATTGATGTTACGGCTACAGCGATTACTTTCTTCTTGCAATTCTTCTCTTTTAAGAACCTCATCTTTTAAATACTCTAATAGAAAAAAATCCAACAGGCTGCGATCTAGAGATCATCATGTTAGAAATACAGGATAAATTCTTTTACTTGATGCGGTTGTCGTAAAACTTTTTTAAACATCTCAAAGTTGTACCAGCAGTGTGAGATGCTGTCCCGTCTTGCTGAAAGTACTCATACTAAAATTTTTTGTCATCTAACTGATTGATGAAAAAGATTGGTCAATGAATTTGCCTACGCAAGACTGCTATTCCTATGCCATCTTTTTGTGGATGAAAAAGTGTTTCAATGGAAATATGTAAGTTTTTAGAACACTAACAACTAGTATCCTCAAAGTCAACATAGCCTAAAACGTGGAACCAAGCTTTGTCGCTAAAAAATGTGAGACCTAACAATCTGTTGTCATTTAGGTTTGATTTAAACCAGTTGCAATACTCAAGCCGGCGTGAGAGATCTACAATTAGGGGTGCAAATGTAATTTTATTTTAAATCTTTTTGCATGTACTGTAAGGCACCAGAAATGGTGCAGATAGCTTTGACAATTGCAGCTTGTAATTCGGGTAAATACAGTTGACTCTCTCTTACTTATACTCCCAGTCTGCAACTACGTTCCTGATATCAGATTTCAATATAGCATTCTGCATTTGGACGAAGTAGATCTCTGCAAAATCTCACTTTTGCAGATGTCTATCGAGTAAACTCATTTACAGTTATTTAGTGCACCAATTTGATGCAATAATAAATGTTTTAGTATCTTATAAAAGGTTCTAATTTTACCTGATGTGTTTGTGTAATTTTACTCATTTTAACATGGAAAAAAACATTGTCTATATTATATAATAATGTTGCATCTTATATATTTTATTGTTACTATTTTTGTACTTTTGTTAGCAGTTTTTATTAACCAAAAAACACATCTGTTTAATCTCAATGCTTTTGAATTACTTTGTACATTTATGTTAGTATTTCTATTTTTTTTATATTAGACGTTTTCATCGTGGTTTCACTATTTACTATATTATATATTATCGTTTTAAATCTTATTTACGGTCTCATTATTTAAAGAAAATTTTTGCTTTGTAATGATAGTTTTGCTTCTACTATATTGTCTTTTCGTTTGTCTATCAGTATCTGCGTTGTATTCAGTATTAGCTAATAAAATTTTTTTATTAGCTAATTATTTTTTTAGATTTTAATACCTTTTTGCTCTTTGTTGCTTTTTAATTTCTTTTATGTTCAATCTTAATTATTACTCATTTTCTTGCTTTGTTATTTACTTTAAATTTTTTTTTGAGAAATTATTTACCTTTTTAAAAAGCTGTCTTAAAATAAGTATTATTATAATTTATGTAGTTTATGTAGTTATGAAACTGTTTTTTCGAATGACATGAAAAATCACTTCAATTATTTTACCTATTTTTTACTAGCTTGGTATTTTATTAATTTCAAATATGTTGTATGTATGTAATTTCAGAAAAAAACTGCATTGATTTAAGATGTTTCTGATATTAAACCAAAAGAATGCGGTTTATAAATGGTTGACTGACTCTACGAAACATGCCAATGTTCACTCTACTAGAAAATATTAATTTTGACCAATTTTGGCAAGAACATATGAAACGGAAATTGATATCAAAAGAAACAGCTTGTTAGAATTTTACGATAAAATAGTTTGACGTCATATATCAATGCCATAATCTAAATTGTAAATCAAGAATCAGACAAATTTCAAAACCTTTTAATATAAAGAAGTGAAAGAAGTAAACTTTAGAAGTGATTTTTAAATTTTATTTTTTTACGACATAACGCGCACACTAATTTTGAAAACCTAATCAAAAAGCAAAAATTGAAACTCTAACAATAGTCCAGTCAAAATAGACATTAAAATGGAAAAAAATTAAAATCAATTTTTTTGGTTAAACGTTGGGGGAGGTGGTTGAAAGTCTAAATCTCGATTATTAAGACAATTCCGCCGCCGCAGTCGCCGGCATCTAAATTTAAAGTGAAATTTTTTCGTTTTTTTAAATAACTTGTCAATTTTCAAATTTAGAGCAAAAAATAGTAATACCCAAAGTTGTGGGAAATTTTATTTCCTACAACTTTAGTCATGTCTATCTCGACTAGATTCAATTTTAAATTTAAATAGAATTAAGCTCATAACAAAACCTAGTCTGAAAAAACTGTTATAAGACAAAACAATTTAAGACCCATGTTGCGGTAGTTGCTGTCGGCTTTAACATAATATTGTATCAGCTGAATCACAAACAGAATCTATCCAAAACAGCAAACTAATTAATTAAAACTCTAGCTATACTCTGCAACTAATAACAACGCAAATTACTAATTAAAATTCTTTTTTGTTATTTGATAACAAGTGTTAAAGTAAACAGATGATATTTATATACCAAAAATTTGTTAAGCCTTTTGGACAGTAATCTCATTTATAAAATAGGGCGGCGTTGTTATAATTAATTAAGTTATTAGGCGCAGCACACAAACATTGATTGTTTACGTTTAATATTTTACAGCAAATATATCAAATTTTGCTCTGCCACTTAATTACAAAATATTAAATACCATAATTATATAAAAAGTACATATTTTAAAAGAACTGTTTGTTTATAATAATATTAGTAAAAATTATAATAGCAACATTAACGTTTATTGTTTGTAAAGTTGACATAAATATTATAATATTTAGAGCAAAAAAGAAAAAATTAGGACAAAATATCATAAAAAAAGTCTTGACGCAAAGTTATCTTCAAAATAGAAAAATAATTAATATATATTATTTTTATAAGTTTGTTGTAGGAAGTCAGAGTCTGATAATATTTATTAATTATTATCAGTTATCAATTTATTAATTATTATTAGAAATAAGCTTTTCTGTTTCTGACAAAATCTAAAAGTTGTCGTAAACATCAGTCACCTTTTGCTTCTGTCTGACCTAAAATTATTTAGAATAGATCGAAGTGTCTAGACTCTGTACACCAGGCAATGTTACTAATATTTTTTTACAATTTAAAACCTAAGCTCATTATTGCTTTAGCCCACAAAATTATTGCTCTATTATCACATAGATGTTTTTCTATAATAATGTTTGTAAATGAGCGTAAGCCCATTTAAAAAAAAATCAATTTGCGATCCAAATTTGAAAAGTGGCAATTTGTAGAGAAATGTTGACAGATTTTGAAAATCGTCATTTCCAAAATGCTTAAAAGGGGGTTTTGAACCCGTGATAAATCCAGTGTTTTAGAGGTTTAGTAGAAATCATCCCATTGCGTCAATTGTCACCAAAATGTAACTAAATTTTAACACTGTCTTCATCAAAGATGTCTTCATGAACGTAGCTCGTTTTTTTTCGTGCTAAAAACTTTAAAATGTCTTTAAAAGCAGTTTATTTATGACCTTAATTAAAATGATTATTTTATTGATTTAGAATCTGATAAATACAAAATAAACGAGCTACGGCGGTGTATTCAAGTGTTTTCAACAATTAGCTTTTTTAATTTTTAAAAAATATACAAAAATACGGAAATGGCATGTATTCTACACAACCTCTGTCAAGTCGAATTTTTCTGAATTTTCATTAATTTTGTCGGCTGGCCCAGAGTGGTCGACGTGCGGTCAAAAACATAACATCCAATGGATTTTCGGAAACGACACCGTCTACCGATCGTAAAGTTTATGACTTTCTTTTACAATCGAGTAACTAGTGAATCTACAGAAGTTGATATTTTTGGAGATATGAATTTTAAAAGTTTGAAAAATCCTAAAATTGGAAACTTTTGATCAATGAAAAATATATAAAAACAAAGAATAAATTATAAAAAAAAATTATTTTTTTGATTATTTATACAATAGCTTATAATACTACTTAATAAAAACTTTAAAAAGTTTTATTGTTTATATCTTTTTTCTGATTTTAACTCGCGCGCTTCCAAGTAGGTACTTTTCAGTATCGTATGAGTCTTTTTGACTTATATGCGGCACTGGTCCTCTTGGTATTAAATAATTATTTATCATTTAGGTTCATATATTCTTCATTTGTAGTTGAAAAACGAAAACAAATTAGAGTACGTTTTGAAAATTGTCAATTGTGCCGCAGAATTATATCGGCGTAAACGTAAAGTAGGGGTTGAATTCGGCTGCGATTGCAATTTGACACGTTTTGGTAAAACAACAGTCAGCTAGCTCTTTTGTGTTTTATCACTGTGTATGAATCTTAAAATATTTTGGTAGCTGGTAGCTTCTGATCAGAGAACCTATTTAAAAAATAATCTATGCCGATTTCGAAGAACTATACAAGGAGCTGTAAAGTATAGATGCATCTTCCTTGCATCAAGGAAGATAGATCATGGAGTAAAGGTACATAAAGTTTGTCGTGATATACATAATTCAGTATATCGTTATTGTGGCGATCATTCCAACTGTGATAATTATTTTTGCAAAAGTAATATATTTTTTTTCCAAAACCAAATGGTATTGTGTATTTTTTGGGCAATAGAAGCAACAACAGGAACTGGGTAGAAGAAATGACCATCAGCGGTTTGTTTCAAGATTTAGAAGTAGTTTTGAATCGCTTAGTTCAGCATGCTGACAGTCTATTATTAGATATGGACAACAATTCGGCAGAATGTTATAATTCCGTTGTAGCAAAACTTGTGGGAGGAAGAAGAATTAATTTTTCGGCGAAAGAATCGTACCAGCTCAGGTGCCATGCAGCTGGTATCAGTTTTAGTGTGGGATCTCATGATTATCTGCGTTTAATTCATCACGAGATCGGAAAACGTAGTCCTGGCAAATTTCTAAGAAATTATATAACAAAAAAAGAAAAACAATATGTCAACCGAAATGTGCGACGACGTCTTTTCTCTAAATTATTTAAAAAAAGGAAACGTTACGCTGAATCTGATAGAGAATACGGCATAAAGGCGGCATTGCCAGAGAAGAAAAAAAAATCAGAACCGCTTCCAGAATCATTTGAGGCAGCTAAAGACGATTTAATTGAATCGTTAAAAAAAACAAGATCTGAAATTGCACAACTAGAGAAAAACACTATTGAACAAAGCAGTAGTCAATTGTAAAAGGATGAAAGATATAAAAGGCTAACGGCGTCTTCATTTGGAAAAATTTGCAATTTGCAATGTTCCACTTCTTGTGTTGCAGTCTCTTTTATATAAAAAATTTACTGGTAGTACTGCTACTGATTGGGGTAAAACTCATGAACGCGTCGCTGTACAAGCGTTTGAGCAACTTCTTGTTCTTGAGGTTACAACTTGCAACATGTCCAGATGGTCTAGTTGAAAATGATGCCATAATTGAAATTAAATGCCCTTTAAAAATTGGATGCGAAATTTTACACCGCATGAGTATATAGAAGAGGCTGTTAAAAAATAGTGATACATTATACAATAGACAGAGAAGAGAATATAAACTTAAAAACAAATGGCATCTACTTTTACCAAATACAAGGGCAGCTACATATAGCCAAGAAAGAAATTTGCTATTTCGTTATTTGGACTCCAGAAAGAATGTCTATTGGAAAGGTATGAGTTTTAAAATGCAGTAATTGTGTTTAAAGCAGTTTTCCGTGATTGATTTGTTTTTTTTGTCAGATTTATAAAGATGATCTTTTTGGAAAGAAAATATGTAACCACATCTGATAGAATTTTACCATAAATGTATTGTGCCGGAGTTATTATATTCCCAGCATCCTAAAAAACTTCTTATCAGAGATTTGCGGAACAGAAAGACCTCAAGAAGAACCAATTGTAAATGATTACTTTATAAAGCAATCAATATTTTTTAGTTTATATTAATTTATTTTTTATATAGAAGGTTACCTGCGGCAACATATATAATAAAACAAACCTATTATTAATTATTTTTGAAATTAAGATTACTATTCATTATATCATATTATTTTAAAAATAAACTTTAATCAATTTTTATTACATAATTATACTTTTTTTTCTTCACCCAATATTTTTTATCATTATCACTTTGTATCATTTTAATATGTTTATTTCTGTCTATATTATAATTGCTCAAATTTTTCAAAAAATTTGTTTAATATTAGAGCTCAATACTTATACATGAAGGATAATATTTAAGTCAGATAAATAGGTACACCACTCGCTTTCAGCTCGTGTTGCAAATTTTATCTTTGAGGGTAGTAGTCTTCATCATGCGCGTGTTGAATAATTTACTGTTTTAACTGCAATAAACACATTATTATTACAAAAAAATATTGATTATTGTTTATAAAACGTATCGTAAAATACCTACTTCAATTACCAATTTGTATTAAGTACTTGTTTCAGTCAGCAATGAACAAGAAGAAGCTTTTTTTGCGGCAATAAAATTATGTTTGCTTATGCAGTTCTTATTTGAGTGAATGGTAATATTTACTGTTGAACCTTAGCATTACGCAATGGATATATCAGAAAGTATTTTTATGATATCATTTCCAAAGGTCGGTTTTCTTCAGGTACACAGGGTGACGAGAAAAAGACGAGTAAATGACTGAGATAAAATATTTAAGCTCCGCCCCTCAGCTGACGTAGAAAAACACGGGGGATAGCAAGAACCGAATTGAGTTTGTCTTTAAAACGCTCTTAACACAAAACTATTAACTCTTGAGTTTTTTGTTATAAAAACATAAATTAACAGATAGTATACATTAGAAACAATGTGAACTATCACCCCATTAGGTTTAACCAACCAAAGGATCGACCGAAAAAGACGTCTACAAAAAAACATATTAAGAAAGACATATTTGCTGTAAATATGTTTTTTAGTAGGACTTGTCATGGCCATACTAAAAAGTGTTTTCGGAGAACGGTAAACCCTACCGTTCTATATATTCTGATATAAGTAGAAATGTTAATAATTTTTTGATATGAATTGATTTTTTTTAGCGTGAACAATAATTTCATCTGTGAAAGTATGTACCGTAGTTCTAGAAAAATAGGTAGTTGACAGGTAGTAGACAGTTGTTGAAATACTAAAAAAAAACGACACCTGACTTGACCTGACCAAACCTTTTAAATACTGAGTAATGTTTAGTCTCTCTTTAAAAGTACTTGTTTGAAAAGCACGTAAAAAACTATTACAAAGAAAATTATGCTCAAAATTAAGTTTTTGACCATTATTCGCCAATCAGCATTTAGCCAAGCATTATAATTAACAAAATTGTATTAGCTAGTCTTGTTTGAATATACTTGTTTTGACTGTGATGAGCTTATATTTATTAAATTAGTTTTTTCCCCTTATGTAAGAAGCTTTCTATAAATAATACTCTACTTCAAATCATGTGTAACTTTTATTTTCCCACTTCTCAATTTATTGATGACTAAGCGGAAGCCTAATTTTGTAAGTTTAGGTAATATAATATTAAACGAGTTCCCATAAGAAAATTCAATAATATGTAATTTCTAACAGCCCTTGAATATACATTTATCTTCTAACAAATTTCTAGCAATCTATTTTGTCACCGTTTATTAAGAGTATTATGCCAATAAAATAGAAAATGTTTTTAATGATAACGTAACAACGAACGTCGCGTCAGAAGTATTGCTAGGTGTTGAAATAGATGCTTCCAACGTTTATTTCTAATTGTCTCACGCTGTGCATCAGTTTTAATTAGTTCAAATTCCACGGTTTATTTGCTTGTAAAAGCTCAAGTCAAACCGTCAAGCTCTAACATCAAAATGCCGTAACGTAATAATTATTCTCATAAAGTTTTAAACTTTCAAAGCAAATTTGGGCATATATAAAGACTATTTATTCAATAACGTCTTACAACATGCAGATGTCGTAGAGTTTAAACTACCGTGCGCTCATGAGATATTTAGATCAACTATTGCTAAGACACTTTGAACGAATGTTATATTCATACAATTAGTAATACAAAGATATAAACGTGCTGTGTTATAATGATTGCATTATAACTGGCTGTTAATTCTGTTTTGTTGTTGTTCGTTTACAGACAACACAAAAAAACTAAATCAATTTTATGCGTACACAGTACTGGTTGTCTGCGTCTTGTTTATAATACACTTCCAGTTTTATTATATAATCGTAATGTTTCAAACATCGTAAAAATTAAAAATCACAAAAATAATGTTATTTAAAAAGAAAATATTTAATCTTACACGACCAAAAAATGCTTCGCTAAAGACTTAATCTAATAATAATTAAGACTCTAAATCTGACTTTATTCACTTGTCTTGAAAAATATGCTTTTTAGCTTTGCGAATCAAATACGAAACGATTAATTTTCTCACAAAACTACGGGTTTTTTGAAATGTTTGGCTTATAAGACATGCATCAAACGTAATTTCTTTTAATTTTACTTATATATAATTTAGATAATAAATGTCTGTTCAATTAGGTTAAGTTTCGTGTGCTACCACTAATTTTATGAAAAAAATCCTTAAATTTTATGTGAAAATACTTCGATCATCACCAAAGCTCTAAGCATCCTCTTGAATCTATTCATATCTCCTCCCGTGTTACTCTTAACCCTATCCTGCTCTTAAAACTCAAAGGAATTAATTACTAGAGCCTGTTATGTCGACAGCAAAGTGGCCACTTAAGAATACCTGCTGAAGGTTTTCCCTATAGTAAAACCTAGTTTGTTCCTCTTTTAATCCCTTTTTAAAAGCATATTTTAGCCAAAAGTTTATAAAAAAACTAAAAAAAACTTTATTGAAGCTGGTTTTAAAGCATATTGAATTAATAAACATTGAAACATTCGAATTTTGCGCAAAAAAAGCATTTTGGAACAAATTGTATAGCAAAGGCTAGACATGTTTTTTATTAATTTGTAATTCGGCGTTAAATCACTTGGGAATAAGTATTTCTCTGCAACATTCGATTTCTGCATTGTCATTGACCTTTCCAAAATTGTATCTTTGATAAAAAATGCATTGCATTTGCTGGGTTTTTAAATAAGTTATTGAATGGAACAAGCAAAATTTTTCAGTTGTATTTAAAATAAAATAGGTATATATGTATTTATATTATCAATTATAAAATATACTAAAAAAAGATCAAAATTCATCAATTATACAGCTTTGTTCCAATATGTATGAGAAATTGTAAATATGAAATAACATGCAGTTATTTTATTAGGACGATTTAAGTGTTTGCTGTTTTAATAAACTTGGTGTTTATCAAAAAACTCGGTTTCTGCTGTGTACAACTGATGATAATCAATAAAATTAGAGCTACAAGCATTTATGTTACAATGCTGCTATTATTAGCATGAATTTTTTTTTTGTATAAGAATAATCGAACAGCAAAATCTAATTTATTTTTCTAAAAATTTAAACCTTGTTTACTTTTGATTCTTAAAATTTAGATGCAAAAAAATATTTTACCATAAATTACCGATTATAACAAGACCTGAAACCTAGCTCAAAACGAGTAAACTATTATTTTTATACTTGCAATCAATTTAATAGAAACGATTGTCAATAACAATTTATGTTGCAACTAAAAAGAGCAATCTTAAATTTGATTTAACGTTCAGTTTTTCAGCAAGCTAAACAAACAATTTGATTATTTTTATAAAATATGTAAAAATTCTAAATAACATTTCAGTTTGAAAAGATTTCAGTATTTGTTCAATAAAATAGTTTTGATTTTAATAAAACAAAAATAAAAGATGTCTAGAAAGTTATCAATGCGTTCTTGTTAAATTTTACAAGCGAAACAACATCAATTTTTTCAAATTTTTATTTCTTGTGTCATGGGATGTACCGCAACAATAGTTTTGATAATGTTTTGTTTTCAGGAGAAAACGTTGACTAGCAATCTGAACAACAAGACTTAAAAAACGATCTAATAAAGCAACCACTTTTAAATTAAACCGTTTCAAAACAAAAAAAAATTTTTTTCCAAGAGTATTTTTATCAGTTTTGGAGGTACCAAATAAAAAGATTTTGTTTTCAACAGTGTACTTGGCTTAGAATACCAAATGTCGTGCGTCTAAAGTCATGGCACAAAATGGTTTTTAGCAAATTTTTTATTTAGGTTTGGATCAAAACATTTGGTTACATTATTAAATCCATACATCTATTGCAAAAAACGACAATTTTGATCACTTTCCAAATTTCTTAGCCGTAATAATAATAACAATAGTAAAATTTTAAGTTTTGATAATATGTATATTAAAATTCATATTAATTTTATATAACTTACTAGGTGACCCGGCGAACTTCGTACCGCCTAACAGTCAATGAATGTCGTGTTACTTTTTAGCTGAACTAATTTAGGCTTTGATGAACGTAAAACAATGATACAAAATAATATATTAATATAGATAGAAACAAAAAAGTATTTTATTATGATGAATGATGATGAAAACATACATACAGAATAAGAATAAAAGTAAAAAAAATTTAAAATAAAACTCGGATTAATTCATTAATAGGATTTTCATTCAAACACTTTGTGGTAAACGACATTCTTTGTTTTTTGGTCAGGCGCAAGAACAAATAAAGCGGATGGTTTGCCGACACGTGAGCATGCCACGTACAATTGACCATGAGAAAAACATGCATTTTCTAGATTGAGGCCACAAATAGTCAAGGATTGGCCCTGTGATTTGTTGATCGTCATGGCGAAGGCAAGACGAATCGGGAGTTGAATATGTTTAAACTCAAAGGGCATATCCGTTGGGTTCATCGGAATCCTTGGAGTGAAAACTTCCTCATCTTTAAATTTTTCTTTAAGTATCGACGCGTGCAATTTCTCGCAGATAATTGACTCGCGATATTCCGTTGTCTAATTGCATTACGGCTTCGCTGGGAAAGATTAGATCTTCTAAAACGCGGCATTGTTATTAAAATGTGCACTCGCATAAAACCACCAAATATAATAACAGTGCCTGAACTTCCGAGACATAGACAATAGCTCAAAGAGTATATAACCACTACGTATGAATAGCTTATCAAGAAAAATCATAGACAACCTATAAAAAGACATTTACACTTTTTTTAACCTGTAGATTTTTTCCCCTTAATCTTATAACCTTTACCAACTGATTTTTTATTCCCTAAATTCCGTTCCTTTCCGATGATTTTATGTTTTTACTGTAGAATAAATCTTAGGTATTATTTTCGGAAATTAAAAACAAATATAACAGTACCTGAACTTTGTAGACATATTACAAAAAATAAATTTCTGAACGCACACATGATGTCTTCAGAAAAAAATAAAGTTGTGGCTTAAAGGTCTCAGCAACCAGGCCATAAGCTCCAAAAAAAAAAAAAAAAGTTGTTACACTATTTGACAGAATTGGACAACAAATGTTTGACATGTAATAAACAAATCAGCATCTATTGAAATGATTAAGTATTCATTACACATATCGAGTTTTCATTGTTTTTAAGATGTATTCTGCTATTCGGGACGGAAACAAATTCAACAAATCAAAAACCATGGCAATCGGTCCAGCCGTTCTCGAGTTATAAGTGTTGTAACAAACACGACTTTCTTTTGTATATAAAGATAATTTCACACACGGTTCGAAAACCGAATTAAATAGTCAAAACAAATTATTACACAAAAACATTGTGTGTCAAAACGCAATATGTTAAAAATTAACTAAATTAGCACTTATTACAAGCAAAGCTTCTTTATGAAACAAAGAGTTAAGTAACATTGACACTAGTTTCTTTCTATCGACTTCTATATTTTGTTCAAATTCAAGAAAATGTAATAATAAGCAGTGTGTTAGACGTGATCAATGCGTGATTTATTCATAAAGTCTACGTGATACCAAGCTTCTGAAAGTTGAGCGGGGCTAGCAATAGAAAGCACAGAGGCGCATTGTGCATTTGTTTCGTTGCTGTTTCCGTGTGCTGCTACGGAGACAGATACTGAAGTTAATCTCAAAACTCTCCGTTCTCTTAGAAAAAAGGCTAAACGTAACCACTTAAATACTAGTGAAATAACACGATTTTAAATATATTCAATCCGAATTGAAAACAAATTAATCTACACTGAAATAAACAATTTTTTTGGCGGTCTATTTTGTCCGAAAAATTGTCAACCATCTCCCACTTCATAGGTGTGAGCACTTGGAGCCTGCATTAAAAGTGAATAGAGTTCAGTCACTTTCGACACTAGCAAAAACTTTGTCACTAGTTTCTTATGACAAGTAACAAATTGTCAGGCGTCAAATACGTCACCGTCAGTTTAACTTGTCATTGAAAAGATTATGATAAAATACTCTATTAATACTCTACAAATTTATATTTTACAAAAAATATGTCATGTACAACCATTTGATACAATGTTTCAGCCGGCTCTACCTTTGATACAAAGAACAACTAGTTTTTTATTATATTAAAATGTTCAACAAACATTTTTTTGGAAACCTTAGTGTAATCTTAGTAAATGTTGTTCAAATTTCAACCTTAAGTTGAAATAAAATATTTAAGAAAAGATTGCTTATAATTTACTATTAAAGTACTTAGTATACAAATATCTTTTTACACTCAAATAAATCAATTCAAAGCAATTAATATATTTGGAAATCTATAGCAATCCTCAATAGAAAAAAACGGTCATAAAAAAATCTTATCAAAATAGGCATTATGTAGGCTACAGCTGATTGTTTTGTTTAAAATATTGTTGCTTTAAGTATACCTAAAGTTTTATAAGAGAGCTGAAAAGACGTTGAAAATATAAAAGAGTTAACAGTTTGAGTTAATGGTCTGCAAACAGTTCTAAGCTGCTTAGATTTGGACCGCGGCTCACAATAAAAATTACAACTGATTATACTATTTACCTAATCAGTAGTTTTTCATAGTTTTTATTCTTTTTCATTCTTGGTACTTCTTACTGCAAATATTTTAAATTCCTTAATAAAACATCTCAACAGATATTTTTTAGATTTAATTCTAATTAAAAATGTTTATTTTTTTATTATGTTTGGTTTAGATTATGCAAAATTTCAACAAAGAAAAATGTGCATAATAGAAAAAATGTGCAAAAGAAAATAAATTGTTGTCTTATCTATAGCTTGACCGTTTCAAAATTTTTCTTTTTTTACAGTTGCGATTATTATACCGTCTGTTTATTTTTCATGTTTAAACCTACATCACACCTAATGCTGTGCAGCCGGTAACGTTGCATGTCTTATTGCCTTAGTTTTTTCGTTTTCTGGTATTTGACTTTTCTCTTTACCAGAACTTTTTACAAATTTTTTCACGTTTTTGAATCTGTAGCGCAATTTTTTTTATAAATATATTTTTATTTGTTTCTGCTAAATAATAATAATAAAAATTTCAGTAAAGTAGTAACAAGCCAAATAATGATTACTAGAAATGTAGGTAATACTGAAACTTTCTTGATGCTACTGTTAGAACTTAAGTTAGAGTTGAATAATTTAGATCATAGTAATGTGACTACTTTATAAAATTAATTAAAACCAAATTTTATAGTAAGTTACAACTAAGTTTATGCATATTTTTTCAAGAGTTGAGAGCTTGTCTCAGCAAATAACAGATGGAATAAATAATATTGCTTAGTAGTTTTAACTGATCTTCAAAAAAATGTTAAAATAGGTAAATTAAAAATTTGAGTCTGCTCATATATCTTTAATTTCATAAATGTGTAGTTGTTTTTGTGAAAAACACCTAGACCTATCTAAAATTAATAATTTATACATATGTTTTAAGTATATCGTCAGCACCTATATATTCAAGATGTCATAAAAGATAACTGTTAAGGGCTTAAGCTATTGGATTTTTAGCAAATAAAATGTATTTTATAATTAAGTAAGTTTCTGTTTAAAGCTAATTGAAAGGGTTGTGGTTACAACAGCATTATTCTCTTTTAACTACTTTAGTTGAAGCCTGTATTAACTATACTAGAATGTAAGTAGTTAGGTGTCTCGGCAGTGCCATAAAGACACTAGCAGCATTACCTCGCTTCTCCTTTACGTTCTTCCAACATGTAAAGTTGGCAAACTTGTGTTCTGCATTATAACCGCTCATATGGGGGGTATTACCGCATAGTGTTGTGTCTTTTGTATTAGTCAGGCAATATGTGAGAGTTCCTATGAAGATAGCTTTTTGTATTTAGCAGCAATTCTAATTGACGAATGTTTTCCTCAAAGGACTTCAGAGAGCTGTATACATGATAGTTCTTGATATAAGCTTCCTTAACTATTCAGATGTTAGCAAAGTTGCTAACGTTAAACTGTTCATCTAGAAAGTTTGACTGTTCTAAATGTGTTTTCACAGGAAGCTACCCATAAAAGAAACGGTATTGACGACACATATTTTAGCTAAAACTATATTAAGCACTTAAAAAATCATAATAATTTATCATTTAAAGTCTGTTTTA
This sequence comes from Lagria hirta, assembly GCA_947359425.1. Classification (NCBI taxonomy): domain Eukaryota; kingdom Metazoa; phylum Arthropoda; class Insecta; order Coleoptera; family Tenebrionidae; genus Lagria; species Lagria hirta. Next base: position 8,151,390 of record OX375797.1, on the reverse strand, counting down.
TCTCCTCCAACAAGAATGAAGCTTAAGTTAATTTTTACAAGTTCGTATTAGCTTGCAACTGTTGTAATTAGTTTATTATATTCTAGTATGCATAGAAATGATCGGTAAAAATAGCAAGGGTTACAAACGTATAAAAATTTGAGTTTTTCTATTACCATCTAAATTCAATGTTGTAAAAGTTGATATAAAATTTGATATTGCTGTAGAAATAGTAGCATTTGAGAAATCTGATATTTTGGCTAGTACTTATGGCAGCACTATTTTGCGATTAATAAAAACAAAAACATTTATTGTGTTCTATAAATGAACACACTATTTTAAACTAAATGTATTAGAAAAAATTGCAAAAAAATATATTCGGACACCACTATCTAAAGTACTAATTTATAAAATACTAGCTGACCCGGCGAACTTCGTACCGCCTTAGCGTAAATTTGATGCACTACTTTATTTTGTATAGCTGACCTATCTTATGTATGCGTACCTATTCAATTTGAACTGGAATCTATAATATCCTCCATATAAAAATGAATACCTATTTCCCTGGTCTTGTCATACCTGAGAAAGACTTTACTAATTTTATTAAATAAAAATCAAAATATATATTTTCATAATAGTGTTTATTCCGTAGGGCTCAATAATTTAACTTATATTTTTACAAATCGCTATTGAACAACTGGGCATTTTAAAGTAAACACTGAGCTCAATATCACGCGCGCTTTAGAAAGCAACTAATAGCCTCTGTACCCTTCACTGCTTCTCTCTATTTTAATGTTTTTGATAAACTATCTTTTTAGTTTTATGTTCTGGCGCGTAAATAAATAATGCTGATGGTTTTCGGACACGGGAACAGGCGACATATAATTGGCCATGTGAAAAACATGAATTTTCTAGGTTGATGCCACATACACTTAGCAACTGCTCTTGCGATTTATTTATTGACATTGCAAATGCAAGCCGCACTAGAAACTGTAAACGTTTAAAACTAAATAGAATATCGTTCAGTATCATAGGGATGCGTGGGAATAAAACATCTTCGCTTTCGTACTTCCCTTTCAAAATGTTTGAAAGGGAAGTTAAATTGAATGACGTTGACATTTGTTAGCGCGGTTATGTCTGTGGTGTCATAGATCACCACTTTGCAAACCCTTTACACAAAGTTCAAATCAAATGTGACTGCTGTCATTCTGTTCGTTTGAAAAAAATTTCTATATATCACGTCAGATTTACTCTGGTGAGTGGTATACAAAAAAATATTGTATGCAACACAACAGCAAAGTGTCTTTAGTAAACTCGACTAGTTGCTCGTCTTGGCTTGCAATTTGTAGGCTTGTTCAATAAAATGTCGCTTTTGCTGCCTTGTTACATACATAGATATTATCATGCTGTAAACATTCGAAAGTTTATTTAATGCATTATTCAATTTATCACACAAATGACGACGCATGTGGAATGTGTTGTTATATTTTTTCAATATTTTTGATAAAATTATATTTTTTTATTATAACTTTAACGGTTCCTTAAATATTTTAGTTTACCAGATTTTAAAATTTTCAAGCAGTTTCTAGAACAATTTATTTAAGATTGACTAAATTTAAAGTTTTACTTGAAAATTGAAAGTTTTACTGATGAATTGATTTCACGTCAAATGTAATGCGAGATTTATGCAACTCAACTAATTACTATGTTTCGCGTTTAGATCTTGGAGAGATCGTTATACAGAATTGCAAAAAAGCAGCCTGAGGTTTGCAATTTCTGATGCAAGACTTGCTATTAGCTAGATACATACTGCTGCAATTCAATTAAGACTAAATTATAATATCATCTAAAGTAGAAACTTGAATTGAAGAAGCTACATTCTTATAAACGTGCCTATATTTATGTTCTTTGAAATCCAATAATTGCAACTTGTTTTTCAAGCGTAGATCATGGTCTTAATCATTAAGGTAATATTTTGACCTACTATATCACCTCACATACATCATTTCATTAATTATGACTATTTCATCTGTTTTTGAATGTCTATTAACTAATAGAAAAACTCCATGGCTACCAAAAAATTAAACATTTTTAATTGTTTTTACAGTAATACAATCATGCATGGTCCAGGTGATAAATTATTTATGTTGCGGGTTTTGAACGGGTTATTAGGAAGAATCAATTTGTTAAAAAGTCTTCTGAACATTTGTAGCACCACCCCAAAAACATTTGACATAACATGGTCTACCTACTCAACGTATTGTAACTGACTATTTTGTCATGAACGGATATAATCGGATATTTTCTTTATTTATCTACTTCTACTAAAACTTTTTGTATTCGATAAATTTAAACCTTAAATGTTTGAAAAAAAAAATTTAATTTAATCTCCTTTGGAAAAAAACAAAATTCTTTTAAAACTTTCTAAAATTAAAAATCAAAAAATGTTAACCCATTAGCGCCCGAATTAACTTTTTTTTAAATATTACTTTTTTTTTATTCTAGATCTATCAAAATGGTAACAATAGACAGAAAAACATGTTTTTAAAAATTTTTTAGTTTTTATTTTTCAAAATATTTGATGTTGCCATATGGCAACGCTAGGCGCTTGTAGAGGCAAAAAGAAAAAAATCAGAGAAATTCTAATTAACATACAAAAATTATTAAAAGTTGCTAGAAAATTACTTTTTATAGCGTTTAGACTTTAATCCTCATCGTGAATGAAACGCAGCAAAGCAGTTTATACATAAAGCTACCTAACATTTCATGCACATTGTTCTTATTATTGACTTGCATGAGATGAGAGCACATCGTCTTTTTTTATTTTCTTGTGTATGGCCGACGAAATGATTCATTTGGTCAAACCGGATGTTGTCTGATACGCGGCTGTTCGAAGACTGTAAAGATACTGACGGTCTTCCAGAGGCCTTAGGAAGGGTTAAGTATCTGCGTAAGTATGTGTTAGCCACTTCTCTTCTGACTTGTAACTGTGATATTTTTTGGCCTCTTGATTTACAATATAGTAGCCAGCAATTCTGCATTGCTACATCAAGCATCCAGGTGAATAAAGGCCAGTACCATTTTTTGCCTCTAATTCCAATCCGGTAACAAGCTACATTTTGATCCATTTGGTCAGTACCTTCCATAAACTCATTGTATTTTTTAATTACTCTGGGCTGTTGTACCATTATATTTTTCTTCTGAGTTTGTGAAAATCTTTTCACTTGTCCAATTGGTTGTGTGCCACAAGAAGACGACAACATTGTTACAACTGCATTGTCCATCCACCTAACATACAACTGTCCGTCAGTTTTCTCTATTGCAGACTCAAAATATCCACGATTTTTTTTGCAAACAACTTCTTGCTACTTAGAGGACACTGATTTGCAATTCTGTTTTCGCGAATAGTTCCGATAGCAAAATAACCACGAAATGTTAAAAATGAGAAAAGAGCTGAGTTAGAAAAAAGATTATCCATGTAGAAGTGATATCGTAGATTTCTTTTCTCTGGTGGCATCTCATCTAACAGAACCAAAAGCGGACTGGCAGTTTTTCCAAACAGTGTTTCATAATCAGTATTTGCTTTAGGACTTTTTCCTTGATAAAGCTCAAAATTTACTAAATATCCGTCTTTAGTGTTGAGACTCTATACTTTGTAGCCGAATCTTATTGGCTTGCCTCGAATAAACTGCTTGCAATTATGCCTACCATAATACTTTACCATGCTCTCATCATAAGCCAGGTTTTCTTCTGGAACAAAATTTCTAATACATCTTTCTTTCAACATTTCTAAAACTGGCCTAATTTTCCATGCTTTGTCGTTATAATTTATTTTGGTATTATCTGCACAATGAATAAACCGGCAAATTTGCAAAAATCGATTACGTCGCATACACTGAGCAACAGCTATATTTTTCATATCATCTCCAGAATCCCAATAATGGCGCTTAGACGGCAAATTATTATAACCGCTTATAAATAGAATCGCAATAAAACAACGAATTGCATCGCATGTTATTTGAGGATCCGGGCAGTTCAGAAACAACGCGTATTTTTTAGTCTCATTCTGTAAATGTTCAATTAGCTCATAGTCAAAAAATTGTTCAAAAATGTCAGTTACAGACATTTGAGAATACCGCAAATAATTTGGCTTCGGAAAAGATAACATTCGCTCAATGTCGAAGTCTGCATCTTTCTCCCACTTGGGTATAAGCTTTCCTTTTTGAAGACGTCGCTCTTTCAGCCATTTATTGGTTTCATCGAAAATAAGTAAAGACTCTTCATGCTCTTTGTTGTTAGCAGCAAAACTACCAGTAAGATTTAGTTCGTCTTCTACCCTATCATTATCTCGCAATCTAATTTCAGCTGGAGCTCGTAATTGTCGAGATGTTAGATTGTCAGCTAATCCACCATCGTCTTCGTCTGCAGAATCTTCATCTGTGTATACGTTAGCTTCTGGAGGCTCAATAAAAATATCCCCATCAATATCGTCACCAAATACCATGTCTAGAGCTTCGGCAAGCGAAAAACCTGGTCTAAAAAAATTAAAAACTTGTAATGACTATGAAAGCGCCCAGCGTTGCCATATGGCAACACTAAATATTGCGCGTTTGTAACACGTGCACATTTTTTGCTAACGAGTTCACAGTATTTGAAATGACAAGCCATATCTATTCAAAATAATATTGTAAATGTGATGTGTTGAATTATTAGTTAGTGCAAATTAAAAAAAATACTTACTCAAAGCGAAGATCCATTTTTTTACAGCTGCTAATGATGCACGTGATAGACGCCTGATTGCAGGTGCATATACTAACAGAACTTGTGCCAGTATTGTACTGAATCAAACTGACACCCCCACTACAGAAAGTTATTTCCTAGATCAATAAAAAAAAATTTTGGAGACTTTAAATTAGCCGTTGCCATATGGCAACGCAGGGCGCTAATGGGTTAAATGTTTTTATTTTTTCAAATAGGATTATCATAATTCTAATGACAAAAACCAATGTTTGTCTGAATTTTTAGGTAATTTTTCTTATAAATGCGTATGCCTATCTTAAGTCGATTTTGAGTTATTATTTTTTTAGAGAAATTTTATTAGATGGGTAAGTCGGCAATAAAAAAACCTAGCCACCGTTGTGTCATTGTTGACATTACATATGTTAAACGCAACATACAAAGATTAAAATTAACGTTTTGTCATATTTTCGCGCGTATTTGTGTTCGTTTTAGGAGTGACTATTATATGATTTACACAAATACTTACAAAATTTAAGCAAAAAAAAATTTGTTTGGTGCAATATTTTATGTACCATAAAGCTCTGAAAAGCGGGGGTTATCACTTAAGAAACTCAACAATTGTTGATATCAAATAAAGTAATGAGCAATAATGAGTTTTTGCACATTAGATTAGAAAGATGAATTACGCACTGACAAAAACTCAAAATAAATGCCAAAGTCAAAATTTTTAAAATAAGTTTATTGTAACTAAGTTGTGAGAATTTGTAGTACTCTACAGTGAATTGGTATAAAAGTAAAATAAAGTTATAAAAAATGTAAGTATTACGTTGACAAGTATTTGATCAAGCATGCTGTGAACAACTTTATGCTTCTTCAACTACATATAGCTTATTAACTATGTGTTCTCATAACTCATACTACTTGTACAAATGTTTACAAGCAACTGACCAAAAACTTAATTATTGTTTCTATTAATTCACAAGTAGTCCGGGTGCTTCAAACAGAAATATTTAATCAATATGAATTTTTATTTACAAAAATGAAACATTTTATAAATACAATTTCTATTGGTAGGTATATTTAATTTTAATTATGCAGGTACATAAGTTCACACGCGCTTTTTTTAAAATGTTATTAAAAACCAGATTTAAAACTTTTCTAAAAACAATTTATGATTTTTATATTCTTATATATTTAGTAAGATCTCTATAATTTCTCTTTGACAATTAAGTATTGAAATATAACACAGTTTAAGTTTGGTTCACAAACAAAAAATTATCCAAGCAATTTTGCAAATTACTAATCAGCTTCAAAAACAAAGTGAATTATCCGAAAAGAAACCATCCGGTGAAAGGCAAGATTGAGCTTTCTTTGTGGCTCCTGTTTTGGAGCAAACCCTACTTTGGGATAAGCCTATCCGGACAGAGAGGCATCCAATTTAGAACTTATTTCCCTTACGTGAATTTCATATTGACCCGGGTTTTGTCTTGAATAAAATTATGCGACTTGAACAAGTTTATGTCTGCGAAGAAAATACGAAATTCAAATATAACTAGACAAAGTTATTTCATAAAATACAAGCGTGTGTCAATATCATTCTGAAGCCGGAAAAATTTGAATGAAAAGTGAGTGAATTTTGAAAAAAGCAGATAGATGTTCTTTGAATATTACTAAATTTGCCAACTTTTTTATACCTATATTTACATTGTTTGGTGAAGCAAAATAAGTCAAACTGTATTTTGTAGCTTGGTTTTACATATTAAACGTTACATTATTTGACAAAATGTAGTAATTCAGATTAATTTTGTAACAAAATCTTTCATTGTCAACATTGAAAGTAATATGAAAGTAGCAGTTTATTCTGTTGTTTGCAATTGAAAATATCAAAATAATTAAAAACACCCAAATGAATAAAAATCATAATTAATTTGTTGCTTATACAAGTTTTAAAATATCTGAAACGTTTATGGAATATTTGAGATATAACTTTTTATATACATATTATAAAAAATATATTTTTGAAAATTTAATTGTTTCAAATGGTTCACATCTGTGACATTTGTAAATGTGTTAATTTTTGCTAATACCGTGAAAATGTTAAAATACGTAATTTTATTGTGTTGTTGCAATATTATTATTATAATTCAGAACTACAGAATAAAGTAGTTCTCACCAATGTGTTTTTGGTGAGAATTACTGATGATGGAAATTTTAATAAATAAATACATTTTTCAGTTTGATAATTAACAAATCGTCAATAGAGTACTTCATATTGTTGATACGGTTTGCAACTGTAACTCTGCTAGCATACCGTAAACAAATGATGATAAGAGTTTTGTGATAGTAATAAGAAAAACAAATTAGAGGTTTTTGTCGCCGTTTCTATACGCACACCGTCCAGAACTCAATATTAATCCAGTCGAGAAGTGCAACAGCACGCAGTCGAGCATGTTCATGTATATGCAATTCCATTGCTTGTTTTAATAGATAAGCTGTACGCAACACTTCATTTTTATCATTTCAATGTTGTTTTCTAAATTTCCACCCAGTATCGTCTTGTCAATGTGTATTTTGCTCCAATTTGACTCTTCAACATACGCTTGTGCCAGGGTTGTCGATTTCCATCGGCCATAACGGTGAACCATACCAAGATTGGCTCCAGCGTTGAACAATAAACTCGCTGATGTGCGTCTCATACTGTATCCTGTGCAAGACTCTAATTCAAGTAATTTCAACAAATCAGCTACACTCAAAAAAAATACGAAACTCAAGTAAGCTTTTGTGGCTAAACATTTCTTTTGTGACATATTTGTTTTATAAGAGACTTGAATAATAAATAGCTGAAATACTAATTAATTTCTAAGTTTGACAGTATTTGTATAGCTAACTAATATTTCTAAAAAATTATTAATTTTTTTTAAAGAGTGAAAATTGTTCGTAAAGCGCACTTGTACTAATTTGAAAAAAAGTTACAGTAAATAATTGATCAAAAATTTTTACATTGTATTGTTTTTATAATTACCGGAATTTTTTTACATGTCCTAATGTTAGAAGCATTATAGTTTTTGTGGTCTACAGTTTGTTTATACTATAAGACGGTTTTACTGTTTTTATTTACTGTATATTATTGGTCATGGTAGTAGTTTATTTTTGAAAATGGTCCAACAAGATCTTGTTGCAATAATTGAAACTTTAGATTAGACGACTTTTACGCACATCTGGTGAGAATGCTGTAAAAGAGACTACTCAAAAATTCTAATTTTGTTTGTTAGCGATGTTCTTTTAGGATTTTGGCTAACCTGTTAATGAAATCTACTAACTACTTTATTATTTTGTTTGCATCTGCTTCTTGAGTACTATAATTTTTTAAAATAATGTTTTTTACGTTGAAAGTCTAATTATATGTAGTAGACCAGGGTCGATAATTTTTAAAACCAAAAAAAATAATAGTAGGATGAAACTCATTAAAAAGGAAGGAAATATTATAAAAATAAAAATATAAATAATTTACGGGCGATTTGATGTCGGGAAGGGGATGGGGGTGAGTTTTTAAGGGTAAAAAACGGTTTTTCTTGATTTCCGGCAAAACTAAAAGTTCTATCAAAAAAAGTCAAATGGCAAAGTTGTAGGTAATAAAAAGATCTAAAACTTTTGTATTTACATTTTTTTTACATAACCTCAAAATTTATGTGAAAAATTTAAAAAACCAAGTTTTTGGTTTTTTATTTTTATCTCTTACAAAAAAATTTTTTTTTAACGAGATTTAGTGAAAGCTTACCTTTTTATGTCCCAAATACGCTGTAATTTATTTGATTAAAAATATTTATTTTTTCACCTTATTTTGAATTAATATCGAAAAAACACCCTAATTTTCAATCGCAAATTCACCCGTCAAAATATCAGCTTTTTTCAAAAACTTGGTATGGTTTCTGTTCGTTGAAATCTCTACTTTCCGATGGTGAAAAAAAAATATATGTTACTACAGTAAATCTTCTCAAAAAATGCAAAAATTCAAAAAAAACTTGAATTCGAAATTTTTTTTTAATTATTGTAAATAATTTTATCTAAAAAATGTGATTGCTGCAATTAAAAAGTTGATTTATTTAATGCTAATTACATTTATGTCATAGAAAATCTCATTATATATAAATATAAATGTAAATCGTACTATTAAATGTAGATGCTTTATTCTGATTACGTTATTCATTACAATATTTTTAAACACATTAATCTTATCATTCATAAATACCTTATCTTCAATTCTAATCACTTATCCATTAGTTTTTGTCTTTTTGATGGCATTTCTTCATCCTTAGATTCGTCAAACATCTCCGATTCTAGTAGATCTTTGAAATCTTCATTACTATCACCTTCTTCCTCTCCAACATTATTTCTAGACTGCGTTGGTTCTTCATTCACAATTTCTTCTGAATCATTAACTTCCTCGTAGGTTTCTTCTTCAATCTTAGAGCAATTTTTAGAACCATGACAATTTGTGCATTTTAAACAATAGTTTGGGTTTTTTTGGAACGAATAAAAGTCTTTAGATGTTAGTACATTAAGAAGTAGTTTCGTATAAAAAAAACAATAAATTGGATTGATTTTTGTTAGATTTTGACTTTCTAGACTTGTAAAATAAAAACATAAAAACTGTAATTTAACAAAAAAACATAATTAATTCCCTTAACATTGTTTTACCCTTGAGTTTTTAATGTCCCTTAACATTCTTTTACCCTTAACGTTCTTTTACCCTTAACTTTTTAATGTGTTTTTTGATAGATTCTTGTCAAATGAAGACTTTCTGAACTTGCAACGTCTTTCCAGAAAAAACAAAAATTTACATACATTCCTTTAACATTCGACAAAAAAAGTGTAATTAAACATATATTCCTCTAACATTCAACACAAAAAACATAATTAAACATACATTCCCTTAACATTCTTTCATTGTTTTCCCTTAACATTCCTGGGAAAAACATAATTAAACATACACTACCCTAACATTAAAGAACAAAACCTAATTTATAATAATTAAAAAAAAACTTTCGAATTTAATTTTTTTTTGAATTTTTGCATTTTCTGAGAAGAGTTACTGTAGTAACATATATATTTTTTTTACCATCGGAAAGTAGAGATTTCAACGAACAGAAACCATACCAATTTTTGAAAAAAGCTGATATTTTGACAGGTGAATTTTCGATTGAAAATTAGGGTGTTTTTTCGATATTAATTCAAAATAAGGTAAAAAAATAAATATTTTTAATCAAATAAATTACAGCGTATTTGGGACATAAAAAGGTAAGCTTTCACCAAATGTTGTTAAAAAAAAAATATTTTTGTAAAAGATAAAAATAAAAAACCAAAAACTTGGTTTTTTGAATTTTTTACATAAATTTTATGGTTTTGTAAAAGAAGTGTAAATACAAAAGTTTTAGATCTTTTTATTACCTACAACTTTGCCATTTGACTTTTTTTGATAGAACTTTTAGTTTTGCCGGAAATCAAGAAAAACCGTTTTTTACCCTTAAAAACTCACCCCCATCCCCTTCCCGACCTCAGATCGCCCGTAAATTATTTTTCCTTTAATTGTTATAATATTTTCTTCTTTTTCTAATGGGTTTCATTCTACTATTATTTTTTTTCACTTTTTATTATTTTTAAAGGTTTTTACCCTGGTCTATAGGTACATATTATACATCAATAAGCACCATATAGTGACAATGTTGATTTATATATATTTTTAATTTTTCTATAGTTTAAGCTGTGTAAAACTACGTATCTTAAAAAAATAAAAACAACGTAGGTAAATCAAATATTCAATTATGCAAAAGTAGAAATAAATGAAAACGTATATAGCATTTCTTTCGTGGCTTACATAGCAACAAATTAAACAAAATTATACGTTTATCAAAAAATATTGAGCTTAACAAATAAAACTCATAAGATATATCCCTTGAAATACAATTTTATATATAAAAACCAATAAATGCAATTTATTTTTAAAGTCAGTGGTGTGATATGAAATATAGGCGGTAGAAAATCATGATAAGAAATAATTACTGGCAAACTGGCAATATCAACAATTTTCTCTTTGAATAGTTTATTTTACTTTTTTACGATTTTTTTTTGTTCATAATTCTTTTGCTGGCAAGGTTTGCAGTTGCTACTACTTGTTCTATTTTAGTTTGAGGTTTTTGAGATATTTTGTTTGTCAGTTAGGATTTTACTAAAACTGTTGTTATTTCTGTAAACTTTTTAATTTTTAAAACAGCTTATTAGAAATTTAAAAGAAGCATTAATTTTGTGATGTTCCTTTAAAACGTTGTTTTCATCTGTAATCTTATTTTTCAGCATTTGATAGTGAGCGCTTACAATATAACAAGAGGTAAATATATAATTTGGAAGTAATAATTTTCGCTTTGACGCTGAATAAACTACTGCTTTTAATTCATGCATTTTCAACGACGATTTAGCAATTTCAGGAAATGTCGCCAAGTCCAAGTGCTTTCCTGATTCTAGCTAAGTTTTAACATGCAATTCGCTCATAAATTTTGAGCTCCAATACAATAATAAAACAAAATACATAATTTATTCGGATGCAGTTGTATTAATTAGAATTAGCACTAGTTTCTCTCAATTGAGCATGAATTTTAATATTTTATTGGATTAAATTCAACATCTCTCTTCTCAAGTGTAGGTAATTTCATGCAAACGTTTTAGTGCTTGCATAAATTGCATTTTATTGTCACTCCAATAAAACACGCTAACTTTTATCACAACATCTGTTTGGTTTTTTCCTGCCGACACGAAATTCTAAGCATGATTGAAACAATCACGTTTTGCATAATTGCATTATATGGTTTTACACTGCAGATCGTAAAAACATTGCATTTAATGCAGTTAGCCATGTTATTGTCCTACTAGGAAACCACATTATCTTTATTAAAAGATTAATGTTTAAACTAGAACGGCAATTTTATATTTTACGCCTACTTGAAGAAAAGAATAAAAAATGTTGTTTCGCTTTAAATGTTTGTGCCAAAAATGTTTTTAGCTGTTTACGGAAACAGGTTAGTAGTAAGAATAAACAAAATTGGTAGTATGACCGGTACGTGAAACCGATTTTCAAAAGATTGGATTGGTTGTTTCTCTAGTTTAGCCGTTTACGGATATGATTTACGTATAGATAAAATCTTTACGTATAGATAAAATAATTTCAACAGAAATATTACATTACAATATATACATTACCGCTATGTTTCACTATGCTTTAATACCAATAGCTTAGTTATTTTCTAGCATACGTAATGAAATGAGATTATTGTGCGTGAACGTGACTTGTCAGTGGAATTTTATTCCGAATAACATTTAGGATACAAATAAAAAAATATTAAATTGTATATATTTAATAGACATCGCTAAAAGACTAACTCAAAATGTAATTTTTGTGTGCTGACCTCAACTGTTTCAATATTTTAAAGAAATACATTTTTTTATTCGCTCGGGTTATCTGTAGATCTGACATAACTGACAAATTGTTATAAATTGTCTCTATCAACGTAAAAGTCAAAAACTTGCAAATAGTTTTCTGCAACTGCTAACGAGTTTATTTATTACATCACTGTGTAGCGTATTACAAAAGAAAAAAAATAAAAGAAAAAGTTTTGGCTCTTAAGAGGCTCACATTATGTACTTTGATAACCAATATTTACTGTTGACTGGAACGCTGTCATAAATAGATTTAAACCAATATTTATTTAACGACTCTCTTAAACGAAGAAACGTAATGCCTTCATAGCCTAAAAATAATATTTAAGAATAATAAAATATTTTAAAACCAAGTCATTGCACATAATTGTGACGATTTGTAGGTTATGTTGTATACATAGATAGCTCAAGCAAATAAATAAACTTATTTCTTCAAAATAAAGCAGTTGCAGTAAACACGTAAAAATTTATCATAAGTAGATGTTTTGGCGATTTAAAATAAATTAGAATATTTTTTATTTGTTTGCGTCTTAAGCGCCTATACGGGATAATTTTATTATTTTATTTTGCATATGTTTGAAAAGCGCAGTCTTTAATAAAAGAAAAATGCATTCAAATGCATTTTATTTCACTTCTTCAGCAAGCGGCTTATTTTTTTATATATTTTTTTCTAGACTGACTTGCCACAGGCGCACAAAGTTTGATTCATTAGCCCTAACGTATCTGATTGAAAAAACTTAAGTAAAATTTTAATAAAAAACAATACTAAAAAAAGCAGATAAGCAAAAACTTAGATATTTGTTTACAACCGAGATAAAAAATTCATGATGAGATCTACAGTCTAGTAGACTCAGTGAAGATTAATATCTAAATGAGTGGCGTAGCAGCTTTTGTTTTCACTTGCAGCTGTTAAAAACTGTTTTTTTATTTTGTGTTTATTTTTATAATAGGTCAAAATTACTGAACCCGTTAAGTTCTCGATTAAAAGTTCGAGGAAAAAAAATTGAACGTCTTATTTTAAAAAAACAGAAAAAGCTTTATCTTAAAATTAAAAGATTTTAAAAAGTGACATTGTATAGATAAAGCCGCGTCAAACTTTAATGAAACATGTAGACGTTTTGAAGAAGTCATTAAAACCGAAAAATCATTTACATTAAAAGCAGAACTTATACTAGCAACTTTTAAATTTATTGGTACGGGTGTTAAATGAGCTTTTTATTACTTGCGCTTTATACTAAGAGAGCTCCATCTTGAAATTTGTTCAAGCGCGATAGATTGGCATTGATAAAATATGTTGCACCATGCTAAGTACTTTTACTATTTTTAAAAAATACATACAAGACCACATGGCAGTAAGAGCCAAACAAATTATTAGAAAAAAAAAGATAGCTAAAAACAGTCGAGTGCGTCAGAATAAAGTACGTTGAGTAGATTCACGTTGCAAAATATGCATTTTAGTAATCTTATAGTTTGAACGTTACTAAAAGAGTCACAAACATGCAAAGAAAAAACGAGACTTAGACATTTTGAAACGCGGCAAATAAATTTCAAATTTTTTTGGAGCCAAAAGTTGGTTTTCACATTACCTTAATTTTTTTATTTTATTTTTCTACTCAACCTTTTCAGGTTGTCAAGTGGAAACTGTCAATCTTTAAAACTCAAGCCATTTCTGTGTTGATTCAACCATCTTTTTTGAAAATATAACGTACTCAAGAACATTTTTTTTTGTATTTTTACGTTTCTATACGTTGACATCTGCACTGCAAGTAGGCAGATTTACATTAGAGACCTGTAAAGCTTATACAATATCAATATCAAACGCGCTTTAGCATTTCTTCTAATGTTGCTATTTTTTTACATTTTTAAGACTTATTAATTGTTGTGTTTTAAATAAGTTAATAAACACTATCAAGTTATGTGATTCCGACATTTCATATGAGTTTATCTTTTGCGATTTCAAATTAGATATTTTGACAGTTTAAGCGCAATTGTAGCTAAATATACATTTCAAACAAACACTGTATATTAGGAAACTATAAACTTTCATAATTTAATTTGTAACTACGAATTATTTTACTCTCAAAATCCGCTTATTTTAAAAAATTTTAATTGATTTAAGCTTCTTCATCTTTCAGTTCCACTTAACTGCAAAAAAACATCTGCTTAAACTGAAAAAAGAACTCTGCTATTCATCATATTTATCGTTCGTAGACGTCAACATCCCCGCTGACTCTTTAAATATACCGTATCAGGTGTTTAAATCGTGATTAACCACAAAGAAGAGCTACCTGTTTCATAGATTGAAAACCACAATACATAATTTGGAAATAAATTTGCAAAAGTACTTAAGGTACTTTAATAAATCTTGACGGTTAAATATGCTGTCAACCCTTTTAATCATGTAAATGACAGAGGACTTTGCAAATAGCACTCAAAACTCCTTCATAATGGTTACCAATGAAGGTTGAAATATTACTTTTAGAATTTGAAGATTGATGATAATAATTTGTGTCTGGTTAAGCAACGGTGTTAAAAAAAGTCATTATAGTAATTGGAAGACGATTGGTTATATACTGATATTGCAACGAAATTTAAAACAGTAGCTTTAGCGCCTGCATTCGTGTATTCTTTTCGTATTAAGAGAAAAGCCGTGACAGGTGCAATAAATTAAATTCGAACTGACAAGTGTAGCCGATTCAATAATTATTATGAACTTTTTCTTGTTAGCTGTTGTACATAAATACTTGGTGAGTCAAGTTACAACAAACCTTTTTAAAATTGATAACTCTAAGCTCGCACTTTTGGGAGCATTGTTCAAAGCGTTAAAGTCTATATCTAATTGTTTTATATTTTTGGTTCAAATCCAAAAAACAAAATTTAAAAAAAAATCAGCAAACTACATGTTAATGCAGAAACTAACATTATGCAAAACGAGTGATTTTATAGCCAAAATCAAAAGCCAAAGCTTCAAACAAAGATCTTTTGCAACACCGTTTGTAGACGTGTAATACACAAGATTTTTGGTGTCAACGTAACAACAAAATGGTTTTAATTATTGGTTGTAGATATAAATTTAATACTTTATTTCTATGCTGGCAATTTTACTAACACTAAAAAATTATCATAAATCTAAAAATTTAAGATTTTTTCTCTGAGATTTTGCAAATTTTCTAGATACGCTAAAACAGTCTCATAAAAAAAAACTGTAAAGTTATTACCAACAGTGACAAAAAATAACTTTTATCACTGGTTTTATGTAAAAGCCACCACAATTCTTATGATTATTCATAAGAATTGTTTCATATCATTTGAATACATTTATGATATATATATATAAAAAAAAAAATTAAAAAAAAAAATTTACACAGTTACTCTACAGTGAGTTGCAGCCCGTCTAATTTTATAATTTAATTGTGCTTCCATACTATAAGATTTTGTCGGTGCTAATCGACCACTAAAGTGATTGTTACAGTTATTGTTTTATGACTCATAAAAATTATTTTTTTCAAGCCAAAGCCTGAGAGAATAAACTATATTTATTACAAGAAATTTAATTTTAGTGTCTTGGTTTACAAATAACTATGTTGCTTAACTTGTTTGAATCAATCAAGTAAATAAATTATCTAAAATCTGTTTTTCAGTTTTTCAAATTGTTACTTGCTCTTATTATTATCATCACTTAAACCAAGTTAGTTATTCAGACATAATTTCTTACCATTTAAGATAAATACGCTGTCTCTGTTTTTTTATTGAAAATGTTGTTCACACTTTCCGCTCGCTGCCACTTGCAGAATTGGACATATTCTTCTACATACAAAATTTTTAATTTAAAGCGTGCGATATTTTATTGCGATAGTTTTAAAAACGCTTATTGAGTTTATAAAACTGGTTTGTTTTTTAAACGCAGCCTTTTTTTAACGCCATCAAAACAGCTACGTTTTTACACAACACTAAACGTTGCATAAACACGAACTTCAGTTAATTTCTTTCAAGAAATACTAAATAGTTTTTTGAATTTTTTAAAATAGAATAAAACGTTGTATGTTCCACAAACATAATTGTCGACTATAGCCCTCAATAATTTAAAAGCTCTTATTCCTTGGTTTTTCAACATTCCCTTATGTCATAATCTCCTATTTATGCCCCTAATACAAAAATAACTATTATATGTGTTACTTCGGTATTTTTTTTAGGTGAACGGACTTTGACAATTTTTTATTTCAAAGCTAATGTTTTTATGTGATCCTATATACTTTTATTTGAGATCTGAGCAGTAGTTTTGAGTTATTTTTAATAAGGTTTTTGGCATCTGGTAATTGGTTATAAAAACATGTAAATAATTAGAAGTTGGTTGAACAAAGTTTAGCAAGACAACAACTTGTTTGTAATAATTAAATAAATAAATTGTTTGAGTCGTTTTTGTTTGTAAATCTATAGTAAACCTGATTATATAAGTTTAATAAAAATACTTGAGGGTGGCACAAGACTAGGAAAATAACATTTCCAATCATTTTAACATTGTTATGCTTTTAATTTGCTACGCCGCTTATAATTTGTCTATTATTATGTAATGTTATTGATGATAAAAAATTCAAAATTCAGACGTTCAAAAATTGTGATAATTAAAACAATGTTGTTCATAAAGTTGGTGTACAGTCTTTTACTTTAATAATTTACGTTTATTACAAAAATACCACTTGCAATAATAATTAGAAAAAGTGCATAAACGTGCGCAATCGTCTAAACTTATAAACTATTTTCTAGACTTTTTTTTTGAGTTGCAACAGGGATTTATAAAGAAACATTCCACTTTTAACTGCAAATAAATATATAAATATAAATATCTAATCCGTATGTGAAATAAATTGACTTTCTATGTTTTCACATAATTACGCTCTATAAAAAAAATTATCTAAAATTACACAATTTTTTACAATGTGCGACTGTTTCATTTAAGATCTGAGACTAATAAATAATTGTATATGCTTGACATTGGCGGTAAAAGTATAAAGAATAACTTTTTAAACATCAAAACTGTTAGTGAGAGCGCAGTAGCAAGTTCTTTTCTTCTGCAAAGTTACTGATAAAGAATCATATAGCAAAGTGACTTGTTTGAAAAAAGAAACTGTTTTTTTTTAATATTAAATGGCAATAAACGCCTAAGTTGAAGTTTAAGGAGCATGTTTAAATGCAGCAGTTTGTGCAAACAGGTATAGAAACTTCCTGACTCTAAAATTCTAATTCTTTTTGAAGCTTTGTTAAAAGCTAAAAAGTGTGAAAATACCCGAGCGCAGTTTTTACCATTCATCCAAACAAAAGCCTGACAAGTCTAATAAACCGAACTTAAAACTTCCGCGATGTACCATAAAATACCGCAATACATATTCAAGATGGCATACATCGCCCTTTAACAAAAAGGCGAAAGAAAGAAGCACTAAAGCTTATCTTAACGACATCGGAAGGGTGCGTGAAAGCTGTGACACTTTATACGACCGGTCGCTGGAATTATAAAGTATGAATAAAGTAAAAATATTCTTTTAAGTCTTTACAAAAAGGCGTCTTTGTATCAAAATAGTTTTCTTGGCGGTTAGGCAATTTTAAGATTGAAGCTTCAAAAGAGGAAATCGATTGTTTAAGCTATATTAGGACAGCTAATTATTTAATCAGAAAATCAGTGGAACGGCGCTGAGTTTCGAATTAGATCATATCAGCTTATGATTTTATATCTGATAAAATTTATATTTTTATTGACTTAATAACGTGACTTGTACTGTTTATTTTATGACATATAAACAAATCATTGCATCTACAATAAAATAGATATCTATAACAAACTATTGTTTAATTTTGAAAGATATTCGTGTTGTGGTAAATATTCGTATAATATTTTGAGTATAAAAAATAGAACTAGAATAAAGTCAAAAAAATTTCATCGTGTTATTAGAAAACAATGATTAAAAGAGTGACAGACTAATAATGATCGTTGTAGTCATCTACAATATATCAAATATAATTTAGAAAACAAAATTAATATTAGTTCGACGTATTCAAATCTGACATTAGATCAAGAAAAAAAGAAGTATTATTATTTATATTAATCAAAATCAAAACAGTCTTTATTTACATCATTATACATACATTTTAAACGGAATAATAGTATTTAAATACTTTTTACAATTTTATGTTTTTAAAAGTTGTCATTTAAATCATTTCTTCTGGTGTTGCTTGTAGGGTGGTGAATTGGTAAGCTCCTGCTACTCGCTTATCTTACCCAGAATACTATTAATAGCTCAGCAGAATATGTTCTTTTGTGTTTTGTTTTGGGTAATTAATTATAGTCAGACTGACTTCCGGTACTTGGTATTGTTGTTTTGTTGTTGGTTTTTGTGTCAACGGGAAAAGTTTTAAGAAACCCGCTTTGATAACATTTCTGTTTAAATTATTTTCTTATTTTAATGTCATTTTAATATCTGGAATATTTTACAATTTTACCGTGTGTTGTTTGTTTGATTATTTTGTTTGTTTATATTTTGTGTGTGTTGAATATTTGCAGATGTTGGCGTGGTAATTTGTGCTATATTTCAAATCGTTTATTGTCATTGTTTATTATGGTGATTTTATTAGTGTGTTTATTGTGTTTTATTTAGTTGTGGTAGAAGTTGTTTGCTGGTTTGTTTGTGTATTGTCTTATGGATACAGTGTTGGCAGAGGTTAGTAGGTTCAATTTTTTTTTTTATATCTGTTTGCCCTATAATAATAATAATGCACTTTATTGTCATTTAAAATTGTACAATGAATTTTGTAGACAAAGTATAGAATCCAAAAAGAAAAAAACATGGAATTTACGACATGTAAATTACATAGAGTCAAGAACACAAAACAAGAAACAAGAAACAAAATAAAATAAAATAAAATAAAATGAATATATATATATATATATATATATATATATATACATATTTATATACATACCTTAATATATAACTACATATAGAAATTTTACAAAGTCATAAATAACCATATATAATCAATTAAATATGTTTGTGCAATGTGCATTGCCCAGATCTGTCTACATCTTAAAAATAATTTTAGATAAAAGTCATTTACAGAATAAAACGGTTTGATTAATTTAATAGTGATTAATTTCGAACATTTATTTTCTAAAGTTTTGATTTTAGTGTTTGAGATTTGTGACCAGGCTGAGGCTGCGTATGTTATTGTCGGTCGTATAATTGTCTTGTACAGTGTACTGAGTACTTTACGCTACTGGTTGATGCTAATTTTACTGTATTTACCCTTAAGTGGCTAAAGAGAATTTTACGATTTTAAACTTTCTTGTAGAGACTATCTGTTTCGTTTTAAGCTCATTTAATCTAATGTGCCGATTTTTGCAATATTTTCCAATTTGGTCGCAATGTATTTATAGTTGCAGAAATGTTGCCTGCGCATAGTATGGAGAGGCGGAAACCGCTGTATTGTCTGCATACTGTGCGATGTTGTTTTTTTGGAGTGTTGGAATATTATTTACGTAGTAGATGATGAATAGCACATGGCCAAGGACAGAACTTTGTGGTACTCCTGCGTCTATTCTTTTCATTTTTAAAGTTTTGTCATTTTGGCATTGACTCCAACTTGAAAGGTTTGTTCTTTCATGTTAAAGTCATTTGGAATTATTCGGAAAAGGAAGAATTTATATTTTATTAGTTTATATATCAGTCTTTCTATCCACATGATTTATAGATGCTGTTAATTTCAACATATTTTTGTATCACTCTAACATTGTTAATCTTTTTAAATGAATGTGTGACGCAAATTTCTGTGCAATACAATCCTGAATAGGTCATATAGTTAGATTTTTTATTTTACATGCCATATATGCTACTATTTATTGTACTTGTTCCAACAGATGCTAATCGTTCATACTTACTGCGAAAAATTTTTCTTTTTAAGTTGATTACGCAATATTTAAAACAAATAAAAAACATTATTTTTAATATGTTGAAATATTTTAAGCAGTACAAAAAAATTGCTTAAGTTTAAGGAAATACATCTCTTTGTTTAACATCCATAATGATAAAAAACGCCTGAACCAACTGAAGAATTTAATAGAGCCTACTTTAATAGAAAAATAAAAACAAAAAGCGTTTTAGAAAAAACTATGTTTTTTCTAATGACCAAAAGAAAAGTTTGCGTTAAAAAAATGGGAGATTTTTCTGGTTGCCTAAATTTTATAATAGCAACAACCGTTTACTTCTAATAAAACATAATATATCACTTATGTTTACAATTGGATTTTTTTTACAATTACTTAGAACGTTTATTGAAGGTTTTTTTCCTAACTTCATTTAAATATTTTGTGAAGACATCAATAGCAGGAAGTGTTGGCAATATTGTTGTAACATTAGTTTACATTGAAAGTTCTGTAAAGCTTCAAAAACTAAAAAGTTTTGTTAATTTTAAAGCTAAAAAAAACTGCTAAGTATTATTATAATACTTAAGAATATTGAACGCTTATTAGAAAACCAATTAATACCAATAAGTTTAGAGACGTTTTAATTTTAATAAGAAATACTACTTATCGTAGTAATCATAAAATATCGAAGAGCTTTTTTCTTCAAATTTTGCTTAGTTTTACAAATAACAATACAGAAAAGTCTTATGCAAAAATTCAACGAACAACAAGTTTATTAAAAGGCTGATAAAAAAAAATAACTTCTCTCCAAAAACTTCTCAATAAGAAATTAACTATATATTTTTTTATGAAAGGTAAACCGTCTAAACAAAAAAAAAACCCAGTTAAATAATGTGATTATCTCTGTATTATTGTTATTTCATTGTCATTGAAAGAGTCTAGACAGAATCAACAAAAATTGAATGTTTATAATGTAAAACAATCTCAAACGCCATCTCTAGCAGAAGTGTTGAATGAACAAACACAACTCTTAGAAATTGTGCCAATAACTGAAACAATAACATACAGCACATACAGAAGACCGAAAAGTAATTTAACTCATGCTAAATTAACACTAATTTAATAACTAAGATTTAATAACTCAGACGGTGAATAATAATAAATAATGATAACTACGATTTCAGTGATACTGATCCAGATACAAATGTTTCAACATACTTAAAACAAGGAAAAATTTAAATAACCATATTTCTAAACGTATGAATATAGTTTCGTGCTATTTTTGCGCTTATCAAATAGGTGTACATAATAAAAATAACCGACTTTAGAGTTATCTCTCAGTAAAAACAATTTTATTAGTTTCTGAAGATAACGAATTGTATCGATAAGAATAGCTGATGAGTGAGAAAAATCACATCTTTCTCCTCGCAAAAGTCTAATGCACTCATATTAGAACAATTATGATTTAAACATACACTTTCAATTTGTTTTCTAATAAAATCACATCATAACTGCATTACATGGGAGTATTTAAACGACTATAGTGATATTTTGCAACATATGAAGTTTTTCAATTTATTGTCAAGATTGGACAATTGTTACAAATGTTTGAACATACTGATAAGATCCAGTTTTTTTTAAGTAACCAATTTTCGACCAAAAGATAGACATTTTAGCAGTTATGCAAAATACATTTTGGCACTTAAAAGTGATGCAAACCTAACTGTTTCGTACAAAATAATTGATATATTGCTTGAAATACATACTAATACAAGGACAAACAATTGCGTAGTGCTATTGCAGTAAACAAGCGTTATATCTAATCTATAACGACTACATTTAGGTCATAAATTAAAAAAAACTACAAATGACAATATTGCACTGAGCCAAAACATACTTCTGCTGCATATTTTAGTTTTAGTTTACAGTTATATTGTTTTTCTTGTTTTATGTTATTACTTTTTGTCATAACCGCTCGCTACACTCTAAGTTGCCATTCGGAGCTACAATCAAGAAACAAAATAATTATGCGTGTTTATTCTTGACTATAGTTTTATGCATCTTTAAAGCATAAAGACGTCCAGTTGCAAATTCTTGTGAATTACTATTGATATAAACCCCAAAATACACGTCATGAGTTAAAAAACATTTGATTTTATTGTTTCAATTGTTTCTACGGAACAGTAGACAGCTGATTTGCTAAAAGCTAAGACCTAGCGCTTGAAAACAAAGACATTAATCTCTGGGCTTGTAAATTTGTACTCTATACATTTAAAAATTATAGACTTTTATCATAAACCAGAATTCTAATTTTCAATATGTCTTAAAAATAAAATTATTTTTTAGCTTTAGGTATCTAAAAATACAGTTTGAGACACTTAGACCAAGAAAACTCCAAACCTACTTCTGCCTTTTCTAGCCAGCACAAACGCTGCGCAGCGTCTAACAAAATTGTTTTCCGGAAATCGTCTTGGAAACAACATTTTCCTGCTTATTTACGCGCAGGAAAATTGAGTTTTTCGAACTAGTACTGTAAAAACTTTACAAGACGCAAAATAAAAAAGATACTCTAGTAACTATAGTTGCCAACAAAATTGACAAACTTGATTTTTGTGGAATTTGTAAAAAAAATTCTAAACCTTGTAAATTTCGTCTTTTTTAACAATTTCCGGAAAAATTTAATACAAAACACGTCAGTAAAATCTCTTACTTGACTCGGAGCTTTAAAATACTCGGCACAAAGTGCTTCGTATTTCAATTCAGCTCCTCTTCAGTAATGTGAAATTTTCCTGACTTTTATGTAAATAACTATTTATTGCACAATTAAGAATTGTGTTGACTTTTAAGCTTTTATTGTAGAATTTGAATGTTATCAAATAGCCCTCATTATTCAATCCCAAAGCATGTTTTGATAGAACATATGTCAAGCTTCTATGCAAGTTAATTTTTTTATTAGTTTTCTCTTATTAAAATTATTATTTAATAAAGATGGTGTTTGATATTACGTTACAAAAAAAATATCATTTGAACAATATGATTTCCTCCTGGAATTATTTGAGACTGTAAGACTTATTTTTAAAGATAACTGATGTAAAAGCTTGATTCGTTAACGTTGCCACAAAAATGTAACCTGATAAGCTTAAGTATAAATCGAGCAGACTTTATTCAAAACAAATGAAACTGTAAAGTAACTATTCTTGGTATCTTTATGTTTCAATAACTTTCAACAGTCAATAGTAATAAATAGTAAAAACGTACTTTTTGTGTAAATAGAAAAAGCTTAAAACAGAACAAGATTAAAAAAAAGTAAACTAATAATAAACAAGATTAAATTGACTACATGAAACAATCAACGTGCTTCAATAAACAGCAAAATCTTCCGTAGGTGTTGGAATAAAGGAAGATATCACAATAGAGCACACGACACTTGGTGAGTTACTTTGCAAGTCACACTAACAACTACATTTTGTTTGAATATGTCTCATCTGTGACTACTTGATTCGTTTGTTTGTTCACGCTATACCATGATTATACCCATGTTGTGAGTATTTGATCTTTTTTTAAACGTGTTTTTATCAATAATAATAATAAAAACAATTAGATTATTAGAAAACAAGTTATGTAATTGTTATTCAAGTTTTTTAATTGAAGCATCCGACAAGAATTACCTCAATCATAATAATTATTGACTGCAAAGTATGATTTGGATGTATTTTTTAGATAATGTATTTTGTAGAGTAATATGATATTTTAGCAATGTTTTTAAGCGAGAAAAATCTTAAATCTATTTCAACAAGTCTTTCAAATAAAACCTGATTTTAGTCTAGCACTAATTGCTTTTATTTATGGATTCTATATTTGGATGTAAGCTATAAACAAATGAGAAAGTAATTATCATTTCCAATAAATTTTCTTTTGATTGAAATAAAGTCTCGTTACTTATTCATCGCTGTTATTAGGCTGTAATTGAATTAAAAGTTTTATTTAATTATCTGTGTTATTATTTTAATTTTAGTTTGTAGGAAATAATAAATCTATCACGTAGAATGCTTAATATCGTAAATTATCTAATTGGAATAACTATCGCTGATAGCTCAAAACAAACCAGACAATTATTATGTCCTAATTAAAAATTGTACGTTTTTTAGACTAAAACGTCTGTGTAATTGCTTAAAAAAAAAGTAAAACTTAAAATCTCTTTAAAATCTTAAGTATTTTGATTGAGTTTTTTTAACCAGAGTAAGTCGTAACGAAAAATCATAGTGACATTTTGAAGAATAAAAAATTACTTTCTTAAGTTGCTTAAGGTAGGCTTTTTGCAACAACAGCAACACTATTAGGATGAAGAAAATGTTTGAAATAGACAGCATTATATGTTTTTACAAAAAAAAATATTTCTTCTAAATGCTATTGAGTCGTTATGTTTTTTGAGTCTTGTATAATCATAAGTGCTAGGTTTTCTTCTGGTTCACAATTTGATAAATTATTTTTCAAAAATCTCATAACTGGTTTTAAAACTAGTAGAAGAGGTAGTAAACCCTCCGAACAACGGTATTTCTGTAGAACTAGAAATTCTTATAGAGATGAGATGAGTACAGTAACCATATTCCTTTCTATAAATAAAATCTAAAAAAAACTTGTTAATGTTTGCTTAAAATTTTTATAGAATGCAGTTTATTTATTGACACGAGTATTGGACAATTGGACCAAAAGATGTGTTATTTGTATCAAAATAAACTTTATTCTGTAAAGTTGAAACTTGTTTATGTGGATGTTTTAGCGATTTTTAAAAAGTAGGTACAATCACACGTGGTTTTAGCTAGCTTAAGTCTTTTACATACAAGGAGAACGTTGCTATGGAAGTCCAAGAGATCTGTTCTTGTGAGAAAACCATAGCTGATATAATTGTTACAGTTTACAGAAAGATTCTAACAATAAAAATAATCAAATGTTACCGTCTATCTAAATTTTATTTAAATAACCCTGTGAACAAACTGAGAGCAATCAGTTTATTGAAATTTAACGTTATTGTTGGCTATGTCTATGAGTTTATGTAAACGGACCAGAATTTTTAGAAAAATTGCTTTAACTGCCAAACTATATACATACTAAATTTCCTAATTTTATTTTAGCATTTATAATAGTTTTCTCACAAGAACAAAACAATTTTTTAGTAAAATTTTATTTTTTCAACGGGTACCGAGTTGATGGTGAATGGTGAATTATTGGTTCTTTTTTTTTTATTCAAACATTGACTATTTCAAGATACCAAGCGGAGATTTGACAGTCATTTTTGCACAGCTTTATGAT
Organism: Lagria hirta; assembly: GCA_947359425.1. Lineage (NCBI taxonomy): Eukaryota > Metazoa > Arthropoda > Insecta > Coleoptera > Tenebrionidae > Lagria > Lagria hirta. The sequence continues at coordinate 8,125,961 of OX375797.1, read as the reverse complement.
GATAAAATTGTAGACAAGTACTTTAGCAATCTTATTTTTTTGTTTGTGACAACACTACAAGTGTTTAAAGTTAAACATTCATAGTAAGCTTAGAGGCCAAACTTTAACTAAAAATTTAAGGTTAAGGGGATCCTCACGCTAGAAATGAACTTGAAACTGTGATTTTTCGGGGGTGTGTTCAGAAAATGTTCAATGTTGATTTATCGCTTTGAACTGCATCTGATTGGATAAACAAGAATGACACATATCCTCAAGTCCACGTGGACTGTAATATGATCTTTTAAGTTAAGCATCGGCTGCTGATAACTTTATAAACTAGAAAAGCCGATAAGCGCTACTTGATATCCCGTGTTAGTACTGTGTGGCCAAAGATAAAAATATAAAAGCTTTATAAAACTCTAAACACTAAAAAAATTTTAAATTTTTTTATATGATATCAGAAACATTTGCAACATGTTTAACATGTTTAAACATGTGTAAAACATGTTCAACTAAAGCACATAAAACGCACATATTAAACAAATTAAAATATATACCGTGCGTTATTTAGTTTGGATTATTATCTTTAGGAATAAACTCTAATGTATATTTATATCAAATATTATTATTTACGCTCAAAAGAAATGCCGACACTGTTCGGTGACGCCTGTTCTCACCTAACCAGTTTAGTAACATCTCTACAGCTCGCTCAAGTAAACATGAGCTACGGAAAATATGCAAACTGAATTAGCAAAGTCAGGAGTAAATTCAAATTAACCAATCGGTGCGGTGTGTACATGAAACCTAAAGCGACCTCAGGGTAGATCATGCTTCTTCTGAGCTCATGTTTGCTTGGCTGGACTCCTAACTGACCGCTGGCACTCTTTTCGAGGAGATACTAATAGCAGGCTTCTCCTATATTAATTATGTTTTAAAATTTCTGGTATCATTAAGTTATAATAAAACTCATTAAGTTTTGGCAACATTGCGTTCCAAAAGTCTTTGTCATATGCTATCTGCAACAAAAAATAATAGTATATTATAACATAATTGTGTTAATTATGCAATATCTTACTTTATCTATATTTTATATATATATATATATATATATAAATGAATCCTTATTTCCCTTGGTCACGGCATCACGCCTGAACGGCTGGACCGATTTGGCTGATTTTTTTTTTGTTCTGTTTGTTATTATCAGGAGAAGGTTCTTATGAAAATTGGGGAAATCTCTCAGAAAGATTGAAAAATATACATTTAATTTTGCATATTTTAAAAAAAGCGCGTTACGAATGTCAACGTCATTCCATTTAAAACAAAAATCTCTGTGGTGGTCTATGACACCACAGACATAACCGCGCTAACAAATGTCAACGTCATTCAATTTAACTTCCTTTTCAAACATTTTGAAAGGGAAGTACGAAGGCGAAGATGTTTTAATCCCACGCATCCCTATGATACCGAACGATATACCATTCCGTTTTAAACGTTTACAGTTTCCAGTGCGGCTTGCATTTGCAATGTCAATAAATAAATCGCAAAGGCAGTCGCTAAGTGTATGTTGCATCAACCTGGAAACTCGATGTTTTTCACATGGCCAATTATATGTCGCCTGTTCCCGTGTCGGAAAACCATCAACATTATTAATTTACGGGCCAGAACATAAAACTAAAAATATAGTTTATCAAAAAGCATTAGAATAGAGAGAAGCAATGAAGGGTATAGAGGCTATTAGTTGCTTTCTAGAGGGCGCGTGATATTCAGCTCAGTGTTTACTTCAAAATGTTCAGTTGTTCAATAGCGATTTGTAAAAATATAAGTGAAATTATTGAACCCTACGGAATAAACACTATTATGAAAAAATATATTTTGTTTTTTATTTAATAAAATTAGTAAAGTCCTACTCAGGTATGACGAGACCAGAGAAATAGGTATTCATTTTTATATGGAGGATATTATAGATTCCAGTTCAAATTGAATAGGTACGCATACTTAAGATAGGTCAGCTATGCAAAATAAAGTAGTGCATCAAATTTACGGTAAGGCGGTACGAAGTTCGCCGGGTCAGCTAGTCGACAATAACTCCTAAAGGCGTCCACACAACAAAGTAGCAAAATTTAGCTCCACTAAGCGCTAATTGACCTTGTACTTGGTTGTAATAGTTATCAGTTTTTTTAAGGCGATAGATTCCATCTGCACATGCTTCTAAACAATTTATTTTTTTTTGGAAATCTCCTTCTTCTGGAGTTAACTGCCGACTTGAATACGGGCATTTAATTTCTATAATGTCTCCCCCCGAAAGTAATCCGTCTGGACTGGCTCCTAGATGTGGAAAGTCCGCATCAACAAAGAGGCATTCGGTAATTGCTTCTTCGATCTTATAATATTCTATAAATTTGGCTTTGGCAATAGGATAGGTTCATGATCGACACCCCAGCGCGTTGCAGCAGATCCTGTAAAATTTGAATTCACAATTCTTTTGGCAAGTACATTCTTTTCCGTCTAGTTTTGTCAATGTACAGCTTTGTGTATTTTCCCGGGCTTGTCGTCGTCATTGTTTTATAGATCTTGGATATATAATTTTCGTGCTCGTTAAATTGGAGCGCTGCAATTCGACATCTTACCTCATAGCTGTTTTTCAAACTAAAATTTATTCGTTTGCCACCAACAACTTTTTTTGCATTTTGCTTTTATTATATAGGATAGTTTGTGCAAATATGGTTTTATTGCTACGTAATCTTCACTAATTTTTATGAGGGTTTAGCGCAGGGTTTTGCCTGTGCAGAATCTTAAAGATACTGCCAGTGCTGTATTCAGGTTGCTTCTATTTTGTTCGCCTGCATGTTACTGAATGTAACAATAAAATTACATTTAATTCTCTAGCCAAAGATTTATTTATTATTGAATAATATAAAAATTATGTAGAGTATTAAAACATTAGTAATTTTCATTTAATCATCTGCATAAATATCAGAATCACTGTTACTATCATTATTAACTTGAATTATTAGTTTTGATACTATTTTGAACGGTAGAAATGTTTTTCTTCAATTACGGAACGACTACAGTTTTTTCAACTTGACGGTGAAATTTAGTCCGGCTAAAATTTTCATTACGGTCCATGCTGACAAGAACTACAAACGCATCTGTCGGCTACCAGTTTGATGCAAATAGGGGTTGCAAAGTATGTAAGAAGGCAAAATTGTAATCGTACTAAATGTTTAGCTAAACTATACCATCTGAGGCTAAGTCGTTCCTTTGCTTTTATTCCTCCGTTGGAACCAGCCCGGCTATTTCCTTCATAATATATTTATTGCCAATTTTATTTTTTATTTGTTTTGATATTCTTTAAACGATTAATGTTTATTTAAATATCACCTATTATTTTGTTTATGATTCTACTTATTATAAATTTAAATCAAAATTTTCATTGCGATACACAATTTAATAATATGTATGCATATTATCAATTAATAATATGTATAATAATTTACTTTTATGAAAAGCACAAATACAAAAGCGGTAATCGCTTTATCTAGCCTAGAGTTAGGTCTGAAACATAAAAACAATCATCGTATCCTCGTATAGTAATTTGAGACAAGTGCTTCTTAACACCCTGACAGATAAGTTGAAACCATATCCGTGATTTCTCTTAATGTGACGTCGATAATAAAGCTCTTGGAGGAGGAGTCAGATACATTCAAACGACACACCTCACCAGCTAAAATTTTCAACTATTATCCGCCAATTACTCCCTTATTTACAAAAATTTTGAAAAACGTATATCTTAATTTTACCTTTAAAACTACATTTTGAATACCACCGTTGATTTAGATTTTCGAGTTATCAATTTTTACGATTTTTTATCACTTTCTGATAACAATTTCAAAAATCGAAATCAAGCAATCCAGAGAGAAGACATTAAAACTTTTATATTCAAAATTTCATTTGATTTGCGTAAAAACTAAGCTCATAAAACGTATCCCATGTTTCCAAGCATTTTATCCACCGTGAAGATCCCCTTAAATGCCAAATCTAAACTGTTACTGATTGTCAAAAATAAAAAAAAAAGATTTAAAAATTCGTGATCAATTAAAACAAAAAAATTACCGCTTATTGTAACATAAAGATGCAACATATCTATGTATAACACTAACAAGATTAGATGCCACAGATATAAAGGCGGTTTATAAAATCTAAAGTAGTGACAATAATAAAAGTGTATAAATTCAATAATGCGTTAATATTGGACATAATTTTCTTACAGCTTGTTGCTTTTTTGAGATCATTAGAGTTTTTATTCTGGTAAATATATGAATAACTTTCAAATTAAACAAATGTATCATGAATAAATGTTACTCGTTTCTAAACTTCAAAAGTTGGAAACCCAGTAAGTAGGCTGAAATAACAACTATGTAAAAAAATAAAATTTTATTACATTGAAATAAACGCTACAAATTAACAGAATGTGTGCGTGTGACTGAGACTATTAAAATTGCATATTAATACATACTTATAATGAATTAATATTTTTATTTGTTAAAAGACTTGAAGTTGTTTAGTCAATTTTATACTCATCTTTGAGTCAGTTAAAGATCAAATGTCTAAAATGTACTGCGTGATAAACTTAGAATCAAATTTTAAGTAAATGTTCAATTTTTTTATTCTATTTTAGTCAATAATCGCCTTTATACGCCTTCAAATAAGGGCATAAATTAGCTTCTATGGCACAGATTTGTCAAAAATTTGCCCAGCAACGGTTGTTTCACTTGTTCAATAGTTTAAAAATTTTTTTAAAAAAAATTATACAATGTTATAATTACTGAAATTTTAGGTTTTTTTAGCTTTATCGTGTACTGAATCACTCTTCATATAAGAAACCATAATAAATCCTGAGATTTTAACGTTATTTTTAATTTTTAACATCTTCTTGAGCTTAGAGTAGAAACACCAAAGAGACGAAAGTGTGACAACAAAAAACCAAGCACAATAATAATTATATTAAACGTTAGATATTCAGCCAGAATTTTTTACCATTTGAGATAAATACGTCATCGCGAGCTTTTTATTGCAAATGTTGCCCACACTTTTGCGCCGCCATTCGCAAAACTTGTCATTTTCTTTCACATACAAACCTTTTAATTTATAGGTAATCAATTTTTCCTTGAAAGCGGCTTAAAATTTTTGCGAAATTTCTGCTGAATAAACGCTTTCTGCTTTAGAAACGTTCAGTTCAAAAAATAAACTGTTTTTAAATAAACGCTGTAACCTTAACATCAAAATAACTAACTTTCTACACAACACTAAAATTTGCATAAACACAACTTTCAGTTATCTCCTAAGGAATACTGAATATTTGATTGAATTTTTTAGAATTATAAAATAGATTAAAACCACGGGCAACCAATCCTGGACTATAGCACTCGGAAATTTAAAAGCCCTCGTTTGATGCACTTAAAACTTTTTTAGTATTAAGATAATTTATGATTTGGAAAAAAAAACTGACAAAACTTGATTTCATTAATTGATTTTATGATTTTATCAATTTCACCAATAATAACTGTTAAACACTTAAAAATTTTTTGTTAATATGTTTTGAATGAAGCGGTGTTGTCAGATTATCTAGAACCAAAACGCAATTTTTGTTTAAACAATTTAAATCTGAATACTAATTTTGCTCATTACTAGTTCAGCGAGTACTGAAATGTTAAGAACGCTTAATGGTCTTAATTTGCGTAGATGTGGTAATTCGTAGAAAAACATTAAGGTGCAAAGTTGGGTGTAAGATATTGAGCTTAAGACTATTTGTTGAAATTAATTATAATGAATTACCGCTTAAATAAACAACGTGAAATTGCATAATGTGAATATCTTCAAAGTGCATTATATTGTATGAAGTGTTAACTAGATTGTACATTGTGCTCTAAATTAAGTAGATGAGATATAGCGGCTTTACAATGCCAAACATTAAATAATTTGGGCCCGTAGAACACATATAATGTACTAACACAATTATACGCAAGTTCATATATTTTACGAGAATTCAATTATCTGCATCGCAGTCATCGCTCTAATTCAGATTACGACTGAAATCCGTCATTGTTTGTAAGTTGAAAAATGCTCTTACTAGACTAAATATTGAGCTACCTAAGCTCTAAGAGTTAAAATTGAAACACTTCTTAATATCATAATCTTACTTAATCTTCAAAAGCGATTTGGTGTAGATACCCTTTCAGCCATGCAATATATGAGTTTGTTGAAGTATAAGACGCTGCGTGTAAAACAAGGTTTCTTTAGAACATCTCGTTACTTCGTGTAATTTAATTTTCAACAAGGCTTTATGTTTTAATCAATGTGAAATAGGATCTCCAGTTTGAGAATGGCTCAAGGTATTTTCTTGACGATATAAAGACTTTGCGATACTAAAAAGTTTTTTCGAGAAAAAAATTGTTGACGCAAGGCTTCAAGCTGTTAGATGCTTTGGAAAACTAAAAACTGCTTTTACTTGTGTCAATCTAATATGTTTTGTTTTTTTTTAATTAAATGTCATAGTGTTCAGGCAGATGTATGTGATGTTGTACAGTTTTTTCAAATTTTTATCGTTTTTTATCTAATTCTAATATTCGAATTGGCAAGTAAGTACGAGTATATAAGATAAAATAAAAGTCAAACAAATTAAGTTAAATAAAGTGCTGTAATATAATAGAATAAAACTGTAATAAATAGACGTTGCACTTGGTAACTAATATCTGGTTGATAGATAAGCATCGTTCACAGATCTGATTGATTTAAAATTTTGTATTACATTCCCTCAATGATATTATTAGAAAACTTTTGCGACTTTGAACTAAATATCCAAATCCTTCACCAACTTGCAACAAAAACATTTTGCTGAAGATTATAGGAAAGGTCTGACTAGAAAGATATATTTTTTTATATTTCTAATATCTATGCTATTCAATAATTCTGTTAAAAAATTGTGATACTTATTATTATTTAAAAAATGCTATCCACGCAACTATTAATAATTTTGTATAAAATGTCAATGTGATATCATCAATTTCATCAATATAAATCAATTTTGGACAATGTACCTAATCACTAAAAATGTTTTTGTAAATATCTTTTAAAGAGGTGTTGACAGATTATCCCGAGTCGTACTTAATTTCTAAACAGGTAGGTAAAATGAGATGTTTGACAAAGTTACTTGATTTTAGTTATTTGTATTTATTACATACATTGCTAAAAACCTGTCTGTTTAAATTATTTAAAAATATAAATTAGGTTGTGAAAGCTTTAATAGAAATACTCAATATTTTTGTATAAAAAATAGATGTTTTAAAATTAGTAGTATCATTTTCATTAAATGCAATAGCGACTTGCGAGAAAGCAAGTCGTTTATTAATTTTAAAGCTGAAAAGTCTATTTACACAGCAAAAAAAGACTATTTATATTTCTAACATGACCTTTGATGCAATACTTGTTTTTGAATTAATAAATATTACTTATACTTTTGTTACCTTCTGCTGTTAGTGATTATTCGAATGTTAACATTTCTGTAGCTCCTATAGCGTGCGTAGTTTTCTGCGACTTTAACTATGTCTTAGAAATTAGTTATCAAAAAGTTTTATAGTTCAAGTTTAAAAAAAAATGCCATGCATAGCTTTTTCTAGAGTCTCTTAAAATGTTGAGTAATGCGCTGATTTTGACAAGTCATTGATTTTAGCAAATTTCTTAAGATTGGCTTTAAGTATATAATTGACAATTTCAGATTTAAAATTTCTCTTTCTATATCAGCAAGATTGTTGGAAAGTTTAGGTGCTAGCTCATTTTTTTGCTATTTGGTTTGTAACTATTTCTACCAGTACAAATTGATAAATAAACATCAACAAATATATATTATGTTAATGTCTTAAATGCAACTTTTAAAGAGAAGTATAAAGTTTGTTGTGTAAACTAATTTTATGATGAAGCCTTATGTCGGTATTCATAGTCGTAGCTTAAGATCAAGCTTAAGTTTAGACTCAAGCAAAGACTCCGGCAATGCTCGGGAAAGCGTTTGCATGCGTTTTGAAACCGATTTATTGCTGGCAAGGACTTCGGCAATGCTCGTGAAATCTGATATTTATATCTTGAGTCTGAGATCGATCTTATATTCATAGACAAATCTCAAGATTTAAATATCAAATTACGGTGTGAATAAGGGCGATTTTTGCTTGATGAGCAAGCGCACTGGGTCCGGACTTGAGCAAAGCCCCGACTTGTCTTGAGACGCCATTTGCAGGTTATGTCATTGTTTGACGTTGGAAAATACTGAAGAGTATTATGTGTTGCAGTTCATAACAACGAACATTGACATGCTGGATGAGTTATGTACGGGGTGCTGCAAACCCATTGGAATTTTTTTTCAACTTTGAATGTAAGCGTCGCTACAGCTTTACAAAAGACAATGTAGTGAATGTAGGATTTTTTGCAAATTAGTGGAAAGACAATTAATACTTACACAAAATTAAAGGGCCCACATTTTGTGCAAAAATAAAAGCATTGAATAAAAAATGAAAGCATTGAATAATAATAAAAGTCACAGATATTGATGAATTGGGTAGTATTTTTATTTTGTAACACCTTCTACTGGTAAACATAAGTACAAAAAAAGTAAAATTTTTATTAATTTACATTATAAGTGTAAGGTGTTGTTTGCAGAAGCATAGTAGACAAAACGGCAGCCGAAAACTTTCATCTTTACACACTTCTTGACTAGCTCCTACTACTCACTACTCTGATAACTTTTCTGCATCACATTTCCTGCAATAAAAGTGGATAAAGGAATGTAATGATAGACCCGTCGTCATTCCTTTTTTTTGCAAAAACAACACAAAACACTTTTGATATAATCTCTGCGGCATCGAGTTATTCCTTAACCTGTCACTTTATATAAACACGGAGAATGACTGCCATGCGTCAAAATGTTCAATTTTAAACCTAACAACACAAAAATTACTAGTTTGGTTATTTCCGCAACACGCACGTTTTCCCGGGCATTGTCAAAGTCCTTGCTTGATTTCCCGAGCATTGCCGGAGTCTTTGCTTGAGACGGCGTCTCAAGCTTTAATCCAAGGTTGATCTTGAGATATGACTATGAATACCGGCATTAGATTCTCTGAATTTGAATATTTTAACGACTGTTTATGTAAGAAGTGCAATTTATGCAAATAGTTAGCTAGCTGTTCGATTTATAGATTGCAGTTAGTGTTGACTCTAAATATTGTCAAACAACTAAAATTCATTGTCTAATATAATCTTTATAAATTATTTTCGAACTATTATAGCAGTATTTTACATTTGTAATTTATATATCAATAATATATTTTGTTCAGTTTTTTTAAACATTCTAAAAATATCATAACTAACAATTTTTCGATAACTATATTTTTAAACTAAAATAACTTAATCTTTGTTCTTGGGTAAATAAATAGTTGTTTTACTTACTATTTAAGATACTACGATCAATATCTTAAGTCTATTCATGCCTATAGCTGATGGTTGATGACGCTTTTTGTCTGTCCGGCGTTTAACGCCGTAAGCAACAAGCTACCAACCTGTAAGAAATAAAAACAATAAAAATATAGAATTATTTACAATTTTATAATATGTATTGACATCTTTCGGAAAAAACCGTGTTAAAATGTTTGATAAAATTGTTGTCGTTTCCCACTCCATCGGTAGAAGCGTCATCAAGACAGAAAACTAAAAGTGAGAAAAAACATGGTAACTCGACGTGTGAGCAACGCTAGAGGCGCAATTTATTTTAATTTCAATAACTTAAAGGCTTTCACTTGGGCCGTGAAAGTTTTCTTCTTCAATTTTATGATAGTTATGCATTAACAGCCAAACTTAAATGACTTTAGCTTATAATTAACATATTGTAGGTGATTATGATTAGGAAATTAAGCGTGAGATTAATAATACATTCAAGATTAATAATATACTCTTTGAGTTTTAGGATAAAGGTCAAAATTATAGTCACATACTACCAAAACTTTTTATAATGATGTAAAAACTTTCTTTATTAAAAATTTTTCTATAGTTATAGACATTGTTACTGAAAATTGTCTCAATAACCTCTATGGCAAGATTATGTTACATATTTTGTTGAAAGCAATTAGTAAAATCGTTTAGTATATTTTTCTTAATATGTTTAATAACATAATTTAATAGCAATTGTTTCCGTCAGAAAATTATAATTCAACAGTTTCCTACAGCTAAACACATTGATAGTTTTTAAAAAAATTACATTATACGTGTGACCCGAGTACCTATTACTTCATCAACGAATTTTGAAAAGTGATAGTAGCTGCGTTTTAAACAAAGTAAATTCTATAAACTATCTAATCTGAAATTTGTTTCATGTTTTTAAATTGAATAACTTATTATTTAGAAAAAAGTTTTTTTTGCGTTTTTTTTTGTGTGTTAAAATAAGATTTTACACTTTTTTGTAAATAAATAACAATTTGTAACAAAACGCTCCTACGCTAAACAATCATTTTGTGATTGTTTTAGTTTAATTAGTCAAGAGTTTTAAAATTGATTTTAGATAGATTAAAATTTACTGCGTTTTGTCAGGCAGTTTTACTGTTGCTTTTTCTCTCCGCTGCTTTCATCTTTGTTGTTTTTAACAAAATTTAGTTTTATAACTGCTGTTTTGTGTGGAATCATTTTACCTCTTTGGGGTTTTTGTGATTGTTACCCAGCAACAAATGATTTCTCATATGAGCAACACTTTTTAAAATAAAAAAAAACCTTTAAAACTTTTTTTTTGAGTTTGACTATTGTAAACTGTTTTTAATTTAGTTCAATTTAAACGCGTTTTGATTAATCGATCGCGCTTGTATATATATTGCTGTCTGCAACAAATCCTTATTTTCAAAATAAAAATGCATGCCGCGGTTTGAATCCTACAGAGTGTTAAAGTAAGGTCAAGAACTTAAATCCAAATTTTTAAAAAAATGATCAATGAAAATAATTTTTTTTTTATAATTATACAAGGTGTCTCAGACCACCCGTTTCAGTCTTTTATTTAAACAGCGCTTGGTCAAATGTGGCTGGAACAAAAAATTTCACTACTAAAATGAACCTAAGGAATCTACTAATAAATTTATTTTTTACTGAAATAACTCAAGAGTTCCTAGGATCAAAAGTAACTTTAAAAAAAATTTCAATTTTAACATAGTATAGTATTAATATTAATAGATTTTTTTAAATAAAACACCTAAAAGATTTTTTTAATATTTTGCATGTTTACAATAATTTAAAAATATCATTTGTATAAACACGCTGTATAATTTGTTCTTAAAGCAAAATTAGAATAAGATTGTCAAGATAATCCGATTTGTAAGAGACACACAATTAATGTGTTTTCATTACGTTAACACAAATCTACGCTTTAAATGTATAATAAATAAGTTAACCTGACTTTTTAAATATAAATATACGTAGCCCAAAAAAGATCTGTAATAAATGAAACGTATTATGCATACTTTAAATCTTTATTAGTATTATATTAATTATTAATGTATTGATTTTCGTGGCTAGAACACAAATAATTACTCAACTGCAAATAATTCTAAAACTAAGAATAAAAAAAACGTCAGCAAAATTTCTAAATTTTATTGTTTGAGTGACCCTATAATAATTATTAAAATAATTGGTTTTTTCATTCTATGGTTGTTTTCTTTATAAAGGATTGATTATAGAAAAAAAACCTTAGTTTTTAAGAACACATAAAAATTCAAATATAATAATTTACCGCACGTGCTACTTTTGCATTTATTATTCAATTAAACTGATTTGATAATAACCTTCAATTTAGCTTGCTACAGTTAATTGGAATGACATTTTCTACTAAACCAAATTACGTTAATTTTAGATTCTTTCTGTGACTCATTATTTAGAAATGCTTTTGAACAGTCAAAGCATTTGTTAATATTGACCAATAGCTAAATTTACTCTCTGTTTAATATCAAAGAGGGTAGGTAGAAAATATCACTCAATGAATATAAAATATAGACATCAATTATTGTATCATGGTTTGTAAAACGCTTTGACAGTTAATACTTTGACGTCAATAAATCTGCCTCAAAGCAAAGGCTAAAAAGCACAAAGTACCACTAAAATTCTGATAATTTATCATGCTATGTTAATTTTAAATGTAATAATCATATTTAAAATTAGAAATTATCTAAATAAAGCGTCTACAACTTTTAAATCTTTGTGTTTGTGTAATGTTTGCTTAAATTATTTAATGACATACATTAGAGTAATACGTATTTCATTTGATGTTCGAAAAAGCTCATTTTTAAAATATAGAATTCTCAACGAGTTTAACATAACAACGCATAATTCCAATAGAGAAGATTTTGCTAAACTTTTTTAACTAATTACTCTGAATGCTACTGGGTAAAGTTTCACAGTTATAAATCTTCAAGTTTGTAAGTCGTGCACGAGTATTCGATTTTAACGTAATACATTTTCGTTAGTGGCTTTCTACTGTTTTCTAAACCACACATTTAAGAAAAAAATATTTTTTTATAATTCCATTACTAAATGACTATAGATAATAAAGTATTTATTTAGATTCAAAGACACTAACTAGTAACAATGATGATGACTACTCTTTGCATAATAACAGCTACCAAAAAGAATAAAAAAAGTCAAATAGCTTTACTCATATTACGTTTGTTTGTGTAATGCTTTTCAATTTTATAAAAAACACAGCTTTGATAAATGAACGGTGTGTTGAGTATTGTACAAACGACACTGAACTAACTTTGCATGGAAATTGTTTTTGCTTTTTCTGTCATAAAAACCTGAATCTGCTAGCTTTTCTTTTTTATTTTATCTTACGTTAAATGAAAAATAGAACAAAGTTGAAATTTCGGAGCTTTTCAATCTAAAACATAAAAAACAGAAATAATTCTTACGCAATTTAAGCACTTAATTATATTCTTACATTTATAAAAACATTTTCAATCTAAGAGTAGTAAAAACTTTGTATCTCTCAATTGATTAGAAATAAACCGCAGCTGGTTAAAATAGTTAAATCAGCAAAATAAGCTTTAAAATAATACTGGTGTTTTCATCACATGCAAAATAAATATTATTTGTTAGCAAATTATAAAATAAGTATCCTTTGCATCAGAGTTAAGCGTAGAACATAATATAGATCTTATATATTTTAGCTTAAAATGTATAATTTAAGCCTAGCTGCATATTTCACTACTGTTTACGTTTTGGTTACAATGGTAAAAAAAGTGACATGACACGTGTCAAAACAGGTGTAATGGTTAAAATAGAAAAACCCGACTCGGTTTATATTAATTTATGAATATAAGTATGTTTATACGTGGCATTTTATTTTTGGTAATTTTTTAAATTATTTAATAATACTTAATTCATTTTAATATTTTAAGTCAAGTTTATCAGTTTAAAATAATAATTATAGTGTTATGTATAATCATAAAAGACACAAATATAACTTTCCAATGCAAGCTCTGAGATATACAAGAGATAATAATTAATCCTATTCAGGCTATTCTACACTTAATTCTCGTAGCATTAGTATCCACTAAGCAAATCGAGAACTTCCATTAAACATTAACAATAGCAATTTCCGACATTGTGGAGCTATACATAATGCATTTGGTTTGCAGGGAATCCATCAGAATTTTATTCTACAGCGGAAATAGGTAACAGGTATCTTATTGTGTCTTATATCGTACAGTTTAGAATACGTCACTGATTTATAGGTAGTATTTTGTATAAACATTACCTTTGCAGCAGGATGCTGTTGAAAGATACAGATAACTGCCACAAATCATACAAAGCAGTAGCTTTTAAATCGCAAAACCGCTTATTTTAATTTTTAAGACTTCGGTGAGCATTTTGAACAAGGAAATAATTGTTTAATATTTTTTTACCACAGTTTGTAACACTGTCATTATATTCAAAAATGATAGTTTATATTTTAAGCTTAATTTCATAGTATGTACCAAATTTGTCTTTTTGAGACATTAATTTAATTCAGTATGGAGAAATAAAAAAGTATTAGACGCAATCTAGCGGAATTATAGAGCTAATCTCTTACAGTCGGTTTTTCATATCACTTAGTGAATTTTTTAGAACATAGCTACAATTTTTTAATCAAAAATAATCTCTTAAAATGTATTCTAAGAAAGTATTATAAATAATTAGAAAACAGCTTCTATAATGTGCAACAAACGTTGCAAAGCTGTTTATTATATAGCTAGCGATCTGATTAGAAGATTTGTTTTTTCTGACTCTCCTAAAAATGATTAAACTAACTCAATTATATTATAAAAAAAATTGGAAACCGGTAATTTGTTTTAAAAACATTTGAAAAATAATTTTATCTATATTTTAATTTTTTTAGAACTGTTTAATCTTTTTTCAATATATCTTTGTTTGAATGTCGTTTAGTTGCAGCAGATTTTTTTCATAATTTTTCAGTTTATTGGTTTAAACTGTAATCTGAATATTATTTTGTGAATAAATTTATGATTTACACTGCTTCTCAATCAAATTTACTGCTATCAATAGAACCCATTCTAAAAACTATTAAACTATAAATAAAAAACACAAATTATTTACAATTTGTAACAATAAGGCAATCTGATTTGATTAATAATTCAAAATGTCGTTTTTTTTTTAAATGACAATTCTGTTAATAATAATTATTACAAATTGAACACGTTTTTCAATAAAACGTTTTGACATTTTTCTATATAATAATTAATTTCAATTAGTAAAAGCTATTGAAATATTCATATTCATAAATATTTTTAGCATTAATTATTGATGCTGTAAAAAACTATTAAATTATTTTTTAACTGATTTGAATGAAAGCTATTTAAAACTACTGCAGCAATTATTATAAATAAAAAATTACTTTATTTTGAGATTTTCTTAACGATAAAATGAATGAAGCAATAATTATAAGGTTGACTTATAGCGTAGATACTCTTGTTGGTTTGCTGTTTATTAGAAACACAAATTGTGCATTGAGTATGAATTTACATACTTGCACTATAATTTTCAGCAATTTTTATGACGTGCTATAAACAGGAATAAGTAAAACAAAAAAACTTAATCTATGCCAATAGCATGTTCCTGGAATGAACTCTAATGATTGCTTTCGTCTAGATTTATTCAAAATTTTTGATTATTTTAATACTTAACGTTTTAATAGTCTAGTTAGTCAAATGGTTTTAGTAATAAGGCAAAAATCATATAATTCGAATAACAAAAATTTGTATTTTGTCTATCACAAACAATTGACAGTTCCCGGATATGCAATAAATTGGATTTTCATTGTGCCTGCAATAATTAATTTTTAAAGTACTTTCCACATCGGAAACTGATTTTTTGGCTTAAGCCATGGAAATAGGTCAAATACTACTACACTGGCATTATTTCCGGCTAATTGTGAATTTCTACGAGTCTTATTGCATTTAAGATGAAAACTGTACTGTGCCGCAAATATTCAAAAAAGTATGTAAAACTTAGTTTTTATAGATCAAAATAATATTTAGAACATACTTGTTTCTGAGTCAAAAAAAATTTTTTTTTTGTTAGATTACAGAAGTGATTAATTGAGCGATTTAGAATCTTTGACACTCTAAAGTATTCACACAGTTTTACCACTTACCGAAAAGCTTGTTTAACAGATCTTGAGAGCTCTTTTAATCACCAAGTGGTTATCATCAGGAGATGAATAAAGCTTAATTATTCATTAATAAAAGTGAGTTTTGTCTATCTTGTCCACTTGGTGGTCAAAAAAGCTTTTATGTGTGGCAAGTAGTGTGAGACCTATTTCAAAAAAGTCAACTTAGTCAAGTGACCTGTTGATAAAATGTATAGATGAGTTCATTAGTGCGAATAAATTGCATGATCTTCTTAAAAAATCTTAGAGTTTAATTAAATAAGCATAATCTTATTTGTTACATTTTAGTTTAAGTCAGTTTTCTAAAAACAGAAATAAATTTTATTAAGTTACAATAAAATACGAACATTGAAGCAACGTTCTTAGCATTATTCAGAAAAACTTTTTTTTATTCAGCTTTATCAGTACACAATTACATTTTTTTTTCTGAATGTAAATACTTAGTTTTGTTTTTTTCATTTATTTTTATTTTGTTTGCGGTTTTTTTATATATTATTAATCTTTTTCAAACTTTTTTTGTTGCTGTATTTAATGTTTTTTCTTTTCTTTATAATTTAAATTTTGTATTGTCTTGTTTTTTCATTTTTTTTTGTTTTTTTGGTTCGAAATTTTTCAATAGTTTTTAGCTTTAATTAGTTTCACTCTACTTTTTATGTCCGAATAAAATATTTAATTTTTTTTTTATGTTATCAAATTGATTTAACAGCACTATCTAGTGAGAAACCCTAAGTACTAAGATGAAACTTACTAACAGCTTTCTTTTCAAACTTTGACATATTTACGACAGTAGAGTTTTTTTTAATTGAATTACATGTATGGCATGATAATCAATAATGACTTACTTGTCATTAGAAATCACACACTAGAGTAATAAGTTTTGACTCGAATATTGATGCAATAATTTTTGAATTTTTGTATAATGCATGAAAAGTTTTATCTCAGAGCATCTCATAAAAGTGTAGTGTATTTTGCATGTTCTGAAGTTAGTGCTGTTTAATTTTTTTCTTAAACTTAAAGTTATTGGAAATAATTTTTCAGTTTTATAATATTTTATTATCAACCTAAGAACATATAGTTTTTGTACTATTTTGTCACATATTATTAGAAAGTTAATATCGAGATTATATTGTGGTCAAATCCATTCAAGACAAACTTTTTTCTCTCATTATTTACTTCCTGCTAATAAAGTTTGTGATGCGTCAAGAAAACTTTTAATAGTTCTCTAGACCCTCTATTCTCTTATTTGGGATGTCATCGTTGAAGTTCATCGACAAATTGAATGAAGTCGTTGAGGTCTTGTGGTCTTTGTGCGATAATAATAATTATAATTTAGGATGCATATTATTTAGGGGAAAACTTCTAAACCAAGTGCTTGGCAAACTTTATTTTAGATTTGATGCTTCGGTAAATAGTGGTCAAAATTTATTCAAATTGCTGCACACATTTTAACTGTTTTTGTTATTTTATAATAAATTTACTTACACCAAGCGTTCTGAGACGAACATTCCATTTATTGAATGCAGACCAAAATTGTTTTGTAGTTGGAATTTTGAATATCTCAATTATTAAATTTTCAGAATCAATCCAAAACCTTCTTTTTTACTTTACTAAGAATTTGATAAATTTCTAATAGCAAAACTTATAATCATTATTCACATCAGAAAAAACTATAAATTATTCAACTTTTTCAGGCTTAAATTATACATTGTTGTTCAAAAAAATATAGTTTTTTGCAAATTTTAGTTGTGTGCTAATCCAATTCATATTTTTTAAACAAATTGAGTGTTTAAAATTATCAATTAGTAGTTAATTATAAATTACATTATAATCTTTAAAACTTGCAGACAAGTGAAGAAGGTAATTCCGGTAGCCCGTTTATTGAAACATTTTTAACTTGGGAAATCAAAGTTATACCGAATTGAACACGAGATATAGTCGATGATTTTTTAACATTTCTAAAAATCTTACAATGTTATAGTTGCTTTAAATTATTTTTGTTATTGTTTCAGCTTAAAAAATATGAAAGAAAAAGGTAATTATCCTGCGCTTGCACTTTTGGTTGATGTAAGCACTACAACAACAACCTATTATTAATTATCTGAATATAGGTGTACATAATTAACGCTGTCGAATGTAGTAAATTAGAATGCAATGTACACGTTCACAAATGTTATTTAATTTAGGAATGTGATCTAACCTCAGGTAATGTAGTTATCCAAATATATGAAATTCTCCTCTGAGAGAATAATATTTTAGTATTTTTTAATTAATAATTGTACTTAATGTTTATTAAACACGACTTTTATTAAACTTTCGAGAAAAGCGACATTGATTTACATATTATTTTGAGAAGAGTAATAATTGCAATCAATCACTCAGTTAGATTTGACGGATTGTTTATTGACAAACGTTATGTAAATCTTGTTCAAACGTAATAACAAAAAGTGCCGCTAACTTATTGTACACAGCAGTATAAGCTAACATTCATGAATTAACCGTAATCCCAGATATACTGTTATACACAAATCTTTCCTTGATTTAAGATTTTTAGCTCAATAATAACATACAAAGTTCACTATACTCATCATAACTATATTTTTCTTAAAATAAAATAAAATTAGCATTTTGTGGCAAGTATTTAGACATTACTAATTAAAACAATAAAATTAGTTCATATTTCGTTTACTATTGCAAATTTCTTCTAACAGTCTACAATTATAATTAGACATACTGTATATGTAATTTATGAAATTTAGTTTTTGCTTCCCGGTTAATTTCTTAGTTAAATATAAAATTATAATTAATATTGACTTGATTTATTTCTTTTTTATTCAATTTTTGTATAAGTTGTTTATATTGTATGTTAAAAAACAATATATACTAAACACCAAAGCCAACAGGTAAAACCTCAAATATTGGCTATAATATACCGTGTGCTACTTGCGTTATGTGGAAAAAACGACAAACCAACAAAACATCAGCATAAAAAAGATTAAAAAAAACTTTTAACTTTTAACTTGAAAAACGCTGTCAGATGAGAGAAACCATTGTCACAAACATTATCGCTCTGACAGGTATATGACAGTCTAAATCACAAAAGAAATCACAAAATCATAAACAAAGAAGAAAATAAAGAATAGCAACACCGCAGAACCAGAAGGATAATATATCGCTTCTCTATGACCATCTAGTTATACTTTATGATCTATGATCATATAAGTTCTTTTTTGTCATAAAAAAAAAACAAATTAGAAAAAAAAATAAATCAAGTAGATTGGTAATTTTTATTAATTTGAGAACCGGTAAACCAAAACAAGAAAAAACTAACATTACATATACAGTATGTCTAATTATAATTGTACAAACTATAGATTGTCTAAATAAGTTTTCAATAGTGTCAGACTAATTTCATTGTTTTAATTCGCATTGTGCTAATACTCGCTAAAAAAGTCAACTTTATAAATCCACACAATGAGCGTTAGCAACAGTAATAAAACAAATTGTTTAAATAAATAGAGTGTATTATCATAGAATTGTAAACTAAAAGTTAAAAATTTTACCAAGTAGGTATGTGATCTGTAAGGCTTTAACTTTGAGTTTTCTGTATGGTGAATACATTTATGCTCTATGTTTTTTTTACTTTTGTCAAATGTTAATGCAACATTATTGTGGCTTAATACTTTTGTTTTTATTTGTTTCAGTAACAATTAGAATCAGTTTTTTTCCACAAAACAAACACATAAGTCTTGAGCTGTAAAGATAATTGTGTCAGATCTAAAAAAACTTTATGACTTTAACTTTCTTTCTTTCTACTTTAAAGTCTGATGATTAAAAGCACATATTGGATAAACTATATAAGTGTAAACCAAAAATCCAATAAAATCCAACTAAGAAGAAATTCATAGCACGATCAATTCATTTTCAAAGATCATCATTCAATTACTGTGTTAATTTAAAGATTCACTAATTTTTAGTAAAAAACAGAAACAAAACTAAATTTGGTATTAAAAAACATTTTAAAAAAATGCATTTTTTTTCTTTTGGGAAAGACACACAGGCAATAGCTTTAAATAACCAAAACATTAATGCTAACATTATATAGTTTACCTGTTATTCTGTAATTAATACAAGTTAACCATGTTATAATTATAATATCTACAGAAATAAATAATCTTCAATAATAAATAAGTTAATTAGTTTGCCTAATGCGCTGGTGGTAAATTGCATCGTTTATTAATTCAAACTCAGAATGATTAGGGTTCTACAACAATAGAAGACTATTTCTTGATAGTACGTCTTAGCAGGCTATGTTTGCTCAGGCTTGACGGCTTAGCATATGCTTCAGTTTAATGAGCCTCTACTATTGTCATGTTAACTAGCAGACAGAGAAAGCTCTTTGCTAGTCTTTACTTGTGATTGATTGTTTGCAGTATCGATTACAGAATTATCCCTTTAGCTATAAAATGTTAAGTATCCCAAAGTGAGTTCCGAAATTAAGTCAACTACTAAAAATTTAGATAAGTATAAAAAATTGGTTAACTGTTTATGTTACAGAGAAAATAAAAAAAAAACTATCAAAAGCTTTAATATTGTTGTAGAAAATGTATCCAAATATTAAAATTGTTTTAAAAAATAATACTTTAATTTTAAGATATTTAGGCTAGCCACCTGTCAACTCACCATTTTTAACCGTATATGGCTTTATTTATGATCAAACATTTTGTTTCTATTTTTAAAAGAAGCAGTAGACATATCTCAAACATTAATTTAGTATAAAAAATTTTCTAATTTAGTAAAAAATTTGAGATATTTTTTTTTAAATGAATGTCAGATGTTAAAATAAAAATTAAAAAAACAGCTGAACAACGTTTTTAAAACTTTAATAAAAATTTTTATAAAGTTTTCACGTTTAAACTGACGGTTAATTTTGTTAACGCTACAAGAATAAACGTTTATGATAGAAAACATTATAAAATAAACGTACGTATACACTGTGATTCATCCAAAATTACGAGCTTAACAAAGTCAATTTTGTTTTTATTAGCAGTAAGCTTGTGCTATTTTTCTTATTAATTTTCTCAAATAGGTATGTGTGTCGTTTGATGTGTTATATTCTTACGCAACTAATCAGTTTTTTTTAGATGTAAAAAAATTTTACGTGAGCGTCAGATTTACATTTTTTAATTTTAATTTATTATTTTTCAATAATTTTTGTTTTAACATTTTTAACACTTTTTATAAAATATTGTTTTATTTTAGAAGCGTCGATTAATGCATAGTGTTTTAAACATCATAAGCTTTCCGATTTTCTCTTACTTCTGACGATGTACAGATTTGGAAAATAATTTTTTATCTTTAAATTTAGCCATTCGTTTTTGATTTGCTGGTGTAGAGATTGTTTTATGTGGCATTAACTCTTGAGTTAATGCTATAAACTATTGAGTTTTTCTAAAACAATGTTTCTTATGGCACTATTCCTCTTCTGTATGTTTGCATAGTATTTTTTCTTGGAGTATTACATAGAAGTCAGCGTGGCGATAATATACGTTTCTGCATAGTGGTTTTTTAAAACTATTTAGTATTATTTTCTAGTTTTTTTTGGAAATCTGGGGTGGCAGTGCTTAGGAAACCAACGCAGTCAAAACATTATTTGGTTTCAGTTTGTGGCTTCTAAAATTTGGTAATAGTTACTATTAGTGTTTATTCTCAGATTATAATTGTCATCAGCCTATTTATTTATTTTCTTGTTAATTTGAATTAGTATTTGCGAATTTAGATCTTTTTTATCAACAAAACTTTTTATAACAAACTACATAAATATTTTCTTAAATATCACTATGGAAAGTACTATTTTATCATACCACATTTGACTAGAAAAAGTAAAACTTTACCCGCTTAGTCAGGTAAAGTATTTAGGATGATATAAAAAAGTTTTGTCATGGCCAGATAGGTCAAAATAAGAAAATTCAAAACCATAGTGACAATAATTTATTTTGCAAAACTTTTACACAAAATTTAAATCTCTCTCATTCTGGTCGTTTGAAAAAAGTTTTTATACATCCCAACAGATTTACTCTGGCAGGTGGGATCCGAGAAAATATTGCATGCAACACGGCAGCAAATTGTCTTTATCATACTCACCTTGGTTTGCAATTTTCAGGTTCGTTTTATAATCACTTTACTGCCTTGTTACATAAATAGCTATTGTGAATTGATCGTTAAACTACACATTAAGTAAAATTTACAAAATGACATAAAATTGCAAAAATACGTCTGCCATCTATTATTGTTTACGGAAATGATTGTAAGTGTTGCTTTTCTCAAGTATAATATACTTCAGCGCATTTAACAAATTTGAAGATAATTAACATCCAATTCAACAATTTATTCAGTCACATCTAAAATTGGAATGGATGCTTTGTAGTGAGCCTCGTTGATAAATTTTGACAAAAACAAATAAATTCTAGGGCTTTAATTTTGCAAGAAAAAGATGTAGTTGAACTAAACATAAAAATTTTATGCGCGATTTATCAATATTTGTCTTAAATATCTTATTTCAATACATATCTTATATTCAACAATTGAAAAGAAGCTTGTTTTTATGGTATAAAAATGTGTTTCTAAATTTGCAATAAAATCTATTTTGTTGAAAAAAAATTTGTTGCAAAAAGCTATTTTTAAGTAAAATATTAGTTTTCCCAGCTGTTTTATATCGTTTGAAAATAATTTTCTAAATATTAATGTTTTTGCTTTTTAGATGGTTCTGATTTAGTATTACGTGTTCTGTAAAACCCGATAAAATCTTATACGTGGATTGAAATCATTAAGCCATTTATTTGTTATTATCAACCATTTTTATGTTTTTTGCGTTGACAACACGTTTTACGATAAAAAAATTTCACATGCTATTTACTACTCAATCTGGGTTTCAAATCTATTGAGTTTTAATAATCAGTCTTAATTGGTGCGTTAAAGCGATATTTTAGGATGAAAGCTTACCAACATTATTATGTAACAAGCTAATTTCTAAATTTTATTTGTATGTAAGTTTATATACGAGGAAATACATAATTCGTAGTATAAAACTACCTGTGCGTAAATAGTTACACTAATTTAATACACTTATTCCTACCTAGTGCTAGTTGACAAAATTATATTTTTACCTGATATTAACTAGTAATCAGTATTGTAATTGAGTAATAAAGGTAGGTAATGTGCATTTTCCCTCTCTTAGGCGGAAAAACCTAAACTACTTGATTACACTGTACGACGTAGTTATGTAGCGAACAGCAAGTAACAATCTATGGTTTTATAATTAATCTTCAATTGTTTTTTTGCTGGATTATAATTAGTTTGTATAGTGCTATACGATGACAAAAGACAGATAAACAATATCAATTTGTATCAATAATGTATAATTAGTTTTAGCACTAGGAATTCATCTGAGACTTGATTTAGAAATGTTTTAATGTCTTTTGCAGAAAAAACTTCTAGTTTTTTAGATTTGTACTCCATGTTTTGTTTCCTAGGGATAACTTAGAGTTGAGAATACTTCAAAATGTTAATTTTTTCCTTCAAGTAGAGCATCGAATACACAGCATGTGCAGAGTTTTTTTGATTTAGACAGACCACAGACCATTGAAACATGTCAATAAATACATTTTTGGATGAATAGTTTGTTTTGTGTTGTTTGGCACAGTCCATGTAAGTCTTAAGTCTTTTCATACCGCTCCTAGTATTCTATTATTTGTAGCTTCCCACAGCTTGCAATAACTGCGGGGAAATCAATTGTGTGTCACTAGAGTCACTATCAGATTTATAATTTTTTTAAATAACATTTAATTTAATAGTTGCCAATTTCGGTCATAGTTTACCTCGACGTTTTGCGTCTCAGTCACCTTCTCAATTTCTCAACAGAAATGCACTTTTTCGTCACGGTATGTAATGTACTATCATTATTATTATTAACATTAATTCACATTTTAAGTAAAACTAAAATAAGTCAATAAAGCAAAAATTAACAAGTTATTTGAATAATTAAAAAACAGAAGGACAAAAGGAGAAAGAACAAATTTTTATATAGCATTTCTAGAAGAGTTGAGTGCAGTTAGTAAACTCCCGAGACTGATAATCGTTTCTGGGTTAGAGGACTATTATGATAAATTTTTGAAACAGTAAATTATTTAATAAAACAAAGCGTTGCTTTTGAAAACATTGTTGTTACTGTTAATATTTTGTGTCATAATAATTATTATAATTGTTTGGTATATTTTGTGTGTATCTTCTCAATTTACAGAAATAATAAGTTTGATAGACACATGGCAGATAAAATTGTTAATTCGTTGTAGATAACTAGGAAACTAGTATCGAAAATATAAAATATCTACGGCAGAAACTACAGTCACTATATTTAGTATAGTGCATGCGAATGCATCTCCAACTGAAGTGGTATATTTTTGACAAACTGTATTATAGATTTATAGAGACTGCTAATTCATCACCAAATTTTCCATTCTTTGTTGCATCAGATGAAACAAACTCACCTACATAGACCAGCTTGCGGTAGCGTTACATAAAAAAACTTAGCAAATGTTAAAGTGGTGGTTTGGTGGCCGTATGCTAAAGTTGATAAACGGATGGAGCTCGGTTCTGCATTTGCTTGTAATTGAAATTTAAAATTTATAAAATATTAAAAATTATTGATGTTGTTACTAAGTACGAATTTTATTATATTATATTTTATATAAGTTTCCTTTTAGGTGTTTTGCCGATCAGAAAAAAAATGATAATGACACAAAGTTGTCATATTTTTTCTATTGCTGAGATCGCAACACTGATCGTAATGAATTTTGCGGATAGTGTTCCTCTATCACAGACTCTATTAGTTTTTCAATATTTAGATTTTGAAATAAGAGACCTTTTAATACGTGAAAGTTTAAATAGTCGTTTTGTACTTTAAAGGTAGAAAATTATACATTAACGATTAAATTGCTCGCTCATTTGAAGCTATTTGCTTATGTAACAATTCGTATAATTTACACTTGTTTTTAGATCTTATTCTGCTATACACAAATAAAATTATGATTAAAAATGTTTGGTTTTTTTAAAAGATTTCGATCTGAGAATTTTATTACCTGATTTATTTTTGCACGTTTAATCAATAGATGTGAGAATGAGATTAAACTAATATCTAATTTAAAAAACTGCTTCTTTCAGCAATTTAGCGAATAAGCTTAAGATTTGATGTTTAGATAGATGGGTAAATCTCAGTTTGATTAATAGCTCTGAGTAGACGTAAGCACTATCATACATAACTGCTAATAAGGAATCGCTACTCACCGTTAAAAGATTTTGATGGATTTGCTCCAAGAAAGCAATCCTGCAATAACAGATCATTAGTTATTAACGTTATCCTAATTACACCGTCTACATAACGTCAACATTAAGCT
The DNA here is from genome assembly GCA_947359425.1 of Lagria hirta. Classification (NCBI taxonomy): domain Eukaryota; kingdom Metazoa; phylum Arthropoda; class Insecta; order Coleoptera; family Tenebrionidae; genus Lagria; species Lagria hirta. The sequence goes on along the minus strand of OX375797.1, from coordinate 8,100,791 downwards.
TTAATAGTAAAAGATAACACATATTTTTTGAAATTAAACAAATAGACATCAGCTTTACCAGTTGGCTTTTTGTATCTTTAATTGCTTTGAAAGCAGAACAAACACAGATGTGGTGGATTAGGTAAATGTTCATTCTGCCTACCACCAAAGTTGGCTTGTACAGCACCCTTAATGCCCATATCCAATTAGAGCGGTTTCCACTGCGGTCTCGACCAGTGCGAGAATGCAGTGGTGTAGACATAAGGCTGCACTAAGTTATATTGTTCAAAGCCATAGTCAGAAAATCTTCAAACCTGCAACTGTCAATCTTTTTCAAAAAGCAAATAATTATAGTTCTTATATAGTTTTTTAATTCATGAGTTTTTAAGACAAAACTACAAAATAATATTATCTTACAGCTATAAATGGACCATTCTACACTTGCCGTCTTAAATCTTGTACAACAGATATTTTAATACTTAATCATGCAACAGTAATAATAATTTTATGCAAACTTTTTCAAAATTATTTTTAAATTTTGATATAGATATTTTCGGTCTAGACCGTTTAGGCAAGTGGACAAGCACACCGTCCGTCCGTTAAAAGCTAAACTGCAAACCTAATCAGCAACAAAAAAAAACTGCAACAAAGATTTTGTTTGATTTTTATTATTTTGTCACAAGCTTTAACTCTGCAGTTTCTTGCAATTTCGGTTTTTATTTAATACTTAACATTCATACTTTATCCATTTGAGTTAAATAATAATAAAAATATGAAGGTTTTTTATCAACATGAAACCATTTATAGTGTTGATAGATAGTCAAAATTTCTTAAATCAGATATTCATACAGATTGTATGGAATTTTGAGTAAAAAAATATATAACCAACTAAACAAAAAATCAAACAACTTTAGTGTAACATTGAAACTAATTTTGTATGACAAATTTGTATATTTTTTGCGCAATAAACTCAATATTGCTTAGTAAATTAGTATGGAATCAATACTGTTAGGTAAAGCTTAGAGAATGGAAATATAAAACAACATAAGGTAATTTAGCGGTCAATAATATATTACTAATTTCTCTGCAATAGTTCAAACTAGTCAAACATCAAAATTACATCATAGTTATTGTACATTTATATTATTTTGAATAAAATTCTGTTTTGAAATTACAACGCAAAACTGGTTATACATCCAATCTCCTTTATTAATTACATAGTAATATTAATAGCTACAAACTACAACCTACTAAAGTTTGCTTAATGACCGGTCCGAAAATGTGTTTTGATAAACTTGGTTGAACTTTTGGGTTAAGCTTTATTTACAGATCCTTGATAATAACTCTTCTAGCTATAGACTATTAGAAGTTCGTAAGAGGATCTGGAAATTGGTGAGTTTAAGATGTACAGTTGAGCTGACAGTTTAGGTCTTAATACAGTGACAAGAAGAGTGCCAGTGTAATTTTATTTTCTTACTTTGATTATTCTACACATTGGAAGATAGACAAACTATCAATAACGAAAAATCAATTTTACATAATATTCACGAGAATATACATGCAGAATGATTTTTTGGTTTTGATTGCAATTAGGTTTTTCGCTTCACATTTCAATCAATAAAAACAATTTTATACATAGTGTTCGAGTTTTAAAAAAACGTTTTAAGCTATTTTTTTTAAATAAATCAATCTAGTTTTCTCTCATTTTTATTGAAAAATACTTTTATCAAAGTAGTTTTCTTGTATCTGTTATCCATTTAAAATTAATGTATTTTCTTGCTATGTTCTCCAAATTTAAACTAATCTTTTAAAACTTTTTGTATAAGACAAACCAACTAATGTCGAATTTTTGTTATTAAATAATGGTATTGTTATTGTGTTCCTTTGCACAAACTTATTTCAATTTGCTGAACATGTTAAACTAGAAATGAAAACAACTAAAGCTTTTCAAATTTGGTGAAGACCTGGTATGATAAATTTTTTTTACACGATGCAATGCTATAAATATTCGTTTTTTTTCTGTTATAATGAAAAAACTTTATAATATTATTGAAAATTAAATAATATGTTTGTTGTAATATTTAAACCTAAAGTAAGGACTCTCAACCAGCCAAAATATTAAAAACCAATAAGGCAAAGTAAATAAAATTGCGCGTATATTACTCGGGTTTAATACGATGTATTGCCACTCTCGCCTTGACATCTTATCAAACATTTATAATAGTAAAATTGTTTTAAAATTTATAAAAGCAATGACGTAAAATAAACAAATTAATGATTTAAAAAAAACTGACATCAATATGATTACTTAATTATTATTTTGTTTATTTAATTGACTCAAATTGCTTATAGTTAACTATAGTATAGTTAACTATAGTATAACTTAATAGTTAATTATATTAAAAAAAAATTTTTAAATTTTTAGTTTCTTATTTGATCTGATAACATTATAATTGTAAGCACCAAAAATATATATTAAAAAAATCAGCACCAGCTTCTAAATAAAAAAAGAATGATCCAAATCGGTTCCTTCAGAAAAAAGTTATAAGGCAACTCACATAAAAAACTACTGCCGAATTGAGAACCTTCTTCTATTTTTTAAAGTCGGTTAAAAAGCTAAAAATTATTATTTTAGATGATAAACGTGCAGTTATCTCGGTATCTGTATGTTTCTAATGCAGTATACAGTGTTTCATTTGACACTTTATCAACACACTTGTGTTGACAATACAAGGTCTTATTAACCATCTATTTTGCTTGTTATAAAATTTTTGAACGCAATGATATAAAAAAAGTTTAAAACTATTATTTTATAGATAGCCTACCAATGATTTACGGCAGGTTTAGATACACTTAAGTATATGAACAGTCTATTTCATGATAGTTAAGTGCAACCTGGGGGAAAAGTAGAGAGGGATGAATAGTAGAAAAAGGATTCCAAATCCACAAAGTTCCAAAATTAAACTTGGATAAAAATAATAAAATTTTATTCTAATAAAAATTAAATAACATATATAATGCAAGACATCAACATTCGTGAATAAACTTAAAAACTGTCATACTGTTTTTTTTATTTTACTAATAGTAGTAAAAATTAAATTAATCATTTAATTAAATGATTAAATTAAAAGTTATATGTTGCAATTGATAAGTTAACAAAAAAATTGAGTTAGTAAAATTAGCTTTTTTTTTTTAATTTAATTTGCGTTAATAAAAAGTATAAATTTATAAAAATTTTAATGGTAAATTAAAAGTATAAATTGCTTTGTTAAATAAAATTCGAGTCTACTAATTTGCTATTAGTTGACTTAATCATACTTAAAACTAAAATTTAACAAATAAAATTATAAAATAGAAACATTTTGATAATAATCTTTGAATATTTTTGATGAACAGTAATCATAATTGTATATTATAAAACAAGATTTATAAGACATGTCTTAATATTATTTTTTGTAATTTGATGGCCTATAACCGCATCAAAATCTATAACGTAGCGTTTTCTAATGAGTCTATTAGAGCAAAAAGATGAAGTCAAATTGCAAAAAAGATTTAATATTGTACTGAAAGTCTCGTTCTTGGCCTGTGTCAATAATAAGACATTACTCAATTTTTACCATCTTTTCTACCAAGTATTAAAAATTGAACTTCTCATTTATTTATCCTATACGTTTTATTACTATATATTATAAGAAAAAATATAATAACTCAGCAAATAATACAAATAATTTATACAAATCCAAATTCTAAGAAATAATGTAGCTTAACAAGAAAAAGTGATAATTATCGGTTATAAAAAAACTATTTACTATTACTACTACTAGAAAATAAAGCAAATGACAAGATCATCACTGTCCTGAATTTATTATGATATAATCCATGCAGTTTTTAATTTTTCCATCTTTCTCAATAGTCAATATCTACAACGGTGCAACTGATTCAAATAATAGCTTTTTTAGTTATTGTTCTTAAAGCACAGGTAAAAAAATTGCCAGTCGTTAACAAATTTCTTCACTTGCGTCAATGCCAATTTAATAGGGTTGAGTTCACACATGTAGGGTGACGTTCAAAATGGTAAAGACCCTTGCTTTAAATAAACGTATCAATTTTAAATATTTTTTTTGGCAGGCTTGTTTCTATTAAGTAGAGTCAGTTACCTTTTTAGCATTTTTAAATCGAAGAGAATATTGTTCACTTTTAATTTTAAGATTATATGTGCTCCCAAAGAATACTTTGTGGGAGGTTTGTTTTTAACAACTGAGTTGTAGGGAGCATTATCAAACACAATCACTGATGCTTAAGAGTTATTAGGATTAATTAAAAAGTTTTCCATTAAGTGCTTAATTTTCTTTTAATTTATTGGCTTATGAGTGTGGGCGATGGGTGTAAAACTGGTGACTACTATTAAAAATTACAACTGCATTTGGATTAAAACCATTAGCAAATCCAGCATGAACTACTATTACCAACCTGAAAAGCATTTTTGACAGTTAATGTCATTGGCTAGCTAAATTTTATCGATGTAGATGTAGATTTTGTTTTCTTTCTTGTCGTGGCGGATGGTTTATAAATATTTGTGCCGCCATGCTAATATACGTGGTTCGTTCATTAGAATCTGTCGCTCATTTCTACGCTATATTTACGATAAAAAAATTTTTGCTTTTTATAATCTTTGCAGAGAATATCTGCTTTATAAAAAATTTATTTCAATTTAATTTTATTTTTCAAATCCATTTGGTTCGTTATAAAATTTATTTATTTGAACTGATGGTACTTAAAAGTGTAGTCTTAAGGTACCTTGTAGGAAAAGTGGCCCTCTAATAATTGTTCTCTTGTTTTTTCAGTCAGAAAAGAACCACTGATTACCATGAAGAAATAGATGGAAATCGTTTCAAAGAATAGTTTGAGAATCAACTTACTCTCAATATCCCGGAAAAAATCTATTATAGTAACGGACAACGCAAGATATCATTCCTTCCAAATAATGAAAAACCCCCTAATGCAAACAATCGGAAAAATTAAGTTATTCCGTGATTCAAAAGCATGAATATCAATTTGAGCAAAACTTTGGAAAAAAAAGTGAACTTTTAGTAAATAAAAAATATGCTTAATAAAAAAGCATAAACCAGGTAGGTAAGGTAATTGTTGTTTTGGCAGAGATACATGTTCACATTATTTGCCTCACACCTTACCATTGTCATTTTGAACCTATTTGGGCACCACTAATTTGGGCACAAATAAAAAAGTATGTGGCTTCACATAGTAAAGAATTCAAGATGACTGCACGAAAGACGCTTCTTTTAGAAGCAATATAATTAATTACACCTGAACAATGAATTAAAGATGTCTGCTATGTACGGAAATTAATTGAAGAAGCACGAATTAAAGAAAGTCTTTCAGATCAGATGATCGACGAAATTATTATAAAGATAGAAGAGACGAGTGATAAAGATTCTGATACTAGCATGGATGATTTATAAGATAAATAAGACTAATCCAATTTAATTTTTTTATTATTTTGTTCAATAACTTTCTGTATTTAATATATGAATAGTAGTTCTCGTTTTTAATATTCTTTTTTGAACACTTTAAACTGTTACTTGTGTTTTGGGTTTGAAGAATGTAATGTGTGTCAAAAGCAGCAAATAAAATTGCGTAGCTCAATTATTCTCATGTGACCTAGATTTAGTCCCGCCAAACAGCCCCATTCTCGAACTGAAAGAGGTTCGTATCGAAGCATTCCATCGATTGGATACGTGAGTAAGAGCATCATGCATATTTAATGCAAACAAACGTTACTGCAACAAAAGTAATTTAATTGTTGTGCTTGATCAGGTGTTGTATGGTGCCTGTCACTTCTCATTATGGTGATGTGAACTCTGAAAATTGCTTTCTGATATTGACAAGGTTATTATTTACGAGCACCCGACCTCTATTGTCACTTTATTATTATAATGCAAAGCTTTAATACGCCATCATGAATTAAGCTGATCAATGTTTTTCAAAAGAGTCTTTCGATCGTTCTCTTTTTGATTTCAGTGGGTTTGCACACTAACTTTGTATAGTTTGTTGATCAGATCTTTATTACTGTTGTATTGTGAGTTGCGTCCATTAGATATCAGCCACCATAACAAATCGGTTACGTGAGGGTGCTACCGAAACTGTTAAATACCTATTTATTACCACTATTGCTACATATTTATTGCAACATTTTAACATGTGATAGTTAACCATTAGCAGCACACAATATAAAAATATTTTAAAGTATACTTTGCTACTGAAATAGCAAACAAGATTATAGAATAAGGGAATGTTAAAAAAGGCTTTTAAATTCCCGCGGGCCATAGTCGACACTTGAATACACAATAATACATAAATAACTATTACATAAATTAATGCACATTTTATAATATAGCGATCACTTTTTAGGTATTGCATGTTTATAAATTAATTACCTTTAACACTAAATGATAGTTTTAGAAACAATAAATATAATTTGACCGATATTTTAAAATTTCATGGTAAATTAAACTGATAACACTGTGGACTGACCAATGACATTACCATATTTTGCTTCTTATTGGCTCTTCTTGTCATACCATTTTTTTATTTCTACTAGTGCGTGCTATTGCTTTTTATATTGGTGTTTACTAATTTATATCAATAATTGTGTTTATAAGTGGTTGCTAATTATTGTGTAATTTTTTTATTGGTTTTATTTCTGCGATTGTGTTGTGTATTGGTGTGTTTTGTGCTTTTCTGTCTAATTGCGTCACAATTCCATGTCTTGAAGTATTCGGACTCCACCGATAGATTCCACATTTTACGTTTTGTGGACATCTGCGGCTGATTTATATCTTGGTATGTCACATGCGTAGTAATTATAATTAAATTGTATTTTAGTACTTTTATTATATTTTTTAAAATTTTTAGAACTAAAAATTATTTTTGTAGATCTTCCTTGTCTTGAAAAATTTATAGACACATTAATAGTCTCACTATTTAGACACAATTTACGCTTTTTATACACATGTATATAAGATATGTCCACTAGACAAGTTGATTGCACAATCTTTTATTAGTATTATATGATTATTAATAAGGTTTTACAATTTTTCTGTAAAACCGAGCATAGTAAATAATGTTAATCATTACCGAAATTTTTAACATATGTTCGTTTTTTGATTAGTTTATACGCAGATGCAGGAGTATTATTGTATTGTGTACTATTGGATAAGCTTTGGTGTTTGACGGCACAGTTATACTATCAAGGACAATAAATATATTTTCTGCCCTCCGGCCTGAAACTTGCAACTTTCCGGCTTCGTCGAGCAGAAAAATAGTATACGCACCTTGCCCAGTAAAAAAGAAAGCCTCAGACCACATGTTTGTCATCCTCGGCTTCGCCTCGGCCAACAATTACATGTGCTCTGAGACTTTTCTTATTTTACTGGCCTAGGTATGTAATTTACTATTTTATTGTAGTTGACTAAATAAGCTAAATTAGGCAGTTAAAGTTGATTGAAATAATTCATGGACGCACGATGCAAAAAAAAATATATGTTTTAATATTCGCGCTCTTTTTTTTTATGTTATTTATTAATAATATAAAAAAAAACTTTAATAAATAATATTTAATGTGATTATTTAATTATACAAACATTACTAACAATAATACAATGTGTTTCAAAAATTTTGGATCAAACCGGCTATGAATAATAATAACGTATGGTAACGTAGCTTTGTAGCATGTAGGGCATTAGAAATAAATTTCTTTTGAACAAACTATCAGGCGTTGACTAATTTGTCAGCTTTTGATAATTCTGAATTTTGTAGAACTACTACAAAAAACATTCAAACTATTTGTTGACAGGTTGACAGTGATAACTTAATCTGCTACAACAGTCGTCTGAAAGATAATTGCAATAAACAGTCTTAATGTTTTTCTAAGTAGAAACAACAAATTAAGTAATCATAATGATTTTTTTTTTCACAAAATAAAGCTTGACTTACAACTACCACGACAAAACTGTTTGATAATGGCTTGGAATAAATCACGTAATGTTCAAAGAACAAATTTTGAATCATTTTAATAAATGTTAAAAATAGCAGGGGCATTTTGTAATGTGGGAGCTTTTCTGCTGAATAAAGAAATGAAGAGAATTGATTGATTCCAAAGTATCAATGCGATTGTTTAGTAAATTATAATATGAAATACATACACATAATGTGGTCTTGATTTCAAATCTAAAAACGCTTAGACTTAAAGTCATCTTATAATCGCTCAATACTGAGACTAGATGTTTCTCCTTAAATAACATATTTGAAAAATTTGTATTAAACTACTTCATATCATTCACTTTGAGTTTTAAAATACGGAGATTACACACAAGATTACAACACAAGACCTTATTCCAAAACTGATCTTACCGTCGTATGGTATTTCAATGTTATAACATTTGTAAAAATTGTTTAAAGTAAAGACGCGACCATAACGTTTATTGCTACCTAAAATTCTATAAGCTTTTAAAAACGCAATAGCAAAAGAAAATGCTAGTTATGAATAATTTTTGATGACGTTGCTATCAGTATCACTAGATAAAATGTAAATATTCTGTTTTTCAAACAACTCTATTATTATGTCGCAATTTTATCCTGAAGTTTTTTCATTCCAGCAAAGCTTTTCTGTAAAAATAAAATGAGTCGATTATAAATCAATCATTCACTCGCGATAGAATTATTATTGCTTTAAATAGCCATACTTGTGAAATCAAAAAGCTATGTGAAAAGTAGTCTGCGTAGAATAAATAAAAAACCGTAAAATTTTTCAAAATTCTTTATTTTAATAAATCTAATTTACGTAACACATATTTTAAAGGTGGCAAAAACAAGTGGCATCCAAGAATCAAATATTTACATTCTGTTCAGAATTCTCTCTGGCAGCAAAAATGTGAAAGCAAAATTAGAAATCTCTCTTTATTAATGTCCACAATGTAAACAATCCGCTTTTCAAAAAGCCATCTTGAAAAAATAATCCTCGAAAACAATTAAAAAGTCTACGTGACAGCATTTTCAATTGCCTGAAGGACGGTAAAGTGTTTTAGATGAAAATTGGCTCTATCTTTGTTTAACTTTCGATGATGAGTGAGTTGGTTTTTCAAAGTTTTTTTTAACACAGTTCTATCTACGTGTGTTACCCTAGGTTACCCTTGGTTACAGCACGTCTCAAGTCCTTCGGGTCTGACACACTGTAGTCCTTAAGGAATACCGACGTTCAGGATGAAAGAATTTACAATTTACAGGCAGTGTGTATGTTTGGCAAATGACAATGAAGCTATCGAAAAAACGAACGAATTTTCTCCTATAACCTTTGCGTGAAGGATTCTATTCGGTTCTTTGTGGTCTCAGATGGTGGCTTTACACGGGTTTTCGCAAGGGAGATGACAGCTCTTTTTACTTCAATATGTGTTACATTTTTACAACCTACATACTTTTCTTTTACCTTAAGAAAATCATACGTTTGTAAAATCAATGACAGCATTAATATGTTTTACGTCTATAAAAAATGTGAGCTTAAATCAGCGTCTTTTTTGATTTATTTTTATTCAAATCGATACAGAAAGTAGGCATTTACGCTTGCATTTCACTAGGTCGCTTACTCACATAAAATGTATAAATCGTTCTAATCAATAAGATATAGTTTATTTCATAACAACAGCTTAACAAACATTTTGCATTTATAATTTGGTAGAAATAGAACAAATTTTTTTAATATATTGGACACACATGTAATTAATTGTCATGACAACTATACAAGTAAAAACACAAGAAATTGTATATAATTTGCAAATGCATGTGATTTAAGAAAATAGATCACAGTATTGATAAGCAATCAAACAATGCCTTTACAGTTAATTTTTTTAAATCAAATGTTGAACAGTTTTAAGTTGGCAACGCTGTGTTTAATTGGTTGTTAAGACGTGGTTTCTACAGCAATAAAACAGGTTTGCATCATAGTTTTAGAATATTGGACTTTAACAATTGATTATTAAAGAACATTGGCTGTCAGATTAGATTTTAGAACTTTTATTTTTGTGTTGAAAAAAGAAAATAAAGAAAATGTATCACTAACGCCGCCGAAAATCAAGCAAATTGCACAAAATACATAAGAAAATCTACTGCCTGTCAAGTCAAAATCACAGTATAAAAAGAAATTCCAAAAAGTTAAAGAATAGCGGCAGCAAAATAACAGGAGAAGTTTCTAAGAATATTTATTTCACTTGCTCATTTTGATCTTTAACGCCAGAAATATAAATCGTTCAGATTATTATTTTAATTACAAAAAAATAGTCGGTTAGAATTTTTCTGTAGTTACCGATGACCAGTTGCAGGGTTGCAGCTGAACCTTATTGAACGCTAAATAAATATTAAAATATGTCAAAAATACAAACAAATTTAATATAATGGAGTAAAATACCTTTTTTTACTTACCACTACACCTTCTCATTCATCTGATATGTATTTTTCATTTGGAGGTAGTAAAAAATTGTTGAAAATTGCATAAAAGCAATAGTGTTGTTCGAAGTAACTGTGACGTCAAAGTGCTTTCTACGTGATCGCACTATCTGGCAACATTGCATTCTTGTTTTTCCAATCTGTACTGTCAGTGTGTAAGGTCAGTGTCACTGTTATGTTTGTATGTTTGTATGTATGTATGAGCTTATCTAAATGGTATGAGCAAACCTCTGCCGCAAGTCGCATCCGCAACTCACACGTGAGCAACAAAAACTGAATCAAAGTGCTCTTTTTGGAAAAGAAATTACAGCTGACTTTTGTCATGACTTGATTCTAGATGACAGATAATTTAAAACGTCACTTTTAATGTAGAGTGCTGCTATGCATGACTATTAGAACAGCTATAAAGCAAAAGCCGCGAGGTTCTTTAAAGTAAAAAACTGTATATTATCGACCTAGTGCCAGCAGTGCTTGGAATAAATAGCTCAAATATTTAAATATCAAAAGTAGTATTTTACCCTATTAAACAGCCGCAAAGCAATTAGTGTTAAAATTAAAAATAATTTGTTTCTGGAAAATTAGGCTTTATTATATAACTATAAATAATTTAGCAAATAAAGTTTTCCTGTAGAAATTTAATTCGGTAACTGAATTTCATTAAATCAGAAGCAAAAGCATTCAAGACGACTCTCTGAGTAATGAATGTACCCTGTACAACTGGCTTGGAATAAACATGTTTATGGTATTTATGCCATTACCATTAATTTGTATCAATTTTTATAGATAAATAACAATTTTGCAAGCTGTCAGTTATTTCCCAACAGTTTAATTAACTATGAGAAGATAAAAACTTTAAATGTTTTATGTTTTTTTCAGACTTGATGAAAAGCTTAATGTTATTTTTGTCGCCTTTTCTTTCCAAAACACTACGTTTTAGATTGTTTGACTTTACCAATAATCAACCGTGTCATTTATTTTATAAATAGTTGATGCAATAAGTTAAAAGCAACTGGTAACCATAATTTAATAATGCCATATAGAATATCGTTTCTGAGTGAAAACGCAGAGAGATAGTCAATAGAAGCCGCTGCCTCTGCAGTTAGAAAATGGTTTCCCGCTGTGACAAAAACACACCTAAAACATGTTACCGCAATCCTTTCCATTATTGTGACAGTAATTTTGTTAGGGCTCTAGAGAGCTATATATCATACTCACGGATGCTGCCGATGTGAAAATCGCTTGCTATAACTTCGCAGCTGAAAACGGGAAAATAGCCAAAAAATACCATTGCTTCCACGAGAAACGTCGTCTCAAGTAGGCACATTTCAAATCAATTATTTTTTGCAAGCTTGCTTTAGGGGACTTTTGTTGGATTATTACTATTGTTCTTATGGTTGATATCACAAGATATGAAATATAAATCAAGCTAAAACCTCCTCAAAAGAAAAACAAATAAAATGATAAACATTTTATGAAGAGGCTTTTGTTTTTCTCAGACTATAGAAAACACACTTTCTAAAATTTATTAGTAGTTTTGTGACAAAGTAGAAAAATACACACTTTGCTACATTTTAAATTTTTTTATAATATGTATAAATGTTGCAATGTACTAAGATTGAAAAAATTTAGAAAACTAAAAAAATATAGGGAAATGTAGATAGCTTAAACAAAAATAACAAATAGATTAATAATTGATAATTATCATTATTAGTCAATAAATAATTAACAAATATATAGTAAGTAACAAAAAATTTTAGCAACAATGAAGTTGAAATGATTGAGCTCAACAACAATAAAAAGAACCTTTGAAAAAAGAAGTTGAAAAGACGTTCATAACATATGACTGCGTTTTTCTCAAAACAAAATTCTATCAACAGTTAGTTAGTAAAACTTTTGTTTTTAGACCATAAAAAAATCGACAATTTTTCATAACAGTCATATTCTACTGTGGTTTTAAAAAGTTTATAAAAAAAAAAACATTACAAAAATAAAAATTCTCTACTTTGGTGTTATAGTCTGTGTAATGATATTCCAATACTTTTTTCACAATACAAAATTGATCAAAAACGTATGGCGTAACTTAATATGTCAAACCACAATCAACTTATTTTACAAAATCATTTTAAGAGACCACAATAAAAAAATAACAAAACAATAAATTCAGAACATCGTTACTCATTGTCTGATTAAACCAATTACCAATCTACAATAAACTATTTTTTTATACTCTAAAAGCATAAGTTGTTGGTACACTTGCATTTTGTACGGATACAACATAAGGACTTTTTTGACATTTTTTCGGCTTTATGATAAATCTGCCTGTTATGAAAATCTTCGTAAAAACGTATGGGAGTTATCATTCATTGCTTGTCACACATTTTTATGTCAAGGGTAGGTTTTATTGCTTTACCATTCCCAGATTTTTTCTAAACACGGTCTGTTTTCTGGAATTATTTTGTCTACAAACTTCGTCTCCATTACACCTACATCAGAATTTTTTTTCAAACCTGTATATTCATTTTCTTTTAGCTCGATAGTCTTTAAATAAATATGATCTAGTCATAAAGATCTTATGTTCCTGAGAGAACCTCATATTAGTAGATTTGAAAATCTTCACTCGAGACAAGTCAGTTGTAAAAATCACAAACGTAACAAAAATGTTGTCTTGAAAATGAAAGATTTTTGTTAACAGTCGAGAAAACAACTAGCAAAGCAAAATTCAAACAATTATTAATGTTAGGCTCTTGTTGCATTGACAAAGTTGGGGCATAGACAAATAAAACAACACCATCAAACATCCACGCTCTGATTTTGCCTGCCAATATCCCAACTTTGTTAACATAAGCTACGCATACCGTCCGCATACGTTTACGGTAAATTTGTCAAAAAAGTCGTATATTGCTAAACCGTAAATTTAAAAAATCACCCGGTAGATCAAAACGGTTCCACTCAAGTACTAATACCAATCAAATGTTTAAGCTCGCTTTGATCATTTCCATAAAAATGAACCAAAATAAATATTTTGAAATGTAGGTAGCGACTTTAAATTATGGAAAAAACTTGGGTTTCTAAACGTGTTAGGATGTATTTGCAGTTTTTTTCAAGCGAGACGCTTTCAGTGTGAAATATAGGACAATCCTGTGGTAAGTACACGTGGAAAAAGCCAACTGTTTTATTGTAGACTGCAATAAGATCGCTATTAAGTCTTGTAAAAATTATGAAAGGCTATGGGCTAACTAAACCCATAATCGCCAAATATTGATAAGAGGACTATACAAATTGATTTGTTGTAAAATCAAAAGTAGTGGTATAATAATTTTATTAAAGCACTTTGCTACAGTCGAAAAGTTTTTTAGTTTTTAGATGCTCAATAACCTGCTAAAAAATTAAATGCTTCATAGATTGATACATTAAGAAATTAAGTAATGACTAAAATATTAAACTTTTTTGTTGACATGTATATAGCTAACATGAGCAATAAGTAAAAATATACAAGTGTGCTTTAAATTAGAAATAAATTACTGAAAACAAAATCTTATTAAATAAAATTTAATTAGAACGGAGAGACCTATGCTCAAGTGGGTTTTTATAGATTTAATATTTATGTTATATTACATCATTTGAATCATCTATCTTACTAAGCAAAAAACGATCACTAGATTATTACGTAATTTTTTAAAACTCAGGCATACGAGCATCATCAGTATATGTAGAAAAATTTTAGTACTTGTAGATTACATAAATATTGAAGCTTTTTTGAATATAATGTGCAGAGTTGACAAATTGGTCTTTTGTGATTAAATATCTTTTAAATTTTTTGTTTATGTTTTTTAGAAAATTAAGTGATCGATTACAACAATTATTTTTTTCAACGCACTTTTGCGTTGTGAAAAAATTTTTTTTTTATTTTTAAATATTCATAGTTTTAACAAATAAGTATCATTCTATATTACTCTTCTATGAACATGAAACACCGCAACTTCATAAAACTTCAACTCTATTTTTGTATTTTGTTCAGATTGCCTTACTTTTACTTTTAACTAACCCAACTCAAAGAAGTTTCTTTTTCCATTTTCTACAATTTTGAACTAACACAAAACAAACCTTTCAAAATACCAATTAGAAGAACAGAGTTGGCAGACCCAGAGAAAGCAGCTTGCCTCCTTTGGGTTCGCCGCCTTCGGCTGAATTAGGAGTTATCGAACGAGTACGTCTGCTGCATTCTTATCAGGCAATTAGATGGTGCAACTTCAAAACCGATAATAAGTTGTCTGAAAATAAGGACAATCCGATAGAAGTACAAAATTTATCTTGCAGCCTTGAAGAGGATTAATCTCTTGACCGCACGGCAAGCAGCGCTGTGCTCTCAGCCACTGAGCTTTTGACACCTTTGGTGCTCTTCTGTGATGTCGAGAAAGGTTTAATTGAGAAGTGGTGTGCGACTTTGTAACCTTTCTCTAAGTTTTCTCATTTATCTTTACACACTTAGGCTGATATGCTGCTACAAAAAACATACAAATTTTATGCTTTATACAGCTTCAACAATAAAAATCTATTTTCCAACTTTGAATATAAACTTAATATTGTTTAATTCAATACATTCCTCTATTAAAAAGTACTGTTAAATTAGAAAATAGTTTTTCAAATTTGAGATTACTGTTTTATCGTTATCTTTTTATGGATGCCAAAGCAAAATGCGTTTTTGATGAGAAGCTTAAGTTTTTTAATTACACTTTTGATAAACTAGTAGAAACTGAATTTTGATAAAAATAAAACAAATTTAGCTAATAAGCTGTTAAATGGGGTAAATCATGATCGCTCAGTTAAAGATGTATAGAAAAGAAATTTAATGCGTATATCATATTGATGTAAAAGCGGTCCCAAACAATTAATACTTTAATTTATAACTTTTTAGAATATCTGAGTTTAAAATTGATTATTTAGAATTAATGATTGGTAGATTAGCTAAGGATACTGCGCTGCGGTCTTATATTTTATCTATTGTGCTCCTTACGTTTACAAACATATATACATATAAACACCCATAGCTAGACAACCATGCTGCTTGTAGAGAAAGACTCTTGACTGGCCGAGAATCAAACACTCTTGTAAGACCTGACTCCAACGAACTATTGTTGGCTGTCTGATCTATCAAGGCCCCTTAGTATTAGAGATTTTAGTTAACTTTTATTTTTAAAAATCCAAAAAGTTGCTATATTTTTATCAAAAATTGCGTACAATATGAATAGTAATTAATAGCTAGTAAATTATTGTTTTTACTTAATAATATTAAAAAGCTGCGCAGAATACACATTGTTTAGTTTCACGTTTTGAATCTCATTTATATAAAATTTCAATTAATGACATCTATCCAAAAAATTAATAATACATTATTTGTTTGCTTGTTTATGTTCAGTAATAGATATTTATGCATTAAGGGAGATATGAATGTTTTTTCTCCGAGGTTGACGTGTTACAGACCAAGGGCCGAAGGCCCGCGGTCTGTAAGTCTACCGAGGATGAAAAACAGAATATCTCCCGTAGTGAATTAAATATTTTATTTTTTAGTATTTCATTACTGCTTTCTTAATAAAATTATATGAAAAATAACAACATCCGAGAATGCGTGAATGTGTAATTGCTGCAAATGCATGGTAACCATGTGTTTAAGGGTGAAAAACTTTACAAAGTCTCAAGGGTGATATGAGATACGTTTCATATATCGTATCCATGACGAAAATCAACAATATCATGTCACTAAAAAATAAATTATATTATGTCGTTAAGTTTGTAAACTTTGTCTTACTATTATTGGCAAATCGTCAAGGCATGATCGACAAATAAAGTCAATCGTAGAAAAATAATTACTGAAATTTTATTTTATATTTTTAAATAAATAAAGTGTTTTTTAATCATTAGGAAAAGCATAATGTAACTGACAAAAAGCATTTTACATTGTTTATTTTATTGAGTGAAAAACAGCATTTTTTTTGTTATTATGAAAAATAATAATAAAAAATAAATAATCTAGTCTTCGAGATTGTCCTATCATGATTTTTATTAAGACTAAATATATGTAAAAAATCATTCATTAGTATGCTAAGTTTTTTAAATTTTCAAATTAATTGTGAATATTAAAATTTAATTTTTTTGATTGAATTATATAGTCTATTAAACACAAGTGGTTTTATGCATCGATAATACAGCTGTTTTAATATACTCCAACAGTTTACAACAAATAGAACAATTTATTAAACATCAAGAGACACAATACATAAAATGACAATTATAAGAAACATAAATCTCAGATAAAATTATTAGTTATGATTTACGTTAGCAAATTTTATAATAGAATTGACAAAATTTAGGTGTTTCTGTTAGAAGCTGTTGAATATGCTCTCTTCCAAGAAGTTTTGCACTTTGTTTTTCAAAAAAGCGATTAACTTGCCATATTGTAACCTATATGTATTCTCGTAACGCTTTAATGTTGATCTTAACGTACAGTATTTCGCCCACATTCAAAAAACCGCAAATCTTTTTATAGCGTTCAAGAAGTAGCACGTTTTAATTTACGCCACTAACATTGCTCTTTTGTTTCCAGTTATTGAACTCACTCAATTCTTTCTGATAAGCGTCCCGGAATTTCTTGGGTAGCGAACTCGATCTGACTTCTTCAACATCTTTTGCATTTTTTCCAGAAAAAGAACTATTTTTTTTTATTTTCAAAAATGTTATAAGCGCTAAAACAGATTGTTTGCAAAATTTTTATTAAATAATAAATTTGTTGTCAATACCACCATGGCAACCAAATTATAGACTACTACTAATCATTGTAAATATAAAATGTTTGCGTTTTGATGACTTTATAAACACTCTTGGAAAGAGGTGTTAGATAAAACTTTGTATTGTACTTGTGTTTTAACAGCAAATAAGTCACTTAAGAAAAATTAAGTCTCTCAAGCAAGTTCTCGTGACTGAACATTTGTTTTGTGACCTATTTGTGGTATAAGACACTTGTATAATACAAGCTATTAATTTAAATTTTTACTTAAAAATTATATTATGCAAGTGGTTGCTACGTTTGTTTTTTTTTTTGTCAATACACATTATTTTTTTATTTTTGTTATACTGACTTCAAACTTTGACTATGCAAATGAATAATTATGTTTAAAAAGTTAATCAAAAACGGGGGTCTTTACGAGGGACAAAGTCTGATTTACGTAGCAACATGGTTTCAAATACCCATTCCCCATACAATTTTTTCAGTTAAGTGGTCAGTTATTAAACCCAAAATTTTTTTAACTACACAAGTAATTTTATTTATTGAGAAAAATTATAAAAAGAATTTATAAATAATATTTTGAACAGAGCTAGTAAAGATCAGAAATAAAAACTAAAAATGCAGAATAAAAACAGTGTTTTGACCGGCGTCAATACAGAATAGCAATTTGTTATGTCAAGGTTAGCGCTACAATGTAAAATGCGTTTACAACGCATTTATAACGTTGTCACTTTTTTTTTTATTTGACTATCTTTAGGCTGCACAAAATTTAAATGTTTTATTATTAAATAGAAAAATTTAAATTTAATTTTTTTTTTAATTTTGTATACTCAAAAAAAATGGTTTTCTTACTGATGTTCCAAAAAAATAATTACTATTTGTATTAAAATTGCCACACGCACAAAATACAAATAAACTTTATGTTTTTTTTAGATTGTTTTTATTGCACGGGAAAAGAGATAAATGCTATTTAAATGTTAAATCTTATGTCGGCAACGCAACGTTGTAGATTATATTTTTTACTCAAAAATCACTGAACGCGATTAAAAAAGATCAAACTTAAGGACCTAAAACTTGTAACGGAAAAAAATTAGGTTTTTAAGAAATTATGAAGAAAGAAATTATAAGAAATTATAAACCTATTATTCAACTAATTAAATATAAATCTTCAATTACTTTTGCTTTATGAAAGATATAAAAATTATCATTTTATTTTTTTTAGTTCGAAATTAATTAATTATCTAACACACTATGATGGTAGCAAAATTAAACATTTATGCACTTCATTCCTTTCTAACATTCTTATCTTGTAACTTTAGAGTAGACCATAAACATTTGTTAGAGCTCCAAATTTAACGCTACGTTCGAAAACAATGTAACTAAGTTTTAAAGTCATGTAATTCTGTGTCTATTACTTACTTGGACTTTATACTAGTGTAAGATGGAACAAATTTCGAGGGTTAAGAAGAATCTTGATGTAACGCAACTACATTCTCCGGAAAGAAAAATGTGCCAAGTTTTCCAGCAGTTTAAAAGTCTTTTCTTTTTGAAGTCAAAGAAAAAGAGATGCAGTATTCGTTAGATGGGATAAAAGCATGTTGAAGTAAATACTCGTTAGTTGTGATTGGCTGTATTGGATTTTTTATTTGTCCGATGATGGCTGTACTGGATTTTAAGATGTATTATTAGATTTTCTTAAGAGATTTCTTTGTCACAGAATACTTAGAAGTTTAGAGCAAAATATAAGCAGATTGTTTGGAATAATGTTTGAAATGGTTGTTAAAGCATTTTTAAAACCCACATAATTAGTGAGGGATACCTATAATGTTAAATTTAAAATTCTTGACGGTTTTTGACAAAAAATGATAGCGACGTTATTATTTATTCAATAATATAAAAATTGTTGAAAAACCAGCTTTTAGTTTTCAATTAGTTTAAAAATCAATTCAAGAATTTAATTAAAAGCAAAAACTACAAATTGTGTTGTAAGCCAGGTAGAGAACGCAGAAGTTTGTTTTGAAAAAATTAAACTAAAAAACTATCTTGCTACGCATTTGCAATCATATTATTTTAATTGACAAGGTTTAAAATTCCAAAACATTCGGCCAGACATAATAACTTTACGTTCTTGTCATTTAAAATTGTACAATGAATTTTGTAGACAAAGCTTAAATAAAAAACGGGAAAATTATAAAATTTACGAACATATAAATTACAAAAAGTTAAAAACAAAATAATAAATCACATACATATAGAAATTTTACATAGTAACATAGTACATAAATAACAATATAATATCAATTTGATAATGAATAAAAAGAATATATGTATAGGAATAGAAATAATACCAGTATGTGCAATACCAGATCTGCCTACATCTCAGTCATTTCAGATAAAAGTCAATAAAACGGTTTGTCAAGTAGATACATTTTGACTGATTTTCGAAACATGGAATATGATGGTTTTTCTTTCAGCTGAGAGGGAAGATAATTATATAATTAAGATGATCAGGATATAGTAGACCATAAACTCAGTGTGTTATTTTAAAAACATTTATTTTCAAATATGCAACGTTTCGTTCGTGTTATTCGAACATCTTCAGGCAACCTATGTGTACAAACAATCATGAAAATTAATAAATAATATAATACGTTACTTACAATAAATAATTACAAACAAAAGTAAATTTTATATGTACCTTGAAATGTTAATATATCACACATAGTCCCCAAATTAAATCATACATCCGACATTTCGTCATCAACCTGGAGTCTAATAATTAAAATATTTGTCAAGAACAAGTAGTCAGAAATATTCTAGATCTTTCTCAAACACTGTCAACCTCAATATTACAATGCATAAATTAAATAATGCCAAGTTAAAAATTAACAATATCTAACCTCCACATAAACACGAGGTTACTATCAAAACCCAACGAATACAATACCACCAAAATAACTATAATGTACCTCCCGACTGTCATAAACTACCGAAACTCACCCACAGATGGTGTCAAACGTTCATAGACATTTTAAATTTATCAATTAAACCCAAATACAAACAATTAAGATTCTCAGTGTCAGTTTTACAATTAACAGTATTATGCAAACAGATTTGAATCATCTCACTATAATTTCTTTTTAACTTTATCGACTCATTATCTAAAATCTTTACATTCTCGAAATCAAACTGATGACCTGTTTCGAAATGATGAGCCGCAAGCGCCGTGAGATCCTTTGTTTTATTCTTGTCTCTGCAACTGTATTGATGTTGGTAAATCCTCTTCTTCAAATACTGCGTAGTCTGGCCCACATACGCCAAACCACAACTGCACTCGATTTTATAAATTATATCTGACCTGTCTCTTAATTTCACTGGGTCTTTTAATTTAGAATATATGTGACCAATTTTCTTAATGTTATAAAACGCTGGCTTCCAGTCAGATTTTCTAAAACATCTAGTGATATTCTGAGATAACCCTTTTATAAAAGGAAATCTAAATCTATTCTCTTGTTTATCAACCGCATTTACCGAGTTATCATCCAGATGTGTCTTCTTAAATCTTTCAATACAACAGTCCACGAACTCACTAGGATAGTTGTTACGTTTAAGAATATCCTTAACTATTAGCAGATTATCTTTATGAAAGCAGCTACTACTCAGTTTAATAGCTCTATAAATAAGACCTAGCGCAACACTCGTCTTATGAGCCAACGGGTGATGTGAATTAAAATTAAGCAGCCTCCCAGACGAAGTTGGTTTTTGAAACCACCTTGTCTTCAAGCTTCCATCCACCTTTCTAATGACCAACGTGTCTAAGAACGCCAACTCACCTTCAACTTCCAATTCCATTGTAAACTGTATCTTACTACAAAAACTATTAAAATGATCCAATAACAAATTTGTACTATCCTTAGGGACTGCTAACAATTGGATCATTTTAATAGTTTTTGTAGTAAGATACAGTTTACAATGGAATTGGAAGTTGAAGGTGAGTTGGCGTTCTTAGACACGTTGGTCATTAGAAAGGTGGATGGAAGCTTGAAGACAAGGTGGTTTCAAAAACCAACTTCGTCTGGGAGGCTGCTTAATTTTAATTCACATCACCCGTTGGCTCATAAGACGAGTGTTGCGCTAGGTCTTATTTATAGAGCTATTAAACTGAGTAGTAGCTGCTTTCATAAAGATAATCTGCTAATAGTTAAGGATATTCTTAAACGTAACAACTATCCTAGTGAGTTCGTGGACTGTTGTATTGAAAGATTTAAGAAGACACATCTGGATGATAACTCGGTAAATGCGGTTGATAAACAAGAGAATAGATTTAGATTTCCTTTTATAAAAGGGTTATCTCAGAATATCACTAGATGTTTTAGAAAATCTGACTGGAAGCCAGCGTTTTATAACATTAAGAAAATTGGTCACATATATTCTAAATTAAAAGACCCAGTGAAATTAAGAGACAGGTCAGATATAATTTATAAAATCGAGTGCAGTTGTGGTTTGGCGTATGTGGGCCAGACTACGCAGTATTTGAAGAAGAGGATTTACCAACATCAATACAGTTGCAGAGACAAGAATAAAACAAAGGATCTCACGGCGCTTGCGGCTCATCATTTCGAAACAGGTCATCAGTTTGATTTCGAGAATGTAAAGATTTTAGATAATGAGTCGATAAAGTTAAAAAGAAATTATAGTGAGATGATTCAAATCTGTTTGCATAATACTGTTAATTGTAAAACTGACACTGAGAATCTTAATTGTTTGTATTTGGGTTTAATTGATAAATTTAAAATGTCTATGAACGTTTGACACCATCTGTGGGTGAGTTTCGGTAGTTTATGACAGTCGGGAGGTACATTATAGTTATTTTGGTGGTATTGTATTCGTTGGGTTTTGATAGTAACCTCGTGTTTATGTGGAGGTTAGATATTGTTAATTTTTAACTTGGCATTATTTAATTTATGCATTGTAATATTGAGGTTGACAGTGTTTGAGAAAGATCTAGAATATTTCTGACTACTTGTTCTTGACAAATATTTTAATTATTAGACTCCAGGTTGATGACGAAATGTCGGATGTATGATTTAATTTGGGGACTATGTGTGATATATTAACATTTCAAGGTACATATAAAATTTACTTTTGTTTGTAATTATTTATTGTAAGTAACGTATTATATTATTTATTAATTTTCATGATTGTTTGTACACATAGGTTGCCTGAAGATGTTCGAATAACACGAACGAAACGTTGCATATTTGAAAATAAATGTTTTTAAAATAACACACTGAGTTTATGGTCTACTATATCCTGATCATCTTAATTATACTACATCTAGACCTGAGCACATTCAATGATGAATAATTATATAACTTATTTGCATTATAAATAATATAGTTTTGATAAATTCTGAGTGAAGCAAAGACAAATAGACATCAAAATTTAAATTTATTTTTTTTATAGCGTAGTTATGGTGAGGCGGCTTAAAAAGTGCATTTATATACGCACAAGACACATAGTTTCTAGAATAAATAATGCTAAAAGAGTTGAGATTTTAGGTTTAATACAATAGTGTAGGTTATTAGATATTGAAAAATCAAGCTCTCTAGTGACCGATCTTAAGGCGTAACAAGAAGCAGCTAATTTGCTCATTAACATATCAATATGAGAAACCCATTCCAGCAAATTATCAATACGTAGCCTCAAAAATTTAACCAATTGCATGGCCGTTATTTCATTGTTGTGTATAAATGCAAGATCAGAAGCAATAACCTGATGAAGAGATCCAATGTCCGAGTAGCTCCAAGTGATGGTTGTGGCGTCAGCAACAAATAAAGCTTACCATTGATGTTCAGATTTGTAATATAATCTAAAGACTAGAAAAAGCACGGAACCAAGAACCAAGCTTTGAAAAACGCCAAACTCATTTACTTTTACAGCTTGATGTCAGCAAGATAAAAACGATATAACCCAATTTAACAGAATACCACGTATACCATAAAATTCTATTTTTTTTTTAATAAATTGCTATCAAAAACTTTTGCAAAGTTGCAAAAGACTGTAGCCGTGAGTTGTAATTCACCGCTGTATAAATCTGGCTTAACACCGAAAAAATGACATCATTGGTGCTTCTGTTTGCTAAAAAAACAAACTGCCGTGGAGATAACACACCGAAATGTGAAAAATACGTTATTAGACGGAATTTTGGTAATCATCATAAACTCAATAATTTTCTTATTCAAGGTATGAATAATATTATAAGATTTTGAAACAAGATGATCTATAAAATACGCAATTTTTGCGTTTTTACATACTGTGACACTATTGGCTTCAATCTTTGAAGCAGTTAGTAAAGTTTGATCTCGTAGAATACAATTGGAGATTATTATTTTTCAAAAAAATTTGTTACCTTTTTTTTAAATTTTACTTAGACATTTCAAATTATTGAGCTTTCTTATTAACACACCATTTTATTCATAAAGACGAATAAAATCAATCAAGACAAAAGATAAAACCATTTTAGCAACACCTCACACCTCACTTATCGATAGACACAAATAAAGTTAAAATATCGTTAAAACTGTAGGTATAGTAGATTCACGTTAAAGATGAAGCTGAAATAAGCAAACAACACTGCATGATTACCTCGTGTTTGGTATTCCATGGTAGGGTAGTATAGAAATTATTGGATGAAAAGACCAGATAAAGTCGCTTGAGTGACGAGACAGGGCCTGAGTAAGTACTTTTAAGTTATAGCTCGGTTTTGCTATGAAAAACGTTATCAGATGACGCATAACAAGAAGAGCATGCACTCTTTGAAGATTACCCGGTAAGAACAGACACACCTATTGTGGTGAGAGATCTAGTAAACCGCGCGTGATAGTTTATTTCAGCTTCAATTCATCTTTAACGTGAATCTACTATAGTATCATTTGTTCTATGTCCAACTTCGCATTTTATGCAAAATATTCAGTTTGTGAATTTTAGGTCTTAAGAATTGAACTGTTGTCAACATTTTATTGATTTGGAAAGCGGCAATTCCATGTAAGAATGACTGATTGGAATAACTGCTGACTAGTACAGCGCCTTCCTTTTGTTTCCTATTTATTTTCGATCTACAACTTTTCCTGGTGTTTTTTAAATTCTAGAAACTAGAAAATTATAAGAGTAAGTACAGCGTGAGTTTGATTGAGATAATTAATTGAGATTAATTATTAAAAAGATTGCTGATTAACTGACGCAATGAAAAACTAGCAAGGACTTATATTATATATATATATAGCTTTATTAGCTGGTTGTTTAAATACTAGCAGCTGAAACAAGAACATAAACTTGTTCATAACTCAAACTAATTCTCAAAAGAGATCGTCAGCTTATTTATGATGCGCTTGTTGCATTAGCATTAAAACTTCCTAGTGAGAAAAATTTTTATTGCATTTTTTACAAGTTTCATTCACATTTTGTGAGAATTAAATTATTATTGTAAAATTCCATGTTTTATTATTTTAAATAACTAATTGAAATACTTTAAAATAACAGCAGCAACTACATTCAATTTGTGTAATTAGTAGAAATAAATAAATTAATTTAATTTGTATTTGTTGTAAATTATTTTCAGAGATTAATATTAAAAATGTCAAATGTATCAATTATCTTAATAGCTCTTGTTTCCATAACAAATGCATTTATACAATTATTTAATTAAATGCATTAGGCATTACATGCTAAACTTGTTCATTTCAAGCAGGATATATCAAACTCACCTGTGCTATGAATACCACAATGAAAAGCAGAAAATGTAAATTATGACCGCGAACAAACGACCTAATAGGATTGACTCTGGCATAATTTTCACCTGCTTCTCTAACAACATAGGGTAACTGAAGAAGGGTTTATTTGCTATGGCTAAGCAAAGCATTAAGTTACAACCACCAGTCTTAAAGCAATGAATTACCCGGTAACAGCTTCTGTTTATAGTGTTGCATGTAGAAAGTCAAAATTACAAACTATAAACCTCGTATGTGTAAATAATTCTAAGACGCATATCCACTGCAATAAGCTAATTTTGAAAGCTCACTTGTCAAATTATGATAGTCACGACGTACAGCTGCTTATACAACTATGACAAAGATAAAGTGTTTTCAATCAGTGTTTCAAAACGTTGATATTTAATTCTAAATTAAAAAAAAAATTATTAAAAATTATAATTTAAAATTTCAAAA
This sequence comes from Lagria hirta, assembly GCA_947359425.1. Lineage (NCBI taxonomy): Eukaryota > Metazoa > Arthropoda > Insecta > Coleoptera > Tenebrionidae > Lagria > Lagria hirta. Next base: position 8,075,291 of record OX375797.1, on the reverse strand, counting down.
CAACTCACTATTTTTTGACACCAAAAAACAACAAATTATGAAGAAATAAAACACTTACATTTAGTTGCAAGTCTAAAAAATGTTCCTGGTTTATTTACTGAAAGTAAACTTAAATTTAATTAAGTTTATTGTAAGTAGATACATCAAAATGTTTGATTAATTGTTCTAATTACGTAAGACATAAGATTAACAGAGGATATTGCACTGCCACATTGTTGGTCTATTGTGTCTCCGTACACTAACAAACATAGAAACATCCATAGCCAAGTCATCTTCTTTGTACAAAAAGACTTGTGTCTGAGTGGAACTCAAGTCTCCTACCCTTGTTATGCCAAATTCCAAACGCACCCAGTTGACTACCAAGAGCAGGGTAGCCAAATAGTTAATTTGGCTACTCTGAACGTACCCTCAGTTTATCAACAGCCAATAATAAAATAAACTGAGAAACATGTTTAGTAATCAGAAACTTGGTACTAAATAATATTTAGAATAATTAGAGAAATGTTTTGTATTTTATCACATGTCATGTGTTTGTTAATTTCTAACAATAATCAAATTTTTTTTATTTCAAGAGCAATTAAATAAATCAAACAAAATAAAACAGCAAACAAAACTGAGGTTGTCAAAAATTCTGAGAAATTATTAATCAATCTTTCTGTTATTTAGTTGTGATAAAAATGCAAAGATTAAATGAGTTTGAAACGTTTAAAGCGGTTGATTAGTTTAGCCATACCATTTAGCGACAGTAACAACAAGACCGTCTACCACATTATAAAATTTAAAGTCTTGATAGAACGCGAGAGTGGCATTACGTTGATACCGTAGAATTTATATAATTTATAAATTTGCACAGGCGCTGAGGTGATGTCTCTGATGTTATATTTTTTCTACTGGAGCAATTAAAGCCTAATACAAATTGTATGTATTTTGTAGCTTTATTAAAGCGGAACTATAAGCCGGTGGTATAGAAAAAAACGTACTTACAGATCGAACATTTTTTTTCCGCAATGAATCAATCAAAACAAGTATTGCTTGTAACGATCTCAAGAAAGATGTTTATAAATATATAGTTATTGTAGATATAAATGTAAATAAGTATATACTTTTGTTTCAAAGCGTTTACATTTTTTGATCCTACTGTTTGAACATTATTGTTCAAATTGAAAAGACCGCCTTGCAGTACCGTTTTTAAAATACATATATTATGTACATTTTTTTAATGCCTTCCAAATAAAAAAATTGGGCCAGGTTAGGTCAGGTCAGGGGAACAAGAAAAACAATAATTTATGGTTAATGTGACAAACAGTAAAAAATATTTTTATTGTAGCATTTGCGAAGTGAAAGCTAATGAATACCAACAGTAAAGTCAGACTTTTATTAGATATGATAGTGGTATCAAACTTTATATAACAATTCTAAATTGTTGTGTTCTTTTACGTAAATATTTTAAAGAAGCTAAAGGAGTTTTTTTAACAATTTTAGAAAAAAAAAAAATTTATATGTTTGGGTTTTTAAGACACAGCCAAAACTAAAGATAGTTCTAACACACTTGACATCAGCTCTGTTTATACTTAAATTCTTTAGAGTTGCCAAAAAAATTTTCTCTGCATTTAGAACAAACATTGAAATTTACGAGCTTCTCTTAGCTTCAATTCAAGATTTTAATGTGTTTTTCAACTAGACAAACTTTTATATGTTTGCTTAAAATGGTTTAATAGTCCAATTTTAGGGTAACAACCATAGTAAAAAAGCAAAATTTCCGTTACTAGTAGTGCCGACTTTGCATCAAAATTGACCTACATTGTTATAAGTCTTAAACACAGTTTGTACAGTACAGTCTTGACAAGTACAGTTTGGCTCAAATCTTTTGTTTAATCAAATCTACAATTTTTGATAACAATTTTAACTGGTGTCATAACTGGTTTTATGACACTATCAGAAAAACAGCGTTTGTATTAGGAAGAACATTACTCTAAATAAAATTGACTGCTTAAGTGTCAGTAATTAATTGAAGTATATTAATTTAATAATATCAAGATTTTTATTGATAAAAATCAATAAAAGATTTGAAATATTTTTATCTTATTTTTTTGACATTAGTTGCTAATTATGTTTTATAAATTTAATTTTATTATCAGTTCACTCCAGCTCCAGTATAAACACTTTTTAGTTTATGAATATATTTTGACAAGAACAGAATAATGCTAATGCATCAAACTGGCTTTTTAAAATTTGTTCTAATCTTTTGGTTAACATATATAAACAATAGAAATTTTCATATGCTAAAGCTCAATCTTAAAAAATAAATTTGCTATGGTTGTTTTTTGCTCTATTTGTCCATTCTAGTTTGAAAAAATCCAACTTTTCCACATTCAATTGAGTATTGAAAAATTGAAGAATTACTAACCGAATTTTACAAAGTTTTTTTTACCATTGATAAATATAATATAAAAATTTTCAGGTTTATATTGTTGTCTTAAACGTTGTAGTTGTTTCTTTAATTTTTTAGTTATACATCTTTTCTTTAGTTCCTAAAAGGTGAACAAAACTCAAGAACGCTTGAAAAAATAGAACCAACAAAAAAGCAATTGCTGTAAAATTGAGTTACATTTGACTGTTTTAAGTTTTAAAAAACGTTTGTTTAATATAATTACCTAAGTTAACTTTGATCTTTGAGGAACTGATGAAATTCTAAGCTTTTTGTCTGTTTTTGTTTTGCTTGAAGCCTGGAAGCAAAAACACTTCTAAAATTTCACAAACCTTTTCGTATATGGCTATATAATGAGGAACTCAAATTAGGGACAGATTATACTCTTGAATGTAAATTAATTAAGACTAATTGGAGAGGAAGTAAATCATCCATTGTTGACCTCATAATATAGAGATGCCGAACGAACACAATGTAGTATATCCGGATTCGACTAACCCTCCTAAATATCGTTAACTTTGATATGTTAATTGCACAAATTGTTGAATCGATGGTATTTCTATTGTTTCATTAATATTGCGTGTGATAGATTTTTCAAAGTACGACTTTAAATAGTAAACTTCTAAATTCAGTTATCTACAGATTTATTGAGCAGAGTTTCGACAGGAAAAATATTTATAGCTTCATTCAAGTTCTTTATTACCCTAAGATATTTAAATTAGTCTCAAAGAAGGACGATTGTTAGAGCTAGCGCGGTATTTACACTAACCCAATTAATTTCGTTCACTTGATAAATACGTACAAAAGCTAGAGAAATTATAATTACAATTTTAAGAGCTTTCTTTACAGAGATATTTTAAAATATATTATTTCATAACTTCGAAAAAAAAAACATTTTAATAATGACTTAAAAACAAGTGATTCTAAGATAATGTTTTTTTGTCGAAAAGTTACTACGGTTTGCGCTATCTGCAAATTGGATTAGTTATAACAAAAGCAATTACTAACGATTTTTTAGAACAATATGCACTCTTAAAACAACCGTGTTGTTTTCCTGATTAAACATTATTTGGTACAAATATCATAGTTTTTTAAATAACCGTAAAACACAAATTTTCTCTATAGTTTAGTAAACGAGCTGTTTTGTGGCATCATAAAACTTATGTTTATGTTGATATAAGTGGTTAGTTTTTCTTATTTATCATTTTTAACAAATCGTTCCATTTTTTAAACATTTAGTTTAAAAAAAATTTTTTTTTAGTCTAAAATTTTTTTGTATTGTTGAAACCGCGCATGACAATTATGTACAAACTGGTTCAAAGTGTAACTTTTTTATATAATTTTTCAAAGCATAAAACATAAATTAAAAAGTGTATTGAAACATGTTATTTCTCGAAAAAACTTGTATTATCAAATTTAAAGCAATTTTTTAAAAACTTATTTATGCTTTTCAACATCATCAAAATAGATATTTATGCATTAAGGGAGATATGAATGTTTTTTCTCCGAGGTTGACGTGTTACAGACCAAGGGCCGGAGGACCGCGGTCTGTAAGTCTACCGAGGGTGAAAAACAGAATATCTCCCGTAGTGCATTAAATATTTTATTTTTTAGCATTTCATTACTGCTTTCTTAATAAAATTATATGAAAAATAACAACATCCGAGAATGCATGAATGTATAATTGCTGCAAATGCATGGTAACCATGTGTTTGAGGGTGAAAAACTTTACAAAGTCCCAAGGGAGATATGAGATACGTTTCATATATCGTATCCATAACGAAAATCAACAATATCATGTCACTAAAAAATAATAGATATTTATGCATTAAGGGAGATATGAATGTTTTTTCTCCGAGGTTGACGTGTTACAGACCAAGGGCCGGAGGCCCGCGGTTTTTAAGTCTACCGAGGGTGAAAAACAGAATATCTCCCGTAGTGCATTAAATATTTTATTTTTTAGTATTTCATTACTGCTTTCTTAATAAAATTATATGAAAAATAACAACATCCGAGAATGCGTGAATGTGTAATTGCTGCAAATGCATGGTAACCATGTGTTTGAGGGTGAAAAACTTTACAAAGTCCCAAGGGAGATATGAGATACGTTTCATATATCGTATCCATGACGAAAATCAACAATATCATGTCACTAAAAAATAAATAATATTTACACACTAATTTATTTGCTTAGTAAATTTACTATTTTAAAACATTTTCTTAACTAAACGTTTAAGAAATGCTGTTTAGAAAAAAATATTTGATACTAACTAATACTTCTTTATGAGTAAATCTTACACTTGTCTTTCATGGTAAAGCCAGTTTCCTCAAATCTCTAAAGTCAAGTGTCTCGACGAGTGTTTTGAGTTGTTTGAGGATATACAAGTGCGTTCCTCTGAGACATCAACATTTATCCTACTTGAATCCTGCTAAATTCCCGTAGGACACAGGATATGGCTACAATAAAAAACACTTTCGCTTACATTGTTTGACAATACCAATTACGTTCCCCTAGTCTCAATATTGTCTTTTATTAATAGCTTTTTACCTTGATTCAACTTGTTTATCGATGTCTAATACACTCAAAAAGACAAATTGATAAAATTGTTTACGTATTATGCTGCATTTGTTGATCATTTTCTTGTTGGTTTCTGCAAAAAACATTTTTTAACATAAAAAAACACACCTAACAAAAATATTTCACTTTTGTTTTATTTTAAATGTCTAATTAGAGAGAAAGTAACAAAGAACAACTGAAAATAATGTAAACCTCACTGCAATGTCAAAGCGTTTTGAAAATCTAATTTAAAACGACGTAAACACGAAATTATTGTCTCTAAAATTTCAAAATTATTTAATAATTGTTGTGCTATTGTATTTAGACAATGAGAACAAAAACAGGGCTAGAAATGTCTGCAATTGTGTGTTTGTAAACGGGTAATTAGAGAATTATAATTAGCTTGTTTCAACTTATTCTTCTATCAGTTTTACACAAAAGCTGAAATAATTCATTTACGATTCTCATAGAAATTAAAATAATTTTTTCAATTAGTATTTTATTAACTTTTTTTGATAAAAATATTTTGCACTCTACTATTTACCTTCTCAGAAAATTCTTTTTTCAAGTTCTTAAAAATGTTATTGGTTTGATTACTAATTGGTGATAAGCCTCTTCTGTTAAAACTACTAAATACCATTTTTAATACGAGTAGTTCATACATTACCTACCGAGACGGAAAAGCGTTGCATTAACCGAGACGTGAAGCGTTCAGGTAAACTTTATTTCGAGACACAAATGCAACATTTGGTTTTGTTTTACACTCATAATATTCATTTTTAATTCAATATGATTTTTACTGTATACGTGTAGAAATAAATTAAAATACAAGTCATGTTGCCATAACCAAAATTGACAATTATTAAAAAAAAATTGTTAATGTTGTGCTTGCTTCTGAAAACCTAAAAATAAAAGACTTACATAGACTGGCTCAGCCATTTATCCGAAAATGTTCTATTGACATATTTTCATGGTCTTTCTAAATCAGAAAAACCCAGCACATGCTGGGTTGTATATTCGATGCCAAAGTGCACACTAAACTTGAAGGAACAAATTGACATTTTGCCGTATTAAATTAAAGTAAAACGTTTGAAGACTAACCATACAACCATTGATCGTTGCTGGCGGTTTGCTACATAACGACAATGTGGGTTTTTCCGATCAAGAAAGGAAAGATGCGCATTACACACAAGTCTGTTGTTATTCACTTACAATACTGGTTAGCCAAGCTGAAACGTGTGACTATTTAAATCATTCATAAAAAATCTCTTTCATGATATTGATAATAACACTAATAATAATTTGTATGTTGTGTAATAATAACCTTAAATTATTAAAACTGTGGTTTCATCATAACAAACTTAGGCTGAACATTAATAAAACAAAAATAATGTATTTTGCTTGCCGAAAAAAAGATATTCCATCAACACTTATGAAACCAATGAAATTTCACAATAATGAGTGCTGCATGGTAATAATAATAATGAATGTACATGTCCTGAGATTAAAAAAACATTTGAGCAGAAATACTTAGGTTTAATTCTAGACAGTGAGATGACGTGGCATGCTCATATTAACCATTTATATAAAGCTTGCCTAATTGCAAATCATGCGATTTACTATCTAAAAGATACAGTAGACATAAACACAAAAAAAATGCTTTACTTTGCCTTTTACCACTCAAAAATAGAGTATAGTCTAGCAGTCTGGAGTGGTTCTTACAAATCTCATTTAAAACCCATCTTAATAGGCCAAAAAAAAGCAATTAAGAATGTTTTGCTGTCTAATAGATATGAGCCTTCATTTTCTCTTTTTAGGTTTTAAGGTATACTGCCACTCAGATATTTATATGTTTCTAAAGTGCTAAAAGAGTTTTTTGAAAGATCACATTGCTTTGGAATCTAATACTATACATAATTTACGAGAAACACTTGCATTAGCAGGCTCAAGCTCCCCAAAGTTAATAAATGCTTTTTTAAAACTGCTTTTCTATACATAGAACCTGCTATTAATAATAAATTGCCAGATTATATTAAAAATTACCAAAATTTAAAAGGTAAACTAACACTTCTAAAACGTTGGCTTCTAGAAAACAAGGAAACTGTAGAAGAGATTTTGTGTACCGCTAATACCTATAGCAATGTAAATTTAATAAATTTTTTTGTTTTTTTCTTTTTTTTCAGATGACACAAGCTTTAAAATTGTTATTATTGTTGTTTATCTCTTTCTTTGTGATTAATCTTCAGATCCAGTATAGTCATATAAACAAAACTATACTGAAGATTCAACCTAGAATGTAGAAACTTATGTTATTTTAGTCATTTTTTTTGTAACTGTATAAATTAGGTTGAATAAATATTATTATTATTATTTTATATGTTTTAGTATAATTTCTGTTGATAAAAATAATTTTAATTATAAATAAATAATTTTTAATTATAATTTATTATAATAATTTTTATTATAATTAAAGAATTTAAATGCTTGTTGTAGCAGTGACAATTATAATAGTATGATGTTTTATAGTACAATCTTATTTGAGTAGAAAATATGTGTTCTAAAGTATAGTAAAACGAAAAAATAAATATTTAGGTTAATTAGTGACATTATCACTCTTTGCTAATATTCAATAGTAAATCAGTAAAACACTAATAATGTAGACAGGGTCTACATTATTAGTTTGAAACCAACTTTAAAATATATATTTTTTTAATTATCTTTTAAAATATTAACCTAATAAATTGATTAATTAATATTTTAGATGTATATTTAGTCAATATCTAATCATTAATTCACTGTACCACATGTGTTAGTTTACGAGACACACCGCTAAACTTGATTTTTTTAATAGCAATAGGACACAAATTTGGTTTGATTTAAATCTTAATTTTTTTTAAGTTTTAAAGTGTGTGTTTCTTGCTTTACTATAATTTTTAACAATTGCTCTAAAAGTATTGAATTCCATAATGGCAGTAGATAAATTGTGCTTAATTAAATGTAAAAGAAAGAATAAAATTACTCATGATGATAGACGATAGAGATAAAAAGCGTAGTCGTGCCAAAGTAGGTGCTTTTTCTTAAAAATATGCAACATCTTGAACAAGTTCTATAATTAGTAAATCTACATCTATATCTAATATAAATAAGAGCCAGACGCCAAAAAACTGTAACAAATGATAAACGATTTTTGTCTGTCATGTTAGTGATATTTAAAAAGAGCACATTCTTTTGCATTACAATGCTCTCTATTTCTTTAGCTTATCATTACAGCTATTTTTTCTTTTTTCTTCAATTTAATCATTTTGAAAAATTACTAAAATTTACATTTATAATTTTTTTAATATTTCTAGTGCTAATGCCTCATTAAAAAAAACTCTAGATAGAACTCTGTATCTCTTAAACTTTTTTTAAAATAATCTTTTAAGTAATGTCAAATTTAACCTTTGGCGACATTTGGTCGCACAAACATGGAGCACTATAGGTTGTTCAGACCGAGGTAATGTTGAGCATGATGTCACAAACTACCTGGAAAAGATAATAGTTTTTATCTAAAGTATTGTGAGAGTTTTTAATTTTATAATAAATTATAGTTATCTTCAAAGTAAAATATGTCAATAAAGCGCTAAATAACTTGTACAATTAAATGATCTTAATGCGGGCCATGTGGCATTTTAAGTTATAGAAGAAATACGAATTCAGTGCTGACTCCCTGGATTCGAAAGAGTGATGAGTAAAGTATTATTGATAAGTTATAAGGTACCTGAACCATTAATATGTACTAAAACGGGTAATATAAAAATTTACGACAGAAACTATAGTTTAATAATTAGGGTACGGTCTATGTGCGGTGACCGTACCCTAATATCAGACTGTTCGGTGTACTCCCATAACGTCTGTACGCAATTACTATTTACAAATTGCTTTCTTGGTTCTCTACTTCCTCGAACAGAGGCGAAGAGGTAGAGGGTTATAGATTTTTCTTTTGCCTTAGGTTTCCTTTCTGGCATGACAGAATATTGCGTAATGCTCTTAGGTTTTTCACTTATTAATCTTTATTTTATATCTTTTTCTATTACGCATTATTCCTGGCCTATCTATTTCGTATGATGTAATTGAGGCCTTGCGACACCCTCGAACAAGAAACCGAAACAATGAGGATATGATTGAGAACACGATGATAAAGAAAAAAGGTAAAAATCGGGTCAATCGAGCTCATAAAGTGGTTGTCAAAGTTCAATTGACCTGGTGATGTCTCTCACTAGCAGTTCGACAGGAAGAGATTCCTGCGAGAAGAAGAAAAGCCTCCGGTGAGTCACTTTACAGGTATTATTGACAGGTACATTATGTGTAAATATGTTTCATGTGTCGCCTAATCGATCCGTCTGACTGTTCAAGCGTTTCTCTAACAATGAATATAGAGGGGTGAGTTGAACTAGATTGTTGATGATAATGTAGCTGGCTGTTGCTACTCTGTTAACTGTTTTTGAGAGAATATTTACGGCTAATAATAATCGTACAAAGTAAACATCTTGACAAATTTATTATAAAGAAATTGTTAAATGTTTTTTTATTCAATTTAATTGTTGAAATTTAGTAAAACGTAAGAATAAAAGAAGAATGTTTTACAGTATTAAGCTTGGAAAAAAATTACTAGCTCTTATTTGGTTTGCTACACTATAACCGTAGTGAGAGTATAGTTTCTTTTACTCCCACCACGACTATAAGTATCCTAATGCTTGAATAAATTTAACATCGTTTTAACTAATAATGTTAAACCAGTTACCGCCCTCTAATATTTTATTTCTTCTATTTAACCGTAGAAAAATTTTGTTATTTTTTTATGAACAACAAAAAATTAATGATCATTTAGTTTACTAGAGTTCGTAAATTAATCTTGTTCGTCTATCTTCACAACAGAAGGATAACGAAATGGCAACTTCATTAAGTCCAAACAATAGCATTAATTGAATTTGTTTTAAAATCTAAACATAAAAGATCAAACAATGAACAACCATTTTAATTAAATTCATATTCAACAGTCACAATATATCTTTTGCAATATTGCAAAGCTTGGCTCAGCAACCGTGTATCTACTATCGTAAGATATCCCTTGAGACGTGAAAACGCATTGCTACCAAGTTCGCGGATGCAAATCTGCCGTAAAACCACTAATGCTTTCTTTTCAGGCCTTCTCCATAAGGAATGTGTACAAAACTTGGCTGACAGATTTATGATAGTCTTCAATACGATAGGGATCTTTCGGACGGCTAACTCCCATGTTTGTGACTTACTAAAGTGTTTTACACCGAAATTGAGCCAAAAAAGTAAATTTATATCACCAATCTTAAACGCTTTACGAAAATTTCACTTATAATAACGCTGCGCGATTTTAATTTTGTGCTATTATTACCGCAGAGAAACTTTCAAGTCGGCTAAGACTTTGTATAACTTTTTTAATAATAAATTCATTTCAGTTTAATATCACAACCCAATGAAAACGCTCATAAATCGAAAAACAAATTCACCTTAAATATAAATAAAATTAAAAAAACGTATTATGTTTTTTCATTACTAGTAAAAACTCGGTTTTTTTTTGGCTAATCAATAATAATAATAAGGTTTCTTATTTATCCTTCAAAAAGTTATTTTTTGACACAATTTCTATAAGAATAATGGTGAAGACGCCGAGATAATTATAAAATATAATTAATTTACCTAGTTTCAATAAAAATACAACAATTGGCAGATTGTTTTACCATTTTTTTTCTGACATAAACACCACTTAAATAATCTATAAATACATGATTAACAGACTACATTGTTATCAACGATCTACATCTCATCTCCATTTGTGGTCGTCGTTGAGAAACCGCCTTCAACAAATTGACCGAATCAGATTAAGCATACGTAAAACTCATTCCTACATAATGTACCTGTCAATAATACTTATCAAGTAACTCACCGGAGGCTTGTCTTCGCAAGTCAATATTCTTCCAAATCAGCTTTTTAGGGGCATTCTCTGCTGCAGTGGCTTTGCTGTTTCTATTATATGAACCCGTCTCCATAAACTTTGATCATTTGCTTTTTTATAACTTGATAAAGATGTTCTGTTTTCGGTACCTAAGAGAAGTTATAGAAGCGTTTTTAACCCTGCACTCAGATAATAGAATGTAGATGGCTATTGGCTTCAGAGTTTTTGACAAAGAAGGTAAGATGATAGTAAGGTAAAAACACTGCAACCTTTCATTGCTACAATAAGAAACCAGACCCGGCTTCAAAAATCTGGCTACCGCTTGAGAAATCTGAAAAGCTAGATCTCAGCCAAATAACACGATTTGTGTTAATCGACGCCCCGAGAGCTAAGCAATAAACAATAATAGTAGTAGTAGTAGTAAACACGGGTTGAAGCACAGGATACGTTCTTTCGAGAAGGTTCTTATTCGCAATCATTTCAAATAAAGAGCATAAATAAACAAAAACAATCGTGTCAGTCTTAACACAAATAATCTGCACGCTCTTTAGTAAAAACAAGCTTGCATAAGAATAATTAATATCATGTTATTAATATAAAGTTATAGTTGTGCTTTTTCCAAGATTACAGCAAGTCGTCTCAGTACTCACAAATCTAGCAGCATTGTTGGAAGGATCTGTTACTAGGCCAGGTTACTGAAACATTAACATTATAATATTTATAAAACAGACATCATTACGTCAGATATCAGAATTGTCTATCTGAAAGCTTCTCTACAACGTTGGGTGTACCCCAAGGATCCAACTTGGGTCCCCTACTGTTTCTACTCTTTATGAATGATCTACCACAAGTTATTGGATGCAGAAATCTTTTATATGCAGATGACCTCAAGATTTATCACAAGATTCAAGACCCAGCTGATTTCATCATACTTCAAAAGAATCTGAATGCTTTATATCGCTCGTGTATTAATTTATTAAAATGCTTTGTTATGACTTACACTCACAGGAAAAATCTATTTATTCACTCTAGTTATCAAATCGGCAATATAAATTTAAAGCGTGTAACTACATTTAAAAATTCAGGTGTAAAAGGTTGCTATAATCATATTAACGACATTGTGGCTGAATCATATAAAACCTATGGATTCATTTATAGAAATTGTAAAGAGTTCAACAGCATAAAAGCATTAAATACTCTTTATTAGGCGTTAGTCAGAAATAAGCTTGAATATTGCGCTAATGTTTGGTCTCTCATATATGACATACATATTAAGCACATTGAATCTATTCAAAGAAAGTATTTAAAGCTTATTTCTAGCATCATCGATAATGTTTATCCTGTTCAGGGCTACGACCAAACATTACTGCTACAGCGGTTCAACATGAACTCATTACAAACTCGTAGAATTTCTCTATCTGTTGTTCTTGTTCTATACTATGTTCTTTGTATAAACTCTTACATAATAAGATTGACTTTAATGACATTTTATCTAAGATTAAATTTGTAATCCCTAGAATACTACGTAGGAACTTTACTACTATTTAAAATCGTGCAATACGAATATTTTACTTAATCGCCTATATTTTCAATGTGCAACGCATTTATCAAAATATCAGAAACACGTGATATTCACACCAATTCCTCAACTCAAATCAAGCGGCAAATTATAATTCAATTTGGGAGATAGTTGGAATGTCTGTGGGTCTATCTACTGTTAAATTTATCTAATTTACATGTATTTAACTATTTTCTTGACATTACATATTAGTATTTCTTAATTATTATAATCATTATTATGTAGATATACTTATGTTATTGCTATTTTTTATTATTATAATTCTCTCTGTAATTGGGTGCTACCTAAAAGGGCAATAAAGTATTATTATTATAATTATTATTATTATTATTATTGTTACTATTAATGCTTATGTGCAGTTATATTTAAATCAAGTTTTGTGTGCTAAGACGCCCAATATAAATTAATCTTGGTAATCTCGTTATCATAGTAATCTTGACGTCTACTCTACATTTTTTAAGTTAATATTGCGATAAAATTATAAAATGTTCCAATCAAATGTTTGTTTGACAATAACAACAATCAGGTAGTTTTACCCCTTTTCATGTCAGTACTCATTCCAACAGACTGTAATCGCTATCGACTGAGAAATTTTCTTTTTCGAGACTATTCGCCGAACACAGCTGGAAATTGGTTCACATGTAATCAATGTAATTAGAGCGTAAGATAAAAATTTTAATTCGTTCCAGGTTATTCACAGGATTTGTGTAATGGGTTTGTTTGTGTTGGAAGCAATTTTACCAGAATCAACGATGTACTGTCTGTTGTTTTTTGTTTTATTATTTGCAATCGTAGGTTATTGTGGTAGTAATTTACAATTTTTGTACGCTAATATTAATCTTTGAGGTAATCTGAATTATAAAAATACTTTGCATGCTTTTTCTTGTTCAAACGTCGTTAAGGTAATAGGGTTTTTAAAGCAATTTGAGGTCGCTGATGATGTGAAGTAACGACTTCATGTAATTACACTCGTCTGGCAAATTTATCATCACTTATTTGTAAGTTATTATTTTTTAAAATAATAAAAAATGTCAATTGATATAAAAAAATGTAAATTTTTAAAGCTTTAATTTCTAGTTTTAGATAGTTTCAAAGGAAACGTTGAGTAATACAAATTCCAGATCAAGAGAATGTTACATTTGCTACACACGTAAAACGTTGTAGCTCATTATAAATTAAGTAATCCAATCCAAATATAATTTTCAATAAGTTTGTTTGAATATTTTGCACATTTTGCAAAAACACAATATTCTGTGGAAGTTTCAAAACACGCGAAATTTTTAAAGAGTTTCAAAGATTAGTTATTCGAGAATACTTTACGATATTTTTTATTATACTGTAAGACTTACTTATTTTAATCTTACATTTTGCTAAATTAAAACAATTATATTAAAGAAAATAACAATTGAATTCTTTTTTTATAAAAAATTTGTCAGGATATCTATGTTCTACGATTATTAGCATTACAATATTCACTTGATAACAGTGTACATAATAGCAGCAGCCAGCTACATTATCATCAACAATCTATTTCAACTCATCCCTTTATATTCATTGTTATAAAAAGACTCGAACAGTCAGACGAACCGACTGGGCGATACATGATACATATTTACACATAATGTACCTGTCAATAATACCTGTAAAGTAACTCACCGATGGCTTATCTATCCCTCGCAAAATCCTTTTCTTTTCGAATTGCTAGTGGCAGACATCACCAGGCCCATTAGACTTTGACAATCACTCTATGAACTCGATTGACCTAATCTTTACTCCTTTTTTTAAGCCTCGTGTTCTCAATGATATCTTCACTGTTTCGGTACCCAATTCAGAAGCAACGTAGACGATCTCGCCAGGTCTCAATCAAATTATACGAAATAGAATTGTCAAGAATAATGCGTAATAGGAGAAGGTATACAGTAAAAATAAATAAGTGAAAAACCTAAGAACAATACGCATTACTCTGTCATGCCAGCAAAAAGAAAATTTACAACCGTTTTTATCCACTGTCAGTAGATACTGACAGGTTCATAACTGTTAACGGAAACCAGCTCACCTTTTTACCTCTACACCACTTTTCGAGGAAGTAGAGAGCTAGGATAGCAATTTGTAAATGCGAACAGACGTGATAAAAGTACAAACAAACAACAAAATGCAAAGCCGCATAGACCGTATTTCAGGTATTAAACTATAGTTTATGCCATGGATTTTCATATTAACAATTTCATTACATATTTGTGCTACCGGTATATTATAAATGATCAATAATACTTTACTTATTATTCTTTTCAAATCCAGGGAGTTAGCACTGAATTCATATTCCTCCTGTAATCATTATAAAACACATTATCATTTGCAACGACAACAGCACACGTTGTATATGTTTTTCTCTTTATGAACAATTTACAGTTCAACAATATACACAACGCTCGACCGACCGTTCGAAAACCTTTTTGTTTTCACCCCCCCCCCCCCTGGGTGCACTAACTGCCACCGCTGCTCAATCTTTCTATGGTCATTCAATTGTACAAGTTATTTAGCGTCTTATTGGCGTATTTAACTTTGAAACTAATTATAATTTATTATAGAATTAAAATCTTTTACGCTACCTTACCATAATGCACTAAGAACATAGAAATTACTTTTGTTCTGTTAAATCAAGATACCATAATAATATTGGTACTATAGTTACAAGCATTCATTTAGCACGGTTTACAGTTTTATCGCATCCAGTTCCGCCGTTGTAATCAGCCGTGTTTACAATATTTGTCAAAAAAAATAGAAAATTACATTTCATTCTGACATTGTCAAACAAGCAAAATTGAAAATAACCCTGAAGAATAAATGCTTTTACAGCTTGAAGTTATTGAAAAATTGACATCTTCTGAAAAAACTGTCAAAATATTTAAAAAAATGTGGACATCTTTCTAGACCTTGTCGCTGCTTTGGCTTAAATTGGTAAGCAATAACTAAAACGGCAAAAAACGCGGATGAAAAAGCAGTAGAAGGACCGGAAGGTAAAAACGGTAGAAAGAACAAAATCGGTCTGTAGAAATGCTTGTTAACAAAGATTTTTAAGTGTTTGAAAAATAATAGACAGAATATCTATTCAAATTTTTTAATTGTTTTACAGTTTTGAATGTTTTCATGATTTTTTTGTCATAAAAAAATCTCGATTTACAAAACAAAAAAGATTTATCAAGATAAATTTGATGATCAGCAATTTTTATGTTTAGAAAAGTTTAAAACAGTTTACTATCTCCTAAAGAAACACAGGTTTTCTTACTGGTCATTTCCGTCTAGGAAAGCTCTTCGTGAAGAGTAAAATGTAGGTTTGAACTTTATTGTAACACCAAAACAATACAATGTTATTACTTTTCTATTTCCTAAATTTTCCTCCTATCGGAAAACACTGCAGTTACATGGGTTTTTACATCTAAAAATTTTATGTGGAAAAGCATATAGTAGTGATAAAAGCTTGTAAAACAGCACATAGAAATAGTAGAAGCTTACAGAATTTATTCTACATGATTAAAACAGCAAAACTTAACCGTAACAAAAGATACTCTTTAAAAAACTAGATTAAAGGAACAGAAACAAACTTTTGGTAAGTTAAACTATGAGTATTATTGACAAGTACATTATGTATGAGTGTGTTTTATGTATAGTAGAACAACTTTGATCAGTTCGGTTGAGATGGTTTCTTAGCGATGATTTCAAAGAGAGCTTGTTAAAGTAGATTGCTAATAATAATGCAGTTTTTTAAAACTGCACTAATGCATACTTACTTGAACTGTATTTGTGTCAGCAAGACAATCTGTAAAACTATAAACCAATTACTGTGTTTCTTTAAATGGCTTGCTGCCGCTATACAAAAACTACTGTAAAATTTCCAATAAAGTTTTTTTATTTTTATTTATGCTGATTTAATTTTTAGCCTAATTATATTTTATATTTTTTATGGTAATAAAACATTATTCGAAACTTTTGATAAATACTTACCTCTCAGGGACTTTATATAGTCAAAGTTTTATGTCAAAATATTTGTCAATTTATCTTTTTTTTTAAATTTTGTCAAACATAATTCAATAGTAATCACGTGTCAGAAAAAAAATATAACTTAAATTAAGAATACATGGCTATCCCAAACTTTCAACCGGTTTTTCTCAGAATCTTTGCAACCTTGCAATATTAGCACTTAATAAATTATGCAATATTAGGATTATTTCTAAAAACAAAAATATAAAAAAAATAAGATGTAAATCTACGTTTTTTTCAAAAAAAAATTATGTCTAGTGCAGGTTTTTCTGTTAATGACTACAATCTTTTAAAAGCATTTGTTGGCAACTTTTTCCAAATCAATTGATAAAAATTCCAAAAGCAAACTTCTTTTATATATCTCACATAAAGAAAAGGGTCGTTTCGTTTCCAAACCCAAGTCGTCCAGTCGTATTTGCTCACAATCACATTGAAGCTTGCTTTTCCCCCTCAAAAAAAAATGTTTAATATTTTTCCTTCTCCAGAATCAACATCTGCAACCCCAACTTTGCCAGTACCCTGTAAACTTCATTAAAAACAAATTCCTATTGGAGAATGTCAAGCGTCACTGTTATTACACATTTTCTTTTTTGCTTCTGTCTTGGTTCATTTGGCCTGTCTTTTACATCTGTAATTATTTACATTGCGTAAAAGATCAAAGTGCTTCAAAGCCTCAATTTACAATACTATAAAAAGCAAAGACACAAATAATATTAGTTAGTGAGAGCTTGTTGCGCTTTAATAATAAAATTTGACTAAACTAACAACTATACATAACACAACCATCGACCAACAGACCTAGCTATAATATGAAATATTAGACATGTCAGCCAATTCACGTTCTTATACGGATAATAATAAATATTGTAAGAACACGTAATAATAGTGCCTAAAATAAAATCAAGAAAATCAAAAAGTCTAAACTAACTCATTTGAAATTCACCTCTTCTCCTGTTTCGCTTGCGTCTTTGATTGCACAGCTTTCAAAGAATGTAAAAGCTATTTAAAATGCAAAATTACAATACCCTTTTAATTTAAAATCAAGGCTTTGTACACCGGTTGATTTCGGAACTATTCGCAAATAACTCCACGAAGTCTTACACAAGAATTGCTTTAATAGAAGGTTTGACAAAGACCGAATCTAAATCAAAAGTGTTTTAATTGTGACTATCGTGCTCAAATTGAAGTTAAAATGTAAAGTATTGTTGTTTTTTAATTTCAAGGATAACAAATTTATCAGAAAAATTTTGAAAATATTTTAGAAGCTGGAAGTGACAGATAAGACGGCGTATGACAAGGATTCAAAAGCTGATAGCTTGGTTTTGTTAATATGCCAGTTCTAATCTTTTTCCTTTCAAGATTACAGCAAACAAGTAGTTATTTTTTTAATACGTAGAACAAGAATGAACACAAAATTTAGCTTTGATCTTAAAATATAAAATTACAGTTGAACGACTAACCAATGTATTTTTGAAGATCTGTGATTTTTTTTATTATATGATGAAATGCCACAAATCATTATGTATGCTATTGTTATTAATTTTGACTATTAAACTCAACACACCCCAAATGAAGTCCCACCTAGAAAACGTTTCTTATAAAAGATAAAAGCGTTCCTTTTGTTTTAACATGCTATTTTTAACTTCATTTAAATGAGCATTCAGCATATTATGTATTTTCAATGACATCCTGCATTTCATGCCACATGACAAATTATGAGCTTTACATAGCTTGCCTGGTTAACCCGGCAGTTGAACTATGTTTGTAAGCTGAACAGAAAAGGTTACATATCAAATACAATTCTAGATTTTACACATCCCACTTTAGAAATATGACCACGTAATAAAAAAAATGCATCAGCATGATATCCACACTATCGCAATGACGTCGCCATCTGGAGACGTAAAATTTTACATTTAACCTGCATTTACATATATTAAAATTAATTAAAACTCTTATTACTATTTTAAAATGAGTTTTATTATTATAATAATTATAGTATAAAAAAAACTTAGCCAAAAAAGTTTTTTATAGGTTTTGTGCATAATTAACTAGAATTTTTAAAAAAAACTTTAGTACAAAGAACAAAAGTTTTGTTCTGGTACTAAAGTGTTGTTTTGTTTTCTACGTTGTGTTGTTAATTTATTGTACAAAATTTTTTATCAACGATGCTAATGTATCGATAAAATATAACCTCGTTAAAACTAGTGGTTTTGACTTAATCCAAATGTTTATTTTTTGTATATATACCTAGAACGTACTAATTTTTTTATCTGCAAATTTGTAAAATACAATAACTATAAAAATCAGATAATTCAGATAAATCAGATTGGGGGTTACACACAACAAAAACTTACTCTTAGTTTTACAAAAAAAAAATGACCAAAATTGTACAATAACTATAAGGCACTCGGGGAACAAAAAAATGAAAAAATGCAGTTTCTAGAACATGATAAATAGGAGATTCGTTGACACCACCCGAAAAATGCTGGTAAAAAATGTATCCAATAGAACAACACACTGTGCATTTATCGAAAGTGTAACATTTTGAGATTATTATGTATATCGTCTACTTGTAAACATTAACAATCAAATGTTAAAAAGTCATTTAAAATTTGAAAACATTGAAAAATTTTAAAATAAATTTGTTTTCCGGAAATTGTCATGGAAACAACATTTTCCTGCTTATTTACGCGCAGGAAAATTGAGTTTTCCGGACTAGTACTGTAAAAACTTTACAAGACGCAAAATAAAAAAGATACTCTAGTAACTATAGTTGCCAACAAAATTAACAAACTTGACTTTTGTGGAATTTGTCAAAAAAAATTCTGAAATTGGTAAATTTCGTCTTTTTTTACGATTTCCGGAAAAATTTAATTCAAAACACGTCAGTAAAATCTCTTACTTGACTCGGAGCTTTAAAATACTCGGCACAAAGTGCCTCGTATTAGTAATGTGAAATTTTCCTGACTTTTATGTAAATAACTATTACATAAAAAGTTTTTCTAGGAAAAATGCAATCTAAGCATCGGCATAAATACTTGGTTTTTAAAATATCTGTATCCTGGAATAGAAAAAAAGGTTTTTAAAATCTAAATAATTGGCCGAAATATAACACAATCAATAAATTTTTTTGTTCAGAAAGGTTGCAGTAACAACGCAGGCGAAATAAATTTCCTGAATAGAAAAAAATATTTCAATATTTTGAATCTATAACCAATTTAATAGAACGTTTGAAAGATTTAAAAAATAGTAAAAAATTGGTTAAACTCTGAACATTGAAACAACTGAAGCAAAAATAAAGTTAAAAACTGCAAAATTAATAGTTACAAATTACCGATTGCTGGTTATGAAGACAAAATATTGTAAATAAATAACTTGTGTAAAAATAATTTCACTAAAAAAAATTATTTTTTCAATAATAAACGATAGAAGAGTTCAAGTGCGTAGGTTTTTAAAAATCTAGAAAGACAGCTATACAGTGTGGAAAAGTCAAATGGAATAAATTTATTATGTCTCTTACTGTATATATTCATGAGAAAACCCGAAACACGCCAAGTTTAAATTAAAACTTCGCATTCTGCAACGTAAAAATGTATTCTCCACCTTTGACCCATTTCGAATAACAGGTGCAAACTTTAAATTTTTTGATAAAAAGTATGGGCTTGTGATAAATTGTGTTGAAGGTTTCTTCATGTTCTTTTTGAAACTACTATCGGTTTCCAGTTTATTGCAAGAATAAACAAGAATTAAAACAAATGACTATTAAATCATTAGATGTTTTTATAAAGATATGTAAAGAATATTATCTACCCACTAAACCACGTTAGAAGACATTCTTATTTCAGATTAGGATGTTGCCAAGACGTTCGCTTGGAGCATTTTGAACATCTATGTTATTGACTTTTATTTTGTTTTAGTTTTGCAAATTGCATTTTCGTTTAGTGTTGGATAGCTAATTATTTGTTTTTATTTTATTTTTTTGTTTATTCCTGCAATCAACCGGAAACCGATAACATTTTTATATAGAAAATAAAGCGACTTTTGAAACGATCTATTACAACCCATACTTTTCATTTAAAAAGTTTGGGGGTTATATCTGTTATTCAAAAGAGTTTGAAAGTTGAGATTACAATTTTACGTTGCACAATGTCAAATTATAATTTAAGCTTGACGTGATTTAGGTTTTTTTATAAATAATATGTCTAGTAAGAGACATAATAAATTTGTTCCATTTGACTTTTCCACACTGTATAAGAAGCCGCGGGAGCAGTATATCTTTAGCCAAATAATAACGGTATTAAATAGAAGTATTTTTAGTTCCAGAAAAATAAAGCAAATATGAAAAAAATAACAAGATTATTAATTGTAGAAAAATGCTTAGCACATTATCTGTATTGACGTATTATAATAGTAAATATTATATAAAAATGATAACTATAAAAAACTACGATTTTCTAGTTTGTATTAAAAAACAGATTATCTGGCATATCATCAAATGTTTTCAATTCATAATTTGTTTGAGCTTGGGATATTACCAAAGTTGTTAAAATCAGCTACCATAAAAATTATACATAAAAAAGAAAATGTTAAGTTCACAGAAAATTATAGACCGCTAAGTTTGATATCACCGTTTGCAAAATTATTTGAGAACATTGTTTACAACTAAATTTTAAAGAATTAAATTACAGACACGGCGCTTTTCCAAATTATTGACAATTCAACTATTAAAAACACAATGATTTCAAAGAAATTTTTTAAAATTTTTTTAGAAGTGTATGATTATATTAATCGCAAATATTTGTGAGGAAAAAATTAGAATAACATGGTGTGAGATAAATGGATTGCATATTATATTAAAAATCAACAATAGGTGTTGGCTAAAGATGTTAGAACAAAAATTGAATCAAACACTGTTTTTATTAAAATAAAAGTACATTATGAGAGTTTATTAAGCATACTAATTTTTAACTTTTATATTAATGATCCATGTGAACTGTTTGTACATTATTATAAATGCTTAAACAGGACATTGATTATAAATTATACAACAAAGACTAATCAAGCAATAAATCTTAATTAATAACTAAATTAGAAAATAAAACAATCAGAGGTCTCAATAAAACAAAAAATTTACACTAAATCAATTATGTCTCAACAAAAACATCAAAAACCATATCTGTAATGCATAATCAAAAATAAAAAACAATAGATAGTTAAACATTAATAAAGAACTTATCACCCTAGACAACACTAAAAAAATTATTCTTATTTTTAAGAGTAAAAACACTAAAAAGCTGAAAATTACGTTATTTTATTGAAAACCAGAAAAAACTTACTATCGATGAGTTTCTTCATCGATGACAAAAAAGTAAAAATGACAAAGTCAATTAATTTTAACAAATAGTATTTATTTTTGTAAGGTTTTGATTATAGTATTTGAAATTAACTGATATAAAATGTTTTTTACGCTATAACAAATTTGTCAAAATACTTTGTCAGATATATTAGAGCTTTGATATTAGTCAAGTAGGAATCAACATATGAGTACCTTAAACTATTCTTTTTAAATTTTTTTATCTGTTTTTTTTTTAAATTGCTTTACTAAATTATATAAATGCTCATGGGGCAACCCCATGCCATATTGTTTAACCGAGATTGCCTAAACAATTTATTCAAATACAAATAAAAAAGAATCTACAACTTTTGACAATAAAATTATTATTTTTTGAGATATATGAGTTTTACAAGCTTGCAAAAAGTCAAATATGAGTATTATTGCTCTATAAAATTTATATGTAAAAAAAATAAGTTATAAAAAACATTTGTTTTTATTTTTTATACAATTGTTGACAATTTTTTTGAATGAAGATTTGAATAATTTGTATTGTTTAAACCTGTTTTTAAACTGTCAATTTTGCGGTCTTACAATAGTATATTACACTATAGTATATACACTGCTTGCCATAATGCCCGAGGCAGAGCCGAGGGCATCATGGCGCGCAGTGCAGGAATCTCAACTTTCTGCCCTTGTAGTGTATACTAGTTTTTTTGCTACTCCAGTTGAACGTACGTGGTTTCGGCTGCGATTCCACGGCAGAAAGTGCAGCTCTACCAGTGCATAAAAGATACACTTTTATGCACTGGTACATAAAAGATACACTTTGGAATTACACGGGATACACGCCGTGGAATTGCAGCCGAAACCACGTACTTGCTACTTTCGACTGGAGTAGCAAGAAAATATCTTTCAGTATCGCCGTCCCGTTCTAACATATACGCTGCATCGGCTTCTCTTTGTCGTTAATCATCTTCTCCTTGTTTTTATCAAAATTAATAGAGAGAGCAATGTTATTGATAATTGAATTGTCTACAATTAGTGCTTTTAACAAAAATTGTCTAAATGTAATTTTACAAAAGTGGTTTAAACCTGAAACAAAACATGTAATTAAAATTACTTCTTTCTCATAGATTCTTCTTAGAGAAGAATTTTTTTCTGACTTAAACTCAATCATAACATAACACACACGCACACACACTATGATAGATATAAACCGTAGTATTTTTATTATATTATTTTCCAACTAGAACATTTACGTGCGTACTAATATTATTTATATATAATTGTAACTCCAAAAACTAATCAAATACTATTATACTTTATTATTATTGATAAAAATGCATAAATTATTATATTACCAAATAAAAAATTAAAATCAATAAAAAAGTAATTATAATTACATGTTCTGTTTTATATTTGAATAACTTTTGTGAAATAATAACTTTGCTCTCGTTGTCAATTTTGATAAAACCCATAGTTTTTTAGATAACTGATAAATAATGATTTGATAATAGTAATCACTAATGTATAAAAAATTGAAAAAATGTATTGTAGTTATTGTTTTTTAAATATATTGTATTATTGTCATAGTATCAAAAGTAACCAAGTATAAAATTTTACAAAAAATTTTAAAATTCATATCTCAAAAACTATTAAATAAATCGTGGAAAGTCAAAGAATCTTTCTAATTTGTATTTAAAATAAAAATTTAATAAAAAATAAATTGTCGCATCTTTTTCTAGTAATTGTTTAAACAGTTTCTGTTAAAACAATATGGCACCGAGTTGTCTAAAAGCAACATGCATTTATATCATCAATTCAAAAAAGATTGCAATTTTTGCTTTTCTTGCGCCGATTCCTACTGGATTATATAGAGTTTCTCCGTTTTCTTAATTTCCCACGTGTTCAAAGATATGTAGCATGATATATAAATCACTCACTTAATAATTACGATATATCTAAAATAAAATAGCTTACACTTACAACCAACAAATTTATACTGAAGCTACTCATAATCACAAATTTTGTTACCGTTATCAATTGCGCTACCTGTCCATCTCAAACATAGTCTATAAAAATTATTAAAAGACTCATAATCATATTATAAAATTTGCGTAAGCTAATAAACATTTGTTACCAAATATTTCAAAAATTCTATAATCACGCTAAAACATCGTATTAAAATCTAATTCTTCAAATTGCACTAGTTCAAATTATTTAAATATCAAATTCAAAATTTTTTTAAGAATTATTATTTGTGAAAACCAACTGAAAATCTGTTATGCACTTTTTTACTAACCATTTTAATTGATAAACATAAAAAAGTTAAGTAAAAATAAAAAACGAAGCAAACCTGAATACAAAAATTAGTTAAGAAACCAACAATTTCTCAAAATTGTTTATGAACTAGAAATTAAAAGTTGTATTTATACATCATATGAACATGAATAGTTAGCCGATTTTGTCTATATCCTTTTGTATTTATTTTCAGGAAAGAGTGCTGCAAAACAAATGCATGCAAGCTCCACGTGATCATATCTATGAAGTGGAAGATAGTCGACAATTTTTCAAACAGGGCAGGCCGCAGAAAAAATCGTTTATTTTATTTTAGATCAAGTTGTTTTGAATTCGGTCTAAATATATTCAAAATTATATTATTTTTACTAGTATTTAAGTGGTTACGTTAAGCCCTTTTTCTGGGAGGACTGGAGTTCCTGGATTAACCTCAGTCTCTGTCTCCGTAGCAGCACACAGAAACAGCAACGAAACAACCTCGCAATGCACCCCTGTGCTTTCGGCTGCCAGCCCGGCTCAAATTTCAGGAAATCGGTATCACTTAGTCTTTATAAATGGATCACGCACTGATCACGTCCTACACATTATTTACTACCACTCTTTCTTGAAAATGAATACAGTATAGAGTTTTCGATCTTTAAAACAAAAAAATAATAATATCAAAACGGCTATAATAATTTTAATAAGATGTAAACATAATTAACTAGCCACAAACGTTATTTATTTGTTGTAAAATGGTTTTGATTGAAAACTTAAAAAAATTAGTATG
This sequence comes from Lagria hirta, assembly GCA_947359425.1. Lineage (NCBI taxonomy): Eukaryota > Metazoa > Arthropoda > Insecta > Coleoptera > Tenebrionidae > Lagria > Lagria hirta. Next base: position 8,050,313 of record OX375797.1, on the reverse strand, counting down.
CAAAAAATCTATATCTTACATATCAGGCAAAGAGTGCAAAACAGTTCATAGCCAAATGGTATGATTTTCTTACTATAGAATAAAAATCTCCTTATTGTACTGCCATCCATCATTATTATATCTAGATCTTACTGCGTTGAGTGCTATCGACTCTTCAACGACTTGAAATGACATAAGTTTGCCTGACTTTTATGGGATTGTAAAACATATCTAGAAAATTCATTATCCGGAGAGTCTGTATCTACCCTAGGACGTAATTCAGGTCGGATACCAAAAGCTGAAGAATTTATACACTGCTTTTGTAGTCGAAGGCACGAACGGAAGGAAATGTTGCCTTGTTGAAATGCGAAAATTATGCACGTTGTAGAACTCAATATTTCACTGTTTATTCAGCGCTCATTTAAAGAAAATGTCATTACTATCCGGCCACAAAAGCTTATAGAGTAGTTGCCTAATGCCAATTAAATACGAGTAGATAATTCCTAGACAAAACACCTAAACAACTAACCATAAAAAAGTATGTTTGATAATCGAGCAAAAATAGAAAAGACCTTGCGGTTTATTATATTTTATCACTTTATTATTAAAAACAATAAAATGCTTTTTAACCACTCTAAAAAAAAATTTTGTCTCTCAAACAGTAGTTTTTTTCATATTTTATTAACTAACGCATGAATAGTTTTAAATAAAGCAAATGATACCAGCTGCTGGGAATTTCTGGCAAGAGTCATGTGAACATGCAATAGGAAGTAGTTTATTTAATTCAGATTATTCACACAGTTTGACCACTAGCGAAAAAGTTTGTTTACCTAAGATGATGATGACCACTAAGTGGTCATTATCAAGATGTAAATAATCTGAATTGTTATTGGCTGAAACAGGTTGTTTTTGGAGATTTGAAGGGTTAAGAAAAATGATCAATTCTATTATTTGCTATTTAATCATCTGCGACGTTTTGGTCTCAAAATTAGATCTTCTTCAAGCAGTCAATAACAGTAAACAAATTGATACTGTATTATATTATTTTTATAAAATTATGTCAAAAAGTCAAAAAAAAATTAATTTATTATTTTAAAATTAAATGCTTGATTTCAAAAAATTTTAGAAATTTTTCTTTTGATCTGTTTGCGTACAGATGTTTTTATAGAATTTAGTGCAAATTCAATTGAAGATTTGACGTTTATTATAACATTTTCTACTTTTTTTTCTAATTTGATAAGTTCTCTGGTGCAAACTTTTGGTCTTTATTAAGTAGATCTAAACCTGCTTTATAGTACAATTTAGATTTTACATTACAATTTTCTACTATGTTTATCAGCTTACTTTTCTGAAAACTTTTGACACCTGTAAAATGTTTACTTAAACAAAACTTAAATGCTTTTTACACGATTTTAAAACCAAATGTTTGCGCTAATTAAATTACTTTTAGTCCTTAGCTTATTATATTGATTTAGTTCTTGTCACCGTAAAGTCATCTTAATTAAATTGATTTCTTTAAAATCTCTAGCACAATAAACTATTTACACAGTTTTTTCACTTGCCAAAAAGTTTGTTCAATAGATTTCGAAAGCTTTTTCAACCGCCAAGTTGTTATCATCAAGAAATAAATAAAACTAAACTATTATTTGCTTGAATTTATCCGGTCTAAAGAATTTTTGTGAGAGTTTTTTAATAGTGCGAGTAAAGAGCTGAAAAGCAAACCATTATCATTGTTAAAAAGAGCAAACGCGTAAACCGGCTTAAACTATATTATACTAAAAACTTACTTAAAATACGGCAGATTAGACAAATCTAATATAGCAGAGCAAGTCTTTAGCAACAGTCATCATATTAATTAGTATTCACAGTTTAAAATTAGTCAAGCAAATAAATAACTATAGACATCAAGACGCCGCTGAGCTTATTGAAATTCATAGAAATAAAGCAAAGGCTTATAACAAAGATTATTCGATAATTAGCACAAACTCACAAAAATTTCATAAACCGGTTAAATTTAAGCAAATAATAACTCAGTTATATTCATCTCTTGATGATGACCCTTTGGTAGTTGAAAGAGGTCTTGAGATCTATAAAACTAACTTTTCGGCAAGTGATAATCCTGTGTGAATAGTTTATTGTGCAGAAAATTTCAAACCAATTAATTAATTTAGATTAATACAAAGCGATTCAATGATAAAGTGTCATGACAAAAACCAAATAGGTTTCTACTTATATTGACACAATTAATCTTCAATTAAACATTGTTAAATTACATAAAATTTAACAAAACAACAATAATAAACTAGTTTTTTTTCTGAAAAATTTAACTAGATACACGTCTCTAGATGAAACACAATAATAAAGTTTCTGTTGCAAAAAAGTCATTAATAATGTGTTGAGCTATTCTTATTTTCAATGTATTTGATGTTAAACGTCATCTGGAGCATACTAACGTCTAATCAAAAGCTTCAAAAAATTAGAATTTGCAGATTTTGCAAGGAATCAAGAGCAGTTTGAGGTAAAATATGATAAGTAAAAATTTATTAAAATCACATTTTTTAATTTTTAATGAAAAAATTTACAATAGCTAAGTTTGTATTTTATTGCTTCTGAAAGTTTGATTCATAGTTTCAATTATAGATAAGGTATATATGTTGTAATTGCACCTGTTTTTTAAAGAAAAATAACTGGAACATTCTGTTGGAAATAATGAGTTTTGTGCACGGTTTATCTTTAATCTAGTTTTAATCTAAGTTAATTCTATATATATTATTACGAAAACAATGTCTGTTAGCTTACGAGATTACGTCCAAATGAATTTTAAAAGCTTAAACTATAATTTAAGTTTGTCTCTTTTCCGGCCGTTTTATAAATGATCGCTTTATTTTTCATTTATTAAAGTAAAGTTTCAGGTGTCTAAAGCCTGCAACCGCTCCTGCAATGCGCTCGTCCTGCGGCGTAAATCCTGCAAGTCCCTAAGGCTTCTGTTGATTTATCAAACCTATCGGTCCTGCAGCTTTGCACGATTCTATGGTAACCTTACGACACTTTTGACACTTTGAAGAAGAGGAGAATTGAGCCGTAATGCGCTTTCGGATGAGGAAATTTATGTATTCGTGTCTTCGAAACGGACATGTTTCAATTTAAATATAAATTATTCAAGCGAAGCTACGCGACTAAAAATGTATCGGAGTATTATGCTCAACATATTTAAATAACAAAAAATTTTTGCTAAAAGTTTTATATTTAATTTTGTATGTCTGCCAGCCGAGAACCATTTCAATGTGATATTAATGGAATGAACATTTCTGTAATGGAATAGCAGCGAAGTATAAGTAATAACTATTTTAATATCAAAGTTTTATTATATTCCGGTTTGATCAAAATTTTTAAAAATAATGTAATGTTTTTCAAAAAATGTTTGCGCGTTATATATATTTAATCTTTTTGGTTTAAAATATTTACAAAAAAAAAATGTATTTGCTGACGTTAAAAATATTTGCCTAATAAAATATTTTAAATTTAGATATAATGTACCAACTTTTTATTTAAAAGAAATTTTTTTTTGCTAATTTATATATTTGCTACTCTTTTGATGCGCAAGAAAAAACCGCTTTTTAAATTATCAGCAAAGTTTCAAATTTTGCTGGATTATGTTATGTTGTACTTCCGGCTTGGGCTAGCTTTTATCGTCATTTGGCTCTTTTATGCAAATTCATTTCATAAACTAGGTTGAATTCAACAAAATTTTATCATTTAAAGTTGCTTGCTTAGTAAACAAATATTAATTACATACTGTGTTGTAAGGGTTTGTAGTAGCTAAAGAGATAACTGTATTAGTGACTAATTATCACGCTATGTCGAGTCCATGTTATATACTATTACGTTTACGATGTTTAAGTACAACCATATTGGCAGCGCCTTAGAATGTTAATGTTTCTTCAATAATTTTTAGCAATTATTCTAGAAATAGATTTTTTTTTTATTTATTTATTGAAGAAAATGCAACAGTATACTGACAAACAAACTCCTTACAATGATGTACTGAGTGACATAATAGTTATTGTGTTTGCAGTGTGCATTTTATATAATTGTATACAAGTATATAATAAAAGTTCAAGTCAGTAGCATACTTTGCAGTAGAAAGGACTGTAGTAGAAATGCCGCTGTGGCATTCAAGCCATTTAATATTTTGTTAGAAATAGATTATCTTGTTTCATCTAATATATACTTTTTATAAAAACGCATTAAAACAAAATTAAAAATTATTACAATGTAAATCATACCCATTTGATGTTGTAGTAAATTTTTAAGTTTATAAAATACATTATAAATAGCTTACTTTTTTTGGAGATATGTATTTGCTGGTAATACTTTCTAGTCGTAACTTACCTGAAAAAAATAACAATTTTAATAAAATTATTGTAGTATAATAAATATTTATTAACATAAATCGGTTTTATAATGATTTAAGGCCAAAAATCTGATTAAACTTAATTTTCTGCAAGAAATGACAAAAGACTAGGGCTAACTTTAACAATATGATTTCTGGGCCGGAATGAAGTACCAACCCGGCGCGTCTCCAGGTGGCGGATAGAAGGGGGCCTCTGGCTGATGATTGCAAATGAAGCGGAGGTTTGCAGGCGAACATACATGAGCTCGTTGTGCGAAAACCACAACTCGTAGCCCATTAAAACGCCCGCCGCGGACCAACTTCCCCTATCCCAGCTGTAGTGTCGTGGCTAAGAGATTGCACTAGGGATAACGATGCCAGAAAGGGCTTCCACCTTTCTGATATACCCATAGCTCTTGGCTGACTGTGGTCATGTCTTGCGGGCCAATAGGCAAGTGAGGGGTCTTGGCTTTGCAGCCCGGACCAAGAGGAGACAACCTTATGAAAAACCTAAATCCACGGTGGGGTGCCAGGCCGAAGGATGCGTGGTTAGATAGAGGACTAGCCGCCTTTGGACCAACCTTGGGGCACCAGGGGGAACCCCATTGTATACACCCCTTACCCCTGCATGCAGGCTCTGCAGGGGTGGACCTTAATTTCCTAGCTACTTGTGGGATCTACCATGGAAAAAGAAAAACAGATAAAAGAAAAAATAATAAAAAACATCACCTCAAACACCGGAGGGCCAAGTGGAGTTTCTTCCTCCACAATAAAATCTCAAGGTGCTGAAGGGCAAACAAGTGGAGCAAGCCAGGCTGGGCGCAAGAAACCAGCTCGGCTACCGTTTCCCCTTCCTCAACTAGGGCAACCTGGAAGAAAGGATGATCCACTAAGGCATGGACTTAGTGGGGCAGGAGTTAGGAAGTACCTGCGTCTTCTGCATCAGGGCAGTGCACCTGAGGATGCCAGAAAGCAGGTACTCCAAGAAAAAGAGGAGAGGGCAAAAAATCCACCTCTCCAACAAAAAGGTAATGAAAAGAGGGGAGCTGAACATATCACTCCCTCTCCACAGCCAAAGTCGAAGAGGTCTAAACCAGCAGTGGTCACAACTGGCCAAGTCACTAGTTACGCCTCTGCTGCAAAGATCTTTAGAACGGCAATTTTACCAAAGGCATACCCTGAGGTAATGTTAGATGCCACCCAACTATCTTCTCTAGAGGAAGCTCTAGTAGAAGAAATGGTAGAGAGTTCGGAAAGCGGACTGCAGTATACCGGTATTCATTTCCGATCGGGATTAATGCTGGTAGACTGCAAAACAGCACAGACTGCGGAATGGCTGGCTCGAACAGCACCGCAGCTGAAAACTTGGAAGGGTCCGGAACTGAATGCGCGAAAGGGAGATGACATCCCTAAACCGCATACCATTTCAATCTTCTTTCCAAGAAGCAAAGAAATGCCGGTTGAGAAAATCCTCAAACTGGTTAAAGTTCAAAACCCGGAGCTTCCAACGCCGGGGTGGAAGGTCATAAACTCCAAACCAGAGGGACATGGCCAAGTTCTCACCATTGGGATTGACCCCAAATTATGTGAGATTATGAAGGCGGGAGGATGCGCAATCAATTATAGATTTGGGCAAATTCCCGTCTCAGGACTCAAAAAGGGGCAGCAAAAATCCAAACCGGAGGCAATGGAAGTAGAGACACCCACTACTTTCCAACGGACAGAGAAAGACCAAGAGGAAGTTGAAGGCATGCACCTCGACTTACTTGAGGTCCACGACGAGTCTTCTGGAACGTCTCAGAAGACAAGCGGAGAAGCGATAACAGGCAAGGACGAGGGGGACAGTAAACAAGACTAACTTGTTTGCTAACACCCCTTATATTTGTTTGTCACTATTCGCTCCGAACGGCAGTAGAATCGCCCAGGTAAACTTGCACCACGCGAAGAGAGCTTCCGCGGTAATTGCAAGGCTATTTTTAAAACAACAACTGGGATTAGTGTTGATTCAAGAGCCTTGGATTAACAAAGCAGGACAGATCTAAGGTCTGTCATGTCCAAACTCAAAGGTAATATATGTGATGTAGATGTGTATATAACTCTGATGTGGACTTTGATAGTTGATGAACTATTAAATAGATTGACAGAATCAGGAATAGACTGCATAGCTTATGCCGATGATATTGTCATAGTGGCCAGAGGCAAATTTGAAAGCACTCTATGTGAAATAATACAGAAGGGTCTCAGAATTACCGAACAGTGGTGCGAATCAGTAGGGTTGAGTATTAACTCATCAAAAACCGCGACTGTAACATTCACTCGGAAAAGAAAACTCCAGGGGATGAAACCCCTCTTCTTGAAAGGAGAGATCATCAAAGAAAAGTCTGGAGTTAAATATTTAGGAATACACCTCGATAGTAAACTTCTATGGAAAAATCACGTAGAAAAAACTACCAGTAAAGCCATTAAAGCGCTTATGGTCTGCAGAAGTCTAGCAGGTAAAACATGGGGGTGCAACCCGAATATACTGCGATGGATGTATACCATGATTATTAGACCTATCATGACCTATGGGGCAATAGCCTGGCACTCTAAGGCAGAACAAGCAACCACAAGGAGAACCCTTGACAAGGTTCAAAGACTAGCATGTTTGTGTATCACAGGAGCTATGAGAACGTGCCCTACTGCGGCACTAGAGGTTATTACAGATCTGACACCTCTACATCTAGTGATAGCTAGAACAGCGAGGGAAGGTATTCTCAGACTCACAAGGGAGGGTACCGAATATGAAAAATCAAATGTCAGAGAGCTTTGACATCTCTGGCAGAGTGCATTTCATTTAATAGTAAGGAGACACATCTTTGAAAGAAACTTTATGGTAAGATTAAGCAACAGGGATGATTGGAGGAAAGAACCCACCACCAGTGAGTTTAAAAGAAATACTATTAAATGGTATACGGACGGCTCCATGACAAACAAGGGCACGGGAGTAGGAGTAGTCGGTCCTAGAACCAAATACTCAGAATCAATGGGAACCTACCCAAACATCTTCCAGGCGGAAATAGACGCAATCAGACGATGTGCAGAATTTAACTTAGAAAGAAACTATCAAAAATGTGAAATTGCAATTCACACTGATAGTCAAGCAGCGATAACAGCATTAAGCTCCTATGTCACCAGTTCTAAAATGACATGGGAATGCCGAGGCAAATTGAATGAACTAGGCAAGAATAACAAAGTTTTTCTTGTTTGGATACCCGGACACTCGGAAATAGAGGGAAACGAGAAAGCTGATAAGCTAGCAAGAGAGGGCGCATTTACCCCTTTTGTAGGGCCAGAACCATTCTGCGGCTTAGGGAAACATACCTACAAGAAAAGGTTCAAAATGAAGGAAGAGAAGGACAGATCAGAACGCTGGCTAAATCTTCCTGGTTTGAGACACTCTAAGAATTTTCTTGGAAACTTCGACTATGTAAGGTCCAAAGCTTACATGAACCTCACAGGTTTCCTTACCGGTCATTGCCGTCTAGGAAAGCACCTGATGAGACTTGGCCTAGAAGATAATGACGAATGCAGATTTTGCATGGAAGAGGAAGAAACTCCGGAACACCTAGTAACAGAATGCGTCGCCATTAGAACCCAACGTAGAGAACATCTAGGGCAGGAATACATACTGAATAGAGACATATTGTCTTTGAAGCCATCGCAGCTGCTGGAATTTATTACAGCTTTGGAACTAGATGGGGAGCTATAAACCGAGCCACTCCTCGAACAGCTCGAGAAAGGGGAGCACAATAGACCAATAGGTCGCAGTGCAGACGATACCCTATTCTAAATAAATCTAAAAAAAATCTAAATCTAACAATATGATTTAGATATATAGAACTCCACATTTCATCAGATGTGATGTTTTATATTATAAAGATGCACAGTTGCAGTGAAAAAAGTTATTGTAAAAATTCACTCTTATCTTCGGCAAAGTTAAAATCCTTCCAAGCCATAGTAACTTATACAAAAACATTGACAAGAAACATTATTAATATGTAAAGGCATAATGTACCCATTATAAATATATACGATATAAAATAGTATTTGGCACTTATCACTCAAATATTGGTAGGTTTAGATCGTTTCCTGTGCGTCAAAAAAGATTTTCCCAAACACCGATGTTATTACTTTGCAGCCGAAACTAGTAGAAATTTTTGGAAACAATTGTAAGGGCTTCTCTATTCTTCTACTTAGATGTTCTGTTTTTGGAACCTTAAGAGCAGTCCTAGAGGCCTTCTCAAGCCTGCACCCAGATAAAAGAATATAGATGCCCATTGGCTACAGTGCTTCCAGCGAGGAGAGTTGAAGAAATTTAAAAGTGTTGACACTTCAATCTTCTATTGCCATCATATAGAACTTACCTACAACCTTTTTTAGCAACAAGGTATCAGCTTTGGCGGCAGCACCAGTCTCGGTCTTAAAGATCTTCCAACTTTAAGAAATCTTAACCAAAAAACACGATTTGTGTTAATTGGTAACGAAAACCAAATAATAAATAGTATAGTTGTAGTAATAAAGACCGGCTCACGCACAGAACAAGTTCTATAGTGTAGGTTTTCAATTGTTTCACATAAAGAGCAATAATAAACAATAACAACCGTGTCAATTCTGACCCAAAATAATCTGCATGCTTTTTAATAAAAACAAGCATGTCAAAGATGATATAGATGTATCTGCATGCATCAAAATAATAAATATAATGTGATAAAGTCTTTCATGTACTCTTTTTCAAAATTAGAGCAAGTTGTTAGTATTCACAAACCTAGCTGCCATGACCAAACAAGCCACATTGTTAGAAAGAGTTAAACTCTGTCACCAGGCTAGATTACTAAAACAAAAATGTTAACACACCACAATCGCACTTAATTCACTCACAATAACAAGTTGAATTCGTTCGAGTGTAAAAATAACTATCACTGATTAACAATGTACAATTGCTACACGAGAGCTGATGGCTACTACTCAAAGACCGCTTACGCCTCCTGTCGACCTGGCATGACTATCTATGAGTATCGTACTCCTACAGTACTACCCATTGACCACTAGCTAGTTTTGACTAAACCGCTTCACTCCTATATACGAGATTTTTCAGTAAATTTTTTCGGTGTTTTTACTTTGTTCTAGTTTATTTGGATTTGATTTCATGCTGTTTATCAGTTTCCAGACCCAAGCATCAACGTTTTGAGATTAAGCAAATGTTCTAAAACACAAATAAATATCAAAAATAAAATTGATATAATCAGTTATTCCACGTAACCTTAAAAATCTGGTTTCTGCTTTGTTTTGTGAGATAAAAAATTTTCAAATTTTTTTTTAAAACTTATGTGTGCAAAAAAATTTGGGAGACAAGCTTTTAAACAATTTGATTTAATAATTTTATACACAGTGAAGTGCTACACAATGTTTTTTAATTTTAATAAAACCATAGCAATCAAACACTTAAACAGTTGTAAATTTGAAAAATTAGGTAATCGGGGGAGGCAACGCTATCAAGAGAAAAATAAGTAAAATCAAAATCATTTACTATTGAAAAATTAAAATTATTAGTTGTAAAGAAAATTGCATATTTTTGTAAATAAATTTTCCCAATTTGCACTAATGCAGCACTTCTTTCAAAGTACTCATGTGGACAATTTTACTTTCCGCACTTGCTAGGTATTAGTTAGTCACGTTCCTACAGCAATAAGTTTTATTTTACAGCGCAAGGTTTTAATTCTGAAGTACAAGCTCTGCGAAATGTTTTAATAAAACCAAGCGCACAACTAGCGCACAAATAATGTATTGAATTTTTCAGCCAAAAACTCAGTTTTGCCGGTTTTACAAATATTAAAATTCAAATTGACAGTTGTTAAGTCGATAGTCAAGTACAGAAGCTGTGGCTTTGAGTTCCATTGATGGTTAGATACGCCTCAAAACACAAGATGGCGCGTTAAAAATTGCAACAAAAATATATGATTGTCGTCAGTTTTCAAATCAGTAGATTTTATTAAGTCTAGTTTTTTGTCTTGGTATAAACAAATTTATATTTATGACTAAGCAACATTCTTTTTTAAGTTTCTAAAAGCAGATAATTTTTATGATATTTTACGACACGCCAGTGAATAAAAGTGACAGATAAGTTGCTGCATGTGGAAAAATCTAGATACCATCGCCGTTGACAAGATGTAGATATGCACTTTACAATCAATGACGCTAAAAACATCTATAACAAATCTGTAAATGTTTTGTAATTCGTGTTTTATATGTGATCTTTTGATAATTTCTTTGATTAAAATCTTAATAATTAATTTTAATATTTAATGATTTTTATACAGAATGACTCATTCAAATAAGATTTGTCTTTAATGTCTTTGCTAAAAGTGTAAATTTTGTTAACTGCAAAAATAAATTTTCATTGCAAAAACTCTATTTATTAAATATTCACTACTAAACATACTAAATAACACTAATAAGTTAAGAGAAAGTAAAGTGACATCCATTTGACAGTTTCGGGTTATATATCTGTACGTTTATGAAAGAAAAGCGTGGTGGTCGCTTCTACAGCAGCTATAAAACCAAAAGTGGAAACAACAGAACAAAAGAGAACCAACATGCTGCATTATTAACACAGACCAAAATGAAATATTCGACGTTCTACCTATGCAGGTAATGCGGGACACGTAGAAATAGCCCGGAATGGGATATATATTACAGTGGTATAGTGGGTAAACCATTACCCTAGTAGATTTTCTGGAAATACGCAGACGACTTCTTCCAACATTGAACACTCAAAGAAAATAAAAGATAAAAGTCTAAGGATTAGACAGTAAAAAGTAAGCATAGATATGTATTATTTATATAAAAAGTTTAGTTATTACGGTTCTCAGAAAGTAATTACATTTTCAATATACAATTAAGCATTTGATTTGGTTGTCTTTAAACGGAATCAAAACAATCAGAAATTAGAGTTTGAAGTTGAAATCAATTTTCGAAGTCCGTCGCCGCCAACTAAAATAAAATCAAACCGAAACCGTAATAGTTTATTGGTATTTCCTCAGTAGGAAGTTGAGTTTGCAGAAGTTTACTTAATTGTTTCGAAAATCAGTTAGCGAGTTCGATAACGAAATAAGAGAGAATGAAACAATCCTTCAACATGTCATGCTCAATCGCAGTGAGCTTTGCAAACATTGGAGGTCAAGCTTTGCCTGTGACTTGTTTTTGGATACAAATGGAAAATTGATGGGGAAATGGAACGCGTTGCCGCTTGTGCAATATTTACGAGTTTGACCTGGCAGCTATGTTATTAAAGAAGTAAATCAAATAGTGCATCGGGATTTTTCTGTCAAGAAGCTTAAAGCTTTGCGAGGCGACGGATCAAATTTGACGTTTGATTTAAGTGCAAGCACACAGAGTTGAAAGTTTTTTTGAAAAAATTTATTTTATTGTAAACGAGCAATTTCAAATGATTGACTTAAAATGCAGACTAGACAATTAAAATTTTAGTAAAATTAACAGTTTTAATAAAAGCATAAAAATCAACAGTTAAAATACAATAAAGAGTAAGATCAATATATTTACAATAACAGTAAAAGTTTCGCTAAAATACCTAACAAAGGTAGATAAAAAAAATAAATGTTTTAATGCGAAAATAAGAGAAGACATCAAGCACGCGTGAGGAATGTGTAGGGTGAGTGAGAGAGACTTTAAAGATTGATGGCAGAAAAACAAGGCAAAAATGTTTATGAATCAACTATTTGTTAATTTTAAGTGAGTAGCAAAAATTAAACTTTTTTGTTGACTGTTTTGTAATTGTAATCTGGCGTTTTCAATAAAGTGACAATAAAAATGCATCTTTTTTTTTCTAGAAGCAACGTTTTTCATGAATTAAAATTAATGATCGAGCAGTGAATCTTAGACTTCATCTAAAATACTAATACTTTCAACTGGCATTTAAATAGTAATAATATCTAAAAGTGTTAAGCTATATATTGTTTCAAATTACATTACATTGCATCTAATATTATGATAGATTACAATGGAAACATCTTTTAATCAAATGCTTTTAAATTCAAACCAATAACAAACCACGCTTAGTTTCGTGCAATATCAGCCTGCTTTGTTTATTCAGAAAATTTCAATATTGAGTCAAACATCCATTGGAAGTTTTCATCCAATTGTTGGTGTGCAAGCACCAGAGGGACATGCAGGCCGACAAATCTATTGAAGTTGGTTCAAACACCGCAACCGACGAATAAATTAGATGACCACAGGGGTTTCCGTGATGCAACACTTGCTGAAACACTATCCCAGTTTGGCTGTGTTAAGTGTATTGTCACTGATGCAGTTGTTAATTTGCAGTTGTTATCTCACAGTTGTATGTCCATTTTCCGGAACAGTTTCCTTGATTAATTTGAAAGTTGTAGTTACTTTGTTGTAGGAAGCTCTAAAAGCGATCTTAATGTCTTCTTCATGTCAAGAAAAATGGTGTTACAATATTAATTTATAAAATACCTTTATCGCAAAGCTTACTTCATTATTTGTATAAAAATCAGCAATTGCGACTGTCAAAAGTTTCGGAATTATGTTAACACCACATTTCAAGCTCCGCCTCGACAACGTTTAAACAATTTGACAAATACTTATTAATAAAACAAACAGTACTTTCCCGATGCATACCTACAACTAACCAAATAACAATTTTTGTAAAAGTTATAGTAATAATACAAAAAACCTTGCAACCTTGCACAAAAATACAAAAAGAAATTATACCATTTTATAACTGAACTCGTTTAAAATTACCAAGTATAATTTTCTATGGGAAAGAAATTTTAGATACGTCAAGAAGGAGTAACTCGACGCTATCAAAAATTTTTGTTGCTGTCATTTTACGCCAAAGCGTCGATCCAGTTAAACTAAATACACAAAAATAATTTTCAAAAAAAGACAACAATTTTAAAATGTGGTTTATAACAGAAAGCTAAAAATAAAACAAAATTTTAGTGTTTTAGAAAAGCATATTTCTACGTGATAAAAAAATTAAACAACATTTTTTCAAAACCATGTAGCAAAAGAAAAACATTAAAAACATTGTTTTTTTAAAATATTACAAGTTCTCAACAACACTACAAAAATTCTACTATCTAAATAATGGTTTTTTTATAATAATACGTAATTTATTTTGTTTTAAATTAGAAAATTTTGACAAACATTTTTAAATAATAAAAACATTATTATAGCAAAACACTTTATCGCTTTGTTATTTGAATTAAACAAAAATAGAGCTGATAAATAATTAAATTCATATAAATGTACCATAACAGTTTTAAAAATTTTTATTTCTTAAAAGTTTACTTTTTCAGATCATTTTCTTGTGCCAAAAACGTATACACATTTTAAGAAAAATTATTTTTTTTATTTTTATCGCCGACCACGTGGCACAAACTCATCTTAAAGTTTCAGAATCATGCTGAGGTGTCTGCTTTATACAAATGTAAACATTATTTTTCTCTTTATCCAACTATCTACACATAGAACTGAAAAAAAATACATCTATAGTTTGCCTATTTATAAAACATATTCAGAAAAAAATGTATTTAAATGCCTAAAATTATATAATTTATTACTTTCTAATTTCCACAATTTGTTTTTTCAGGGTTCTAAAACTTGTCTTAAACAAATAGTGTAAGAAGCTGAGTTATATAGTAAAATTGATTTCTGTAACTTTTTTTGTAATAGTTGTGTAACTTATTTTATTTTGACGTGTAGTATATGTTTGATATAAGTGCTGTAAGTATGTCTCTATCATTGAATAAAGATATTCTATATACAAATGAGACAGTTTTATTAAAATTTTAATAAAACTAAAAATTGCATTTTATAATTTTTTATATTTATAGAATATTAAATAAATAAATGCAGGAAACAAACGCAGAGTAGAAACAGTTAAAAATCATATCTATTTTAAAAAGTTTTTTGAGATGGTTAGATAGAAGCAATAAACATGCAATACAAAAAAATTTTATATGAATCGTTAAAAACATTTTTTTTGCTACGTTTCAACGTGATTTAAATTCTTTCCAGAGGTTTATTATGTTTTAAAACCATACCTCAACTCAAATGAAATAATAGTGGTCGTTTTAAAAAGCTGATCACGTAATCCGCATTGCCGGAACGGCAATTAACTTTAGTTGGAGCTAAAAACGAATTATATTATTGTAGTAGTTAGGTAGAACAATTAATATAAGTCAGAAAAAGCTTGAAAATATTAAATAAAAAAAATGAAATTATGTTCCTTGTAATAAATTGAATATTTAGTTGATTGCTTGGGAATATTTGTCACTATAAATTATCTACACAAGTATCAACAAACATTAAACAAAAAATTTCAAATTTTTTAAATTTTATATTTTATAAAGTTTAACAATTTCAATGAAAAATTAATAATTTCTCGGGCAAGATCAAAAAGAATAAATATTTATAAAATTTTTTTCCAACATACAGCATGTAAAAGACTTATTAGATAGTTCATAAATCTCAAAATAGTTGTATTAATTGTCAATGCTCAAACGTTTAGACTATGTAAATCATAAAATCACTTGGTTTGTATAAAATTTAATAGATTGGATAAGTTGTGCGTAACTAAACGTGTTTCTAATAAAATGTCAACATATCAATGTTAACAATCTAAAATTAGACATATTTATTAGTTCAGATTATCAAAAATAAATAGTTACCTATATATCTTAACGTCGCAAGATTGGTACAAAGTCAAAAAAGTAAAGAAAAGCAATGATTAAAAATAATGAGTTTTATTCGTAAACGGTTGTGAGTTTTATTAGGTTGCACTTTCATCAAGCACAACCAATCTATTAACTACCACAATTAACTAAAACTGATAAGCAGATATTTTTTTGTCTTCACCTTATTGTATTAAGCGTAACAAAAAATTTTTAGTCTGTAGTAAAACTAAAACATTGCACGAAATGCACCAGAATTGCGCTAAAATGCCAGTAATGAAAATGAGTCAAATGTTATCAAAAAAAAAGGAAAAGCACGGATTAGACCAACAAGTCAAGACGCGTGAACATTAGCAAAAATTTAGTTACTACAGGTTACAAATTAGTGATCAATAATAAAAAAAAATAGTCTCAAACTTTCTCATGTCGCTTACATTTAATTTTATTTGACATAGTAAAACGTTGTCAGCGTTAAGACTATAATATTTTTTTTATTAGTTGAATATAACGTTAAATTGCAACTTACAATGTTTGCTTTCAAAAAATATATATATAATTATAATATAATATTAGAATAGTCTATTAGTGTAGCTTAGTTTTAAAATTGATAATTTTTAATCTCAAGTTAAATGCTTGACGAATTCGCATGTTTCTCTACAGCATTGCAGCTACCAAATAGCTAAGCCAATTTTGATTTTGTTTTATAGTTTAATTAACTTTTAAATCTAAATTAACTAAAATGCATAGAACATAAATGTAAGAAAATCTGCGCAGCTGTTTAAAAGTTATTAGTCTTTTCTCTGATCGATAAATTATTTCAAACATTATTTGAATGTCTGATAAGGTTAAATCTTTATTTTACAATACTTCAATGATATTATAAAATATGTAGTATATATTTTATAGCTAAACTACGACATTGCGTCAAAGATAATAATAAAAGCAAAGCTATGATAATCTTTTCCCTCATGGTGTATATGTTAGTATTTTAGGCAAAACACTTATTTTTTTTCCTCTTAATAAAAAAAAAAATTACGTTTTTTACAAAATACCTATTAAAAACCAAAAAACCTTTAAATATGAAAACAAATAAATTGATATGTCGTTGAACACTTTTCAATAATATTATTATTAAATTTGCAACAGTAATATTTGTACTTTTTTTTAGGTAGAAGAAGGAAAAAAAAGTTGAATGCAATAAGCTTTAACCTAAAAAATTGGGTGTATATTACTACGTAAAGGTTTATTTTGAATTGAAACAGTAACGCAAATTTGAAAACAAAATGTTGTATGATTATGTAAATAGTTGCATTTATAACTTGCCCATGCCTTCAGTAATTATGTTCCAAAATCGATTGACTACGTAATTATTGTTTATGAAACTATAATATCATTTTGCAATTGCAGTTCAATAACGCGAATGCCTAAACAAAATTTCTGCTCTTTTAGACTATTTTATTGAGCTTAAAGTTAAAGAAAGTTATCCATTTTTTATAAAAACTTTGAGACTTTAAATTGACACTATAAATAAAAAATTTAGATTAGATTCTTGGTGGTCATAGAAATTGTTCTTGATCAATTCTATTGTTTTAACTATTTACTTGTAAGAGAAAAAAAACGTAATTATTATTGGCTATGGTGAAAAAAACAAGCTCTGGTATAAAAAGCATAAGATATAATGAAAACTAATAGAGAAAAAATATAGTAATAGTAAAACTGTGTTTTTCTTTAGGTACGTTTATAAATTAAACTCTCTTTGTAAAACAAAAATATACCTATTGAAACACCGGATTATTATACCATTTTTTTATAGCTGAACGGTAAAAAATAATATGATTTTGAAAATTTTGGGTGCTATTTCTATCACAGATCACTGCAATATTTTGCAGTGATAAATTAAACAAATAAATTAACTTTATGGGATATAAACTTCTGAATCAACACAAAAAAGTATTGTTTGATTGGACGCATCATTGTAGTATTGTAATTCTTTATGTTTTTCGTATTAATTTAAAGCTACACTAAACTAAATAGCAAAAACTTAATATTGGAACCAAATTCAATATATTCAATGGATATGCAAATCAATTGTTTGTTCACTGTGTAAAAATCTTTAGATTACAAATACATTCAAAAAATAAAAATAATTGTGAGAGTTTTTGATTTTATAATAACTTATAGTTATTTTTTAAAGTAAAAATAAGCCAATAAGGCGCTAAATTGCTTGTATAATTAAATCATCGTGATGAGGGCCATATGGCATCTTAAGTAAAGAGAGGGAACATGAAGGAAGTGGGGGAACTGGAAGGGTGAAGTCCAGTATGAGTCAGCTGAGCGAGACAAGAGCGAGAATGTTGATTAAAAAAGAAAGGTCAGAGCGGTCGGACGGGCAGTATTATGAATATTTAAACTGTTAATTGTTTATTGAAAGAGAAAGATAGTTAACGTGTTGATCTTTTTGATCATATGTTGTTTTGTGGTATGATTGTGAATTCAGTGCTGTTTCCCTGAATTCGGTGGAATAATGTGAATTCAGTGCTGTCTCCCTGAATTCGGTGGAACAATGTGAATTCAATTGTGACTCCCTGAATTTGGTGGAATAATGTGAATTCAGTTGTGACGCCCTGAATTTAGTGGAATAATGTGAATTCAGTTGTGACTTTCTGAATTCGGTGGAATAATGTGAATTCAGTTGTGACTCCCTGGATTCGGTGGAATAATGTGAATTATGTGAATTAAGTGCTGACTCCCTGAATTCGGAAGAATAATGAGGTACCGAAACAATGAAGACATCATTGAGAACACGACGTTAAAGAAAAGGGGTGAAGATTGAGTCAATCGAGTCCATGGAGTGGTTGTCCAAGTCTAATGAGCCTAGTGATGTCTTCCACTATCAGTTCAAGAGGAATAGAATCCTGCGAGGGAGAGAAAAGCCCCCGGTGAGTTACTTTACAGGTATTATTGACAGGTACATTATGTGTAAATTTGTTTCATGTGTCGCCCAATCGATCCGTCTGACTGCTCAAGCGTTTCTCTAACAATAAATACAGAGGGGTGAGTTAAAGTAGATTGTTGACGATAATGTAGCTGGCTGTTGCTATTTTGTACACTGTTTTCGAGTGAATAATTAATGTTAATAATTGTAGAACATAGACATCCTGACAAATTTAATATGGAGAAAGAGTTAACTGTTATTTAATTCAACTTAATTGTTAAGATTTGGCAAAACGCAAGATTAGAACAAAAAAAGAGTCTTACAAATTTCAGAGGTGGGATAAGAATTTGCGGTAAACCTCAGTAATTAATTAGCTAAATAGTGCATATTTAATAATTAAAACCATAGCATCTAATGACAATAGAAAAATCCACCTTGAGTAACTTTTTGGGATTAAAATCGTAAATATAAACAGCAGCTACATTATTGAGACTTTCTGCAACAACAACCTTGTACAAATTATTGTTTATAATTGGTTTTTATAAAAAAGTTGAATTTTATACATAAATAACAGTTTGCTAGCACATTCATCTTGAGTATATTGAGACATAATAATGTCTGATAGGAGTTTCTTTAAACAAAATTGAATATAAATTAATATGAATAAATTTATTCAAGTTTACCTGATGATTAAAGGGTTCAATCGAAGTGATTTTATGTGTTTATAAGAAAACATTTTTGTAAAATGAATTTAAAGTTTTATTAGAGTTCTATTCTAGTTTTTGCAACAAACAATATTGCAAACTTAATTTACTGACAAAAAAATATATTGCATTAAATTATTAATTTAATCAAAGAAAAGCAGTTGTATAGTACAGTTTTTTAGATTTCTGTATAGATATAGACTGAGTCTGGAGTTTAAAGGGTTAAAACGTAGTTTATATTAATTACTTGAAATGTCACATAGATTAAATTATTGATTACTGCGTTATAAATTATGACAATCAAATGAACAATGAATGTATCTACTTTTAGGAAAGACTTTCAAATAAAAACCAAAAAAAAAAAAGGGTTAAAGTTAAATTTGCAAAGTTAGTTATAAAGTATTAAGTGTAATTATTGTTGTGGTGTAATCACTTTAGATAATTAGAAGATATTTATTTGAAAGGTGACTGAGAAACCAATCGCTTTAAAATAATGTAAATATTTGATTTATTGAAAAGCTTGCTCAAACATTTAAGGCTGAATTCTTTAATATTATTCATGCAATTTAAGAGAAACTTTGTAAAGTCGGAGTTATTAAAATTATGGCTATTTTTTTGGCGACACTAAGGCGACGGTTTTGTCTAAATTTGAACCATATGTTGAAAATCTTGTACAGGTCTAGATAAAATTGATGCGACCCCTCATTAAATAATCTCAAATGTTAAAGTGTATGACACCAGTCTCTTAAGAGCTTTAAGAGATTGATGTTTTTTAGTTATATCTTTGGTTTTTGAAAATTTTAGTTGAATAGATTTCAAGTATGTATTTATGACAAACACTTACCACATAATCTTTGGTTAAAGTTAGGGTAGGTGTCATTTTCGACGTATTAACGTATTTTGTTCTATTTCATCTTGACATTTTTATGAGGGTTCTGAGTGTTCGACGAGAAACAAACTGATCTATTTAAAATCTTAGAATTTGTGTGAAAACACTTTAAAGGTGTTTAAATAATTGTTTACAAAACGTATTTATGAAAGGGGACATGAACAGAAATTAGTAACAAGATTATGTAAAGTTTATAAAGTATAGAGCAGTGACCAATATTAAAGAGAAAGCTCTAGTTAATATTTTCTTTTAGTTGATACTGGGTCACTATTAATTTGATAAATGTTGAATTAAGATTTAAAATTAATAAAATCATTGAAGGTAAAGGATTAAAATGTTGAAAATTGATTTGTGTAAGTAAATTATTGCGATTAAAAAAAAATATATATATACTTTGTAAAGTATTTTTATGAAATTATATCTTGTCGACTCAGTCCATATGGTAAAGATAATTCTCTTTTGACAGCTAATTGAAAAACGAGAATGTTTAAGAAAGCTAGCTTTTTGCATCTAATGGATTATGAACTTCCAAATTTTCTCAGTCGTTCAGTAATGATTTGTTAACATTTATTCAAACTTTTGAGAAATTAATTAGTGTAGGAAAATTAAATTTGTGCCTAAACGGGACTATATATTAATTGTATTGACACATTTATAGCTTTTTGAGATACATGTTCTAGTTTAAAATAATCAATCAAAAATCGATTCATGAACAATAATAGATTGCATTGTTTACGAAGCACCTCTTAGAACTTTTGATGTTGTGGTAACATCTACTAAGGCATTGTCTTTCAATATTAATAGCAAAGAGAATTGTTCTATTATAACAATAAATAATTGTCAAAAACCTAATTCAAAACAGCACAAAACCAGAACTTTGTTTATTTAGATTTTCAGCAAAATAGTGAAATAATTAGACGAAAATAGAAATCTGAAAAAAAAAGGGTTTTTTAAAAATAATAGGTCAAGGAATTTTTTAGAGGGCTTTCTAAGGACGGTTTTAGCAAAACTAATCGGTAAAGTGTCAACAGCTGCAACAAAACTGAAAAAAAAAAGTCTTACATAATGTCTCATAATAATCACTTTCTCAGTATTTAGAAGTTTTTAGAAAACATTTAAAAACTTTAAGAATAATTATCAAGGATATGTTTTTTGTATTAATTTAAAGCTACACTAAACATAATAACAAAAAACTCTAATATTGGAACAAATTTCAATATATTTTATGGTTAGGCAAATCAAATTGTTTGTTTTATTGTGTAAAAACCTTTCGATTGAAATACATTTCAAGTATAATAATGTCTCATAATGATCTTGCAAGTTAGAACAGCAAGTAATAAGATCTCAAACCAATAAAATACAAAAAAAAACAAATTTTGCTTGCATATCGTACAGTAGCCTAAATAGGATACCCAAAAAGTGAAAACCTCGCTATTAATGTAAAGGTTGAGTAGTCATTGTTATTAATTTTTTCTTTTAGCACGTCTCTTAAACAAAAACTTTTTTACAATATTGAATAATTCAGCGTGGAGCTGTCTTTTCCAGCTAGTTTATAAAATGACAACCTTATCTTGACCTGCTTAAATTAACACTGCTTCTTCTAATAACACGTTATCTATTTTTCTATTTTACTACTGATTTATAATGCTTTCTATACATTAATTTAATCAGAAGCCAATTAAATTATAAAAAAATCATGTCACATTCTTGAATTGATTTAAAATGGTAGTGTTAGTGTTTGAGCTACACTTTTGTGATATCATCTCGATGTCGAAATTCAATTCTTGTTAAGTGATGCGATGAGAAGATTCAGTCCAATTTAATGTTCAAAAGCTTATCTTTCTAGCAATTAATTAAATTAATGGTTACTTGAACCATATCACTTGTTTAATTTTATTTTTAGTTTGAAGTAAAAACAAGAATGTTTTCTCCGTAATAAGGAAAGCGATGAAAATAATCAATTAGAGAATTGAGTGCAAATAGAACATAAATTAAAAACAACTTTTGTATATTTTTAAATAAAAATATAAGCTTTATCTGTAAATAACATTAAACTGTAAATTTTCCAAAATATTGAAATTTTTTGACACTTATTGGATTTTAAAAAAATAATTGATACAAACTTAGATAATATTAATTATTATCACAATTATCTAATTTCTAGAACGAGAAAATTGATCTCATTTTAAGGAGTTTAAAAACGTTTTTCTGAATTAGCAAACTTTTCTACGGAATAATAAAATCTCATTTAACAGAATGATTTACTTTGAGTAAATGTATTAGAAAATGATGCAGAAGGATTTGTGCATGATGTAAATGAATTCAATCGTCGAGGAAGTCTGATAGCCGTTTGGATTTTGTTACAAAATGTTTCAGCGTCTCTTAAAATCGGAAATAAGTCAATGAGTCATCGCACACAATTGTGCAACTTAATAATTAAAAAAGTTTATTTTACTAAAAGTTACTAATACGTTTTACTAAAGTTTTGCTTATAAAATTATAAATTCAAAATGGCTGTATTCTAACAAAAGTTTGTTCACCAGTTTTTATGAAATAAACTAAACTTTATTGGTCGGACAGCCAGCGTGAGCAACAAATTAACGTTTGTTAAGAAACAGTCTATTTTGCGTTGTTGAATACAAGTAGAAATACAAAGTGTACAAAGATGTTCAAAATAACTAAATTATAGCTATTAAAACAACGAAATAATTACACAGTTTTACTACTTGCCAAAAAGATGTTTATTGGAATATAGAGAACTTTTTTGACTACCATGTGATTATCAAGAGAAGATTAATCAAACTTTATAAATCTTCTAATGCATATCATAATCAGGAGATGAATCAAAGTTTATCCATCTCTTGATGATGACCACATAGTGATCGAATAAACGCTCAAGATTTAATAAACAAAGTTTTCAACAAGTGGTAAGACTGTGCGAATAGTTTATTGTGCTAAAGATTCTAAACCAATCAATTAAGACAGCTATTAAGTGTTTCATAGATAGTTTAAAAATAGAAATCATAGTTTAAATTCGAGCGGCCGTAAAACTTATGTTATCTTTAAGCCTTTTCACAAAAATTTTAATTTTTTATAATATTGTTATAATTTTTTATAATAATAAGAGTTTTTGATTTTATAATAACTTATAGTTATTTCTTAAAGTAAAAATAAGCGAATAAGGCTCTAAATCGCTTGCATAATTAAATCATCTTGATGAGGGCCATATGGCATTTTAAGTAAAGAGGGGGAACATGGGCTTAGCATCCCTGAAAGGGTGGAGTCCAGGATCAGTAAGCTGAGCGGGGCAAGAGTGAGAACGTTGAGTCAGAGCGGTCGGACGGGCAGTATTATAAATATTTAAACTGTTAATTGTTTATTGAAAGAGAAAGATAATTAACGTGTTGATCTTATTGATCATATGTTGTTTTGTGGTATGATGTGAATTCAGTGCTGTCTCCCTGAATTCGGAAGAATAATGTGAATTCAGTGCTGTCTCCCTGAATTCGGAGGAATAATGTGAATTCAGTGCTGTCTCCCTGAATTCGGAGGAATAATGTGAATTCAGTGCTGTCTCCCTGAATTCGGAGGACACCTGGGGTACCGAATCAATAAAGACATCATTAAGAACACGAAGCTAAAGAAAAAGGTGAAGATTGAGTCAATCGAGTCTATGGAGCGGTTGTCTAAGTCCAATGAGCCTTGTGATGTCTTCCACAATCAGTTCGAGAGGAAGAGAATCCTGCGAGAGGGAGAAAAATTTCCGGTGAGATACTTTACAGGTATTATTGACAGGTACATTATGTGTAAATATGTTTCATGTGTCGCCCAATCAATCCGTCTGACTGCTCAAGCGTGTCTCTAACTATGAATATAGAGGGGTGAGTTGAAGTAGATTGTTGATGATAATGTAGCTGGCTATTCTGTACACTGTTGTCGAGTGAATAATTAAGGCTGATAATCGTAGAACATAGACATCTTGACAAATTTATTATGGAGAAAGAGTTAACTGTTATTTAATCCAATTTAATTGTTAAAATTTGGCAAAACATAAGATTAGAATAAAAGAGTCTTACAATATCTTTAATTAAATTAAAAAATTTAAACTTTGATTTACATTTTGCAAAAAAGCCTACGCCAAATGCAAAAACTGTCGCGAGTGCTACGGCAACAGTATAAAACAATAAATTTATTGTTGTTAGAATGTTCTAACAAAAAACAAAGAAAGAGAACAAAGTGCGTTTTGGAAAAACATCAGATATTCAAAAAGAAGCATTTTTGATTTTTTTTTGGCTAAACTATTCAATATGTCGAAAACCAATCTAAAAGCTAAAAAAACCCAGTTTTGTTTAAGTTTTTTGTTGTTTTTCCTTACTCAATAGAGAGCAATATTACAGATCTAGCTTGGGTAGTAATACTAGTAATTACTGTTTTTTATTCAATAAATGTAGTTTTCAACTTCTTGGCATGTAAACGTCAAATTAACATTCAAATGACATCTTTGGAAACATCATATTTACAGTCGTCTATTTACAGTCGTTTATCGCCCGCCGTGCCTGAAAATCAGCCAAACTGTCTACTTTTCAGGTACGCTTTTCAAGTAGAATCTTTCTATACAACAAAAATACACCTATTAAAACATCAGAAACATAACTTTTTTATTGCTGAAGGTAAAAAATGATGAATATTTTGGGTGCTATTTTCATTACAGATCGCTGCAAAATCAATTAGATTGAGGGTTGACATATCAACTGGCATCAATTTATTTAGTTCTGTTTGATTTATAAATTAACATTATGAAATGTGAAATTCCAATCAAATAAAAAAAAGTTTTGGTGGGGTGAATCCTTGCATCTTGTGGAAATCTAATTTTTCAACTTTATTAATTTTATTTTAGTTTTAGGTTGAGAATATTGAAAGTTTACAATTTTTAAAATATGTTGACTTGAAAGTTAAATACAAGAATTGTGCGTTAAACATGTTACAACGGTGAATCATTAACGCACTCCGCTGCGTTGTGGACTGTAAGTTACCGCACGCAAATGTAAAGAACTATTTTACAATAAATAAAATCTTACATGTTTACTATGCCACAGCGTATTTTATGGCACTTTGTTTTTGGAAATTTTGATTGGAAATAACAATATAGCCATTGTAACAGTGCGAACAAAAGTGACTCAAAGCATATTTGAATAAACCTAAAGATAGGTTATTACCTCATTGGTAAAATTTCCAAAATCTACGACTCACATATCTTAATTGCGCTCAACTTAATTTTAAATTTATTAGTTATTTACTAACACAGCCGACATTAAATAATTTGCCGAAAAAAATTTGTACTAAGTAATAAAATGTTAACATTTTTCATTGTAAACAGAAAACACATAAATTCTTACACAGCTTTAATGGAATCTCTCGCATTAGATACATAATCGATGAGTCATTAAATACAAAAAAGAAGCTTGCAGACTAGAACACTCGTAAATATTACGAGCTTTAGATAAAGCGAGTTCAAGCACTAATCTCACCCCATTAACCAATTGTTTGTTGCCAATTGGTGTCTGCATTTTCTCTTTTTTAAATGTCGCAAAATCCTCTATATTGTAATGTTCGATAAACTTTGTATATAAAATTTTCAAAAGCAGGTGATTTGTAATTCAACAAAAAAACAAAAAAAAAATAATTTATACTAACGTGCATAAATTTTAAACAATTTTAATGTAAACATGACAATTTCTAGACGTGTGATGTAGCTAGCATACGTATTATATATACGCTAGCATAAGCGGCAAAACATTTGATAAGTAAGGAACGTTTTAAAAACAATAAATATTTCAAGATATTCAAATCTTAAAATAATTTAAATAATTATAATAAAAATTTAAGCAAAAATGCTTAGTGTTTAAAATTATGTTAAAATAGTTTTGGCAGATGTAAAATTTACTATTCATTGGTAATATAAACCATAAAAAAATTATCAACAAACAAAATAATGTAACTTAAAAAAACAAAGCAATAATATTAGAGAAGAAAATTAAAAACAATATTAAAACAGGTTGAAAAAAGTGTAAATGTAGAACAAGGTGGACAGACTGAATATAATAAATCTTTTAATAGAAGAAAGCCAATGTGAAAGGTAAAATGTAAACGATATTTTGAATTGGCAAGTAGCGCTTGATTGAACAAAAAACTGTGTGGATAAAATAAGTACATCTATACTAATATTATAAAAAGAAAAGATTAGTATCTTTGTTCGTAACAAATAAACTTAAAAACTTCTGAACCTTAGAAAGCCTTACTGAAAATAACTTGTGAAGGTGTTCTATCTTTTTGACACAAAATGGGATTGTAATAATTAATTGTAAATTAAAAAAACACAATATCTTCTTATCCATAGATGCTGGAGCATCTATGGGAATATGGCATCAAAGTGTATAAAAAAAATAGTTATAAAATGCCTTTCATCGCATACGTTGTGGAAAATACTGATAATAAAACAAAAAAAATTTTCTAAAATATTATAGAACATCATCTATATCTACAAAAAACTTTGCAAGACTATCAACGGTTAAATCATGATTGAGCTATATTTACATAAAATTTTTGATCTGAGGAAGGTTATTGCAAATACGTAAACATTTTTTTTGTACAGTTTGATAAAATAGAACTCTTTTAGTTGGCAATCCTACATTTCATTTAAAAATGGTATAGCTGCAACCAGTTCTTGTTGTTGACAGGTGACATCTACTTCAAAATTAGTTTTCAAATACGGAATGACGTACTTTTCAAGTAGAATTCAAAATCCAATAACTGATTGACAATACTCTTTAAAAGCGACCGACGATCAGTTTCTAAGAGTGTTTTCAAAAGTTTTCAAACGTTACTTAAGCACAGGAAGAGAAAGCAAAGCAAAAAAAACTGGTAGACGTTCAACTGAAAAAGTTGTACCTCAACTCGCTAAACGTTTTAGTATTTGGGTTCTTGAAAGACAGTGCTTTTAGTAACACATTACACTCAAGAGGCTAGTCCATATCTTTGAAAGCTTAAAAAAAGACTTAATTTGTGTCTGGAGCACAATGGGAGCCACTTTGAATATTACCTTTATTGAAATTATTGTTTGCATTTTGAGTTTATTTCTTTAAAAAGTTAGTTGCGGTGACATAACCTACAATGTATTTTCATCAGTGTTAAGTTATATATTTGTCAAACAAGCGTACCCGGTTACAGTACTCCCACAATGCAAGTAAAAAAAGTTTTTAAAAGTGTTGTTATCTCAAAGAGTCATTGATGATCACGCTGTACAATAATAATTTCACAAAAACAGACATATTCTATAATCTATAAATAGTAATAATTTTATAGTCACATTCAAATTGTTTGAAAATTTGTACGTATGTACAAATTTAAAATATTTCAGGTATTAATAAAACTCTATATTAAACGGAAAGTGTCTTGCTTACATTTCCCTTGTTCAATCTTTTCGCTTCCTATTTTGTAGGTGTGAAACACCAATGTCATATGTCACATTGATGACAAATTCAGGTGTAAATAAAGCAATTAGCGTCATTTTTAAAAATGAGTTATGAGGTGTTATAAAACATTAATTACAAATTTTGCTTTGTCATGCTCTACATGTAAAATTTAGGTGGAGCCGAAATGAAAACAATATATTTGTGTTGATAACAAATTTTAGATTAAATATTTTACTCAAATATTATAATGCACTAAGTATTAATATATAATTTTTATAAACAAAATGCTGTAAGAAGTAAATAAGCAAGCATGTTTTTTTATTCAGAAGGAAAAAAGTTCTATCGCTTATGATTTAACGTAATCTTAATAATACCGCTTAATCATTTTTTTCTGTCTTTTGTTTGCAGATACCTGTTGAAGTAAATGTGAACACAAATGCTTTTTTTTTCTATTTTCCTTATTTGCTGAAACGTTTTACTCTAAAATGGCATACATGTCAGTGTATTAATAACCACATAATTTCATTTATTGTTCTGATTTAAAATAAAATAAATTGAAATTTTTATTTTTATACTACAAAATAACATCAATCAACTTCACTTAGAATTACAGGCTGGCGCTTCAATTTGGACAGCCTTCAATTAGTAATTAAAGCAAGCAATATTTCATCCGTGAAATAACCCCAATAAGAAGAAAACACAAAGCGTTTGTTTGAATCCCCCTTATTTTTTGACATGCAGACAATCAGTGCTACGGAACAATGAGTGCATTGTTTATGTATTTTTTCACCTAATTATTACAACGGGTGTGTGAATTATTAAAAATGGCTATCAACAAATTAGATTTTAGATTGATTAGTTCACACAAAATAAATTCACATAAATTGAAAATTTATCATATTTTTTATGACTTCAAAGATTAGGTCTTAAAATATATATTACTCTTTAATCAGGTTTTTCTGCAATATTTAAAAAACAATAATTTTAAAAATTGGTTTAATACTGTAAAATAGTTATTTACTACTATAATAATAAAAATTGTTTTTGTTTAAGATGGATATCACCAAAATTTAATTTGGTTTTCAACCGACTATATGACATTTATTGCAGTCAGAAATGATTTGAAAGAGATTTATGCATTTCTGAAATTATTTTAACCATTTTTGCATTCAAAAATAATTTAAAAAAATTTTTTATGGGGTAGTTCTTTATGCTTTAAGTTTAAGACATTGTACACTTTTGTCACAGTCGCATATACTTTGCATTGCAGTTACAATATAAATAATATAGATAACGCGGCAGGCTACAATCACAATTTTTGACAAAAAAAAAACCGTGTTTAAAAAAGTGTTTTTTTTTTATAAAAACAAATACAGTTGTTTCTTTATTAAAGTTTTTTCTTAAAACGTTCTACAAATTTTTTTTTAGCAGGGTTTTACGTTAAAGTTTTTTTTCCGATTAAACGTCGAGTTTACGTCGTTTTAATTAAAAGTCTTAAACATTTTAAAAATAGTAAAGTAAACACCACTTATAAGATTTATCTTAAAATTGCAGAATTACTAAACGTCTTTCCAATAGGTAAATCTTAAATCTGTTCTCAAATTTTGTGTTTAGTTAATGAGTTAGTTGCATCCTCAGCTGTTTTCTTGTAACCTTATATTATAAATGCCAAAAAAACGCTTGGAAAATCTAATTTACTTAATAATGCTTTCTTTCATTTCCTCGGACTTTTATGCCTAAGCTGTCATAAATATTTACAACATGTATTTCCAAAATATATGTGTTTTCTACCTGTCAATATGTTTTTCGGTTATAAATCACTGAAAAAAGCAGCCATTGATTTTCTGTAAATAATGTAAGATATAGGTGCAAATACGCAACTTATTTTGTAGCGTGAATCTAATTTAATATTTTTGTTTTAAGAAAACAGCCATTTTAATAATAATTCACTTATTTTTTAAAAAAGATAAAAAAATACGTTTTTATGTCATTATAGGCAACAGTTGATAAATAAATCTAAACAATTTAATGACCAATCCACTTTTACATGTTCAAACATAAAAATAAATTATATTTATTTCTAAAAATGTTATGAAACTGGTTTTAAAAGCATTTAAAAAAATAATAGTTTCTATGGTAAATTTACAGTTAAATAATGTCTATTTATTTGGTACTAAAGCTGTACATTTGCTCAAAATAAAAAAAAATATTTCCAAAACCAATAGTTTATTCTAATTAACCAAAATTTATTTGCTGTAAAAAGCATTTTTACACATTAATTGTATCGAATCAGCTTCAATTATTAGCTTATTTATTTAAAAAATTAATATTTATATCATTGCTATTTTAAACTTCTAAATGATGTTTCTGAGGGTGATGATGATGTTATGTTGTCCACTCAAGTCCTTTAATTGAAACAGATTAATTGTTTCAATAAAGATTAATAATTCAGAATAAGTTTTGCCTCTACCGTGCTTTCACGTCGAGTTACCGTGCTTATTCTTATTTTAATTTCTTTGTTCTGATGAAGCCTCCACCGATAGAGTCCGAAACGTCGACAATTTTATTAAACTTTTTGATAAATGGCCGGTTTCACAAAGCGTTGTTAAAATTTGGCTAACACGTTGTTAGCTAACATTGTGTTAAAATTAACACCTTGTTAAAATAAGAACGAGTTTCACAACAGATTTTTAACACGTTGTTAACTAACAACGTGTTATCTCAGAAAATCGGATAAAATCGGCAATAAACTTCAATAATTGTATGTTATTCAACAAAACCACCTGTCATCTGTCAAATCAAATGTCAAATACAAAAATTTAAAGTTATTAAATTAGGGCTATTCTGTGGGGCTTTATCTTTTCTCACCGTCTTTTGTCACACTAATCTCTATAAAATTATTTGTTGTTTCTTTATTTTAATTGAATCATGATTGTTAAGATGGATAATAATTTGCAATCGGGTAAACGAGAAAAGGGGAAAACTTCACGGAGGAAAAGCGTTGTGTTTTTATGAACTGTGTAGCCAGGTGGGAAAAATAATTATACTTATTACAACATTAATAGATTTGTTCAAATCATATTTTATTTTTGTAGGTATTTTATATGCTGAAGCATAAAAAGACCGACTAGTCCAACCTCAAATAAAAAAATTACTGCAATCTGATATTTTAACGTAGGTACACTAACTAACAGGCAAATTTACATATAATGTTAATAATTTTTTATATTAATAGAACTGTTTAACAATTTTCGTCAATTTTCTTTCAACTTTACATGAAAATATTTTTCAAATATCAATTTATCAACGGCCAGAGGTTTAATTAGTTTAACAAGGGATTTAACAACGTGTTGAATTGTAACAAAGCTTTGTGTAACCGATTTTTGTTTTAACAACGAATTTAACAACGTGTTAGCTTAACTTGAGTTAAATTTGACATTGACATTAGAAACAACGTTTTATGAAACCCAAATCGATTTTAACATTTTGTTAAAAAGTTTAACACGATGTTAAAATTTAACAACGCTTTGTGAAACCGGCCATAAGTGTTCTACATGTAGTTTTAAAAAACAAAGATGTATTCTATTGTCAACATTAAAAAGTGAACACGTTTTTGATTCACGATGAATGTCAAAAAATTTAGTTTGAGCTGAATTTTTTTACAGACAAACGGCCAATATTCTGCTGACAAAGTTTTGAAGAAGCTTGAAAATGATCTGGATAAACTGATCAAAATCAAAAAACGAAAGATTCCGAACGGTCATAGCAGTTGAAAATGTGGTACGGATCTTAGACATGATCAATATTGATCCACAAATTGGTCAGAGGCAAATATCCCAATCCCTAGACTAGAATCAAATGAACATCAGTGCGCAGAATCTTAAAAAAAATAAGTTTTATCTTTATCATGTTATCTTAGTCCAAGGATTAAAAAAGTCTGACCGCTCTAAACGCGTCTAGTTTTGTAAGTTTATACAAGAACAAAAACAATTATGATGACATGCATTTACAATTCAGCCGGGTTGCAGTCTTACGTGGTTTATCCCGTATAAACATCAATTTTTTATCGACTTTGAACAAAACACAGTTCTAAAACTGTGTTTTGAGAAGCCATCAGAAGTGGCCAGGCTTGGTCTGGAAAATACCACTTGGCCGCCTAGGTTTACAATGTACTATTTCCGCTGTAAAATGTAAGTTACCGCACACAAAAGTAAATAATTATACTCTGTTTTTTTTGCCGAGGTGGAAGTGCGCTCATCGGGTAAAACCCTACATACCATATAGCAACTTTTGGTGCATTTTCAAGAAACTGCTGCCAATTTAACTGTCATTAGTGTCAGTGTCAATAAATTGTTTAAGTTTACATAACCTCACACAAGCACCGCAATCTCTAAAGACTTGCAATAGTGGAGAAAAATGTGACATCAGTTGTCATGAAAACCAAGCTTTGCGCTCTAAACAACACAATTTAAGAAAAAATCTTGTTTGACAGACAAAAGTGGTGCTGCTTAACTAACTTGTATTTTACGTCTTTATTTACAACTGTCAATCAATCAATACTGTTATTGATAATTAAGCCCAGTGGCGTCCTGATGCATTTGCGCATTTTCTGAAAGTGTGCATTTTTAATTATTTAAGAAGAAAACAAAAAAGTCTAAAACTGTATAAAAATATGTATTTCTTATGTTACAGCGCTCAAAAACTATAACGCAAACTAATTTAAATATAATAGCATATATTTAAATTTACAAAAATCTCTACGCCATTGCCTAAGCAACTTTATGTTTACAGATTGGTATCGGCCTTAGTACAAACCAATCTAAGACCTACTGTCAAAAAATCACAACTGGCCTTGATCCCTTTAAATATTGTACACCCTGTAGTTTGTTCAATAGCTATTATTATAATACTGTATTAGTCCAATTGCAATATTTTTCTAACAAACGTTATTGTCGCTCATGTGACTCATAATGTACGTCAGGCTTGCTATCTAATTTTTCAAGTAGGTTTAAGTTATTATAACATGCAAAAAAACATTTTGAGTGTATTAAAAATTTAATAAGAATGTAGCGTTTCTAATCATTAGGCAAGCTTTTTCCCATTTAAAAAAATCTTATTACATTATTTTGCGCTTTTAAACACAAATAGCAACTTTTGACTTATAATTATAGCAGAATATTAAAAATGTTAAATAAGCAGCTACATATTATAATATAATTGTTTTGAAACTAACGTCACAAACTGAAAACAAGTTTATTTTGGAGAATATGTGTTAGTGTGTGCTTACAACATTTTTGCTTTGAGTTTTAGTTAGTTATTTATTTGCCAACAGCAACTTTCACCTGAGGATTTAGGTAAAAGTTTAATAATTTGCAAAATGTTGAATGACTGAAATATACCTAAAAAACAATTAAACGTCAAACTTTATCCGGTTATTTTCCACTTTAGAATGTTTAAACAAAACTGTTGAATGTTAATTTTTTTCATCTTGAGTAATATTTCCAGCTTTAAATTCTCTTTTCGACCTTCATCTACTTCCCAAGAATCCTTATCATGACAGAATTGGGACCCAAACAGGAAAGTCAATTATTTTGAAATTGACAGACTCGCCATCGCACCGTCAACTAATTGGGCGACTAATTGAGACTTCACGGTTTACTAAGTACTAAATTCATACTCCTATTATTCGCGCCAAGCAAGTGTTTCCAATAAGGTTACTCAATGCAAACTCATGATTTCATTGTTGGCACAGACAGGGGTAAAGACTTGTAATTAATTTTACTCGAAATTATTCCGTTTTAGTCGTTATTGCCATTGGGATAATTTGTGATAGCTTTTTACAAAACATATTATACGCTGTGTGGAACAAAGCAATGCTGTTTTTGTTACAATCGTTTAGTTATAAGTTAGAAATGTCTGTACGATGCTGTCATTTGAATTGACCTCAATTGGCTAGAGGTTGAAAGCCCAAATCAACAAAATATTTAATTTTATGTGTACAATAAAACTTTCTACATTGAACAAAAAAACACTTTTAAGGTTATTATTTGAAAGATTTTTGTCAAAGAGAAAAATAATAGCAAATAAAACCATGACTACATTACCAACAACTAAAGTTTTACTAAATACTTTCCGTAATAATATTTTAATTTGCTAATATTATTTAATGCGTAAAAAACCTTATTCAATAATTTATCCCCATATGTAAACAATTAATTCTATCTAATACATCTGGCAATTTCTTATTCCTTCACATAAATTACCTTACTTTAATTACAAAATGATCATTAACAAAATCTGAATTTCAAGCATATTACGCTAAAATAATGACTGCTACGATTTTGGTTCTCGTACACAAATCTCTAATGAAACAAATAACACTGATTTTTGACCATTGAACATAGATTAGTTTTAAAATTGAATTGAAGTCGCGTATACGTCAATATAAATTGGATCTTTAACCACAATTTAAGTTGAAAAATTTACTTCATACGGTTCTAAACTTGGTAATATGATACATTTTAATGTATTTATCGACTAAAATGTTTGACATTTTGTAACAGTTACAAACAAACTTGTGAAGGTGTTTCATCTTTTTGACACAAAATGGGATTGTAATAATTAATTGTAAATTAAAAAAACACAATATTTTCTATGGGAAGCAAATCAAGAATGGAAGCTATCAAAAGCAAATCAATGGAAGCTATCAAAAGCATCTATAGGAAGATATTGTGTTTTTTTAATTTACAATTAGTTACAAACAAATTTGAACCATTTAAGTAAAGATATATACGTCATAAAACCATGCCAACTTTATAAAAAAAATAATTAATTGGGACCGTTTTAAATTATTGATTTATTATTCTTTATCAACATTTATTTTGATTATATGGTCATTTGAAAGTTTATATTTTAATTCTCTCTGGAATAATCTCTCATATTATTAGGCAGGAAAGATTGAAAAAATAAGCTTTTGTTACATTGGGGACAATTTATACAAAAAAATTATCATAACACATTAAAATTACTGTCAGTCAAAAAATGTATACAAATTTTGTCGCAAAAACAAACTTTACAGCGTTCCAGCTAATGAGGAAACTTGCCCTTTGGGCTAAATTTTTAAACAAAACTGTGATGCTGTAAAATCATACCTTTCCGCACTCTAATGTATGTTAGAGTGTATGTTAGTGTATCTAACTATTAGATGATTTATGAATTGATAATTTATGAATTGATTGATGATGAATGGATGAATAAAACTGAGTTTTATTCATCTCCTGATGATGACCACATGGTGGTCGAAAGAGCTCTCGAGATCTAAAATAAACTTTTTGGCAAGTGGTAAAACTGTGTTAATAGTCTCACTCTTTAGTTTTAAAAAGTTTCTAAAATTATATAACAAAATAAAATCTATTGCTTTACAAATAGGAAAACTTAACAACAGGTTCTAAGTTTTTTCGATAAAAAAGTACTCTATTAAAACAGTGTCATCATTTTCTAAAAAGATTTTTATTTAATCTTAAAAGCTGTTTAAAGCTGTTTTGATCTCCATCTTAATTTTATTCAGTTACTTCTTTAGCTTTATTCATCTTTTGATGATAACCACATGACGGTCAAAAAAGCTTTCGAGATTAAATAAAAAAAAATTTGGCAAGTGGTAAAACTATGTTAATAATCTTTAGTGCCTAATATTCCAAAGCAAAATTACAAAACTACTCGTTACCTAACCATTAAAACAAGCAATAATTGAGTACATCAATGTAGGGATGTGTGCAACAAATTTGTGCCGGCACGGCGTGGTAATTTCCTAAGAATGCAATCTTCAGACAAATGATTATTAAACGTTATTTACTCTCATTGATGTTTTGAACCAGTACACTGAAAAATCGGCTTGCATCGGTCTGTCTCGGAATAAAAAAGCTTCAACTTAGAATTGAAACGAAAATTTGGATCTTGCCGAGAACGATAGGCTACCGCAATGCGCCACAACCCTAGGAAAGCTCTCTATATTTAACGGAAATAAGGTTTGAAATTGTATGCACTTTACATAGCTTCTGTATTACAGTGAAAAGAGAAACAAAGGATTGGAAGCCTTGCATACGTGGAGAAACTAAGAGTTTCTCCATATCAATAAGTTGACGAATGCAAGCTTACAACAAATCAAAATTTATATTGGTTGTTATTAGTGTCGCAAATTTTTCATAAAAATAAAACATAATTTTTATAATTTTAACTGAATATTTATTTATTTTCACAATTTTTATCGATTTGCTAAAATTTTGGAAAATGCAGTTAAAAAAAATTAAAAATATTATCAAAACGCTTTATGTTTTATTATTATTATTGGCGTTAAACAAAGTTTATTTATTGTAGCTGAAAAAGCGTATCTAATATTTTTATAAGCTTTAAAATAAGTTCAAAAGAGTTTATCTCAAATCAAGTTAATCCTTTTCCTGAAGCTTGGAAAGCTTCTATTATTTAATAATTTTCGTCAATTTTCAATTTCACTTATTTGTTAAGTATTGGCTTAAATTTGGTTAATACTTTGCACAGCCACTACGTCTCTTTCTAGCTAATACAATTATGTACAAGTGCATAGAAATGCAAAAACACTCATAAATATCTCATAAAATAATAATTTGTTCATTGTTTTCTGGATACTCTAATGTTGTATATAAGACTTGTCAAAATTAAAACAAATGTAAAATGTTAGATAAATACAATATACTATGTCTTAAATAACTGCTGACTTAATTTAGAGAGAATATTTCAATAAAAACAGTCATAAGTTTTAGACACAAAGAAAAAAATCATCCATTGGATAAAAAAATTTATCAAGTAAGAATTGTTTGCGAATCTTTTTAAGACTACACAAAAAACTTTTTGAGTTGGTTATGTTGCAGGGTGGGTGGTTTAAAAGTTTTAGACCAACATAGTTAGGCAATCTTATTCTCACATCACCCCTTATAAATGAAGCATGTTAACGATGTCTCTGTTTAGGCAGATAGTTGTAAACATTACTTCCACATAGGAAAAAACCTTTATTTATGTACATACAAAGATACTACAGTGAATCTTTAACTCTTCAGAGACATGTCTGCAAGTCTATAGGTTTAGTTCCTGCAATTATTCTTATTATGCGTTTTTGACAGATAAAGAAATTTTTAGCGATCGGCGGTCTACCTCAAAAACAAACGCAACTCAGAATCAAGCTAAGCGGATAAAAACTAAAAAGCTGAGACGTGTCAACTTCATACTTTTAAAGAGATATGCCGATAAGTTCAGTTTCAATATATCATTAGAGCAAAAATTGTTAAAGTTTAAATATTTGTCTACACCAAAGCCCAAGAAGTTTATACTATCGAAAATAGTATTTGACATAGTCAAATTTAAGGCTATGCAATTTTTTGACAGTTGTGAAGTCGTATGAAACAGGCTTTTTCAACATTAAGAAATATTTGATTGGTGAAAAACCACTGGTGTATTAAGTTTGCATTTGAGTTCACAACTGTCTAATACAGTGTTGATGAGTTTTCTGGCAGGATTGGTCTGATGTTGTCAATGTATAGCAAAAAAGCACAGACTTTTGCTCTACACCCATATTAATCTTGTTGGAGTTAGCCTGTGACTTAACATTGTCTTCGAAAACATATTGCCGTTTGTTTTCTAGATATGACAACATCCAGTTCCAAAAACTGCCTCTTACTCCATAATTCTACAGTTTATTGATACTGCAGCAGATTGATTGACGCAGTCAAACGCTCTGCAGAGATTGCAAAATAACCTAATGGGGCATGAAGAAGAGTTCCAATTTTTTAGCAATCAATCTTATCGTTGCTGTTGTAGTAGAAAAATGATCACAAAAACAATCTGGATTTTTATTTAAAATATTTTTTTAATTAACTTTTTAACAACCGATTAAAAATAACGTGTTTAAAAAAATTGAGAATCTAGAATTAAGAGCTATTGGCGTGTAGTTTTTCATAAAAATTTCTTCTTTCTTTCTATCTATTGATACTACCTTAGATATGTCAATTAGTTCAAAAAAGGTTTTTCAAGAAAATACTGGTTTACTTAAAATATAAGATAATCCAGGATGGTTGGCAATAACTTTTTTATTAATGCGATTGGCAGGTCCACAAAATCATTCTGCTTTTAATATCTGCTTAAACTACAGCTTACAGTTCCTTGCTTAAAAATGGGTGCACAAATATTGTTTCTTGTATGGATTTTATTTTGTACGTTTGAGTGCTATTTATTTGAATTTTTTTCACTATGTTTTTAGACAACAAATTTAAAAAGAAATTGCTGTATTTTAAAACATCAATGTTATCTTCAAACATTGTTTTCAATTTTATTATTAAATTTTTAAACCAAATTAGACGAAGTTTCCAATCTGATAAATAAAAAAAAATTATTGTGGTAATTAAGTCATATCATATTAACGTGGCTAATCAATAACGTAATCACATGTAGTATCTTAGGTATATAATGTGTGTTGTTGGTCATCTACTCTACAAATTTTGCAAGCACAAAATGACTGGAAAGTAAACTATACTATTCACAAACAGAGCTTTTTGTAGCTTTGACAATAACAACACGATAGTTTTTTTTTATCGTCACACATTGTTTTCATATTTTAGATACACTCTACTTTTCTATATTTTACGTTAAAAAAGAATTTAAAATTAAAATTTTTTAACTCAGTGTTGCATTCTTGAGCATACATACGTAATGAGATGAGATAATGAAATAGTTTTGTATACGACTCATCTCTTTTGTAAACGAATTTATTTTATTAGGTTATAGTAGTAAAATCGCCAGATCTTGTTTTTAAAACAATGTTGTTGTTTAAACGTAAAGCATCTTTAACAACTAATGAAGATGTAAATTCTCAAAATTATCGGTTAGTCACTATTGATTCACGTATTCTTTATTTTTTTTTCACTTGATTATTCTTATTCTCACAGAATAGTCAGAAATAATCCACACTTTTAAAAATTTACAAGAATACAGTACAAGCGTAGAGTTATTGCCTAGGCAGGAGTTGTCAATAATACATTAATAAATCCATTTTTTTATAAACATTTCAATTTTAGATTGGTTCCTGGAACTTTATGTACAAATAATAGCACTCTTTCTATTTGACTTTAAATGGAAAGAGTTCTCTCATATTTCACTGCTAGGATAACAGATTATCTACCAATAATTTTCAGAATTATAGGTTTAGAAGATTTGAGTCAACAGCTTGGTGACCTCAGTCACCATCATCTAAAGAATAATCTAAAGAATAATGTCATAATTAATGTTCTAATGACATCGTCCTTTAGGGGCATCTATAAATTTAATTTATAAGAAAATTTACAATCCATAACATTGAAGAACTTAAGATCAATCAACTTAATGCTTATGATACGCTTTATTTCAATTTTGTCTGAAATAGTGTCCAAGGTTTTTACAATAAGCTAGCTGGAATGTAAAGGTAGCCCTTGTAAAGATTTATTAATAATTAAACAATTGATCATTTCTCATTTGTTTTTGCTACACGACTCAAAAGTTTCAAAAAAATTAACAAATATGTGGCTTTAATAATCTTGAATAACATTTCTAGATAGCTATTTTATTTTACCGGTGTATACTCCCTTATCATTTTGACGCGTGTTTTTTTTTTAAATAAACATAACAATCTAACATAGGCTATGTTTAAAGCTAAAAACTGTTTCTCTATGAAACGTTTCATTCTTTAAAATTATACAAATTTTATCGACAAAGTAAAACAAAGACTAAAGTAGATAAATTAATCTATTTTTAATGCCAAAGTTAGTGCTAATTAGCATAAGAATTGACTGTAGATTTAACAAGCGTCATTTTATTTAATTTAATCTAGTATTTGATAAAATTTTTGTTATAAATTAGATCATGACGTTAAAGATGAGGTACAATTTCTATAAAAATTCTAAGTTTTATCTATTTGTGACATATACTACTATTTAAATTAAATTGACAGTTATTACAAAATATAGAAAGTGGTCTAAAAATTAGTTCATTTATAAGTTTTTAAGCCTTTGTGCAACTTGACATTTTTTTAAGTAGTTAGTAACATAAAAAATGAGCTTATTTGAACTCACTGGTAAGAGGTTTAAACGTAGCAAAATGTGTAAGTGACAAATTTTTTTTTAATAAATTTATGTTTTGGGATCAATTTCAGGCAATTAGCATAATTTAATAAATTGCTGAGACGAGTGGAATGATTACAAAATTTTTTGATCTGTCCAGTTGAGCAAATAAAGAAACAGCTTGGCTGATCAAGTATGCATGTCATTATTTTCTAAACATTTTCAATAAACTTCAAACATACTTGATTGTATAGCTTTTTTATTTTAAATCTATTTGTTATAGCTATATTTTAGTAATAATAATATATTTATGTAACAATTGTTTTATTCATCTACTGATAATGACCACAAGGTGGTCAAAAAAACTCTCGATATCTAATAAACTTTTCGGCAAGTGGTAAAACTGTGCGAATAGTGTATTGTGTCAAAAATTTTAAACCAATCAATTAATAATGATAGACATTCAAATATTGTTGACATTTTATTTTATAAATAAAATGCTGAATGTTAATTGTTAGATAGATAGCAATTGCTCTAATTATTAACTAGTTATCAATAATAACACGCCATTCTTCATTAAAAAGGCATAAATAGGTATTCAATTCTAAGGTCAAAAGGCAGTTAATTACAAGGTTAAAAACTTACATTTTATTAAAAGCATAATTTTAATAGTTTGAACCGCCTGACTAACGACTTGAAGAACAAATAGCTTTCCCACCTAAAAAACACTAGAATTTTATACAGCAGCTTTAACTTGGATGTTTTTTGTGATTAAAACCCTACCTACATTATATTCGTTCAAATTTAAACAGAAAATTTAGCTATTGACGGTCTGACAATTTAAAAATATAATACCTACACTAAAAAAGTTTTATGTGAACTTATTTAGGGCACCGGTCTTTGGGTAGAGAACACGTCACAAACATTTTTTTTTTAAATTACGTGTGTGTATACCTCATTTAAAACATGTTTTTTAAGCAAATCTTCCAAATTTATCCAATTTTCAATTTCTGCAAATTTTTTTGGCTAACGGTTGATAACAACTATTCAGAAAAAAACCACTTGATTTCAAATTCAATTTGAAACTTTTGATTGACATAATTTGTTTAGTTTTGAATAAAAAATTAATAAAAAACAGAAGAACAGAATCTATGTAATTTACACAAAATTCGCCAGTGGGCTAGTGCAAACAGCACTGTCGAATACCGTTTACGTTTATGCAATGTTTTATTGCTTTTTTGTATAACTAGTTAAGCGATGCTAAAAAAAAAAAATTGCCTTAGAGAAGTCTCTTCTCGATTAAGCTAACTATACAGAGCTAGAAGTACAAATAGTACATAATTATTTTTTTTTCAAGAAATTATTTTGTATTTGTGTTTTATTATAACTAATCTGAAAAACGTACGCACTATATATTATTGCTTTTACAAAATTTCGTACTTAAGTCTAACTTTTAAAAAATTTTAATAAAATAAACAGAAATTATTACCATCGTTGAAATCTTGAAAATTATCTTTGTAATTTTTTTTACTGTAGTGTTGATGGTTTCTGAGGTAATAAATTGATTGTACTTTAGTCGTCAGGTTTCTCTTGCCTTAGGTTCATTTTTAATAATTTACAAAAATGTGTGGTTTTGCGGTTTCAGAACAATAATAATAAATATAATAAAAAATAACCGCGTTGTTGAGTAAGATTTCGAGGTAAAGATTTCAAAAATCGCAAAGAATAAAAAAAAATATTTTGTTTATAGCTAATAATAATTGAGAAACTTAGTGTCCAACTTTTACTAGTTATGTTTTTTAATTATTAGCTAACTGGTTAAGTATTTTTTTAAACACAATAAGCTGATTTTGATAAATACATGTTCTCAAATGAGGAACAATTAAAATGTTTATGTTGTTGATACAAAATCAAGTATTCATTTGTAGCGCAACCCAAGAAGTTAAGTTTTAAACTCAAATAAGATAATGTGGTAATTAGCAGAACTCCAAACAATTAACTTAACCAAGTGTAAAATCCTCATATACCATTAGGAAAATTTGAAACGGACGCTTATCAACTGAAATAAAATTAGTATCACAGAGAAACGCAATGACGTGGAAAACTCCAACTTCATAAAATGTCAATGATAACCACAGAGTCGGAAATAACTAAAAATGTGATTAGTTTTTGTTACAAGCGTAGAGAGCATAATAAAATTAAAGCATTGCTTTTGTTCGGAGCTGGTGAATGTTTTTGGAATGATGAGTGATGGTGACAACATCAGATAGTATGTTTAATGAAACTATAGCCGAATGACAGAAAAATTAAAAAACTGTTTAATTGTGTTTTATTCGTGTATGCGCAAAATGAAATTGTTTTTTATTTTATGCATAATATATAAATAAATAGTAGCAACGCCAACTAACAAACTGCACTTCTCAGTTTAGTAGAAATAAAAATACTTTCAACATAAATTACGACAAAAGTAACATTTAATCCTCATATTATAACCAACTTGTCATTTTGTGACAGAATTGAAAAGTGGTTAAACTATGTAACAATCCGGACATTACTCCAAATGGTAGCACATCATATCTTCAACTTCTGTGTATACAGATTAAACTAATCCTGTTTAAATTCATAGTTATCTCCTACATTCACTGCTATTTAAACGTCAAACTAAGCCTACACAATATATTTAAGTTGTTGGTTTCAGTTTTTTGCGTAGTGCTTTTTAAACGTAAACCTATTGATAAACATCTTTTAATTGCTGCTTACCTAACAAGAAAAATTGAGAAACTAACAGCTTCTTAAAAATATACAGTGTATTATAGCACCTACTATTATTATAGATGTATTTAAAATATGAACATTAGAAAATTGAGTTTTTTGCCAAATCAGTTAAATGCAAAAAGTTTATGAAAATTTCAAGCTTCTTAAATGTTATATAAACGATTATATATGAGTTTATAAATTTTGAAACAAACAAAATGTCAAAACATTCTAAACCAAGTTGTATTATTTTGTTTTGTTTAAAGGTATATTTTAAAAATACGCATAAAGTTGTAACTACTTAAATTAGCTAATCATTATAAAAGTGTCTTATAAAGCAAATAACTCACAAAAAAAACGTTGCCACAAAAAATTGTTTGAGTGCTCTAATTCTTTTTGAGTGACTTATTTGCTGTTAAGACACGAGTACAATACATAGTTTCAACCATCACCTCTCTCTGTAAAAGTTTTAAAAAAAATATCAATACTCAAAAATTTTATATCTAAAGATTAGTAGTAGTCAATGATTTGGTTTCCATGGTGTTGTCGACAACAAATTTATTGTTTGAAAAAAATTTTGCACTGTTTTGGCGCTTTTGACACAAACAGGTAACATTATTAAAAATAGAAAGCAATAGTTCTCTTCCTGAAAAAATTGCAAAAAAATCTAGAAAAAGTCGCATCGAGTTTGTTACCCAAAAAATCCAGAGACGCTTATTACAAAGAATTAAGTGAGTTTAATAACTAAAAACAAAAAACAATGTTTGTGAGGTAAACGAAAAAATTTGCGGTCTTTTCAATGCGGACGAAATACAGCATGTTAAGATTGACATTAAACCTTTACAAAAATGTTAATTATCTACAAAATAGCACGTTAATCGTTTTTTTGAAAAACAAATCAAGAAGTTACAAGTGCAAGAAATAAAAAGTTTTTGAGAAAAGCATAATTTACAGTTTCCAGCAGAAGCACCCAATAAAAATATTTAATGTTAAAGAAAAGTCGGTTTTGTTATTAGAGAATAAAATCTAATTTTTTTACATTACAGGTTGCATTAATTTTTGGTGTGTCAAGTGGGTGTCAATGTTGTGATTTATTAAACATGTCAAACGATAACGTAGAAGATAAAATATACTATATGTTGGTATTTGTACCAGATACAAAAACATATGTTATACGTAGCTTTACGATTATGTAAAAAAGAATTAACAGTTAATATACTAAATATTTGTAGAAAATATATGTCTTTCTGACCGAAGAATATTTCACACAACAGATTGTTTTTGTACTATAGAAATAAGAAATGCACAGTACAGGCAGCGAGAATAAATAATTAATTCAGTAATAACTGAGTTTTTCAAATTACCAGAATCAGAGTCCCACATAGGACACAAGATGAGACGCACATCAGCAAGATTATTGTCCAACGTTGGAGCCGATTACGGAATGGTTCAACATCAATAGCCGAAGGAAGTCGACAACCCTAGCACAAGAGTATGTTGAAGAGTCAATTTTGAGCAAAATAAACACTGCTGAAAAGATACTGGCTGAAAATTTAAAACACAAAGCAATGTTATTGTGAATACTGAGAAGCTTAAATTGGATGAATGTAGAAACAACATAAAGATGTCCAAAAATGAAGCCAATAAAGTTATATCTTTTAATATAAATGTTCTCAGCAAATAATTTTATCTACGACTTATGTTAATTGTTGTTTTATGTATTGTATTTTTTGATGTTTAATTAATTATTGTTCTATTTTTTGAAAACTACTGAATTATATAAAAACAGTTGTATTATTAATTCATAAAACCACTTGTGTTTTATAGACCCCATAATTCAATCAAAAGCATTATTTTTGAAATTCGCCTCTATTTTGATAATCTAATAGACTCATTAGAGAACGCTACGTCATAGGTTTCGGTGCGGTTATAAGCCATTAGAGCACCAAACTTTTTTTTTTAATTTTTAGGTTTGTAAAACTTAATTTGACTTTTTACGTGTCTGTCAATAATATTGTGAATTACAACTTGAAATCGCAATTTTGGAACAACAAAGTG
This sequence comes from Lagria hirta, assembly GCA_947359425.1. Classification (NCBI taxonomy): domain Eukaryota; kingdom Metazoa; phylum Arthropoda; class Insecta; order Coleoptera; family Tenebrionidae; genus Lagria; species Lagria hirta. Next base: position 8,006,253 of record OX375797.1, on the reverse strand, counting down.
AAGTGAACAATTAATGGAAAGTATATTTATGTGAAATATGGCATAATAATGGTGTAAATAATAAGTGCACTGGTCTGGGAAGAACAACCGATTTCAATAAAACAAAGGTCACAGTTTATATGTCCCTTAACTTTAAAAAGTAGGTATCTTAAAATAATAATAATTATAATAAAAACCAAAATAATTTTTGCTATTTCACTGATTTCGGGAAACCTACATGTAAAGTTTTCTTCCATCTTCGTATTTTGAGGCTGACAGGATTAGAATTTTTGGATAAAACAAAAGAAAAGACAAATAGACAAAATTTCCACTTTTAAATTAAGATATTGCCAACCCACTCTCAAAATTTCTAAATCAATCAAATTAAAAAAAAAGGCTCAAAAACAGCATGAGAAAGGCAAATCACCAAAAATAGTATAAAAAACTTGTTTCATAAAACCTTAAAGCACTTATTTTTTAAAAAGTTAAGCTTGAATGCGTGCATTAAGACATGTTTTATTAAACATGTTTTTGAATATACTATTATTTTAATATAGTTATAACTTTATAATAAAAAGGTGTTAGACAAAAGCGTTAATATGTCTTGTACACTGTTTTATTATTTAGTTGCACATTGTTAAAACCTTTGTTCAAACAACTATGTTAAGAATTTAATAAATAACACTTTAAAACTTCTATTCTAAAAAAATGCTTGAGAAATAGAAAACAATAATTTTTTTTATTTATTTCTTAGGCTATATAATATCGCACAAAAACTGCAAAAAAAAACGTGCTGCAAACTTTTTTCTTTAGATTATTATGTATTCGTTGAGTTATCTTCAAAAATGAAAGAAAAATACACAGCGTATCAGTATTCTAAGAACGTGAGTACATAAATTTGTATGAATATTAAGTTATCTCACAAACATAACTGATTTTGCTTACACAATGCGTGTAATTGGGTAAAGTATGTATGCTTTCGTTTCAAGCTCTAAGCAAGATAAGGTAATTTCTTGTGGCGGAGGCTTGTCTTCTGTCTTAAGTTTATTAGCCTTTCATGCATGTAGAGGATTTGCATTTAGTAAGAGGTAACATGATTAAGCTTGACATGCTTTGCAATGATTTTTTTGACAATCTATGAACAACTATGCCGCAAGAATATCACTAGATTATATTTATTAAGCCCGCCACAACACAAATTAAATACTGTGCAGAATTTTTAAAATTAACATAAACAGTAAAGAAGCTTAGACTTTCTACCGACAAAATCCCGCACACTATAAAAACAGTTAAAATCAGACAATAGCGTTCCAATTATGGCAACAATAAGACGTCGGCGTTCTCCTGCAAACAATTTTCTCTTTCGGAAGAAAAAATTTAATTGTTTAAATGAAATAAAAAACTAATTAAAAGCTAAAGAAGTTGACGTTGTACAAAAGTAATTTAAAATAAATCAAACCAAGTAAAACTATTTTAAATTACATGGAAAGTTGTCTAGACAAATAAAACTCATCTTCACTTTTTTTTGCAAATTTTTTTTATCAGAATAGACTCAAGGTTAGTTGTTTTAGGCAAAATCACTTGAACATTTGAGTCTCGTAATTATTAAACGACTTTGAAGAAAAAGAGTTTCTTAATTCAACAGTATTTTTATATGTGAACTAATATTGATAATTTATTTTTGAAAGCTAAATCTTTTTATGTAGTATAGTCTGAATGGTAGTTTCAAAATTATTTTCAATAATTTTATTTTTTGACATCAAGATTAGACACAACCGATTGAAAAAACAAGTAACAAAAAAATTTAAAAAGTTTAAAAATCTGACTTTAAAAAATTATAATAATAATTCATCAATTATAATAATTCATCTAATTAATATCTAAAAAAATACTAAAAAACAGTTTATTCACATCAAGTAGTAATCACTTCAATTAGACCCGATTTAATAATTTTTTTAAATTTGTTATATTATTTTATAAGGTTGAGTGCTAATTGAATATTATTACTATTATTTTAGACGCGTTTTCTAAAAATAAATTGTAATAACTTCTTGTAATGATTCTCTGACTAGATGACGCTAATATGGTATTTAGATAATAATTCTTTTTAATACAATTTCTAAAAGACAAATCCTTAAATTAAGCAATTTTATATAACTGCAAAAACTTTGGATAGAGAGCCTTTAGGTCAAAAAGAGTCTTCAAACTTAACCTTCTAACGTTATCGTTTATCAATTTTTTATTATTACTTTTGCCTACCCATTATTATTATTAAAAAATAAGTTTTAAAAATAATTAAGAAGAATAGAATTAAAAACAAGATTTTATTTAAATCCGTTTTAAAGATTATTTTTTTAAAAATATCAGAAATTTTACAACTTTGTTTTATTGAAAATTCTTATTAGATAATTATGTGCATATTTACATTTATCTTGTTGGTTCTAAAATTACAGTCTATGGTATGAAAAGTCTTGTCTCTCAATTTAGTCTTGTGATTGTCTAGTTTTTAGAAAAACTTCTTTTTGTAAAGTACTGAGCGTCTTCACATATTGTAATTCTTAAATCAAATTATGATTTCATTGTACAAGTCGTAAACTTGTAACAGTATCATCTGTTTTAGTTTAGAGAAATATCAACGTTTTTATAAGACTTTCAAAATTAAGAATAGAGGTGGCTTGGCTTGCAGCAGCGGTTCCATCAGGTTGATTTAGAAGAAATCAATTTTATTTAAGATTATTTTTGCTTTAAATTAATATGAACCTTAGCCTACTGCAGCAAAGAAAAGAGATTTGTTACGTGTTTAAGCCAACCGTGGTTCTGAGCTAAAACGGCTTGACTATTAACAACTTCTAGAGGTTGTTAATAGAAAAAGTAAACAAAAAATCCAGGTACAACAAAAGCTATGAAAAAATTATAACAGGATAAATCCCGGTGTACCTGGAAAGAGAAAGTGCGAAAGAAAAAAGAATAATAGCGAGGTTCAGGTGAGGACATGAGGAGAGAGAGAATAGGTATTGGGCAAAATAAGATAAAGTTAAAGTGGATGAAAGAGTTATGGGAGAAAAGGGAAACAAGGACTGAGAAAAGAGATCACAAAGGAAGAACAGAGAGGATAGAATAGAAAAAAATATGTATAGTTTGTGTAATAATAATGTAGATATTTTAAGCCTGTATAGGGAAAAACAAACCTATTAGTAGTAGTATTTAAGGTGTCGTAAGTAGTATGTAGAGTGGCAACGTCTTGCTGATAGTACGCGTCCATTATTTTATCGTCATGGAGCCGTGCAAAGAATTGCTGTATAATCTTGCAAAAGTCAATGTTCTATTAAAAAAATTGACTTTGTGAGCCAACTATTTTGAATTAAAAAATAAAGAAATTGAAAAATTTAGTAATTATTTTTACATTTGAAGCAATTGCTATAAAAATTATGGTTTGCTCACGTAAACTCATAGACAGAGCCGAATATGACGCCAAATTTTAAAAAACTTATAACGTGCGTTAATAATAGATATTTATGCATTAGGGTGAAAAACAGAATATCTCCCGTAGTGCATTAAATATTTTATTTTTTAGCATTTCATTACTGCTTTCTTAATAAAATTATATGAAAAATAACAACATCCGAGAATGCATGAATGTATAATTGCTGCAAATGCATGGTAACCATGTGTTTGAGGGTGAAAAACTTTACAAAGTCCCAAGGGAGATATGAGATACGTTTCATATATCGTATCCATAACGAAAATCAACAATATCATGTCACTAAAAAATAAAATTATTTAGATCAACTTTTGCTGAGTTTTCAGCTTAACAGATTTTTTGTTGTTTTTGATAGTATGATCGCCGATAAATGTCAAACAAACGTCAAAGCTCGTATAATAATATCGTACGTGTCTGCGTGTGAACCTATCAGAAAAGTGACATACGTTTATACAGATTTATGAACGCACAGTATGAAGCTGTAAAATCAATGTTAATTTGTGTTTGTTCAATGAAAAGTTTAATAAAGAAAGTTTTTTATAAAATATAAAAAGCGCTTTGTAGAAATTAAGACTATGTTTTATAACTAAGACCCGGATTTTAGCCAGTTAAATAATTCAAAATAAGCGCCTAAAATAATTCTTTAAATTATTGAAAATAATCTTTATAAATCAAAAATTAAGCAGCTTTAAGTCATTGAAGTTTAAGTGTCTTAGAAATTAGTTTTTAAACAGAAATTTAATTAATAGATTCGTATTTATTCCACATTACAAACAAGATATTGTTTGAAATGTGGAATAAATATGACAAACAAGATATTTTTCTAAGTTCTCTAATTTAAAATTTTACTGTTGTCGACCAAAACTGATTAACAATCCAAAAAGATTACCTTAAATTATGTTGTGATAAAAATTTTCACCAGCAATACGTAAATAAATGTGAATTTATTAAAACGTGATATTAAGAAAAATCGTCTACAATAGTCCTTTAGTTCTTTAATAGTTCAGGTATGTGTATAAATGTAAATATCAAACAATTACAATCACAATTAAAAATATTTTGTCATTTAAAACAAATAACTACTATTCTAATAGTAATAAAATGGTTTTTTTTAACATATTCAAAATCACAATCTTAGGGTATTATTTTAGTTTGTAAAAAGTTGCCAATAACAACTTTTTACGGATTATTTTGGGCTAAACAATTTTTGTTTAGTTTTAACATAAATTTATTGAAAATAACTCAGTACTATTGCTATTTAAACAATCATAAGTTTAACAATTAAAATAATTTTTTATTTGGAATAACAGATGTTTATAGTACCGCTATAAGCATTTTAAAATAAAATGTTTGTTAATTTTAATGTTTTTATCTATAATAAATTAATAATTAAATAAAACTGTTTTGCACTATCTATTTACTTTTTTATGAAGGGAACTTAACAAGGCATCTTTATTTACTCCCACAACAACATTTTCTCAACATGTATTAAATGAATTATTTTCTTTATTTCACACGACCCAAGACTTTGCTGAAAATAAATTTTGCTCAACCTTATTGCCATTTTCGAAATAATGTTAGAATTTTAAAATAAGAAAATAATAATTAAAGGAAACAACTATGACACAGGAATCTAGGCTTACTTTTAACATCAAGTGTTTTTCTAATCACAATAATTATTAAATAAATACATATTAATTTCTTATTTAAAACTTCGAAGAGCTATAAAAAACATTCGTTGTTACACGTTCTTACAAAGCGCTTGCAAACTTGCTATTTTGCATAGCTCAATCATATCGCTATTTTAGTGATTTAAAAATTGTTTTAGACTGTTAATATTTCAGTTATAGTGTCATGTCTGACCACTTTTTCCACATTGGTCCATAATATCTACACGTTTAAAAAATATACCTTCGAACAAGCCTTTTGAATTAATGTTGAACACAGGTCCTATTACTCTATTTTAAATTATAAGTTTTTCAATGATTTTTTTATAGCATCTGATATTTATTTTGTACCTTACTAGTCACTGCGAGAGACTATAAAGAACACATCTCGAATCGGTTTATAAGCACTAGACAAAAAGAGTCAAAATGTTAACTATCGCTTAACAAATTTTTAACAAAAACAAAAAGTTTGAATTTAACTAACCGCATACTGCTTATAACGCTTATTAACCAAATGCTGTTTCCAAAAAAATTAATAATCTACTTGTACAACAATAAACGGATTATTTTTACTAATAATAATAATTATTCTCAAGCAGACATTTTATCTGAAATATAGGACTTGCAGCTGCTTGCAAATTTATTTTATGAAAATGTGATTTAAAAGCACTACACACAAATTAAAAAATTACAAAATAAAAGACACAAATTGAAAGGCTTGTTTTCTGAGAAGCAAAATTAATTACGCTTAAAACGTAATAGAAATAAAAAGTTGAAAAAATTTCAATTACCGCCTGATTCTTTGCGATCTCAATCACAGCAGCAAAGTTCTCAAAGTTCAAATGAATAGCCGAGGCTGATAAAAATCAAAGATGTGTTTTTACAAAAAGCGTAGAAATCAATTGAAGGAAAAGTTTTAAAGAACAAGTGAAAAGAAAATTGGATCAATTAAAAAAAAACTGACTTCGGCTATGAAGTTGCTAATAAAACTTAACAATTTTAATTTCGGCTCCTTAATTATTCTATTGACTGTATCATAAAAAAATATTATTGAAATCTATCAGCGGTTTTTTTTCAAACTTGCTTATTGTAGTGTAAAAAAAACTTTGTTCTAAAATAAATTATAAATAATTATTTTGAAAAATAATTATTTTGAGGTTAAAGACTAAGCTTTTGTGTTTAGGTTTTTCTTTGTTACCGTTTGTGGTTTGAAGAATATATTTATTATATATAAGAAGTATTTTAGGGATTTTCCGGCTATATTAGATGGTATAATATCATCTACCTACTGAATGTTTGGCACATGAAATAATTCCAAACACGGCAAGGTCATCGTACGTAAGTAAACGCACCAAGGAACCAGTTAAATTGTCTGTAAAATCAGAAATAAACTAACACCAACGCAACATTATTTTGACATCAGTGAAGGGAGATTGTCACCAAGAGGATAATTTTCTGTCACTAAACAGGCACGAGCATCTGTAAAGCTCTATAAGTATGTAACTATTCTATAAGTATGTGGGCTGAATGCAGGTGACAAAAATTATACCATCAATTACCAGTTTAAGAATGCAATTTGAAGTTCTGTGACCAATTGCTTGGGGACTTCATACACTGCAGCCACGATTGTTAAAAATCATTGATTGTATAAATTGAATAAAGATGTATCAATTCAAAAATTGATTTATTGTTTACTCGACACTTTAGCTCATGATAATTTTTGATTTATTTGTATATAAATTTATTATTGATAAAGAGCTTTGTCTGGATCAGATGATCTGGATAAAAGTAGACCAGAAGGCTAACGATAGTGCGTTGGAGTCTGGTCTAACGAAGTCGTGGCTTTGATTCCCAATCAAGCAAGAGTCTCTTTCTACAAGGAGGATGGCTTGTCTAGCTGTGGGTGTTTGAATGTAAATATGTTTGTAGATGTAGGGAGCACCATAGATCAGAAAAGTCGCAGTGCAATATCTCCAGCTAATCTCAATTTATTGTCCAAGTGTAAATATGTACACTATTAAATTGTATTCTAATAGTAAGCCTTGTTTTTTTTGTGTTTAAAAAAAACCAGTTTTTTGGCATTAAATAATGCTAATCAGAGTAGTCTTCTTCACTCTTGTAATTAAAAGAAATAGTTGGAAGACAGGGTGGCGCTGAATCCTCTACTTTCAACCGACCTATGAGTCTGAAAAATACAAACGTATTATAGAGTCAACAATTTCCCCTTGAATTACAGCTAATTATTTATTTTTGTTTGGCAATTTTTATCACCGTCTCTCTGTAATTATTGTCTACTATCATTGGTTATTTGTGCAATTACTGATGAAAGCAAATAATTAGTGTGTACTTCCATCATAAGTTTTTTTTTTATTATTTTAATATATTTAATTCTTAACATACTTTATGTACACTAATAAGGCCTTACATATTTTGGTATAATTTTAAATATTTTTTTTGATTGCAAATATTAAAATTTGATTTTTGCATAGATGTACGTTTAATTATATATATGTTTTCGGTTTTCCCAATTTTTTCACTAAGCATAAATTGTCATTTTTAGTGTTTTGTTTACAATTTATCAAAAATTATAAAATATTTCATTGTTAGTCAGTTTATTACACATTCTTAGCTTTCATCAAATGTTGTTAGTAGACGTAAAACATTTCATTATGATTTATCTCTAACTTTAAAACTTAGATAAAAATGCAATTTTAACAATTTTGTTTATACTCGTTATTTTTTTTTTGTACAACATGTAGATGATAACAAGCTGTTATTTTTCAAAAAACAAAGTTTTAAAATCGTTAGGTTGTATGACGATAACTATTTACAATAAAGTGCAAAAAAATAAGTTTTAACAAGGCAAACAGTATTCTATCTTCTATATATATATATATATATATATATTATCTGCATTATAAATAGACTCATTATTATAATAGTTTTATAATATATCGCTTTATTAAACAGATTTTGGTAAAATTTAGCTTTATTGTAATGATAGAAAGTGACATAAGCTAAATTAAACTTGGAAAAACGACAACATTTAGCGCTACATTTTTTGAACATCATTCATTAAAAACTTTATACTACAGCTATTATTTTCATGTATGGCAATTTTTACTTCGTAAACCAATACATTTTTCAATAACCTCTTGAATGTTTTTTTTGTATAATTATATGTGACGTACATGTAAAGATACCATTTGTATCATTCCTAAATTTGTCTTAAACTTTTAGATCAGTTTCTAATTTTAATGAAATAGATCAATGGCTTACTTAAACAATAGCTACTAGTCTAATAAAAAACCTTAAACAGTCGCAATTTAAAAAATTAATGAATTTGAGTAGACAAAATAGCATATTAACCATTGTTTAATAAGACGTATTGTTCCACGTTTTATTCTCGTTGACCATACAACGCCTTTTCAAACTTGGATAATCATACACTTTTGTACAACAAAGATAAATATGATGCTCATATTGAATGAGAACAAAACTTGTGTCAAGCGAGCAAATGCGGACAATGTACAATTTAATTTTTTTACTGTCAATATTAGGAACAGGTACAATTGAACTAAAATAATTAAAATTACAAAAAAATTATAGAATCTGTTTTTTAACCTAGGAATTGCATGCTCAAAATGTTTAATTCTAATACAAATATAATCTTTAAATTGTATCGATTATAATGTTTACAATTTATAAATCTTACAATTAGCTTAAGTTTATTTTGATTTTTGATTTTTTTTTTTGTTTATAGTTGCTTTTTCAACGTGATCGGTGCATTATTGTTTTACTTGTCTAAATCTAAGATTGGCAGAGTTTATAATTGGGAATTATAATAATCTTCAGATAATAATTGCAATTGCAGTGCGGTACGAGAAAGCTTAGCTGTTTTACTAATTTTTGAGCAAAGCATCACCAAGAGTTTTAGCATCAAAAATAACAGCTTTTAACTAAACTTTTAATTATATATATATTTTCAAACAGTGGCCTTTTAAGAATAAGGTTTTAATTATCAACGTCAAAATTTTTGTGGTTTTACAGATAAGTAGTCTTACGGTAGCCAGAAAACGCCAGACTAACATTTAAAAGTTTACCGGTAGTTAATTCGGTTGGTAGTAGTTGGTAGCCGGTGAATGTACTTACACTAAACGTATGTAATAAGAATGATACATAATATAACTACAATTTACTAGATTATGTGGCTTGGTTTAGAATTGGTTAAAATAAATACACCTGAAATTCTAAAAGAGCGACTTTCTTCTTAAAAACATGATTTTAAAAATCTAATTAACTTAATTTTAGTTAAATTGATGGATTCTTAATTTGTATCTTCTGAAACAGTTTATGTTTGCTTTAATCTCTAAAAAGCATTACTTTAAATAATTGTTTTAAATTTCGAGTTTTTTTTAAATTTGGCAAGAATAAAAGTGCTTTAGTTCATTTTAAAAGATTAGAATTAATTAGCTTAAGAACGTATTGAAAAAAGTTGTATTTAAAGATAAAAACAAATATATATTTAAATAAATTAATAAATTATGTTAATTTTTTGTGGCGCGTTTTTGTTTTCAGCTTAGACACTTACACCAAAACAACTAGTTTTTTTTTATTTAAGCTAGCAAACCATTACCGACAGCACTCCAAGAAAGTTTGCTGTAAAGTGGCTAAACATTCAATTAGGTTTAAATTATATAAATTCTGGTCGTAAGTGTCGAAACTCGGTTTACTTTATGAGAGTAGCGTGCACAAAGTTGCCCTAACAAGCAAGTGGCTAGTTGTTGGCCACCCTTATCTAATGCCTCTTTCCAACTTTGCCTGTGCAACATGCTAGCTAAGCTAAATAAATTTAAACTATTTGACATAATTGCTACTCAACCGTAAATAAATTCTAGAAAAGATAGAAATGTGCTAACATTCTCTAAACACATCAGCTACAACTCACTACTGAACAAAAAAATAAATAAATAATTGATTGAGTACTGACAGAGGGTAGTGAAACTCACCAGCTAATTTGATTATTATTTGGGCAATTTTTTATTTATTATTTAAATAACAATACATAGGAATTTTGTCTGTTTTAGATTTTGTACCTGAACGGTAAAGCAACGCATGTTAATTTCTGCACAAATTTTTCTTTTTATCAAAAAAAAAAACTTTTTAATAAGTGAATACTCTTTTAAAATAAATGTATGGTTAATGTTGAACTTACTGTCAATTGTGTCGCAAAAAAACAAAATATTTTTATTCACAAAGCACTTGAAGAAAAAAAAATTGGTTAAAACATGAACAGTTATTAATTTGATAAGTGTTTTACTGCAATTTTCGGTTTTTTGTTAATAACATATAAGTTTCTTAAAAACAAACTACAAATAGAGCTATACAAAAAAGATTTTATATTTTTCAATAAGGTAATTGTTTTATGAGATGTTTATGTTTAAAAATATTTTTTTAAATTTTACTGTAAATTTTCAAAATCTGTTGAAGGAGTTGACTAATCAAAAATTATAAACGATTTTAATACAGCATAAAATTTTCTACAAAATTATCTTACATTTTTATGTGCTTTGTTTTATTAATAAGCTACAAAACTTATAAGTTATTTCTTATGTTAAAATTAAAAATAAGAAATTACAATAATAGATCTTTGATATCAATAGTTTAAATTTTTACAAACATTTAAAAATTTGCCGAATTATTTTACTCATACATTGTTGCAACTATGCAACAAATACGGAATTAATAAACGAAAAGTATGTATATATTCGTTTAAAATATTTTGCATTTTTGTTAGAAAAATATTTTCTCTAATATCATTTGTACTTAAAAATGAAGTATAATTTTTATTTAAATTTGTCTAATTCCACTTGTTTTTTGAACTCGTAAAATTATTAACAAGCGATAACATTCAACTTTTACATTTAGTTTTTGATAATTTGATAAAACTTATTAATTACACTCAAGAAATTCAAAATTTGAGAAACCGACTTTAAAATAATCAATTATTCATTATATTAAATTTATTGTATGCACATCAGTCTATTATGCAACTCAAATTTTGTTAGCTTATGATATCACAAATATTTTGACCAAACTTGTTTTAAAAGCTGAATTTTTTTTCTCAAGATAGCTTATGCACACGAACAATCTATATCTGTTATATCAGTTTTAAATTGCAATTGCCAGAAAACAATTTTATTTAACAAGAGGATTTTAGAAAAAATGTCTATTTGTTTAAACTTAAAGCTCAATGCTTTAACGAAACTGGACATTTTGACAGAAGGTTTTTAGGTTTGAATTATTAGCTCGCTAGTTTTTTCTTCTACATTGGAGCATTTCTCAGAACCATGTCAGTGTGTGCTAAATTTGTGTATTTCAAACTATGTTTTCAGCAGCCACATTTTAAACTGTTCCACCCACTTTAACAGCTGCAGCAAATAGTTTTGAGCAGTAAGCTTTATATTGCTCAAGTTACTATGTTAATATGACTATTATTACTATTATTAAAATTTACTAAGTTTGTATTACATAGTAACTTTCAACACTATTTAATAATCAATTATGACTGTTTTTTTGGTACCTTACTAAAAATTAAGGCTGAACGACAATTGATCGCACGGACGACTAAGAACCATGCTAGGGCAACTGTAATATTAAAAATGACTGTCATAAACTACCTGAAAAAGTTAATAGTTTGATATAGGGTATTAAAAGTGTAAAAATTTTACTAACTTTTGTGTTGGTTTGTCGCATTTATACTAAAGCCTAGATCCTTATAGCGTCTTCCCACTTCTCTATGAAATAAATTGTGAAGAGCTAAAATTTTCCGTAGGTCACACCGGTATATAAGTTATCGTAAAATAACCATAAATAAAAACTACGTTCATAATTTAAAAAATAATATACAATTTTCTCAAATATTATAAAAATGTTTTATAACATAATATTATCTTACTTGGTTGTTAATTATAAACATATTTTTCATTTTTTAATTTTTTTATTAATAATGTCACATAAAATCGTTTTTTGAGTGATTAAAGCGCTAATTTTAATAAATACATAGATCAAAAGTGTACACAGTAATTAAAAAAAAATACGAAACTGATTTTTTTTTTCGCTTTTTGTATTTTGTGGAAAAATGTACAATGAAAAAGTATATATTTTATACATTATTAAAAAGATTAGAGATGTAAAGATTTGAGTAAAAATAAGCCCACCAATTTGAAAAAACAGATATTTTGACGCAAAAATTTTCGATAGAAAATTAGAGTGTTTTTCTGATATTGAATGAAAATAAAGTAAAAAAATAAATATTTTAAATCACAAAACATTCAGTGTGTATGAGACATAAAAAGATACATTTTCACTTAATTTCGTAAAATAAAAAATATCACTGTAAATATCACTAGTAAAATATCACTAGTAAAAATAAAAAATCCAAAACATACATATTTTGATTTTTCATATAAATTTTGAAGTTATGTATAACAAGTGTTAGTACAAACATTGTAATTTTTTTATTACCTACAATTTTGCTTATTCAACTATCAGACTTGTAGTTTTGCCTAAAATTACAATAAGGCAATTCTTATCGTTCAAAGCTTACCATTTACCATTTTTTGACCTCAAATCGTTTGTAAACTATTTTTTCTGCTATATTTTTTACATATTTTTCCTAATGAGCTTTATTCTATAATTTTTTTTTTCAATTTTTACAATTTTTAAAGAATTTTTTGCACTGGTCTAAAGTAGCAAAAGTAGTTTTCAAAAAGTGCTGTATTATTTTCAGATTTTAGCTGTAAGCAATTTTGATAATGAAGAGAAATGATTAAAGGTAGAGTGATAAAATGCTATAAATGGTGATAAAATGCTATTCTTTATTTATATAAAAATTTTTCAAACTAAAGTTGTTTTCAGATTTTAATTTCTTGCGGTTGGCTGCTTGTGATTAAAACCGAGATATTTATCTTAATGTGCCAAAGATGTAACTTGCTCATTCTCCAAAATAATTAAGAAATTATAAAATCACTATTTCAGTGGTCAGTTACTCGCAATTAAAAAATAATTAAAAAACACAATTTTGTTAACGATAGGGGAACGATAAAATTTTGCTATAACACTTTGTATAGCAAGAAAAAAAAATATGAAAATGTTTTGTAAATTTTTGAAAATTTAGTAGCCAACAAATTAATAAAAACGTCTGTAAATTCCAGAGTAATGTAAAGTTTAAATTTTTTCATATTTTTTTTTAATATAATTAATAGAGGATAGGTATGTAGAGGTTTGCTCTACATACCTATCATTTGTTTATAAAACTTTGATTTATTTCTACACATACTTTGGGCATTCTATTGTTAATATATGTATAACATTTCCTATAAATAAGATTTGCGCTAATAATTTAAACACATTTCCTGCTAAACATTAAAAAACAACATGTTTGTTCTGTTGGTGCTTGCGCTATCAAGTTTGACAGGTATAATTTTATGTTTTTTTATAATATCTGACGCATGTTTTAGGTGTATATGTACAGGCTGAATGGTCTTATATTAGACACATTGCATCTGGTCTGCTTCTGGATGGAACGGATGATATCGTGAAATTGCAGCATTTTGTAGCAAGTCCAGCGCAAAGATGGCAAGAAGAACATATAGGCCAAGGAGAATTTTATATAAAAAACCAAAAAACAAAGTATGTTTTTAACATTTTTACAAAAATAGTGTTTATAGTTAGTTTTTAACTCGAATACTGTTTTACAGAACTTAAATAACGGTCAGAATTACATATGTTTTACAGCAAACTGCGTAGATATACCTGATAATAATTTACAGAATTAAAACTGTAAATTTTAAAACACACAGATTTGGTTGTAGTTTTTATACTTAAAATGTAGTTTCTTTTCAGTTTTTTAGCTGTTATTATATTTTTATTTTAAAAAGTACTAAAACTTATAAACGTTTAAATCTATCTTGTTAGATAGTTATCAGCTTATCATTTTAGCAAATTTTTGACAATTCAAGGAGGTTTAGTTCCGAGAGCAAACATAATAACAAGTAAGAAAGAAAACACTGACAATCAAAAGTGGTATATCAATTCAGATGGAACAATTGTTAGTTCTGAAGGAAATCTTGCTCTTGATGTTGTTAACAACAGTGTTAGAGCAGGCCAACAAATTATTGCTTATACGACTCATGGTGAAAGTAATCAAAAATTTGTCATTCAACCTCAAAATTGAAGATCTACTAGCTAAAAAAAAAACACGATTTTCAAAATCAATAAATACTGATAAATATTGAAATAAACGTTTTTTTTTATAGATATAATTACATTATATTTATACAAAGTATATGACCTCAATTCTGTTAAGGGAACTGTTTATTACTGAGACGCAATTAAGGTATACCTCTTCTTGAGACGCAAACTATTTTATAATATTGTATAGTTTAAAATTTAATAACTTAATTAAATTTAATATCTATTAAAAATAATAAAATAACAATATATACTTTTCTTTCCTATAAAATATCATTTTGTGCGATTACAACTTTGCCTCCTTAAATACTTTACAACAGATCAACCCTCAATTTGCATAAGGCTTGTAGCCACCAGATGCTTATGTGGCGCTGGACTGTAATAAAAACTTTGCCATGACTTTCACCATCTTTACAATATGCGACACTTTGTGACTGCAAATAGTATTTGAATTAAATAAGTCATCAAATAAATTTTACTATTTATAGGTAAGGTTTTTAAGTAGTAATACCAATACCACACTGGCAAGTGGCGATACCGTTTTAGGGTTAAAACTTACCGTGGCTCTTAAGTAATTATCACTTTGTAGAAAATATTATTAATAATAGGGATTATTATTATTCTTTTTTTACCTTCCTATATCTACCTACATAATATTTATCTAATAATAAATAAATCTGTGTCTAGAAATTATTTGTAATTTATTTGTTATCTTTAGTAACATGCAAGCAAAGAAAGTAGAAGCAGCCCGAATACAGCCCTAGCGCAATATCTTTAAGATTCTGCACAGACAAAGAACCCTGCGGTAAACTCTCATAAAAATTAGAAAAAGTTAGATAGCAATAAAATCATATTTGCACAAAACGTTTAACCGAAATATTCTGTTGTTAATTTTTTCAACTTGCAAATTTTTTTTTTGAAAAATCACTTCCAAACGCTTAGTAAAATTTGCATATAATTTATCAAATTTACGTTTCACAATTTACATTTAAGCTTTCATTTGTTTTTTTTTTAAGAACATATTGTAGTGCATGATCTTAACAATTATTCCGCATCAAACTACACGTTAAATAACAATTAGTTAAACAAGACAGAAACTTACATCAGATTTAAAATGTCGATTTAATAAACAAATAGCTCTTTTTAAATAGCCAAAGTCCTTTGTGTGACATTTTACAAAAAAAATCTTAAACAAGGTTAAAATTTTGTTTTAAATTAAACATAGACATGAAGATTTTGAGCAAAGTGATGTAGGCTTATTACTGATATGGCATCCCTCAAGGGCTCCAGTTG
The DNA here is from genome assembly GCA_947359425.1 of Lagria hirta. Lineage (NCBI taxonomy): Eukaryota > Metazoa > Arthropoda > Insecta > Coleoptera > Tenebrionidae > Lagria > Lagria hirta. The sequence goes on along the minus strand of OX375797.1, from coordinate 7,990,578 downwards.
CTTGCAACTTGAGTACGGGTGGGGCAAACCCGAGGTACCTGAGCCACAGACAAACATGCGCCATTTTGTCTGGTTAACACCGTAGGTTACTTCCGCTGCAACAAACCCTCACAAGGCGCAGAGAGGGCTGCAGCTGAAGCAGCACGGGGGGCTTGGCTTCACCGCCCGGTCCGCGAGGAGAACAGCCTCTATAAAAAATTCCCAAAGTTAAGGTGGAACAGCATATGCCGAATTCTGTATGACTAAGAGGGTAATCTTAGCCACTAATATGCGAACTCCGGATACCAGGCGACCTCCGGTTTAAATAGCCTTCCTGTGGCATGCGGGGCTCTGCTGCAGGTGACCTTTCTTTCCCTAGCTTTTCGTGGGACCTTCTATGGACACAAAAAACATTAATCTAGGGGCTGACTCACCCCTAATAGAGTCAATGGAATTGGGCGAAGGTCCAAGCCAAACCGTTGAAGAAAACTTGGAGAATATACTTCTCCAAAGTCACAGCGAAAGCAGCGACGAAGAGGCTAAAAACGCCTTGGAACGCCTTAACTCGAAGACGACCAAGGTGCGCCTTTCTGGAGCTGCACGGAAAAGATATAGATTTCTTCTGCAAAAGGGTATTCCGGCTGAAGAAGCCAAAAAACTTGCCCTCAAGCCTATGGAGCAGAAACCCACAGGCAGCTCCAAAAGAGCGAGGTCTGATGGCAGCACTCCTCCCAAGGCTGGAGCAGGGGAAAAACGTCAGAAGAGGGCGGAAGAAACGGCTGAACCTACCAAGGTTAAAAAGCCGTCTTTTACTCAAACTTTGACTGGCACAAGGGTTGGAATAATACCCTCCAACTATCCAGAAACGCTCCTGACAGTGGAACAACTTGCAGCCACTCAGGAGGCGATACTGGACAAAATTGTGGACATGATGTCAGAGGCTATCAAGCCTCAATTCCATCACATCTACAATCGCCCGGGTTGGCTGGCGCTTCTGTGTGCTGATGCGGCGACGGCGGAGTGGCTAAAAAGCATACAGAATGAGCTAAAGCCATGGGAAGGGGCATCCCTTAAGGTTGTAGAAGAGGCTGAAATGCCTCATACAGAAATCCTTATAGGGTATTTGCCAGGTAGTCAGGACTACTCCAACGAGAAAATCCTGAAGTTAATAGAGGGCCAAAATAAGGACCTCAAAACCTCTAACTGGAGAATTCTCCGGAGGAATCCGGTTGCTTCAACTTTAGAGGTAGCATTTTCGGTAGATCATCAATCTGCCGAAAATCTAAAAAAATTGGGAAATAGGGTTGGCTACCGATTCGGACAAATCCAGCTGCGTTCGAAGAGGGGCCAAAAGATCCCTAACGCCCAAATTGACTCCAAGGAGCTGCACAGCTCAACATCCAAGGAGCTGGAAAGCTCCGGTTCTGGTGGACAGCAGGTGGAATCGATCTCTCTTCCCGAGTTGCCGGCTTCACAGCCGGGACCACGGAGAGAGGGAAAGATTGCATTGAAGCCCCAGATCAAGAAGCCAATGGCCAAGGCAGGGTCAAAAGGTAAACAAAAAGCCTCAAAGCCCCGTCAAGAAACCGACCCCAAAAAGGGTGAGACTAAAGCCCAAACGGCCTAGGTCTCAAATGTATACAGATAAACCTCCAGCACTCAAAGGCAGCTTCTAGTGCCTTATTCTGGAGGTTTGTCAAAGAACAAGTGGGCATAGGGCTAATCCAAGAGCCCTGGCTGAACAACGGCGCAATCAAAGGACTCCCAAGAGGGACACATAGCCTTCTAGCTGACTTCAGTCATGTAAGACCAAGAGCAGCAATATTGCTCAGAAAAGATATAAATTTTGTCTCAATTCCAGAGTTCATCACGGGAGACCTAACGGCGGCTATAGTCGAGCTGCCGATTGGGACAGGCAAGAGGAGTGTAGTTATAGCCTCGGCCTACTTTCCCGGTGATGGGACCAGTGCACCACCAGAGGAAGTACAACGCCTCACTGAATGGTGCCGGAAAGGGAACAAACAACTTATTCTGGGCTGTGATGCCAACGCGCACCATGAAGTATGGGGCAGCTCAGACAATAATCAAAGAGGTAAGGATTTGCTAGATTTTATTTGTGCTAACAATGTAGACATTATTAATCGCGGCAACAAACCAACCTTTATGAACGCAATTCGCCAAGAGGTTCTAGACCTGACGCTGGCAAGTCCGTTCATGACGCAATTTGTCAAAAACTGGCAAGTGATGGATGAACCATCGTTTTCGGATCACGCGACCATTGCGTTTGAACTGGAAACAACCAAAGTGGTGAAAGTGCAGTGTAGAGTGCCAAAGAAAACGGATTGGTGCCTCTTCACAGAGACACTGCGAACTGAATTCGAAGGCCTTCACTACGGAATATCCACGGTAGAGGAGTTAGAAGCTGCCTCTGAACATATGAGGCAACAAATAATAGCCTCATACGAAACCAGCTGCCCTCTAAGGAAGCGTACTGTTTCTAGGGACGTACCGTTGTGGAACGCCGAACTAGCCAAGCTTAAGATCGAAGCTAGAAAAGCGTTCAATAGGGCCAAGAGATTAGGACTCTGGGAGGACTACAAACAAGCCCTAACACAATACAACAAAGAATTGAGGAGGTCCAAAAGGCAGTCCTGGAAGCGCTTTTGCGAGGGGATCGACGAGCTCGCCCCAGCGGTGCGTCTTCAAAAGGTGCTGTCTAAGGACCACTCAAACACAATAGGGCTTATTAAGAAGCCTAATGGTGAATTCGCCAAGGATACCCGAGAAAGTCTACAGGTGTTGATGTCGACCCACTTTCCGGGTTCCATAGAGACACGCAACATTAGTCAGACAAGCCCCGCTCTCGCGAGTGTTGTACACCAACACTCAAATAGAGACAGCAGACGTCTGGCAGGGAAAATCTTTTCCCTTGAAAAGGTAAAATGGGCTATAAACAGCTTCAAGCCCTACAAATCGCCCGGAGGCGATGGAATATTTCCAGCCTTACTGCAAAAAGGGCTGAACGTCATTGCCCCTTGCCTTACTAGCATTTTTAAGGCAAGTTTTGCATTAGTGTATATTCCCCAGTCCTGGAGGAAGGTAAAGGTAGTTTTTATACCAAAGACGGGCAGACGGCCTCCGGACGAGGCCAAATCATATCGCCCAATCAGCTTATCCTCCTTTCTCCTCAAAGCAATGGAGAAAATTGTGGATAACCACATGAGGAACGTGCTCCACAACGGAGCACAGTTACACTCCAAACAGTTTGCCTACCAACCCGGCAAATCCACGATAGACGCGCTTCACTATATTGTTAGAGAAGTGGAAAAAACTATCGAGGCAAAAGAAATAGTTGCTGGCATATTCATAGATATAGAGGGTGCATTCGATAACACCTCCTTTAGATCTATAAAGCTGGCAGCAGAAAAACACGGCATTGCACCAGCTGTAACAAGCTGGGTTGAATCAATGCTTGTAAGCCGCATAATAACGGCCTCATTGGGAGAAGAAAACACTTCGCTGATCACGGTTAAAGGTTGTCCACAAGGTGGAGTTTTATCGCCCTTGCTGTGGTCAATAGTGGTGAATGATCTACTCTGTGAGTTAACGCAAAGGGGTCACTGCGTACTAGGGTATGCAGATGATCTCACAATTCTAGTCAGAGGCAAGCATGAAGGTGTCATTTCCAGCCTAATGCAGAACGCCCTGAACACAATCAAAAGATGGTGTGATAAGGAGGAACTTTGTGTTAACCCTAAAAAGACCACCATAGTCCCATTTACCAGACGCAAGAAGCTAAACCTTAAAGCTCCGCAACTGGAAGGATTATCGATTCAATTTTCCAACGAAGTGAAATATCTAGGAGTAACCCTAGATAGTAAACTTAAATGGAACACCCACGTCGACAAGACTCTTACCAAAGCAACGGGCTGCTTTTGGGCATGTCGAAAGCTCTTTGGCAAGACATGGGGTCTAAAGCCGAAAATGATACACTGGTTGTACATTACGGTAATAAGACCCATCGTCACATACGCATCTCTTGTATGGTGGACGAAAACCAGAGAAACAACGACACAAAGCAAGCTGCAGAAATTGCAGCGGCTTGCGTGCCTGGGCATTACAGGAGTCATGTGCACGGCTCCTACTACCGCTCTAGAGGTGCTGCTGAACTTAACGCCCCTTCACCTACAGGTGCAAAGGGAGAGTTTGCAAGCATCTCTGAGGCTGGCCCAAACAAAGAAATTCAAATTAGGAGACCGAACAGGTCACCTCAAGATACTTGACCTTCTGCAGCCGGGTTTTCTTGAACAACCAAGGGACGTCATGTCAATAATGCATGACTTCGAAACCCCGTTTGAAACAGTCATTACTGACCGTCATGCGGCTCGAAGTCGAATCGCACAAATTGGCGTGAACTCCTCTATCTGGTACACAGATGGATCAAAAACAACTAAAGGGACAGGTATAGGAATCTATGGTCCAAAATACCGAGCAACAATAGCCCTAGGTAGCACACCCTCAATTATGCAAGCTGAAACACTTGCTATAGATCTAACTGCCCAAGAATGTCTGCGAAGGCGTATTAAAGGCAAAAAGATCTGCATTCTGTCTGACAGTCAAGCGGCCATAAGAGCTGTCAGTGCAAACAACACTAAGTCTCGAATGGCCTGGGAATGCAGACAGTCCCTCAAAAACTTGGCAATGGGCAACAAGATTGCCCTCATTTGGGTACCAAGTCATGAAGGAATTGAAGAAAACGAAATTGCCGATGAATTAGCGAAAGCAGGTTCGAAAGCTCCTCCAATAGGCCCCGAACCGTTCTGTGGACTAACGAAATCGCATGAACGGACGGAGATCCTTAGGTGGGAATTGGCAACTAAAATGCGCCACTGGAAGAATACTCCTGGGCAAAGACAGGCGAAGAAATTCATCGAATATTCGCCAGAGAATGCAAAAAAGCTTCTTCTTCTATCGAAGAATGATATAAGAATCATTGCAGGCCTGTTCACTGGACACTGCTCAGTAAGGTATCACCTTAAAAAGCTGGGTCTGGTGGACAATGAGAACTGCAGACTATGTGAATCGGAAAGTGAAACCGCTGAGCACATACTCTGTAATTGCGGTGCGCTAGCGTCCCAAAGGCTGACCTACTTAGACAGTGCGAGACTAACGCCTGTCGAAGTCAAAAACAAGCCACTTAGGAATATACTCGGCTTTACAAAAAGTCTAGAATTCCTGGGGAAACAATGAGCGTAGGGTTCAAGAACAATAGATCAAATTGGTCGCAGTTCTGTAAGGTGGAAAGCGCCAAACGACCCCTTCTCAATCTACATCTACATCTACATCTACATCTACTGATATGGCAAACTTAGTCTACATGTTAGAAATAAAATGTAATAAAAAATAATAATCTTAACGACAAAATGTAATAAGATATAATAAAAAAACATGTAGTCATTGTCTTAATCCACTTTGTAATTACAGAATTTTTTAAAACTAGCGAGTTAATCTCTTTTGAAAACGTAGTTTTATATAGCAAGAATAAGTGAAACTATCTGATAGAGCACAATGCTGGTTACAAACACCATTTTTCTTCTATAAATGAACCAAAACATCTATATTCTTGACTTGCTTGAACAATTTCAAAAATATTATTTATGTGCAACTGCGCTGTGTTTTCTAAAAATTATTAATTAATAAGCCTAATAATTAAAGAATTAGGAAAAGCTTTTTGAGCTTAGTAAAAATTACTGTTAATATAAGATAACAAACTATATCTTATTTTTGTATGCTAGACCGCTTTTTTTTTATTATTACTTTTAAGCTGTAGTCATTTTTCTGTTATTTTATAATTTTTGTTTTTTTATTCTGTATTATGAATTTTTTTATAATTATGTATGACAGCTAAGTTACGCACAATTGTATATTTATTTTCAAGATAAGTCAAATGTTTTTAGATTTTTGTAAAAGTGCAGTGATTATGTACTCTTCTATAATTGTTTGAGTTTTGAACATTTATTTTACAATTTTTTATTTGTTCTTCGATCGAATTCTTAGATATTTGAAGTACTTAATCTAACACAACTTGATTAGATAATTCTTAAAAAGAGCCATTGCAAATACATTTTGCTAGATACATACACTTTTTTTTTGTATTATTTTTAGAAAAGTGTTCTGCTAAAGGTTTTTATTTGTTGCACTTCACACACGGTATAATTTTTGTGCGAAACATGTTTTTGCGAGCAAAACTTTATCTAAAAATTAGATATCAATTAAAACAAAAGACACATATTTTTTTTAACATTTTGATGTTGTATATTGTTGCGATTTCTTTGCTTTGCGTTATAAAATTAGTTTGTCTAACAGCGCTTGAGTTTTTGGCTTTGTATACAACTTAAGAAGGTTCATATCTGATAAAAACATTGTTTTCTAAATTTTTCTTAAAAGTTTTTTTTAAGTAAAAGTTCTGTAAAAGAGACTTTGACGTTAAACGTTTGAGTTGTTTTAATAGCTACTTTGTTTTTTTTTCAGTATTATCTTTGTTCTTATATTTTGTGCAAATATTAATATTTTGTGCCTAGACATTTTTTTATATAAAAGCTTTTAACTTAATGAAAATCTGGTAGCGGTAAGTCGATTGACTTATTATTTGGTTATTTCTCCTGTGGTAAAGCTTTCTAAATTCAGAGTAATTCTATTACCTAAAGTTTGATTTTTTATTGATTTAGAATATTGTCTGAAAAACTAGGCATTTTTCTCAAATAAGGTTTTTATGACAATTTCTTTAGTATACAATTTATTAATATGCCATTTGATAACATGCATTTATCCTGAAGAAAAAGTAGCTTTCGTCTTTTAAATTATCGGACCATAATAGTCTCAGGCCAAATATCTTTTTTAACACTGATATCATGTAGTTTCATGTTATCAAAATTAACCTGGAGTGCCTATTTTTAACAACAATTTACAAACAATTTATCAAATTATCACAAACACATGTTTGCGCTAATATATTTAACACTAATAAATTGTAAGCAAACTGTTAAATTTTTGTAGAAAAACCTGTGAATAATTGGTTGAAACTGCGATTAAAAGAAATGTACTAAGATATGGTTTAACTATAAATAAACTTTATTCGAAGCCATGTTTCTAAATCATTTTATGTTTTCTAACAATGGTACAAAGAGCAATAATCCTTATACTATACGGTTTGTTTGAGTAAAATTTTAAAAAAATCAATTTTGTTCAAATATATTTTAGCTTCATCTGCATGCGCACAGTTTTATGCAATTTCAAATCCGTCATCAAAATTGGTTCTTGATGGTACACATCAAAAAATTGAAATTCAGCCGTACACAAAAATTCGCTTTCAAAAATGGCAGCTGGAGCATATTGGATTTGGCAAATTTCTTATTATCAACGTGGGAAATAAGTAAACATATTATGACAACATAAAAAAGATAAATTCAATATTATTTTTCAGTGAAGCTTTAACTATAAACAACACTCAACAAAATCTCTTCACACTTCCTAGAGGCGGTTTAGAAGGTCAAGAATGGTACATTAATTATGATGGTTCTATTACTAACCCTTTTTACAATCTAGCTGTTGATATTAAAGGGGGATTAAATCAGCCCGGTTCCGAAGTCATTGCGTGGAAAAAAAACCAAAATAAAAATCAAATTTTTAAATTTTTATGTTTATAAAATGTATAAAACTCGGATTCAAATAGAAAATATAGTTTTCTATTTTTAAAACAAAATCTGAAATTTTTACAAAACAAAAATAAATTTTGTTGTTGATTTATTCAATAAAAACGCTATCTCAAAAGACTTTTAAATATGCGTTCCTAGGAACCTTGTTAATGTATTCAATAAAAAATTTACACCATAACTGTCAACAGAAATTTTTAGTGTCAACTTGTCAAACGTCAATATTATTAATAAATTCTAATTATTATGTGTTGAGACAAATTGCTTCATAGGTGCTTGTTTCAAGTGAAGTCACGGATAAAAGTATTTTCTCTTTTGTTATTTTTACAACATTACAAGTTTTAACTTTTTCGATTCAGACAAGATATGACAACCGCTGAAAATTTTAATAAGCCTGCTTATGACGATCAAAAAAATTAAAAGTGATCAATTAATGTACAAAAATTATTGTGATACTAATGTTTCTAACGTTTTCTCTGCAAATAAAATTTAAATTAATATTTTATGTACTATTATTGTTATTTACACCAAGTTTACAGTTTACAGTTCACAGTTTACAGTTCAATTAGAAGCTACGTAAAAATAGTTAGACATTTTTGATCTATTCCAGACATTGTTGTTTAATATTTTAAACTAAACAATTGAACTTGTAAATAAATAAATAATTTTAGTTTGTCATTGTTATAACACATAGTAACAAATAGAGAGAATTTCTGAGTGTTAATACGAGGAGTTTCCAAATAGAAAGGTTACTGATTTCTGAAGCACAATCTTAAGAAACTTAAAATTAAATTTTGCTCAATAACACTTTACAGCCAATGTTATTATTAATGATTCTATGTAAAAATATAATTAAATAGTAAAAACGACTTTTTAACAGACTATTTATACCATCGGCGTAATAAATCATTTTGCGGATGACTAATTTCTTGATAAATATCATCAGCTATGAAGCAAATATACGTTAGAAAACGTCTCTGGCTGTCTTCAATATCGTCATTGTAGCAAACATACCCTAACGGCCAAACAACACTGGCATGCTTCAACCGAAAGCAACAGTATAGTAACTTTTGTGTATCAATATTTGCAAAATTACAAACGTTTTTAAAAAAAACTCAGAGATCTCACTGATTCTATTCTAATATTTTTAATGTGGAATAGGAAAGAAACAAAAACTGTTTAACTTAATTTTTAGATCGACGATGTTTCTTGCATCTATGTGTCATCATATAATGATGATAAATATAGCGAATTGAAATGAAAATTAATTTTTTGAGGAAGATGGCAAAACATTAAATTGTCTTTATTTAATTTGAGTCCTTTACTATTTTACCAACTTACATGAGTGTTCTGTCAGCAGCATTAGCAATTCTCTAAATTTTGAAATCATTCACATATAATAAAATTTTGCTACAAAATTTTTACTCATAACATTCATGAAATTATTAAATAATAACGGTCCTAGAATAGATCCTTGTAGAACCCTTAAAAAAAAGCAACCTAATTAACATTCTGTCAACGTTCATCTAAATAAGATTGAAAGAACGTGTCAAAACTCTAACTTAGGCCCACATTAGAAAGATCTGTCAAGAGAATTTGATGATTGATTATAACAAATCCCTTGATAAATCTGTTTCTTTTAGTGGTTTAGTATGAACTACAACATATCGCTTAACTTTGTGAAGTATTTAGCATTTTGCTTAAAAAAAAAGTTTAAATACTTTTAAAAAAAATTATAGTTGCTAACTTTCTAAAAAAATCTGTTTTTTAGAAAAAAGCTACTGACTTTTAAATACAATTTCATCATGAGATAAAAGTTATATTTTGTTATATTTATTATTTAAGCTAAATATACCATAGTTTGGTTTTTAATAAAAGTTCTTTTACATTTGAATTAAAAGCACAATAGGTATATAACCCAATTTCAAATGTAGTTGCCAAAGTTTGATTGTAATGAATTAGGTTGTAAATAATTTGAGCGTTACAGGCTAATGATAAACCGTCGAAGAGGAAAATATTTTTGATAAATATACAATTACCCGGTTTCAAGGTAACACAAACTAATTAACTGTTACTGTTTAGTTTTATCTGTTTTTGCAACGCTGATAACTGTTATAAGGCATTATTACTTGACAATAAATTAACATTTTGCAACACTGCTAGGCTAAATGCTATAAATTTAAAATATTGTCTTACTTGTAGTCTTAGCAATCATGATGCAAGTGGCATTATTGGTGTTATATAGTAAGACTTTTTAAACTCGTCAATTTATTTATTTTTAGTTGAAATTTATTGTCTTTTTCAGTTGCTTACACACAAGCATATTATGTTTTTTATAATCATCAATCAAAAACCGTAATCGATGGTACTGATAGCAAAGTTAAGGTTCAAACGTTTAATAATACGCTAGGACAAAAATGGTCATTAGAACCAATAGGTTATGGAAAATTTTATATTGTTAATGCTAAAGATGGGTAAATTTATTATTGATGATTTCTGTCTAGTTATTTTTTCAAAAAAAAAAACACTTTTTTAGAAAAGTCTTAGCTATACAAGACTGGACTACTGGAGGAAGCTTTATTCAAACTGAAAACAGAACCTGCTTTAAAACTCAGCATTGGTATATTAATAACGATAGAACTATTTCCAATCCGGTTTACAATTTAGTAATTAACATACCAGGACCAAGATCAGGTAAATATATGAATGCTTGGCTGAAAACAAACAAGCCAAATCAAAGATTTGAAATGTTTTGTGTGAAAGAAGAAAATAGTAGTACTTGCTAATTCTAAGAAAACTAATTTACAAAAGCCTTCAAAAACTTTTATTTTGAGTGTTAAAAATATGTAGTTTTATTCATATAGCTTAGTATACTATCAAAGATTGAGTTTGTTATCTTTGATGTAGTTTGTGAAAACTAAGATTATATTTGATTTAATTAATAGATTCTTTGATTTATAAAAATGTTTCAATTTCCCTTCCTCCTTTGTTTTTTAAGCTTACAACATTGAAAAAAAAAACCTTTGGTGACCGATTTCAAAATAATATCAATTAAAAATTTAGAAAAAACCGACTTCACAATGAATAATAATTATTTATTTTTATTTTTTATTGATTTAAATTGCTTAAATAATTAATCAATAGACTATTATTTGATTATTTTAAAATATTTTTTCAATTTTTTACAAACTTTTATAATCAATTGAAGTGTCAAAATAATATGTCAAAAATATATGACAAAAAAAGCATTAAAAGCATTAATAAGAATAATTCAAAAACTACTAATCAAATGTTGATCAAATTAAAAAAAAAAAAATGAAAAGCACCAGCTTACAAATAGAAAAAAAATCAGCAAACTTTGTTCACGCAGAAAAAAGATATGAGGTAACACAAATAAAAAAAATACAGTCAAATCGATAACCTCCTCGTTTTTATACAGTCGGTTAAAAGAGATGGCTTCTCAATTCGACCGTTTTTTGATAAGTTTGTTATTTATAAACCAATTATAAAAATTCTTTCTTTGTCGGAAAATAAATATCTCGAAAGTGGTATCATGATATCCATGGTTTTTATCTTTTTTAAATAACAAAGATCTCTAATGGCCATCGAAAGCAACAATTATGTATTATTTTTGTATTAAAATTATGAATAATATTATAAAAACTTGAGGCGAAATTTATGTCATAAATCCATTCAAAACATTTTTTTTATTATCATTATTGTTGTCCTACTATCCAACAGACAAAGTTCAATTAGAAGATATGTAAAATTAGTTAGACTCTCTTTGTCTGTTTATCTGTTTGTTTTGCGTTTGTGGTCGCTAATATCAGAAATGGCTTATCCGACTAAAATGCAGTTTTTACTAAATTATTGTGGTAAATTTTACTTAACATTTATTGTTTGTTTCATGTCAATCGCTTCAAAAATATAAAAATATAACAATTGAAATATTACATGAAACATTTGTTAAACTATCTATTCTTTCTCGGCAGAAGCAACGATTCACAGCCCAAAATTATTAAAATATAGACATCTTTTGAGAAAAACTGTGTCAAAATGTTTAAAATTTTGTTTGGCGTTTTGCATTCTATTGATGGAGGTATCATTAGAAAAAAAGAATAAGGGCAAAGATAAGCACGGTAACGTGTAAACCACGCTAGAGACTAAACTTATTTGAACTCTACCTCGTTGCTGCTTGAACTTATAAAAGGCAAAAAAAAGCTGTGGAAAAAGCGGAAGCGCTTGGTGTTCATGACAAAGTGAAGCGTATGTATGTAAACAAAAACTTTTAGACGTTTGAGATATAATAACCTGAATTTCTATTAAAGTTATTTAGGTGTTTTACAATTTCGATAGTTTGTTTAATTTTTTTGTCATACAAAAATCCCGATTTACAAATCAAAAAAAAATCATTAATAAAAATCTGGTGACCGGTGACAAATAATGTTCATCTAGCCAATAGGTACTGTGACCATAAACCCAAGTTAATTCTCTTTTTATTTTCAAAAACTCAAAGTTTAATTAAACGTTCTGCTTCTCTTATGTAAACATTGCTACACGAGCACGAAAACTTAGAAACATCTTTAGACAACAGCAAGTCAAATCTGTCTTTTGAAGATAAAAAAATTTTCAAGGTTTTTGTGTTTTGAAAATCTTTCTTAATCTTTGTTTACGAAAAATTTTTCGGATTCTGTCTGTAACCTCAAAAGGCAGTTTTAGTATTATTTTTTGACTTTTTTGTTTTTGTGCGGGAATGTCAATAGTGAATTTTAATACGTGAATATCCCGTTATTTATATCTATTATTCATTAGGTTAGTTGTTAAACGGTCTAATTCTGTTTAGAGACTTAATTTTTAACAAACCAAAAAGTGCAAAAATTTAAAAATTGGATGACGGACAGTTTGTGAGCAAATTGACAGTGTGATACCGCAATCTGTATGTGTTGGTTTTTGATATATTATATGGTTTAAAGACACATTATGAGGAAGTGTTACCAAAACATCTACAAATATAGAAAAACTTAAATTTTCAATTTTTATTATAAATAGAATAATTCTATTCAAACTATTTAATTGATTCAAAAAAGCTTGCAAACTATTTTTACCGTGTAGCCAAACGATAAACTTGTCATCATATTGAAGCCATACCCTAGATTTTAAAACCGTTTCAAATATTTCAAGTACCTTAGCTTCAAAAAAGCTTTAACGATATTGTCAACGACAGGAGGCAAAAAAGAACCTATTAGACATCCTGTAACTTGTTCATAAATTTTATTATTAGAACAAAAATTTGTTAAATCTGATAATCATTTTTCTGTCACAGCTCTTAAGTTCTAAGGAATGTCATCATGAGATAGCAAGCAAGTCTCTGACAATAGCTACTGCTTCTAGAACAGAATCTTTTGTAAAGAGTGATACTTAGTTAAAACTTACCTGAAAGATTCAAAGAAAATGTAAATATTATTTGAACAAAATGAGAGGAATTCAAATCATATGCCAAAGTTTTCCACTGTAACCTTTGATAAGTAAAGCAAGGTAACGGGCTGTTTGAAAAGTGAGAAAATTATTTGTGTTGACAGTCAATTGCAGTGAATAAATTCTTTGAAGACGTACAACCTTAGAGAAACAAAATGTTCCGGACATATTTGAAATTTTACTTCAAATAAGAAATTAGAGAATTTTATTAAGGTTAATTTCTCTTTAATTGTTGATCTAGGATCTCTGGATAAAGGAAGATAGAAATCATCTTGAAGAAACTCATTAATTTTTTTATATAATTAGGTTTATTCTAAATGACTGTAGCGTTGTCTATATCTGCGGGTAGGAAAACAATGGTATTAGCGTTTTGGAGGTTTTGCACGAGACAACATCTTAGCTGCTTTGAAACAAACTGTATCAGCGCTACTTTTAGGTAGAGCTTCAACAGATATCTCAAAAACACTAAAAATGGTTTCTTTTAGAATTTTGTGTAGAGCAACAGTTTAGAGTTTCAAACTTTTTAACACAATTAAAACTTCAGCATCAGATAGAGTTTTTAAAGAAAGAATCTGCAGTTTTGATATTAGAATTTAGTGAACTAATTTTTGTGGGATATAATTTGTTGAATTTTTGAGTTTGAGAAAATGGTTGACGATAGTTTTAAGATTTTTGATATGTGATTTTATCAAAACAGATCAAGTGAATAAAATAAAGAATGTTGAAAAGCTCAAGGTGATGATAAAAGAAGTCACGAGCTACAAAATCTAGTTGGCGACGGAATAGCCCAATTTGCTTCCAAAGAAGACAAAAACTGAATTTTTAAAAAAGTTTATTCTTTCTCTGTATTCTTCAAATTATTTTTCAAAAAAATAATCATAAATTTATTATATTGTTAACAGATTTTTATATATTTTTTTTCTAATTCTTTACCTAGTTGTTATTTTAAGTTAGCGTTACAGGTTGATGATAAACCGTAGAAGAATAAAATAATTTTGTTAAAAATAAAATTACGCGATTTCAAGGTAACAAAAACTCATTAAGTGTTACTGTTTAGCTTTATCTGTTTTCGCAATGCTAATAACAGTTATAAAGCATTATTACAATAAATTAACATTTTGCAACAGCGCTAGGCTTACTATTATAAATTGAAAACATTGTCTTAGTTTAAGTTTTAGCAATCATGATACAAGTGGCATTATTGATTTTATATCGTAAGACTGTTTAACTAGTTAATTTTATTTATTTTCAGTCAAAATTGTATTGTTTTTTTTAGTTGTTCACACACAGGCATATTATGTTTTTTATAATCACGAATCAAACACTGTAATCGATGCTATTAAATCGAAAATTACACTTCAACCGTTTAATAATACGCCAACGCAAAAATAGTCATTAGAACCAATTGGTTATGGAAAATTTTATATTGTTAGTGCCAAAGATGGGTAAGTTTATTCAAGATGATTTTTGTTCAGTTATTTTTACAAAAACAACAATTTTTTAGAAATGTCTTAGCTATACATCGCTGGACCACTGTAGGAAGCTTTATTCAAACTGAAAACAGAACCTGCTTCAAAACTCAGCATTGGTATATTAATGATGATAGAACTATTTCCAATCCGGTTTACAATTTAGTAGCTAATATACCGGGAGGAAGAGCAGGTGAATACATGAATGCTTGGAAGAGAACAAACAAAGCAAATCAAAAATTTGAAATGTATTGCGTAAAAGAAGAAAATAGTAGTACTTGCTAATTCTAAAAAAACATACATATAAAAGGCTTTATATTGAGTGCTAAAACTATCTAGTTTTATTCTATACTATCAAATATTGAGTATTTTTATCTTTGATGTGGTTTGTGTAAACTAACATTATTTTTAATTTGATTAATAGATTCTCCGTTATATAAAAATGTTTTATTTTTTTTTTTAAATTTATTTTTTAAACTTATTATCTCAAAACGGTTTTTAACCCAATTCAAAAACGGAGGGTTTTTAATTCGACTGTATATATTTTTTTATGATGTTTGCGGATAAACTGATTTTACCAACTTTTGTTTTGTTAGAAAGGAGATATCTCAAAAGTGGTACCATAATAAAAAAATTGAAACGTGATAATAGCATTTTAGATAAATCAAGAAAAGACCTAGTGCGTTTGTAATCTCACGTTTACTTTTCAGTTTCTTTTTTAAAATCGGTTTTTTTTTGTTTAAAATTATATTATATAACGCTACGAGCACCAAATAATATTTATAGACTGTTTGGTTGCTAATCAATATGATTAGCAATTGATTATATCTTTATAATGCATAATTAATCCGTTAAATATTATTGCCTAGTTGCCGGTCGAAAGTGAAATAAGAATCTACCTATAATCTATATATCTAAGCACCAAAAACAAATTAATAAGCAAACAGCTTTTTCTTAGCGCCACCTTGCTAATTTTGTCTTATTCTCCTTCGAATGATGTTTAGGAACAGTTACTTTATTCTCTGTAAATTGTAACCAAGCGACTTTTGTAGCAAATTTTTTTTTTGAAAACTTTTCTTCCAGGAAATATTAGCGCACCCTGTATATATAAACCATAAATTGCACTGTCAATTGATTCAGATAAAGCAATTCCAAACATTTCCTCTTCTTTGACAATTGAAATCTAATAAATTAGTTTAGAAAAAATTGATTTTTGTCAAATTAGATCTGAAAAAATCATTGTTTGATTGAATGGACTTTAAAGGCCAAAATCCGATTGTCCAGGCATCGACTATTATCTAGAATCTATTTATAGGCCACATAATAAGTATGACTCTCGACAACCATGACATTTATAAAAATTAGAAAATGCCTAAACAAAACAAACATCTAAAAATTAACTTTTTGCTTTTAGTAAACGTATATAGAGTTTGATTAATCCAGAAGAAATTTAAACTTATAACAAGAATTTGAAATTTTTGGCAAAACGATGAATAAAAAATAAGCAATAGCTGTATAAATAAGCAATAATAAACAAGCAATAAAAATAATATTTTACTCTAAGTTTCAACTTAATAATAGCAAGTTATAAGCATGTTATATAACTTTGTTTACCCAAGAGTAAGAGTTTAAGCTTAATTTTTTTATTATTTTTACACAAATTATAGTTTGTACGTTATAGTAATCTAAGTAAGCGTTGTTCAGAATAAAATAATAAATTTTTAGATAAACGGAGTAAAGTAGCCTGACCCCTAGATGTAGCTGAATTAGATTGTAAATATTTATTTCACACGTTACAGATTAATGAAAAACCTAGAAGAGCCAAAACGATTTTGTTGAATTTCGAATTGCGCGGTTTCAAGGTAACATTAGATAATTACCTATTGCTGTTTATCTAATAAAAGTTCAGTTTTTTGATAATAAATTGACAACTGCACAAAACATTATAAAATGGAAATATTTTTCTATTGTATCCACTCAAGTGGTAATATTTATTTTATGTGGTAAGTTTTTATAAAATAGTCAATTTTGTATTTTGTATTGTCGTTTTCAGTTGTAAACTTACAAGCATATCATGTAATTTCCTTAGCACAAACACAATTTGTTCTCGATGCTAATCAACCGTCAGTATCCCTTCAAAAGTTCAATAATACGCTATCTCAAAAATTAACATTTGAGTCAATTGGTTTTGGAAAATATTATATTGTTAATGTCAAAGAGGGGTAAATCTTATCATTGAAGATTTCTAATTTGTTATTTTTACAAAAAACATTCTTTCAGAAATCTGTTGGCTGTAAGGGACGTGAGAACTGGTGGAAGCTTTGTTACAACTAGAAATAGAAGTTGCTTAACTAGTCAACAATGGTATAACATTAATTACGATAAAAGTATAACAAATGCGGCTGACAATTTAGCAGCTGACCTGAGGGGAAATAATCCAAATGAGGACGATGCATATTTACGTCTTTGGAAAAAAGATAATAAAAGATATCAAAAGTTTGGCATAGATTGCGTGAAAAAAATGATACTGGTTAATTCTAAAAACTTTTAAGCACAAGCATTTTTGAGAAATGTTTGTTTTTGAATTCTAGATTCTATGTTTATTTTCATAACTGTTTTAGTTCAGCATTAAAATTTATCTCACGCTTTTTCTTTAATTTGGTTTGTGTGCAATTCTGTTATAGATTCTTAGAGATAGAAAAATGTTTCATTTTCTTTCCTCAACTCACATGATTTTGATAAAATATGGTGATAATTTTATCACCGCTATTGTTTTTTTTTTGAATAAATTAAATGTTTTACTATCAAAGTGGCAGAAAGTCTAAATAGACGCATCTATTAATTTCAAAAACTTTACATTTAATTTTCAAAATATTATGAGTATAACAATATTTTAATTGTAATTAAAAAATATAGCTTGGCTGGCTATCTTGTGACTGTTAATTGGACGGAACGTCATTAAAGTGCTTAAATATAATCGCCTATTTTTATAAGAATTTGTTATTGATTTTTCGAGTATATAAAACAAAGGAAATTAAATGCACTTAAATATAAACATTATTTGGAATATTCTTAAAGCTGCTTAAACAGTAGCCAAAGACTGACAATCTAAGCTAGCGGTTCAATATTTTCTAATTTCATAAGACGATAAAAGAATACAGTTATATCATAAAAAAATTATTGTGGCTTGAAGCCTTGCCGTAGTTTGACAATTTGCCTAAAGTCGGTAGTATTTCACCGTACCAAGGCAAAATTAAAAATGTTAGATTCTTATTATTAATATTTGATTTTTTATGTTTCTTGTAAATGTGTAAATATTGTGTGTAACTGTTAGACCTGTATTATTTTAATATGTGCTTATGTAAAACGAAACATTGTTTCTAACCTGATATAATTTCAATACAAGACAAAACGTTGTTAAAGTTAACAATGTTTGTTTGAATGTTAATAATATACATGTTTTTCTAATTTGCCTTTAAACCCTCAACAATTGAGAACTACGTTTATACCAGCAAACGAAATTTGAAAACGTGTCGTTTTTTTCTATTTAAAAAATTTAAAACTGTATACGCTTGATACTGGCTTTATAATCTTAGAGGGCGGTGTGGATATCCCTTCGTTAGCATCTGTAACGTAGCACGTTTCAGATTTTATGTTAAAATATCTATAAAGAGTTTGAATTTTATAAATACTGTTTGTCAATTTATAGTACTTATTTTTTGAGTTCTTAGTAACAGGCTATAAAAAGTACAATTTTAAAAAATATACAAAAATCTATCATTAAGTTTTGGTTTAAACATTTTTTTTTAAGTAATAGTTTATTGTAGACCTAGGCGGCAAAGTGGTATTTTTCCGGGCCGAGAGAAGATATGGACAGGCGAGCCAAACGCGAGCCTGGCCACTTCTCAAGGCCTATAAAATCACTTTGCGGCCGTGGTTTACACATTATTGTTTATCCTACACAAATTACCTTATAATAAAGCATTATCTTAAAATTGATTTGAGGTTATTACCGCCAATCGCAAATTCAAAATGTCAAACTTTGACAGATGTCAAAAATTTATGGATTACTTTACTGTCGTGTTTTACACAATTTATCTTGCACAAAAGTAGTTTTTTAAAATAAGATTGATGTTCATAAACAGTAAATGTAATAAAAATTTCAACACCCTTCATAAATAGTGAGACGTTTAGAGTTTAGAGTAATTTTTCTTATAACAGCGACTCCTGGCGGAAAAAATCAAATTTTTTTTTCTCGGCTAGCCGAGAAAGTACATCTTTTCTCGGCTAGCCTAGAAATGATGTACTTTTACCGCTGTCGAAAGACGAGAAAATTTTATTTTGAGTTGGTGTAGGATAAAATAATAATTTAATTGATAAAAACAGTTTAAAAATAAATAAAATTTGTTAAAAAATAGAAGAAAAATAATACAAACGGAATCAAAATCTTTTCGCAAGCTGCAAAACAAGGGTTAATTAAGTACGAGTGATATTTCGGAAGCATAAACTAAAATGGCAAATATGTAAAAACTAATAATTTTTATATAGAAATATTGACATCTTTCTGGAAAGACCGTGGCTAAATGTTTGAAAATAGAGAAAAACTATTGCTAATTGCTTTTTTTTATGCAATTAAACATATTAAAATTTTGACAAAACCGACTTCATTATGATTACTTAATTATTATTTGATTTATTTAATTGACTAAAATGGCTTATAAACTAATATTTATTGTGAGAATTTTTTTTAATTTTTAATTTCTTATTTGTATCAAAATAATTAATTAATTATAAGTGTCAAAATTATATGTCAAAAAAAGCATTAATAAAAATAACTTAAAAACTACTGGTCACCTCTTAATCAAATTTGAATGGGACCAGATGGAAAGCACTTCCAAATAAAAAAAAAATTATTAAAATCAGTTTACCCAGAAAAAAGTTATAAAAAATACCCATAAAAAAATACAGTCGAAACCTCTTCCTTTTTTTTAAAATCGGTTAAATAATAGGTTTATGCATATCTTTTTGATATCAACGTTTAAAAAATATATAAAATCCGTTAAAAATAAAAAAAAATGGTCAAGACATGAACAAAACGTTTCGGCATAGTGCGAACCAAGTCTTAATACATACAATATTTTTTACCTTGTAACAATTTGACCATTATTATGTTTGTTTATGTTAAATTCATTTATAGCCCGAGCATATAAAAAAACTAATTTTTTCAAAATATTTAAGCAGCCAAAGTAAATACACAAAAATTGATCACAAGTTGGTGTTTAAAAAAAAATAATTAATTTTTTTCTATTTGTGTTTCCAAACTCCCAACTGTTATTCAAAGGAATGTCACAATCTAATTGATACGCCCCGACCATCAGAATCAATTTATGATGTCATCTCTTTACGTATACTCAACAATGTCACCCTTAATTAAGCACTATTTAGAGAGCATATTTCTTGAATAAAAATGTGAAATAATTGAGAGACTGATAGTTTCCTTATACTTATAGGAAGCAAAATGACATAAAATGTCTCATAAAAACTCCCACATTGTCTGAAGACAATGTGGGAGTTTTTTTCAGTGTGTTTGAGTACAAAAGTGAACTCACATTTCTAACAGTTTCTTTTGAATGTTTTCTTCCCATTTTAGCATGACATCTAAATATCTTATTTACTCTTTCAGGATTATTTATGAATCCAGTTATAACGTAGTTCTAGTACAAGGTAAGAGTTTAAAATACTCTTTTGCAAGTTGCAAGTGTTTTTTTCTTTTTTATTTTGTAGCTTTAGAGATTTCCTCACTGAGCAAATCTAAATTTTTTTTACTAGTTATTTTGTATTAAAAGGGGTTATATTGCATTCTACTACTTTTTGACCAATGCTAAAAGTGTTCCCAGAAACACTTTTACTTAAATGTTTATCAATTTTTTATTCAATTGTACCTCTACAATAGACTAAAAAATTGTAGCTTTTTTTGACTTTCTGCTCTAGCAATGTCATGACAACGTAAAAAACTCAGCGTAAGTTTTCCAATATTTGTTTAATGATTTAGTATCTGTTATATTGTTATAACAATGTATGAGTGTAATACTCTTTTAATTACATTGAAAAATTAAATATTTAAAAAAATTGTAGACGTTTTGTCAAACAACAAAACTGTCGGCTCTTTACCAAAAGATGTCAATTTTTTCAAACATTTTTGGTCGTGAAAGCTTTTTTCTTTACTTTTTTCAAAAACCTATCTAAAATTGAGCTTGTACTGCACACTCGGTCAAATTTTATCGGTTTTAACTTGTGGTGTAAAATTAATTCATTTCTATTTATTTAAAAACATTTATTTTGATTTTATTGATTATATTGATTTTTGATTTTAAATTCTGTAAAACACAATACCTTTAAAAACTGTGCAATAAACCGGAATATAATTTATTGATAAAATGCCAATGCTAAAAAATTATAAAAAAAAGCGAGCGACAATGCAATTTATAAATTTGTCAGAAATTTTCAGAAGTGTTTAAAACAGAATAACGCGATAAAATTATAATATAAATAAATAATACGAAAGCTAATATAGATAGACACATTGTATTAGACAGAACATTGTAAGGGAGCTTTATTAAAAAAGCAAAATTACTGATTACGGTACTGATTTTCAAATAAAATTGCTCTAAACGATACCAGATATTATGCAAAATTTATTTGGCTAAACTTATTTTTTTTTTAAATCAATAAACAGTATAAGTATCTCTATATTCTAACTACAAATATACAATTAACTCAATTTTAGCTAAAAATTGAAATGTATTATTAAATTACACCACAGATGAGTTATTACCTCATCGTGTTAACTCATCAGATGAGTTATTAACTCATCTGTGATTAAACTAAAGATATTTTGAACGTTTCAGGCCAACAATAAACTGTAGAAGAACAAAATCATTTTATTGAGTATAAAATTCGATACGCGTTTTCAAGGTCAAAAAACTAATTAACTGCTACTCTTTATCTTTTTGTTTTTGCAATACTAATAACTGTAATGAACAACTTCTTGATAATAAAGAAAACAATTGCGTAACTATTGAAATATTATAAATTGAAAACATTTCATTATTACTTGTAGTCTTTGCAATGATGATACAAGTGGTGTTATTGGTTTTTTGTGGTAAGCTATGGTAAAATAGCTAATTTCATAATTTTACTGTCTTCCTCAGTTGTATACACACAGGCATATCATGTAATTTCAAGTGGAGAAACACAGTTGGTCCTTGATGCTTCTCAAAAAATCATTAAACTTCAAGAGTTTGATGATACATTATTCCAAAAATGGTTATTTGAAAGTATTGGCTACGGAAAGTATTATGTTATTAATGCAAAAGATGGGTAAATTTTATCATTGAAGATTTTTGTTTTGTTATTTTCATAAAAAATAATTCTTTAGAACTGCGTTGACTGTACAGGACGTGGACGCTAATGGAAGTTTTGTTACAGTTAAACCTAAAAATTGCACCACTAGTCAACAATGGTACATTAATCACGATAAAACTATTTCTAATCCGGTTCACAAGTACGTGGTTGATGTGTGGAATAATACAGCAACTGCAGGTGCATATTTGAGTATTAGTAAAAGAAATAAGAAGAGACTTCAAGAGTTTCGCATTTATTGCGCAAAAAGTAGTAAAGGAAGTAATTAAAAAAAAGTTTTTTTTGTGTTCTAGACATACCTAGTTTTATTCAAAGAACTGTTTCAATTTGCAATAAAAGAATAGCTTCTTTAATTAGGTTTATGTGAGCTAAGCTTTTTTCTAAATTTTATGATTAATTGATTTTCTAAAAATAAATCAATTTCTTTTCTCAACTTACCTATTGAATTTATAATTCAGATGAAGAACGTTTTTAAACTTCAAAAAACCACAAACCACCTCATAATTATTACTGAAATATTATTATAATTTTGCAATGTAACAAAACAAGATAAAGAAAATAATTAACTTTTATTCTTAATAAATAAATTATTAGGTGTAATGCTCAAAAAAAATATAGCACACAATTAAAAACAAAAAACAAGCTGTAAGTTGTTTTAAGCAAAAAACAAAAAATAAAAATTTAGACATAATTTCTATTTACAATTCAACTTACACATAGTTATGAACACAATGTATTATTGTGATTGCAATTACCTACAGGTACAAACGTAAGAAATACTAAAATTGTGTTTCATTGCGTATAGTTAGCTCAATCGATAATAGACTCTCCTAAAGCAATTGTGTCATCGTTAATTAACGATGCTAAAGATAACTTGTTTAGATAGGTAATTACCTATTTAAACCAGTAATAAAACATTGCATATACGTAAACCGTATTTGACAATGTTGTTTGTGCTGGTCCACTCGGACAATACCGGTAGCCAATAATAGAACTAAAATGGTCAAGCTGTAAAAAAATAATCATTTGCTTTTAAGCATTTCTAATTGTTTCTACAAGTATATATAAAAATAATAGTCATTTGGAGTGACCTGAAGCAACAATATCTTAAAACCTGGCTTTACAATTTTATTGTAGAAGGCTTCTAATTCTAATAGATGTCGTTATTTTAACTATTTTACAGAAGTAACAGACACTATTATTACATAAAATACCCAACTTGTCACTGCAAATTTATTGAAATAAAAATCAGTTTTTTTATAAAGCGTTCTAAGAGTACCGAAACATTCTCCTGTCTACGAATTTATGTTTGCATGAATCAATTTGTTTAGCTATATTTTATTATTTACTGGTAGAAATTAAGATAGATTAAAAATATTGCAGACCTCAGGTATGCCTTTGAGACAAAAGACGCTAATGCAATAACTCTGTTGTTCGACCAACGATATCTCTTTTTTCTTGACTATATTTCTATCAGAATTAATTCCAGTCATTTGGAATCACCTGTAGCATTGATATTTAGAAGTCTAATGTTTTGATTTTGATGTAAAATGCTTCTAATAATATTAAATGCCGTTATTGTCAATTAAAAAAATTTAAAAGCGTTGCAGCCGTTTTATTTGTGTTTTTGAAACAAATTTGTTTTTACAACTTCCGATTGCTTTAGCATGACTTTTGAGATGCTTATAAGCCGTCGATAACAATTTTCACACACAGAATTGATCTATAAATTGTTTTTTTTTAGTTACTGATTATCAAATACAATTGCATTGAAAGACATCAACATATTATGCATAATTTATCTTCCTAACTTATTATAAATCAATATTTGAATAAAATTTATTTGAAAGTAACTTTATATTTAAACTACAAATATAAATTTAATTCAATTTGAGCTAAAAATCCAAGTGTTCTACATTAAATTATAGATATTTTGAAGGTTTGAGGCCAACGAAAAACTGTCGAAGAGCAAAACCATTTTGTTGAATATAAAATTCAGTACGCGCCTTCAAGGTAGCAAATACTAATTAACTGCTACCTTTATCTGTTTTTGCAATTATAATAACTATAATAAAAACTTCTTGATGCTAAAATAACGTTTGTCTGACTTATAAGGAAAATTCAAAATATTTCTTTTTTACCTACTTAATCCTAGCAGTCATGATCCAAGTTGAATTATTGGTTTTCTGTGGTAAGCTCTTATAAAATAGTAATTTTAATTATTTTATATTATTATCAGAATTCTTCAGTTGTTTACACAGGCATATTATGTATTTTCAAGTGGAGATACACGGCTTGTCTTTGATGCTGCTAAAGAAGTAATTAGACCTTAAAAATTTAATAATGTGCCTTAAAAAGGTTCACTAGAAAGCATTAGTTTTGGAAAGTATTATAATATTGATGTCAAGGATGGGTAAAATTTATCATTAAAACAATAAAGAACGTGAACAGTACTGGAAGTTTTGTTACAACTAAACCTAAAAGCTGCTCCAAAAGTCAACAATAGTATATTAATTACGATAAAACTATTTCTAACGCGGCTTATAATTTAGTAACTGATATCACATGGCATAGTACCAGGTGTATATTTAAATCTTTGGACTAGAGATAATAAGAGAAATCAAAAGTTTTCCATATATTGTGTAAAATATAAATAATATTTGCTAATTTTGAAAAGGTCAAATACAAAAGAATTTATGTAAATTATAAATATAAAAAGAACTTTGTTAGGAGTGTTAAAAATACCCAATTTTATTCATATTATTCAGTATTTTAGCTTATTATCAAAGATGTAAATCGAGTGGCATGAACGCAAATCAAACCTACAATCAACCGATTGTCATCAAATATTAATTTGGATTTTATAACTTGATGATTGGAACAGCTGAACTTGACTGCAATCAAATTTTTATATAAACGCCTTTTAGTCCTTCATTTTTCCTCTAATTCAGTTTGTGTATTATTTTTGTTGATTTTGTGATTAATAGAATTTTCCAAATATAACAATGTTTATTTTTAGCCTATAATTCTATTATACTAAGAATAATCTACAAAGCCCTATAGGCAAAATTACAAAGTTGCTATAGAAAATGAGTCAAAAATTTAAAGTACAAGGATGTTGAAGAGGTAAATATGTTTAAGAATTTATTTTTTTTTTAAAGTAGTGTTTTTAGAAGACCATAATTTCAATAACGCAAAATTTTATTTTAAATTTAAGGTTCTTTTTTGTTCGGAGTGAGATGATAAGCCCTCAATACTTTAAAAGTCACAGAGAGGGTAACAAAACGGAAACTAGGTATTTTAGAAAGTCCTGGTAAAACTAGAAAATGGAAATTTCCTGTTATTGCAACTGCTTTACTTAGAAAACATGTTATATATATATATAGATACTACATAAGAAAAGCGTTTCTTAATTGAAAAAAAATATTTGTTACACTCGGAAACCGCAAATTATTTCTTGGGATTGTTGAGTCTCTTAAAACCGTTTCAAACAAAATAGGATTTACATTAAAAAGATTAATAGGAGACTAATTGCGATAGAAAAAGACATATTGCTGCTGGAAGATGCAAGTTTTAAAAACAAATTTTGGAAAAAATTCTTAATGAAATAATATTTCTTGATGAAACTTGATTAAATGTCAACTACACTCTAAAATTTGGACTGACAGTACTGAAAAGTGTGGTCTTAAGATACCTTTGGAGAAAAGTAATTGTCTAATAATTTACCATAGTGGTTCAAGTAGCGAGTTTATTTCAAATGCTTCCTTGATTTTTCAGTCAAAAAAAAACCACTGATCATAAAGAAATTGATGAAAATTGATTCAAAACATGGTCTATGAATCAGCTTACTCCCGGAAAAATCTTATTTCGTATAAATAAATAAGCTCTCTAATGCAAGCTTAAGAAGAAATTTAATTATTTTATGGTTGAAAAGCATGAATATAAATTCCAGTAAAACTTTAAAAAAATTTCAAGTTTTAGAATTAACAAAGAAGCAAAACTTAGAAATAAAATAAGTACTTATGTTTTGGCAGATTTAAATGATCACAAAATTTTCCACCTTATTGTCATTTTAATCCTATTGAACTAATTTGGACGCAAATCAAAAAATATATGGTTTAACATAATAAAGAATTTAACATAACTGCACTAAAGAAGCTCTTTTTAGAAGCTTTAGGTTTTTTTAGAATTAATTTTACCTGAGCTGTAGACTAAATTTACCAACCATACAAAAAATAATTTGCATGAATAAAACAAAGATTTTTAGATTAGATAATTGACGAAATTATTACAAATAAAAGAGAAACAAGCGATACAGTTTCTGATATTAGCTTGGATGATTTATCAGATGGATGAGATCAGTTCAATTCCTATTTTTCCATTTTGTTAGTTAACTTTCAGCGTTTAATATATAAATAGTTTTCGTTCTTTATATTCTTTTTAAATTTGTCTGAACACTTTAAAATGTTTGATGTGCCAAACAAATTATTAACTTACAATGTACCTTTTGTACCTTAAATGTACAAAAATATTAGCGCCACTGTCAACTATGACATGAAATTCAGTTTAAGTTGTGTTTTCTCTCCCGTATTTTTGTGTCTGTCTGTCGCCCCGTAGTCACTTAACAATTCTACCGAGTTTTACTCATTTTTTTTTTAAACTGTGCTAATTTTAATCATTATTTATTAAAACCGGTTTTACCGTTTCAAAATAAACTGGTTAAAAAAAAATGATGATGTAAAGCATTTTCCACAGAATTAGATTTAGTCAAAATTTGGTATTACGTTTCAATCATAATATTAGATATACAGTGTGATTCTGAACCGATTATAAAATATCACCTGGCATTTGCAAAACACTAAACGCTTTTTTGTTTGAGTTTTATCTAAAATTAGCAATCCAAGGTTCTTAAAATTTTGATTAAGGTCAGCAGTTATTCATGCTCTATCTAAACTATTATATTTATAATCTTGATAAAATCTTTATTATGTTTAGAAACTATTTAAAAATTCTAATCGAAATACTAATTTTTTACAAACAAAGTAAATAACAACTATATTATATGTTTTAAATATATTTTAAAACATTTAAAAGTGCAAATGTTAGACAAATTTAAAAAAAAAAAGCTTTGAATTATGTAAAAATGCCAAATAGAGCAATAAGATGTTTCAAAGTTTTGACGAAAACAATAAATAAAAAAAAAGTAAAACTTCAAAAATTTAGGAATCTGGTGATACAAATTTAATAAGGAAGAAGAAAGGCTTTCATGACTCAAAGTCATTGAAATATTGACATGTTTCAGAAAAGACCGTGTCGAAAAGTTTAATAAAATTGTTGACTTTTCGCACTGCATCTATAGAGGCGTCATCAGGAAAAAAAATAAAAGTAAAAACAAGCACGATAACTCAACGTGTAAACCACCCTAGCAAAACTTGTTCTGTAAATTGAGTTGAGTGAGACAGAGTGCAAATGTCGACAATTTTAATAAACCTTTCGACTCGGTCTTTTCCAAAAGATGTATATTTTAAATTTAATAAGTTTATTAAAAATGTACCATAACCGCGATCGATTTTATTGCTAAACATAGCTTAGTGATAAAAACTTTTTAGTATTGCCTGCACACTCGCCTTGAAACAAAATGGTTAATTAATGTTTAAAAAAAAATTTAAGCTGGAATTATTTGCTAAAAATACAAATTTTTTCAATTTTGCAGAAAATACTCGTATCTAGATTTTTAAAGAAATTAAATGAGTTCAATATCAAAATCCAAAAATTAGATTTTTTACTTAGAAGCCTATCAGAGGCCTACCTGAGAAAAACATTTCAACAAATTTTCTAAGAATATTAACAAAATAATTAATTTTATTCAGAGCTTGGTAACAAGAGAGTTTAAACAAAAGAGTTGTATATAAATAAATTAGTTAATTAATAACTTTTGACTTGTGGCTTAATATATAACTTGTTGAATAATATACTGTGTACTATGCACTGGGTATAATACCGTAAAAATCTTAAACATTGTGATGCCTGAGATTTAAAGCCTAACACACATTAACATTTACAGTAACCTCTTAGCTATAGAAAAAAGAATGTACAAAAAATTAAAAAAAAAAAATTAAAAAAATAAAAAACAAAATTTACAGATAAGAAAATGTATAAATATAATGAAAAAAACTCAAGTTTACCAACATAAAGAAAAAAAAACAAAAATAATAAAAAAAACATAAGCAAAAATAGTACATATAATTGGCAACACAGACTAACGGAAAAAAACAAAAATAATTATGTTATTTTGAAATGTGACTGAAATAAAATAAATAATCTTACATAATCATTTGCTTAACAAGTGTGTTATATGTTTTAAAGCAGGGTAAAGTGACATTTGCCAAAAAAGTTTACTTATTTATCAAAAACAAGCTTTGTACTGATTGTATAAAAAAAAATTGTGCAGTAATAAAGAAAAAAGACCTAAAGACCCTAACCGCAATAAATGCCAAGAATGTGAGGAGATTTAGTGATTAGAATGTGGCAAATTAAAACAGCACTTCTTCCAGTCGATAAACATCTGGCGAACTTTTCTGAACCTGTAATTGACTTGAACTGATTTGTTCGTAGAATTGTAAAAATTATAAGTGAGGTAATAATATACAAAAAGACAAGTTTCTTAAGAATTTTGGTCAATATAATGTACGCAATTACATACATGCAGAGTGTGTGTGGCCTTTCGGTTGAACTTTGTTTGATTAAACAATGAGCAAATATAAACAGCTAGCGATAGTTTGACGACATATTTATAATCCTAAATCAAACGTTGACAATGTTTACAAATTTGCAACCATATATATCGATCGAATTAAGGTAGTGCAGACTGGTTTAAACCACCCTAATTTATTCTGAGATAATTAATTCTGGACGTGTATAAAGTACTTTAGAGCTTGGAAACTTTGGTGAGTTATTGATTGGTTTTATACAAAGACACTTTTATAGTCCTAGCTAAAAAACTACTCTATTTTATGAAAGTTGACGAAAGTTTGGACTTTGCCAATGGCAGATTCAATAAATCTCGATTTTAGCTAATGTTTGCTATTCATTATTGAACACAAAAGTTTCTGAAATGTAAAACGTGTTAATCTGTAAAGTTTTTTTTTGGCAATTGTATTTAACTCTTGTGACAGACGATAGATTATTTAAATAAAAACGTTAAAACCCTGGTTTTCACATAATAGGTGTCGTCACAAAAGATCAAAACTTTTTTTTTAATTTAATGTTACCAGCTTAAACTTTATAAAACCTAAAAATCTTTCAAATATCTGTCATTGTCCTAACAATAACGAAAAAAAATGAAGAAGCTAAGCTAGAAAAACTACTAATTCTAAACACTAAACTAACTGCGTCTAACGGCAAATTAAATCAAAATATATAGAAGTTTTTTATGTGAGCTGTTATTGCTGCTTTGTGTCTGAGACCTTATTCTTTTAAGTTAAATTATTGAATTATTTTTATGTAGATGTCTGACCAAAATAGAACCTAATCTCTTCTTCAGCTACGTCAGCCCAGTGCTCTTTATATACAGATTCTTATTTAGGTTATAATTAGTTGTAATTTACGCGAATTGAATAAAAGTATTGAATAAATAAGTACTTGATAAAAACAGCTCTGAGCTTATATGAATGGTTTGTAACTATACTCTGTGTTTCAGTTACTCACATAAATTAACTTATTACAAATCATATAAATACACCTACAAGTATTTTAGTAACAAATAACAATGCGTCTGTCAAATGAGTTTTTGATACCTTAGGTATCTTCAAATATTGATTAAAATGATGCAACTAATAATAGTTAATTTCTCCACCAGCTCCATGCTATGATTTTTTGTTTTTTCTAGTAGAGCTTTAATTGTTTTTAAGTAATCAATTGTGCAAAGTATTTTTAAAACTGTCTGTCCAACTTTTCTGCAAAAATTAGATTTATTTAGAAACTAGCTGACCCAGCGAACTTCGTACCGCCTAACAGTCAATGAATGTCGTGTTACTTTTTAGCTGAACTAATTTAGGCTTTGATGAACGTAAAACAATGATACAAAATAATATAGATAGATGATACAAAATTTATATAGATAGAAACAAAAAAGTATTTTATTATAATGAATGATGATGAAAACATACATACAGAATAAAAATAAAAATAAAAAAAAAAAAAAAATAATAATTAAGTACTTCAAAGTCATGTCAGAAAAAAATGATTGAAAACTATGTTGTGCAGATAAGGGAAAAAAAATTAAACTCGGATTAATTCATCAATAGGATTTTTATACAAGCACTTTGTGGTAAACGACATTCTTTGTTTTTTGGTCAAGCGCAAGAACAAATAAAGCGAATGGTTTGCCGACACGTGAGCATGCCACGTACAATTGACCATGAAAAAAACATGCATTTTCTAGATTGAGGCCACAAATAGTCCTTTGGGTTGGTCCTGTGATTTGTTGATCGTCATGGCGAAGGCAAGACGAATTGGGAATTGAATTTGTTTAAACTCAAAGAACATATCCGTTGGAATCATCGGAATCCTTGGAATAAGAACTTCCTCATCTTTAAATTTTCCTTTAAGTATCGACGCGTGCAATTTCTCGCAGATAATTGACTCGCGATATTCCGTTGCCTAATTGCATTACGGCTTCGCTAGGAAAAATTAGATCTTCTAGGACGCGGCAATGTTATTAAAATGTGCACTCGCATAAAACCACCAAATATAATAACAGTGCCTGAACTTTCGAGACATAGACAATAGATCAAAGAGTATATAACCACTACGTATGAATAGCTTATCAAGAAAAATCATAGACAACCTATAAAAAGACATTTACACTTTTTTTAACCTGTAGATTTTTTTTCCTTAATCTTATAACCTTTACTAACTGATTTTTTATTCCCTAAATTCCGTTCTTTTCCGATGATTTTATGTTTTTACTCTAGAATAAGTCTTAGGTATTATTTTCGGGAATTAAAAACAAATATAACAGTACCTGAACTTTGTAGACATTTTACAAAAAATAAATTTCTGAACGCACACATGATGTCTTTAGAAAAAAATAAAGTTGTGGCTTAAAGGTCTCAGCAACCAAGCCATAAGCTCCAAAAAAAAAATAGTTGTTACACTATTTCACAGGATTGGACAACAAATGTTTGACATGTAATAAACAAATCAGCATCTATTGAAATGATTAAGTATTCGTTACACATATCGAGTTTTCATTGCTATTCGGGACGGAAACAAATCCAAAAAATCAAAAACCATGGCAGTCGGTCCAGCCGTTCTCGAGTTCTAAGTGTTGTAACAAACACGACTTTCTTTTATATATATAGATGTTTGTAGTGTTGTAATAACATTTCATCGGTAACTATTTAAGATTTTTTATTTTATATCTCCTGTTCTAGACTCTTTGAAGGTATTTCCTCCGATGTAACGCTATTAGCATAGAAACTAAATCTTTTAAAATCTTGACAGAAAATTTTTCAAAGCTTTCTGTAAGAAACTTTTATTATCTGCCAGAATGTTGCTTGCCGTCTTTAAATTTTTGCAGTTTCTAAGCGTTTAGATTGTGGTTTAATAATATTAAGTAAAATGTTAATTCTTTTGAAATTTGTAATATTGTCAATAATATTTAACAATCTCGGGTTTAGCAATTTATATATAAAGGTATTTAGTTACTGTCCTTCCTTTTGACGCCAGCTTGGAAATACCCGTTTTATAGTTTTTCGCTTCTTTCTCCCAAGGTTTGGCCTCTCTTTATACATCAAAGCTGGCCGAATATAACCTTTGTAAAGAGTTTTTCCCCGGTTTGCAGAGTTTTGGTAAAACTGCATAGCAGCCCTTCAGGTTGTGCCCTTCAGGTTTTAGGCCAAGCGTACAAGTGTAGACTATCAGTTGAAATCAGTACACAGTTGAGATAAGATCGTCCCGGAAAAATTATCAAACCGATATTCCGTCCTTACCGTTGATGCCATACCGGTATTCAAATCGTTTCATTTTCTTGACATTTACAATATTAATTCCTTTTCATCGTTTATATTAATTGTTTTATAATTAGACTAATAAGTGTTAGATTCATTGTATAAATAAATTCTATCAGTGTACATTAGTGAATTTATTAAACTATTAATTCAACATTTGTTTGTCTTATTAAATTTATTGCGTTAATTAAATGCCCTAAACTATTAGGAAAGTGTAACTTAATTCAATGAAAAAACATTGTAATAGTTATAAAGTTAAGTTGTTCTTTACAGCATTTTTTACATTTTAAGTTTTATGTGATCTAACAATTTACCCTGCATATAATATTTTTTTTATAATATAATAATTTATAATATACTATAATAAAAAATAATATAGTAATAAAATGTATACAAAGAGTGAGGTATTTTCTTGTTAAGTTTCCTAGATTTTTCTTCTCTATTGGTTTTATTATTTTGAGCGTGCAAATTGGAGCTCGTGTTATAAAAAATTTTAACATCACATATTTTTTTTTTGAAACTGTTACAGTTAATTTTTTCTTTCATTGCAATATTTATTTGTGTATTAACCCAATTGACTCATTAAACCAATTAAGAGAAACGGCTATGGCAAAATCAACAATAGAATTTAATTTTGAATCCTAACAAGCCTTTTTCTACGTTTGCACAAAAACTTAAAACACATATTTTTGTTGACAAAATTATAAACTCATAATTGTCTATACAAAAGTTTGTTCACTTGTTGTTTAGAATAAACTTAAATAATTAATTGAGAAGTGAGCGGTTTTGATATTTTGTTGCGTGTGAACAACAAAGTGACATTTTTCAGAAAAGTTTACTTTTCCTTTCTATATCGATTGGAGGAAAAGCATTATTTTAGTCAATAAAAGGAAGAGAGGAGGTGTTTGTATTACTGAATTCTATCCACACTATTAACATGGCGCATCCACCATAATTCAAATTTTCAACTCCGAGATTTACAGCATAATTTTATTAAACACAACAAAATTTCAATACACCAATAAATTGTTTGTATTTGTTAAATTAAATAAGTTAAAACATATTTTTTCATTTGAAGGTGTGCTAAGGAAAAGGTGAGACGAAGTGGAAATTACTTCCAATTCCCGTTTTGCTGGAACAGGAATAACTTTGTAAAGAGAATCCGCACATTCCGACAGGAGAAACTCTTTACCGGGAAAGAGATTAATACAAACTTTCTGAAATATTATTATTTTAAATAGAGCGGTTCTTCAAGAATTTAACTTTTTATCTCAGCAACAGAAAAAAAACAGAATACATAGTATGTTTTGAACACATTTAAACAGTATTCACATAATATTTTACAGATTGGTCTTAAATATAAAAAAAGCACTTTTTTTATTATTTATGTATAATGCTAATGATATCGACCACAACTAGCGCTCTATTAACTTAATGATTTTCATTCATTAAGTCAATTTTACTGATTAAATAATAAAAATAAAAATTCTATAAAATAAAAAACTAGAAAAAGAAAAGATAAAATAATGATATAAAATTGAAAAAAGATAAAATATTATACAGTCATAACCAATTGCATTTTATTTTTAAAATACATAATTTTATCTTTCATTTATATTACAAACGGAAAGAATTGTTATATGTTTTTAATTTTTTCATAAATAAATAATTTTAGCAACTGTTGATCTTGGACATTTATTATATAACCTTAAAATTTATTTGAACAAAAGATTATACTGTAATTTGATGTAAGTCTTTGGTGCGTAGCTGTAGGTCGATCTGTAGTCATGTAACCACTAAACAGCTTAACAAAACTTAATATTAATATTTTTAATTAAAAGCTAAATTTGAGAAATTAGTCCAACCGTTTAAAAATTATAATTTATTTTTTTGATCAAAGTTAATATGAGCTTTTTACACTGATCTTATATTGTCGAAATAATATAAAATAAGCATTATAATTTTGAACAGATGTTAAAACATAGCCTGAAGTTTGCAACTTTTGTTTTGCGACTTCTTCAGCAAAATTCACATTGTGAAAGTTCTTTTGTTGCTAATAAATAAAATGCTGTGCTATTAAGTAAAAGACGGCTTACAAGTACAATGTAAAAAAGTTTTTCCTATGTGTTGATTTTAACAACCGGCGTAATTATTTACTAACTATCTTATTTTTAATTTTTGACAAAAACAAGAAGGCTATACGTGATAATACGTATGTGTTAATCTGTCATAAATTGTTGTTACCGTACGAACAAGGTAAAAACTGCTTTCTAAAACTTTCAAATTTTTTTTGCAATTGTTAACGCTATTTTTACAAATCTATTAATTACTATGTTACTTTACAAATCACTGTGTAGTTTATCACAAAAAAAAAGAAATAAAACAGTTTGTAATGTTAAATCTTTAAAAAAAAAGAAGCTGCTGAAAAATGTTATAGTACAAACTCTTTTATTTTTCGTCGAATATAAATAACTTACAATGCAAAACAATGTCTCTCAAGATATTTGCATTACAAACTTTGGTAGCCCATCTTCACTGTTGGCTGAAACACTGCTATAAATAGATTAGAACCAATATCTATTTGACAATTTTTTGAAGCAAAAACACAAAATGCCGTCAAAGCTTATACAACAATTTGTAGGTTATATCTATTATATATCCATTATGAATGATTATATATCCATGGATAACCTGAGCATATGAAAAAATAAAAATACTGAAACAATCGAGATAAACACAAATTAATTCCAAATTAGGGTCTTAAAATTTGGTATTACGTTGCTTTTTTATAATATTAGAAAAAAATGTAGCTCTGAACTGAGGCTAAAACAATTTTTCAGTAACTAACAGCAAAAGTATTTTGTCTGAGCTCATTGCCACAGTATCAATCGAGAGTTTTTCAATTCTGAATACGTTCATCACTTATAATTTGATATTATTTCATCTGATTCACATATTTTTAATAAAGTAACTGAATTTACTTTGCTCTCACAAAATGTTTTATCAACTTGTATCATATCATAATATTTAGAATTCTCCAAATATATGCACTCAGTGATTTTAATAAACTATAAAATTTTCAGCATATTATGTATGCTTTGTTGCAAAAAGTCATTCATGTTTCCAGCAAATACAGTACATGATTAAATATCAAACATTTGCAAATTATACAGTTTCTCTCTTTACCGATCGCAAATTTTATTTCGGCAGTAAAATTATTTCGATTCACCAATAAATCTCGCTAAAAGCTTTTTCCCCTTTTTGGTCTTATATTTAAGTCACACCGGGTAAAGGACTCGACGAAAAATAGTCATCCTCGAGTTCATTTATATCTCTGTCACCGCGTTTTAGTAAATTAAGAAACGTACTCGGCCAAATTGGTAATGTTATCAATTTTTTTAAACAGACATGTACGGCTAATTTCAAAAAAAACTGATACAATTCTTGCTTTTAGCTCTTTGTTCGTGTGCGGAGCCATTTAAAGATTATTATTTTTGCGCGGTTATTTGTTTCTAATCGACAATTCTGACAAGTTTTTTAATTTGACAGTGACGGCGACTGGTGCCCTAGAATACACTGCTCAAATATTTAAAAAACGTGCTTTAAGAGTCGTATCAGTTTTTTTTGAAATTAGCCGTACACAATCCGAATTGGTATTTGTTTTAGATTTTGATGTAGTTCCAAAAAAGCGGAGAGTCAAAGCGAAGTATTTTTTCTTGTTTATTGCCTAAATTGCAATTTTAAATTTAAATTACAAGCTATAAATTTACAGTTGGTTATGAATTGTCCTATTGTGTAAACAGGAAGCGATGTAACTTTTGTTATTAATTGCGTAAGTGAATTTATATCGTAAAACGAGCGTCATCTATTAGGAGCTACCTTGCATCAAAAATTTTTCACAACGGAATTTTTACATATTTTGATGAAGGTCGGTTCCTCTAAATGATATATAACAATGTTAATAGATTTATTCCTCCTGCTATTAAAGTTTAAAAATTTTTTTTAAATAACAAATTGAAATTTTTTTTATAATTCTTCTGTAGTGTAATAAAATAAAAGAAGCATTTTATATTTTACAATGACATTTATTATTTAGAGTAGCCTATATACATTAAAAGACGTAGAAACTTTGTTTTTCAAATTTTTGACAAAAGGTAGCTTGTAATAGATATCGCTTGTTTTACTATATTACGTCAGTACAGGCACTTGAGTCATGGAAGTAACAGTCCATATTTGTCGCTGCAAATTTATTCAATTCTAAATCTGTTGCGACTTGCTGAAGAGTTTCAATAAGAACAAAACATGTCTAAGTTTACAGGTCTTGTCTTGAATAAATTTGCATTAATTTTATTATAAATTCAGATCATTGAGAAAAAATTAAATATTTATTTTTGCACAAAATTTTTTCATCTATTGCTTAAAATATTTGGTAAACGAATAATAGTATTTATAGTGCTAATGAAGATTAACGTAATAATTCTAGAATAAATATCCTGTACGTTAAATTTAAATACAAGTTAGCAAAATTATGCTTTACAAATAATTTTTTAGAAGATAACTTCAAACGTTAAATATGAAAGTGTTTACTTGAATATTTAAGTTTTATCATGAATACTCATTATAAAACTCATGAGTATTCACTTTGTTACTCATGAATGTTTAAGTTTTATCCGAAAAGTTACATAATGCTGTTTTTATTAATTGCTACGGTATCTTACTCAAAATAATTATTCTCTATTTTAGAATATTTTTTATTGACTTTTATTATAAGATATTATAAAAATATAAAAACTGTTGAACATTAATATAAATGTAAATTTTTAAGAAATTGTTTCTGAAAACTATTTAAGAATGCTAGTGAATTAGAAAAGTTATTCAAAAGTTTTCAGAAAAAACCAAAAAATTTTTGAAATTACAGTAAACTTCTAATAATCGAAAGCAAGCTCATTATGACTTTTTGAAACTTGAACGGAAAAATGTACGAATTAGATAGAATTGCACTTGGAAAATGTTTATTATTGCTTAAAAACGTCGTATTATTATACGACGGTTTTTGATACGTAAATTTTTGGTTAATATTAAGTGAGATATTTACAAAAATATTAGATAATGCTTACACCGCCCGCTGTTTTCTGGCTTGATGATTCAATTGCGCTTGCGTCTCCTCCTTTGCCGCACTAATTAAGTTACACAATAAAAAATTTTCTCTACTTCCGCGAACAATAGGTTTTTTTTTGATAAATAATGTAGATCATTATTCACATATGTAATCATTTTATAACAAAAATGTATAAAATCTTTTTATGAAACTTTAAAATTATAAGAATTTGATAAATAAAATTTATCAATTCAGATGTTAGGTTAAGTACTAGTTTTGTGTGTTCAATTTCTTATCAAATATTTCTCAAACTATTAATTATGAGATTAGTTCTAAACTTCTTTTTCAAATACAATATGTCCTAGATTTATAATCCAAGAACTGGTTGGCAGTACTCTTTCAAAACGACCCATTATCAGTATCTTGAAATGTTTTTGGAAGTTTTAGTTGCGTTTTCAGTGTTTCAGCAACATTGCATGTTAGTAGTGGAATGTGACTTGAACACAAGGAGCGTTAACAAAGCAAAACCAATTGGTAGACCTTCGACTCTAACTGAGAAAGTTGTCGCGGCCCTTAGAACTCAAATGCAGAAAAGTTCTCAAAAATTCATAAAAAGACTTTCCTTTCAAACAGGTTGGGTCCCTATAGTCCATTGAAATGTTACATTTTTTAGACCTTACCTTGCGTTTTTTAGAGGACGCAATTTTATTTTTTTGATGTGTAGGTGGGTAGGTGGGCTAAAACTAAGTTTGTAGGATCGCCACCCTTGTCCCACGGCCGCCATCTTGAAAATAAGGGTTGAAATGATTTTTACGATATATCTCTTATAACGCAAAGTAGGTAAAACTACTTTTTTACGTTATTGGTTTAGTCTATGAAAAATATGCTTACTAAAATTTTGCTTTATTATTTTAAGAACACATGAACATACTTGAACGCAAGTTTGGTTAAAATTACTATAATTGACATGATAAAAAACCTAATTTGATATTAGTCTTAATCAGCAAGTTTGTGTACTACGACAACATTGAGAATTATGTGTACAACGATGCTGACAAGATTTAACACGGTATACTAGCACAACATTAAATTCTTGCTGTCAGCCCAAAGTCACAAAAGTACTGATTCTTCAATTATTAAGCAAATGGTATATAAAGTTTATATGAAGAATACTGACAAAAAGCTTACTTTACATACCCTAGTAGTTGGAAGAACTAGTTCACTTGAAATAAGATTTTCAGAAAGTCAAATTTTGATTATTTATTATTGTTTAACTGACGTATCTATCCTGAATTTTGACAACGTTTGAATAACAATAACAAACGTTAAGCTATATCTAAATTATATAATTTGCTTAAAAACAATTGGCTTATAATTTTGAAATAAAATTAATATGAAGAAAAGTAGACAATTTTTGAAATTTCTAATAAATAATACTTATAAAATTCTGTCTATTTAACAAAAGTGGTCAACGATTTTTGTTGAATCGGTTTTTTTTTATCAGAAACGATACTTAAATTTTATCCACAAATTTTTCTTATTAAATTTTAATAATTATAGAA
Organism: Lagria hirta; assembly: GCA_947359425.1. Lineage (NCBI taxonomy): Eukaryota > Metazoa > Arthropoda > Insecta > Coleoptera > Tenebrionidae > Lagria > Lagria hirta. The sequence continues at coordinate 7,951,848 of OX375797.1, read as the reverse complement.
AGACAAATTTACAATTATTATTAAAATAAAGTTTGAAAAACTCGTATTTAAATACCCGTAATTTTAAATACTACATTTTTCTTGATTAATTGTTTGGCAAACTTGGATAAAATGGTGAATACAAAATTATGTCAAGGTATGATCATAATCTTAATAGTTTGTGAAATAAGAAAGATTAAATTATAAACGAATTAATGACGTAACAACATAATTAAAAATCCAATAACTATCAAAGAATTTGATATAAACCAAAAAATATATCAATTTTTAAATATAAAGTTGACCTGTTCAAGAGTTTTTCTTAGAAGCCGTTTGTTAGAATTACATTTCAACAGTTCAAGTCTTTTGACACGCTGTCAACATTTTTTTAATTTGATTCTTCCCATGTCAACTTTGCCTCAGATGTAATATTCCCATAATGTTTTTCATGTAATACACTGTGATAAAACAGAGTAGAGATTATTATTGTATTTCAAATATTTTTTCACAGTGTCTGGGGTGTACGTTAAGACAAAAAAGTTTTATTTTATAAGTTGCTACTCAAAATTTTAGGTAAAGACAACGAAAAGGAAGCCGAAAAAGACCATTACAGCTGGCAACAAAATGTGTTTTGTTATAAATAAGGTATATTTAGGTATAAGAACCCGGTCATAGTTGCCATCACTTAGATTTTGCATACTAACCTACCTTTAGCGTCTGCCCTATTTCCAATAATATTTTAATAATTTATTTACATTAGAATATTTTTCTAATTTTATTTTTAATTACATATAAAAAACATATTACATATTATGGTCTTTGAAAATTTAAAAAAAAATATTGCGTGTGCTTCATAACTTCTGTTACGTTGGTTAGGACGTCTTATGTTAAAAATGTGTTCTAAAAAATTGTGGTGAAAATACACAAGACAATGTTTCGTTTAGTGTTTAAAATTTTGGACATTGTTTTGGTCGATAGCGTAATTATTAGTAAAAGCTAAATAATTCAATAACACTGAGCCATCGCAAATATTGCTTATCCTCCCTTCTCATAAATTAAAACAGTTTCGTGTTTCCAAAAATTACCAGTTTCTGCAACAGGTAATTGAATTTTTGAGAAAATTCACTTGCGTCAGATTGCTTTTAACAATTTGTTATACATATAGAAAACGTCGTAAACTAAACTGCATATTAATAATATTAACTGTATTATTTTTTTTTAGAATATTTTTTTTTAATAATTTTTATTTTGAAAATCTTATTTTTAAACTTGTTTAAGAATTTAAGATGTAAAATGTAATGAATTATCTACTTAGTTTTGTTGTAATCTTTTAAGTTTTGTGTACTTTAAGTGAATTCTGACGTAAATATTAAAGTTTATTACAAAATGCTCGCAAAGCTTTTAAAAGCATTTAAATGCTTTTTCCCGCAAACCTTTTAATATATCTTATTATGTCCGCAAGGATTTGCGTTTCCAAACCGAAAAGCACAAACAGGAGTTTATAAGCTGCACGTAACGCCATAAATTTACCTCAAAATAATCCAAGACCTAGAAAAAATATTATACTGAGACATCCATCCACCGTGTTCTCAAAACACCACCTCACCAAATCTTTCACAACAAACGCACGTTTTGGTCAAACTTACACAAAATATTAGTCTAGAAGCTAATAAGGTCTATTCAGAGTTGAAAAAGTTTATTCCCGTCTTATAAAGACAATTAAAAGCTGATTGAAATCTCATCCATGTGATCGCATGTCGCGTGGTAGATCCAGAAAAGCCGAGGAAAATTACCGGTTTGCTAGTTCGACAACGGTAAACTGGAGCTAGATTTATCCAGGGAAACCCGGCAAAAGTCGCGCCAGCGCACAGTTGGAAAATATAGACATGCTGTGCCGTTCATTATCACAACGATAATTATAAGAGTTTAAAGGTTGATTGCGTTTTTCCTAGTTTGTAAGAGTTGAAAAGTGATTATCTCGAGGATATTAGCTAATTTGTGCGATTGATTAAAAACGGGATTGATTTTATTGTATTTTCATGATTTGAAACAATGGAAGGGGTTGCTAAAGTGTATGTTTTTACTGGTAAACAAATAAATAAAAGCTGTTTTTAATCATTATTTTATGTAATTTTTATTTATTATATTAAGATTAAGTCATACAATTTTTTTCCTACTAGTTAATCAATAATTAACATTTTTTTTAGAGCCCTTTTTTTCAAATTTATATTTTGTTGCGTACCGTTTAGAAAACTAAACAATGTGTGCCTCATCTGCGGTATGAAAGTAAAGCTTTTTAACGTAGGTGTAGAAGTAAATCTTGTAATTTAAATTAATAAAAAAATAAAAACAATAACGTAAATTTTGAGTTCAGTACAGTGTTATCATGATTCATTTTTGCACCTTACTTTATTGTACTTGAAATAAGTTACGCATTATCAACATTTATAACCAATTGGAAAAAAAAGTTGGTTTTAACAAAGTTGCGCCGGAAGGGGGAAAAATAATATACAAACTATGGTAAAAAAGTGCCTTTGCAGACTTTCGGCAATTACAAACCTCATCTACAGCTTGGTTGATAAACTTTGCCTGCGGTCTGCAAGAAAGCACTCTTACCTTGGTTAGAAACTTACTATTTATAATATTTTCATCTTCTTTAAGTCATTTCAATTTTTTTTAATTATTTAAATTTTTATTCTCTTCTTTCTATATATTTTTCATATTGTTTTTTTATGTTTTTGTATTTAATTTTGTTATTTATAATCTTAAAGTAACTTTATTTGTATATTATTTTAAAATTAGCTTGTACTGTGTTTCTCTGTTATTTTGTCAGACTTTTAGATTGTCTTTTTCGCAGTTACCTAGAGTCTTAATTTTCTTTGACCAGTATTTATTTTTTTGCTTTTAATTTACGCATCGAAAGTTAGTGACAAAAGTTTGTTAATAATAATGACGATGACACTGATAGCAACACAAGACCATATTTAATAGTAATAATAATATTGTATTGTAAAAATCAATTTATAATGACAAAGAAAAAAATTATTATTTAGTAATGATAATAATAGAGGCACACCCAACAGTTTGGTATTTACGAACATACAACATCTTTTAAATTTTAGCACATTAATGAATTTATAAAAAAAACGTCCAACAAGAATCTAGGCTTACAGTTTGCTGGCCATAAATACAATAAATTTTTGTACAATTTTTTGCAATGTTAATTGATATCGCTTAATGCAATTTTGTTTTGTTCAGCGCTTGTGTTTTGTTGTAAGTTCTCTTGAAAGACTTTTGTTTCCTTTTTGCTTTATAGGTTCTAAGCAAGTGCTTATGTTGGTTGCTCTTGCTTAGTAACGGTCCTGGCTATATCAACAAAATATAAACAAATCGCAAAAATTCAAAAAGATGTATTTTCACGCTGAACAAGTATAGAACTGAATTTAATCTAATGCTAGCTGGGTGTAGATGGCTTATAAATTTTTAAATTTAGTAGATCTGCGTCGAGAAAATAAATTTAAAATATATTTTTTCTACAATCGATACAGAAACTAAACATTTGCGATTATATTTTGAAACTTTTTAAAATTTTTAATGTTTTTATGAAGATGTTGATGTATTAGTTGTGTAGTTGTAAAAAACTCTTAACGCAAGATTAAATGTCGATTTTGACTGTTTGTATAAAATTATTTTTTCACAATATACAATTCAATAATTTAATGATTTAATAAACTACGTTTTTTTGTATTTTATTTAAAAAAACATTTATTGAATGAAACATAAATATGAAAAAACATACATTGAAATTTATTTTGCACAAGGAGAATAATTAATATATTCCTTCCTGTGTTGGTGCGACTGGATAGATGCAACCGCTCACTCTTAGTATTAAAATTTAAACAATATTAAATAATATAGTGTGAGAGTTTTTGATTTTATAATAATTTATAGATATTTTTTAAAGTAAAAATAAGCCAATAAGACGCTAAATCGCTTGTATAATTAAATCATCTCGATGAGAGCCATATGGCATCTTAAGTAAAAGAGGGAAAACATGGGCTTAGCATCCCTGGAAAGGTGGTGGTAGAGCCCAGTCAGTAAGAACTAAGCCGGGCGAGAGGGCAAAATGTCAGAGCGGTCGAACGGGCAGTATTATGAATATTTAAACTGTTAATTGTTTATTGATAGAGAAAGATAGTTAACGTGTTGATCTTGTTGATCATGTGTTGTTTTGTGGTATAATTGTGAATTCAGTGCAGACTCCCTGAATTCGGAGGAATAATGAGTAAAGTTATATTGATAAACATCAATATGTTAATATGAAATATCCACGGCAGAAACTATAGTTTAATACCTGGGGTACGGTCTATGTGTTAATTCATTTCAGACTGAGGTGGTACTCCCATGACGTCTGTAGACATTTACAGATTGCTATCCTGGTTCTCTACTTCCTCGAACAGTGGCGAAGAGGTAGGGGGTGAGCTGGAGCCTGTTAACCGCTATGGTTATGTTCCTATTAGTGTATAAAAAGGTTGTGGATTTCCCTTTTGCTGGTATGACGGGATAATGCGTAATGTCCTTAGGTTCTTCACTCATTAATCTTTATTTTATACCTTTTCCTATTACGTATTATTCTTGGCCAGTCTATTTCGCGTAATGTGATTGAGGCCTAGCGACACCGTTTACGTTGCTCCCGAACCAGGTACCGAAACAGTAAAGACATCATTGAGAACACAATGCTAAAGAAAAGGAGTGAAGATTGAGTCAATTGAGTCCATAGAGTGGTTGCCCAAGTCTAATGAGCCTGGTGATATCTTCCACTATCAGTTCGAGAGGATAAGAATCCTGCGAGGAGGAGAAAAGCTCCCGGTGAGTTTCTTTACAGGTATTATTGACAGGTACATTATGTGTAAATATGTTTCATGTGTCGCCCAATCGATCCGTCTGACTGCTCAAGCGTTTCTCTAACCATGAATATAGAGGGGTGAGATGAAGTAGATTGTTGATGATAATGTAGCTAGCTGTTGCTATTCTGTACACTGTTTTTGTAATAATCGTAGAACATAGACATCCTGATAAATTTATTATGGAGAAAGAGTTAACTGTTATTTAATTCAATTTAATTGTTAAAATTTGGCAAAACGTAAGATTAGAATAAAAGAGTCTTACAATAGATACATTGAAATCTAAAATAATTGAACTTTTAACATACATTATTCTAAAACTAGCAATTGTTTTCTGTTGTGCTTTAGGAAAATAAAGTTGGTAATTAAAATTTTCTGAATGCTAGCAAAGCAGTTAATAACTTTATAATTAAACTTTTTTTTATCTGAAACATTATCCATTGTCTATTTTTTTATTTTGTTTAGCTAATATATATTTAAAATACGACTTCATTAGTTTTCCAGCTATTGGTGCATTGAACATTTCACATAGTCTTTTAAGTAAAAAAATGTTGAAATGTATACTGTAATTTCTAAAAAAACTACAGATTTTGTAAAAAGCCCATTAAAAGTTTTGAATTAAAACGCTCAAAGTTTTTAAATTAATTTACAGAGTATATAATATGTTTTGACCTAAAAACTCAAAATTAAAAGTTTGATAGTAGTTTCAGAAGAGTTAATAATGTATTCATAAAATTATGCGAACCGCCAATAAAATATTTATTTTATAATTTTTGTAAATATGTATGCATCAAAATTGAAAACGTCGTGTTTGCAACTTTTACAGCATTTTAGCATTTTCTTTTATTTAGAAACACTATATAAAAAAATTGTAATTTATTTTTCTTGATCTTGTCGTTGTAAATGTCTGGGCTGCTGAGCACACATCGAAGAATCGACACTGAGCCCTGAGCTTGCATTAAGTTGTTGCAATTCGTTGGAAAAGCTTGCAAAGACGACAAATCTTTAGCAGAACGTTAAGCCGTGACAGGAATCTAATAGAACTTTCAATTTCATAATGTCAGAAGCAGTAGTTTATGGCGAAAACCTATTAATACTTTATAGTTGTTGAAGTACATGTCTAGCATCGATAAAAATATACATAAATTGGTAGAAGGTATATAGGTTGTTAAAAGTTGGTAACAAGTTTTTTTTCCTCCAATCTGGTTTTGTTTGTTTGCCAACCAAATTAGTAATATTCATAACGACAAAATCTCGTTTTGCTATTCTATTGCAAATTTACAAATTAATAAGCATTGTTAGATTAATACGGGTACACAATAAACATGTTTAATTATGATAATTTCCAATGTTGAGTTTAGCAGAATTAGTAAAATACGATTGGTTTGATAATCTTAACCAAAACAAACAAAATTGAAACACGTTTGTTTTTAGCCGCTCTTTATACAAGTAATAATTTCTAAACTAAAGTATTCTAATTGCGATAATAGAATGTTGTTAATTTCTAACTACGCTATAAAACATGCAGTAACCGAACATTTTTGTTTTGTGACTTTTAATGATTTTTGTAAAGTATTATCAGTTGAAACAAACATTTAATTATTCAGAAAAACTTTGTGCATTACTACTGGTCAACTAAACTTAACAAGTAAAATTCGAAACAGTGTACAGATTAGCTAAATTAATTAAACACAACTAATTTAAATTTTAATCGTTATTATAAACACAACACATGTTTTCAATTTTTTTTTATTAAAATATTGTTAAAATTGTTATTTTTTTTTTTTAACAAGTATGTTAAAATAGATAGAAGGTTTTGTGTATCTTAGATGTATATATCTTAGGTAAATGATGCAAACAGATCATTCACATTTTTTATTATATTGACACAACGTGCGACATATTTATTTACCATAAAAACTTATATTTGTCATTTCAGCTCAGCGACATCTGTTGTAACAACTTTGTTTCAACAGTCTTTAAAACGATCATCATCATCATTAGTTAAAAATTAAAAAAAAAAACTTTAAGCTAATAACAAAAATGTGAGAACATGTCAAAAAGCTCTTTACTTAAAATGAGTTTTACCAAGAGCAAAAGACAAAACTATTAAAATGTTATTTTTGAAACAAACAGATACACAATTTAGTCAGTTTGTCAATGCCATAAAATTTGCTATATAGATTTTGTAGATCTTTTTAACAACAGATTAACCATCCAGTGCACGGAAGAGGCCTGTCACTCCACAACCTGAAGTTAATTTGTTATCGTTTAACAAAAAAATATTTTTTTCATAAGGTTTTATTTAGCTTTAGAAAACGTGAAGACTTGTGTGAGCTTGAGTAAATTATGTTTTTAAGATAAATTATTATTAACAAAATTTCCTGACAGGCCTCTTCCGTTCGCTCTCGTTACAAGCCATCGAAATAAAAGTAAATTTTTAAAATGATAATTTACTAAAATGCTTTTTTTTAGTTTTAGTTTACTACTTAAATATTTATCTGCTTTTACCTGACATTGTAATTCTTTTTTAACAGTACATTTCAATGTTTTTGTAATATTGATTTTAATAAATAAATCGATAAATAGTTCCTGAAACCCATTAGTGCGTTTCTATCTCTAGAATGTTTATTCTAAAATTGGTTTTTGCACACAAACAATGATTTAATTATTATTAAAACAAAAGTAAAATTTAGGTTTTGGTATGCAAAATGATTTACGTTTTATTTCAAATTCAACTCTGCAATAGAATAGAAGTGCGCAAAAATCATTGTACTGACACTGCTATTGTAATTTATTGAAAAATATTCATATACAAGGTGTTTCACAAACTTACTTATTTAGTTCTAAAAGGAAGAGTTTTTAAATTGGTTATAAATACAAAATAATTTTTATCTATAACTATATATAAATGTTTATTTAAATTGTTTAAAACTTGTAGTTTAATTTAATAAAACAAAAAAAAAATTACGTTATTTATTGTTTTTTAAAATATGGTTCCAGTAGGCCTCAACCGTGCGCTGATGTAATTTTGAACCCACCCGTTTACTTGTCAACAAATTAGTCAAAAAAGCCTCAAAACAAAAACCTTGCCAAATATGCTTCACAATGTTGAGAGGAGATGCTTGATTATGCTTAAACTCAAATAGAGAAAGCTGAAAAAATTTAAATAAATATATATTTTTATCAAGTTGGATTTAAAATGTTATAAAAACACATGTTAAATGCCGAAAGAAGAAATAAATGTAAATGTAAATAAATAGAATATTATTTACATTATTATTCGAACAGTAAATTTTTTCATTACTTTTTGAAGAAAACTGTTTACAATCTGTTTCAAGCTCTTTTAATTGTTAAACAATAAATTATAGGTTTTTTAATATTACCTAAAACTTTTTATATAACCAAAGTCAAGCATTACAGCATTAAAACGTGTCATTTAGAGAATAGTTAACAGCTCATAAAAATAATTTATTTTCTGGCATTATTTAATATTATTTTTTCACTATAAACTGTTAATTGAGGAATAAAATCAATCAGTTTAAATTTTTATTTTATAGAAAATAACGGTAAAAATTGATTTAATTTACATTATATAGCACATTGTGTATCACAAAATGTAAAGAATATACAACATATTCTACGTGTTTTTTATAAGATGTAACTGTTTCTATTTGTAGTAATTTGTAAATTGTTAATGTTAGAAGAATGTGCTTTTACTCATTGTGTAGGTAATATTTCGACATTCTTGTGTTTTCACGCTCAAAATGTAACTAATTCAATAGCTTGTGAAGTGATCTGCGACAAACTGCTTTCTGATTCTCTGAAGTCGCTCTATATTCGTTCGTCTTTCGGCCAAGTGCTCTTGCTTTACAGAATTCTGGTCTTTTGGTCTAAGAGATAAAAGGAATTGCTACTGATTTCGGACGTAGTATCAATTTACTTTGTCGAATATAATCCCGTTTAGTTTGTTTGAACAAGAGCTTTTTACACTAAAGCGATGTGTCTGATGATGATGTGATTTTTTTTATTTTAACAAATAACATTCTACTAACAAACTGCTTACAAGAATAAACGTTTTAAATACGGATAGTAAATTAATCAAATTTGTAATTGTTAATCTAATATAAATGGTTTAAAAAAACAAGATATTAAAACCATAACTTTAAAATAACTTAAAGTTAAATAAAATTATATGCAAAAAAGTTGGTTAAATTTAAGAGATTTTTTTTTGAAAATTATTTAAAATAGAAATATTGTCATCTTTCAGAAAAGACCGTGTCAAAAAATTTAATCAATTTTAAAACTCTTGAATAATATTAAATCATCAATTGCAAAGTTGAACAAAAAAAAACGTTACGTTAACATTAAAAATTTTAATAACATCCTATTTGAAAATATTATTTTCTGCACGGCATCTAGTAAACAACAATAAAACTTACTCAAAAGTGCAAAACAAAGTTTATCCTGATCAAGATAATGATCAAGTTAGAAACAATAATGCGTTTTTTAGACTATTTCTAACTTTTTAAGATAGAAAAAAATATAAATATAATAATAAAATCACTAATAAAACTGCAAGTAAAATTATTTAAATATATTAATAACACATAGCCATAAGAATGAATAATGCAACAACAAAACATAATTTTAATTAAATTCTTGCATTAGGGTCAACAACAATAGCAATTATGTGCAGCTAAACATATTTAAGCCTTAGAATTATGGTTCTTAAAAATGTATACAAAGATAAAAATAAACAGCTTTTTAGAATTCTTGATTTAATTATTGTTTTGGATTAGGTATTGTTCTTATTTTATTAGTAAATTGACATTCTGACATTTAAAACATATAAAAAAATATATAGATAGTTATTAACTTTATAATATTTCTAAGACTAAGTATGTTTTTAAAAAAATACTTGTCTTAGAATATGCTTTATCACTAAAAATTCACGGTTTTAAAGTGAAAAACCTAGAGGTATTTTTTTTAACAAATTTAAATTATTTTGTGCAAATGTTAGTAACGCAAGACATAATAACTAAATAAAATTTTTTTTTTCAGTACTATTATCACTACAGCCGTATACCAAATCACGACAAACAGCGTTAAAATATAAAAAAAAACGGTTATCGGAACAGTAGTTTTCTTTTGTATAGAAATTTTTACCAGTTCCAACGTAAAAAATTAAATTCTTAGGTTTTAGAGCCGGTGTCGACTGATAACTGATTTTAAACTTAAAATCAGTTATCAGTTTAAACTTTAATTTTGGCACATTAGTACAGATGATTTCAATAGTTTTGTGAACTTTATCAGTAATAGCGGTTAATAAAACTATTTTTTTTTCTATAAGAAAACTTTTTTACTAGAAAAATGTTTTTGGTGTTTTTTAGTGCAAATAGTAATTTGATAGCTTTTATTTGTGGCTAGATATTTTAGAAAAAATTGCATTTTTATATACAAAAAAAAATTTTTTTTAGCATACACAAAATCTTTACAAGAATGTTTTTTTTTAAAAACACTTTTTTTAAGCCATAATATAAACATATTTTATATTAGAAATTTTATCAGAGTCTGTCAACCTCAAATTTCAACTTTACATTATTTTCCCTTGTATATTATTGTAAGTTACTATTAGTTTCAAAAAATATTGTTGTATTATTAACGTAAATTATTTTTCTTGCTCCTCCCGCCGAAAGTACGGTCTTCCGGGCCGCAGTTCACTCCAGAAAGAAGGACTTTTGCTCTAGAGCGAAACAGCGCACTAGAGTGCGCTGTTTCGTATGCGCAACGTCCAGAAAGAAGGACTTTTGTGGCCGGCTCGAGGTACGAGGCGTTCTCACTAGAGTGCACTGTTTCGTATGCGCAACGATAAGAAATTTCGATACAGAGGCTAAAATAATTGTTCGAAGTGAAGCTACTCCAAAAAAATCTGGTGATCGTTATCTTTTGGTTTATAATACTTATAAAAAGTGGCGAGAGGATAATAAAAGTTCATTGTCCTCCTCAGAAGAAAACAATTTAATTGTTTGATAAGAAAAAATGTACTATTGAATTCATTTTATATGAATTATGATTATTTTTTTAATTATAATATTTAAAGTTAAATAATACAATAAAGTTTGCATGTATTTGTTAGTTTTTGAAATTTGTAATTGTCAATGCCATTTTATCAATTTTTCATTTTAGTTATTAATATATTTTTTTTTGAATGCCCGCCCCGACCAGCAAAAACTTCGGCTTCGCCTCAGTTTTGCAAAAGTCGGGCGGGCCCGCCCCCTCTACCCCACCTCGGCTTCGCCTCGGAACGTGCTACTACTTTAATATAAATTATTTTAATTAACTTTCGGCGTAGGATCAAGAAAAATAGTATACAACCCACGACCATAAAGTTGGATAACCTGGCAGATGTGATAGAAGAGCCTCGGTTTCGCCTCGGCACTTCTATCACATCGGCCAAGAAATCCAACTTTCTGGCCTAGGGTCGTAATATACTATTTGTTTTTAAAAGAAACGGTTTATTAGTCATGGTAGAAATAATAATTAAAATAAAGATGAAAATAGCGTTTAATATATTTTGGAAAAGATGCTTGAGTAAATATAAGATTAAATCATTACAGAAAATTTATTCAATAATTTTAAATTCTAGAATTATTCTTACAGAAAAGAACTAAGACACTATGTTTTTTGCCAAAATTTTAGAACAAACGATTGTAGCTATTCTTAACTTTTAAATATGATTTGCAAAAAAATTAAAAATGCGCGATAAACTCAAATTTACTAATTGACACTTAGATAGGTGTGAAATATGTAATTTTAGCACAAAATGATAAAACCGCTTATAAATTTAGGTAATTTTAACTTTGACAAGATTATCTTTTGCCGCTTCTTATCTAAAAACAAAGATTTTACAATGCGGTAAATGAATGAATAATCTAAGCAAAAGTGTGCCTGTGGCAGAATTTTTATGGGTCAAAGCTCTTAATCCGCAAAGACAACATCCTTTTAATCTGTGAAAATAAAACGGACTATGCTGTAATGCGGCAACTGTGTGGTCTGAAGATAACATTTAATAACGTAAAAGTGTTCTTATAAAACTTGGTAATCCGCCAAAGTGTTCATTTATAAATTTCAAATCCAGCCAGTTTTTCATTATCACATATTTGCTAAATAGTATATTTTTGATTTTATAAAAAATCAATACATGACTAAATTCTGTAAGAAGCAATAATTAAAAAATTATCAAATTTTTTAAAATCTAATTAGAGGCTAAAATTGAAGAAAATGATTAACCTTAAAACTTAGTTATATTAGTGAAAAATTTTATTTACTACTGAAATAAAATTATTTTGGATAATAAATATATATTTAATATACAGATCAGTTCTCTTGTTCCACTTTTCGGCTATCCAGTAAGTCCAATGCATGTCAAGACGTTCGCGCTTTCACTTATCTTTGCAACTTCTACTACAAAATCCTTTTTATGTTAACAACTAACCAATAAGCACTTGTAAAAAGCTTAAAACAAGTCGCCGCGCGAGTTTTGTCTTTTATCGATGCAAAAGCTCTTCAAGCTCTGACAAAAACAACGTCTTCCCCAGAGAGCTGTCAGGCGAGCTTGAGAGGAAACGATGCCATGACCTCAAGGACCTCAAAGTGCCACCTTGGGATAGCTTCTAAAAATATTTAAAGTATTTAAATATACAACGCAAAGAATGCTGATGTTAGTACAAAGCCACTAAATGAAAAAGAAAACATCTAAGAAAAGATGGCTGTATATATAGGTTTGCATAAGTTATCTCAGCTTTTGTTAAACTTTAATTTCAAAAGCCTTTAATGTTGGTTTACAGTATTATACCATTCTCAGCAAAAATGAAATAAGAAATAAGCAAACACATAAAAAATGCTATATACAAATTAAAACTGCTTGTTAGCTATAAAAACTCAAAAAACCGTTATTGATAATAATTGCTTGTGTATAAACCTTGTGACAATAGAATCTTTAGTCAAGCATCTTTTTGTTTTGTATGAAATCTGGAATGAGAAAATAATGTTTTGTTGCAACAATTAACAAATTATAAGTCGTTTAATTTTCTTACAAACTCAATAATTGTTGCTGACAAAATAGAACGCATATTTGATTGCGAGCGCCTTAGAACAAAACTGATATGATAAACCTGTTTGTTTCTGCGCAAAAATTTTGCCGTGTTTGTATCAACATCTCGCTAGACATTTAGGTATTTATTGTACTACTGTTTAGGGTTCTCAAATTTCTGCCTGTGTAGTGTACACTAGTTTTCTTGCTACTTCAGTTGAACGTACGTGGTTTAGGCTGCGATTCCACGGCAGAAAGTGCAGCTCTACCAGTGCATGAAAGATACACTTTCTGCCGTGGAATCGCAGTTAAAACTACGTACTTTCGACTAGAGTAGCAAGAAAAATAGTTTGAAGCTGTTGTTCAAATTGAAATAAACACCTTGATCAGGCTAGGACTAGAATTTTGTTTTCTATAATTGAGAAAAACATAAGCCTAGTATGAAAAATGGTTTTAAATCGTCAAATTGATTGTCAAATAACTTTCTCAACTTTTCTCATCAAAATAAGTCACCAGAATACAGCACTGAAGTCGTTAACTTTTTCCAGCGGTCTAAGTTTAAATAATTATACAATTATTTATTTACATTTCATTCATTTTACAATGTTACTAAAAATGAATAAAAAAAAATAAACTACAAGGTGCAAATTCTAAACGTAATAGTTATTTACATTAGAGTGCGGAAAAGTATGATTTTACAGCGTGACAGCTTTGTTTGAGAAACAAGCCCGCCGCAGCGCAAGTTCCTCATTGCTGAAAATGCTTTTTTTGACGAATTTTGTCATTTTATAATCGACAATAACTTTAATGCCTTATAATCATCAATATTTATATCAATAATTCAAAACGGTACCGATAAACTATCATCTTTGCAAAGTTGGCATTACTTTTTGACATATACTTACCTACTTGATTTATTTGATTTTTTTGACAAATACTTACCTACTTAAAAAATGTTGGAATTTGTTTGTAATTGTTACAAAATAGCGAGCAAATCAGTCAATAAATATATTTAAATTTATCATATTATCATAACAGTGTAAAGTGTATTTTTTCAACTGGTGTAACACTAAATTTATTTAATAAGCTTTTTAAGACGAGATAATTTACTGGCAACACAGTCGCATTTACTTGGCCGCATTGTGCCTAAAGATCCAACTTCTATTAATGTATGGGTGGCTTCAATGCCAACTTTACACTTCAGAGAAACAAAAAAATATTTTGCGTTCGGCAAACAAAAAGCAATCACTTTTAATTGTATATAGGTTAATTATTATAAATTTTATTTTTATAATTATTTAAAAAAAAAACTATTGATAGTTTTTTTAAAACAACTAAGATTTTACAGCCTAAAATCATTAAAAGTAATGTTTTTTTGTCAAACTTTATTTTAATATATATTGAATTAGAACCTAAATACGATAATTATTACCTTACTTCTGCAATGCACAAAATTTTGGTAAATAACAACAAAAGTTCTATAACATTTTCTGTAAACTAAAGCTGTTAAACAATTTGAAATTAAATATAATTTAAAATTATCTATAATAATTCGTATGCGGTTTAAAACTTAAAATAATTGAAACAAATTTTATAACCAATAGATTACCTTTTAAGTCTGTTTCTGAAATAATTGAAATTTTTGTACAAACTGTCTCTAAAAAAATAAACAAATTTATAGCTTGTTTATTTAGAACTGATTTTAATTTTTGATACACCAAACTAAATGGTTATAGATAGACCACCAAATGGTTCAATTAAATCAAATATAGCCTTGAAAACTTACAACAAATTACATCAAATAGTTTTTTACTTTTTTTTCGTAATTTTGATACGGATGTTTATTCTGAAAATAACAATATTTCACATCTTTATGTTTAAATAAAAAGAAAATAGTGTTTTTATACTTATTAAATGAGAAAAAAAAATTTTAAAACAAAAAAAATACTATTTAGCATTTGAAAAAAAATACCACAAGCTAGGAAATAAAGAACCAACAAGCTGAGAAGATAAAAATAAATAACAAAAAATAACAAACAAATAGAAATTAATAAAAAATAAATCGTAAACAAATGACCCCAAACTGCCGTCAATGTCTAGCGCAAAATGTAGCGCGGTTT
Organism: Lagria hirta; assembly: GCA_947359425.1. Lineage (NCBI taxonomy): Eukaryota > Metazoa > Arthropoda > Insecta > Coleoptera > Tenebrionidae > Lagria > Lagria hirta. The sequence goes on along the minus strand of OX375797.1, from coordinate 7,936,750 downwards.
AAGCATCGACAATAATAATAAAATATATTTTCTTACAAAAAAGTAAAAAAATTGAGAAACATTTCAATTTCTTTCTTATGTAGGCTTACTGTGGTAATAAATTTTTTTTCTAGAATAAAACTCCATATAAGAACTAACAATAAAAAGTATATGAGGTAATTTGAAAAAATATTTTTGATAGTTCAGCTTTAAAGTCTATATCAGCGTAATTTTATTTTAAGTAGTTTGATATAAGCCTCAATATTGTTATAAATAAATTTTTACATTGTAAATATATTTCGTTAACAGAGTTTACAATAAATCATTGGCAAAGTTATAAGAGACTAATATCACACTAATGACTTATTATTTTATTGTTTGACAATTACAGTTTTTATGTTGGCAACGCTATTTAAAATTATTTTATAAAAGCATGAAAATTCAATATTATTTAAGACAAATTTATTATAAAAAAAATAGCTGATTTGATTTTTTGCTTAAATTAAACTTAAGGTTAGCTGACAATAATTATAAGCAAAATAAGTACTAGAAATTAAAATTATCTTAAATTTTAATAATAGTATATTGTAAACCTAGGCGGCAAAAAGTGGTATTTTTCTAGGCCAAGAGAAGATATGGACAGGCGAGCCAAAGGCGAGCCTGGCCACTTCTCAAGGCTTGGAAAATCACTTTGCGGCCGTGGTTTACACATTATTTTTTATCCTACACAAATTACCTTATAATCGAGCATTATCTTAAAATTGATTTGAGGTTATTACCGCCAATCGCCAATTCAAAATGTCAAACTTTGACAGATGTCAAAAATTTATGGATTACTTTACTGTCGTGTTTTACACAATTTATCTTGCACAAAAGTAGTTTTTTAAAATAAGATTGATGTTCATAAACAGTAAATGTGATTTAAAATTTCAACACTCTTCATAAATAGTGAGACGTTTAGAGTTTAGAGTAATTTTTCTTATAACAGCGACTCCTGACGGAGAAAATCAGATTTTTTTTTTCGGCTAGCCGAGAAACTACATCTTTTTTCGGCTAGCCTAGAAATGATGTACTTTCACGGCTGTCGAAAGACGAGAAAATTTTATTTTGAGTTGGTGTAGGATAAAAAGTTATTTATGTTAAACGCGCACAATGTAACTAACTGCATTAATGTCAGAGATCTGTCTATAATGTTAATTTAAATCATCGGAAAGATACTGATATCTATTTTGTCAATTATTAAAACAAAGAAATAGAAAGCTATCATAATATTTCATATAGTAATCAAAAGAACGAAGATTTTTTTCATAGCCGAACAATATTATATCTAAGAAGCCAAACGTTGAAGCTATTAAATTTTAAAACTGTCGAAAATGTGTTATTTATATATATTAGTTTTCCCATTTTGTAGCATTGTGTTTTTTACATTAAAAAAAATATAATTATACTTTGACTTTAAATACATATAAAAAATAAAAAAAAATTGAATTTTTAAACAAATGAATTGACACTTGGTTTGAAAACAATTCTTTGTAAGAATTTGATATTGCATGGATTTTTTTCTAATTCAAGTGTTAAATTTAATCAAGTTTCTACAGTAAAATTTGTACTATTCTTAAGTTTGGGACGAAGAGCAAAAAAGTAGAATGCGATAGACCTTTACCTAAAAAAGACAAGATACTACATTAAAAATTACTCGATAATCAATAAATAGTGCAAACCCAAACACTTTGTGTTTAACACTTTCATTGTCTATGAATTGAAAACACAACTTCTGTTATTTTGCAGTTATACTTAGATGTGACATATCTATTCCTACTAAACATGTTGATTTTTTTAAATTTTCTTATTAAACTAAAACTTAAAGAATTCAATATATTTTTTTAATTTGCTAAATTAATAAATAAAATAAATCAAAATTTTATAAAAAACAAGAGATATAATGGTATTGTTACAACTGGGAGCAAGAAAAATTTAAATTTGTTGATTAGCTAAAAAGAAACTAAATTTAAATTAAAAAACATTTCTAGTATAACTGATCAAATGATTTTCATTTATGCTTATGATTTCATTTACAAGTTATTTTTTAATATAGTTTTATTTGATTTGCAATGCTTGTTTAAAAATTTTAGAAATTCTTTAAACTCATACTATTTAATAGAGGCGTTTTGTCATAACAATGAGGAAAATTTCACGTATGGAATTTAGAGAGAACCAATATTGAATAATACATTCCGTTCGCGAATAGCTTTGAATCTGTTCTACGCAAATCTGGACTGCTCTCATTAATTGTTGTTATTATTAGATGGAATGTGAATGAGTTACTGGTTGTAAGATTCAATGTTGGAACGTTTTGAACGGCTGCATTGCGGCTAGATTTACTGTATTAGAGGAAATTGATTTGTTGCAATTGCTATTGCTGGATAAGGTTGATTATTGCCATATATGCAGCTTAAGGTTTGTTTGCATGATTAGACTTTTAATGAATTACAGCATATTATCTCCATTGACTGTGTCCAATATCTGTTGCTGCTTGAAATGTTGAAATTAGATGAATAGGAAGTTCAGAAGCACACACATAAAAAAACTCATTCTAGAATGAGCAAACTGATGGAATCTCTCTTTTTTTTTAATAAAAACCCATAAATAGCTTTTTATAGTTGATTGATTGGATAGCAAACGATTTCAACATTTTGTCCCACGCGAGCGACAAAGTAATGTTTGCTAGAAAAGTTCATTCCTGCTTTGTCAAATGCAAGTGAAAAATTTTTCTTTTTGCATTGATTGTAGAAAATCAGTACATTATACACCGAGGAAGTTATATGCATGATTTTTTAAGATGCTTTTGTAGTGCTTTACATTCTACAGTGCACTGATGAGAAAATTTTATCTTAAAATAAAATAAATTGTCAATATCTTTTAAATTTTTGAAAATAAAATGCAGTATGACGACCAACAAATAACAGTTGTGTTCACATTTTCTAAACTGTTTTCCTAAGTTTGTTTAATAAATATTGCAAAAATATGTAATAAAACTATTGGTAAAGTTTTGAGGAATTTTGTGATTGGCGCCTGGTAAAACAAATAGAGAATATTCATAATAAGAGTGTATTTTGCCGAGAAAACACAAAGCATTGTAAAACTTTCACACTTTGGTCATGTTATTCAATGAAAAAAGCTAGTTTTGAAGTAAAAAATAATATTGACATCAGCAAGTTTTCCAGATTATTAGCATTTTTAAAGAAACAAAATTTTAAATATCAGTCAAAAAAATAATAAATTTTTATTGTAATAGGACCTTCAAAATGCCATAAATTACTTGTATGCTTTTGTAAAATATTAAATTATTTGAAATACACATGAAACAAGTCTTCAAGAAATGATGTTACGTCTTCAAAAAAGAAAAAACAATTCCATCGTCTTTTTGTTGCTTTTTCACTTTCTGAGGTGCGTGAGTCTTGCCAAAGTCGAGGACAAGAAAGGAGACCTTTCGGCTTCTTTTCATCACTTGTAATTTAACCTACTTTTGTTTAGATAAATAAATAGTGTACCTCCGGCATTTTCTTAGTAAGGCATTAAACACCCTAACAATTGATATTTACTAACAACTCAAAAGCATATTGCTTTCTAATTTGTGTTGCTAAATAACATTTAGAATAAATTGTCAAGATTTTACTGTATAATATTGTCTTAGGTGTTACTTTTAACTTAATAAAAAAATTATAACAACTATTATATTGATACATGGTTTCAAAAACGTGATAAAAATATTTTTTTTTATTGGATTGAGGTTTTTTGTTTGAGAATCTTAATTTTGTAGCATTACTTATTGGAGAAAAGATTATTTTTACTAGAAAAAAAAATTTTTGTAACACGGTTAGAAAACAACAAACCGATAAGGCAATACAATAAGATTGCATTGATGCTTAAATTTAAATTTAAGAAGAAAATTTAAAGTTTAAATTTTAAGTTTAGTTTAGTAGACGTTATATTGATATCAATTACTAAAGCTAAAAAAAAACTAGTTTAAAAAATTATTGTACAATGAGCTAGATTAAGAACTTAACAAAAAAGTAAAAATATCTTACCAAGTGATAAAATTTTAAAGAGTTGGCATTTAAAAACTTTAGTAGCCGTATGAAAAACAAATTTCAAATGACATTTCCAAAAACATCATATTTACGGTGAAAGTTTATATCACCTCCGGTGGGTAAAAATTAAAGAAATTGTCTACTGTTTATAAATTAAAAATTTTTTATACAACAAAAATATACCTATTTAGCTTTTTTTATTGTTGAACGGTAGAAAATGATATGATTTTAAATATTTTGAGTGCTATTCCCATTACAGGCTACTGCAAAGTTTATAGTGATAGTGACTTGTATTGACATTTTACATATCGGACTTTGATTTATCTTTTCCATTTTGTTTGACTTATAATGCAATATTATAGAATGTGAGCTTCTAATCAACACATAAAAAGTATTATTGAATACTACATATCTTTGTAGTAGTCTAACTCTTTATCTTTCTTATCTTAATTTTAGGTTAAAACTACGAGTTTTAAGGGTATTGAATTAATCTTAAAAAAATAGCTTTGAATAAATCTAATTGTGACTTTTGTCTTTAGAAAAGCTTTAATATTATGTATAGCTACAAAAAACATTACCATATTTAGCAGAATAAATATTTTTTATTATTGTTCAATTTAAAACATACTATTCTTTTATGTAACATATTTGATAAACAATATAATTAATCATGTTTTAATGTGTTAATAATGACAAAATTGTCCGCTAAAAAGTTAAATACACATCTCTTGTTTTAGTCATTTTACAACGCTCAGTCATTGTGCTTTAAATTTATTTTGCGCTGTAAAATGTAAGCGACTGTATGCAAATACAAATAACTATTTATGACAAAATTTGATAATTTGATAACAGCTGCACATAGAAAACTTATTTCGAGCAATTTTTTCAGTTTAAAATACATACTCGAGTACATACTCTCCATTGATTTATTTTTTAATAACAATTTTTATAATCATTAAGGTTAATTTTTATTTTTAGGTTTGATTATTTTAGTATATGAAATAAAAGAATTAATTTATGAAAAAGTTTTTGATCTACTCTAAGTTGTATAAGCTAACGACTCTCAAACCCAGAGCGAGTCATTGAAATCTATCTTACTAGCTAGCTACTAGCTACTATTATCTCGTATTTTTATCCTATTAACTTTGAACAGGACAGATACACTTACTACAGTTTGTAGGTACTGATAATGCTGAAATCCACTGAAACCTAAAGGCAATGCTCACTTGAAGCTTTAGAGATAATAGAGACCATTACAATAAAATGTTATGATAGCAGTCTGACATTTACATTACGCTCAAGTAATTTGACACACAAAAGAAAAACCATTCGACGAGAATTTACATAAATGATGCCTTTATCAGTTGAAAAGTGATTTTTATTAGAAGGTGATCGATCAGTTGAAATCTAATATAATTTTTTATATTTTTGAAACCACACACAATCCTAATACTATTCAATAAGTATATGTATTTATTATGATGCAATGTAAATTATCTAGAACGTTCTAAACATTTACATAATTTTTAAAACTATGTGAACATTTAGGAAAAGTTATAAACTTCAATTATTAGGTTTGTAGTTTTTGTCTAGCACATTAATTTTTTAAATTTTGAAAACTGTTGTGTATAATGTAAGTGTGTAAAGTTTTTTTTTAAACAAGCAACTAACAGTTATTTTTTCTCAAGTTATATAAAAAGCGAAATATGTTTAAACGGTCTAAAAAAACGTAAGATGTGTCTTTTCAAAAATAAAAATTAATAATACGCAATTCTCGAAAGTATCGTTTGCTCACAAAAAATTAAGTTATCAAGATCGAAAAAAATGGCGACTTAAAGATAAGACAAGTAACAAAATTTAATATTTTCAACATAATTAATTATTTCGAAAAAGCATTTTAAACAAATTAAGCAAAAAGAACTTTATAACTTCAAATTTTAATGCTTTTTGTTTTTCCAAAGAAGATACGATTTATATACATCATTAATCTAACATCATTCTCGAGCATACGGAATGGAACAAAATAATGAAATTATTCCGTGTAGATGTAGTTTGTTAGTGAAATTGTGTCATTTTATTTCGAATAAACACAAATAAAAATCTGAAATTCAATTATTTTTTAATAAAGCTAAAAACCAACTTGTAATAAATTTTTGTGTGCTTTGTTTCACTGTTTTATTATTCTAAAAAAATATTTTTTGATGTATATAAAAGAATTTTATCATATTAGCGTAACTCACAAATTGTCATAAATTAGCGCTACCACACTGTGTTTTCACAAATAACTTTTTACAATTGCTAACATAATTTTTACAAATTTAGTAAATACATCAGCATGTTGTGTTTTACAAAAAAAAAAATTATAAAAAAACGTGCTATTAAGTTTTTGGACCAAAAAATTGCTGCTATAAGATGGATCAGAACGAGCTTTTTATTTCCTGCTAACGCCACTTTAAATGTAAACAATGTACAACGTAAAACAATGTTTTACCTCTCAAGAAATTTGCATTAAAAGCTTTGCTCACCCATCTTTACCGTTGGTTAGAACACTGTCATGAATAGATTGAACCAATATCTATTTAACAATTTTCTAAAGTAAAGAAAAAACTTACTTCTGTTAAAACTTAAAAATAATACGTATGAATAACAAAATATTTAACAACTAAGTCATTGCATACAAAAAAAATATTTTGTGCGTACTGAAGCAACAATTTATGATTGTAGGTTTATATAGGTTATGATGTAAGTTTAACTAGTCTAAGCAAATAAAAAATTCTATTTTTAATTTGCTTAACTGTTTCTATATTCTAAAGAATATTGAAACAGTCAAGATAAGCCAAAAACAATTCATTGTTTTTGGCATTTATTTTTTTAATTTGTAATGTTCATAAAGCACTTTTGCTAGTTTACTGAATTAAAAAAAAGTGAAAATGTCCAAATAGTCAGTCAATTAAATACTAGTTATAAAGAATAACTCAAAAACTATTAATCATATCTTGATGAAGTTTTTATTAAACCACATGAGAGTAACCACCTTAATCTTTCCGCAAATGCTACTGTTTAATTTCCTAAAACTATTTGTTTAAAAAAATCTGAAATCACACGCGTTATGTAAAATTTCAAATCATTTTCAAGTAGACACATTATTATTTTAGTTAAGAGATTTGCGATTTTTCTTCTTTCTTTTTACTTTGTGTTATCGTTTACGACTTGTAGAAAAAAGCATTTGTGTCCAAATAATCTATTTCGTCCATTGAGAAGTTCTTACACTTTATTGTTGCTGATTTAATATTTATAAGCATTGTTATAAAAAAAGAGCACAATTAGAGTTTAGTCCCAAGTAGAATTATTTTATTTTATTTATTAAACGTACTATTTATACTGATTATTATTCAAAGATTGTTAAGCGGTTGACAAAAAATAAGAAAAATAATTGTTCTAAGTACTATTTCGTGATTAAATAAAAATGTACGAGACTGGTGTCTAGTCAGAAGCATGAACCTTATTCAAATATTACATAAGATCTGGATAAATTTTAGCCGCAAAAAAAAAAACCCACATTTAATATAGGCATTTTTGCTTTAACAAAATATTACATAACTTTTTAGTTTAAAAATTAAACTAACTTTTTTATTTTTTTATATGTTTATACAAACCGCTCTTAAAACCGCTAAAAAAAAATATTTTAACTATATTTTAAGAAAACTGGATGATTTTTATTGACTAGGTACGTTTATTTTGAGTCTTTAGGGCTACAGATTTTTGCTACGTTATTAAACTAAAACTAATAATAAAATTGAATAATGATAATACTAGAAAAAATATTATTATTAAGCTCATCGTGTTTTTTTTAAGTTAGGTTAGTCTAGTGTCCTTTAACTGGTGTGAGCTTACAAGAAGACAAAATGTACTTTGATTTCAAAGGTTAAAAAACATTCAATTCGAACAATAAAATTCCACGAAAATTTTGTAGTTTTAAAAATGCTAATAATTTATCTAGTATGACAAGAAAACATTGTCAAGGTAGCGATGACATTAATAACATCCATAAAAAAATATCTACTTTGTAAAATTAGTTTCAAATTCTCATGTTTATGATATCTGAAATAATATTATGTTATATTATTGAGCCAAAAATTTTTCATTTTAAGCTAATCTTAAAAACCGCGCGACATCGAAAAATAGAATTCGGTGTCGTTTCGGCATCAAGAAATACAAAGATTTCTTTAAAAATGTTTCCACTTAGCAGATCTAAAAAATTGTTTTAATAAAGTTTTAAATCATTTATTTCATGGTACATATCTAAAAAATATTTGATTTTTACTACTAATGAATGTCTTGTTTAACTGGACGTCAAAGTTTGCCATGGATGTTTAACTTTTAACTTTAAACGTATCTTTATTATCTAATCAAAGTGACAGCTATTTATTTGACCTCTAAACATAGCCTCACTCAATTTGATGAATACATGAACATAGTTTAACATGTTAATGATAATAAACTAAAAGCACTTGAAAGCACGTATAGTGTTATAAGTAACGTAAAAATAAACTTTAATGAAGAAATAAGGTTTATAACAAGTAATCAAATGTCATCCATTGACATTAAGGCATTGGCAGACTCTTTGAGCAATTGCGTTACTGACCTGACGCAATTCATTGAGGTTACTTAGGCGTTGCTGAAAAATTGAGTTTTTCAAATAGGACCAAAAAACAAAGTCACATGGAGTGAATTTACAGGATTTTGAAGGATAAGTTTTGGCTGTATTTCGTCTGATAAATCAAAAATTATAAATTTTTTGTAGCATATTTGAGGTTTCTTGAGTGGGTGGTATGTGGAGTGTCTTGCTGAAAGTACTCACGTCCACAATTGCATCGTCATAAAACTGTGCAAACGATAGCTAGAAAATTTCCACTCGGTATCTTGCAGCAGTCAATATTTCATTGAAAAAAATTGTTCAATTATCAACCATTTACTATAAAAAAATCTGTTTTTTGTCAGAAAACTATTTTAAATCTATTATAGTCCGGTTACGCAAACTCATAGGCATGACCGACTATGACGCCATGTTTTGAAAGGCACTCATTATTTATCCCTATTCTTCTTTTTCATGACAAAAGTTTAGACTTTTAATATAATAGTGAGCTGTTCTTTCGATATGCAATTGTCAAAATATTATTGTCTTTTTCTTGAATAACTTGTACACTTGTTTCATATATTTTTTGAGATATAGAAAAAACTCAAAGCTGAAATTCTTAAATTTAAAAAAATTGTTCTTGCTTTTAAAAATAGTAATTTTTTTTGTCACAAAATTATAATTTGTAAAGAGTATGCTTTTGTGTGTTGATTTATAATTAAAAGTTGTATTGTATTAATAAATTAATGCATTTAAAATACATTTCTGAAAATAATTAATAGACAAGTGTATTATGAGTTGTTTTAATTATAAGTGAAAATCGAATTCTGTTAACATGTATTTAATAAAAAGTTTTTATAATGTTTGATAACCAAGGAAAATTTAAACATGTAACATCTCATTTACATCTCATTAACAAGGTTGAAAAACTTTTTTAAAAACGCTAAGCTTTTCAGCAACTCTTAATTTAAATCTCTAAATCCTCTTTAATTCATTAAAGTTGCATATTTGCAAACATAAAGTTTGAAGTCAATAAAGTTTAAGTGTGATTAAATCTTAAGGAACAAACATAAAGTTGTGAGGTTAATGGGCAACAATTAAATGACCCAAGTAGCTTTCAGCGCCAACTGTTCCAATATAAATTGTTCGGCATTTATCACCTAATGTTTCCGCAAAAAATACGGTTATGATCTGAAACGTAATACGGAATCGTTTTTATTGAAAAACGCGACTAAACTTACAATTTTTAATGAACGCACAAATGGTATTGGAAGAAGTTTGTCATTGTAATGTGTCATTAAAAAGCAAAAAGTTTTTGATAATAAAAAAATTGCAGTCGTAAATTGTTTACAACACCTCTCTAATTTTTTTTTATAAAAGTTTATAAAAAAATAGAAAAGTAATCTCTAGAAACATTTAAAATTTATAAAGAATAATAATTTTTTAGCAAAAACACTGCACCAATAATAAATTAAATACATTTAATTTATAAAAAAAAAATTATGTTTAAGAAATAAATTGACACAAATACAGAAATAGTAGGAATAAAATGAGTCTATAGCCAATAATTTAAAATAATATCAATAACAAGATGAATACGCATAATATACTTGATACAATATAAGTCAAATGTTTTAAAGTAATATCATTATCTGCTAAAAAATATTGAGCGAGCAAACAGTTTTCTGATTAGAGATAGGGTTAGAAATATTTTGAGTGTCTTTCATTGTACTAATCAAACATTAAGAACTCAATGTATGTGTCAAAATTAAATGTATATCGTTAATTACTAACAAGCCTTGTTTTTTGTCAATAAGTTGCAGTGGTTTTTACATTATAAGATAGATCTTTCATAGTTAAAGCGTATTTTTTTTTTAAAAAAGAAAGAAATCTGCGAATAAATATTTTCTATTGCCTTAAACTGTTTGGAAAGATTTTGCCCTATTTTGCAAAATATTCCATTTGAACCTCAAGTTTTTATAAAGTTTTGCGTCATATTATAAGCAAAAAGTTAACATAGATTTAGCTTTTGACAAACTTTGTGAAATTTGGCAATTGATTGTTTCAATGCTTTAGTTAAAATCATGTAAAATGTTTCCATTCTCTTTTGTAATCTGAAAACCATTTGTTCAATTGTTATTTATATGATGATTTAAAAACCTCATCAAATTTTTGTGATAATACTAACAAGTGACTACGGAAAATGCGTTAACATTAAAAAGTACTATAATTATTCAAACTTTGTTATAATTTTTTTGTTTAATACTCAATTTACGCGGGTCCTACTAATAAAATCCTTCAGTTATTGTTGGTCACGCAGTACAAAAGCTAACAATTTCTATCACAAATAACAAAAACTGTAAACTAAGTATATCACACAAAAAGAACTTAGGTCCTGAAATGTTATTAGCCTCGCCTCGTAAAATAGAAAATAGTATTAGTCTTCGGCTTATGAGAATAGAAGATTTGTGAATGTTTATTTAATAATAGTAAGCATTAATGCATCTTAGAGCTACTAATGCATAAAACCATTTGAAAAAACATAAGGCTTTTGAACAAACTTTTCAGTAAGAGCTGATAATAATTGTAAGCCCAAAAAAGATAGATCTAAGAAACCGTCGATAAGCAGTTATTATTATATTATATAAAGATGAGTTTATACAAATTAAATTATAACGTATTCTCCTAGTTGACTTCTAACTATTGTTTATTAAAAATAAAAAAAAAATTTAAGTCATACAGTTTATATAAAAACAATCTGTAAGTGTTTATAAAAACTGAGTTTGAGGTCAAAAATTACCCACTGACGTTTCTGGCATGTTGTTACTAATTTATTAAAGTTTTAGACAAATTCTTACTTTTAGATTTATATTGTTCATAGTTGTAAGATACTGAACTCTTTAGATAACTCTACAGAAAAAAAGTTTGATATTGCTATTTTAGTTGATCAAAATATCTATATCTATTTTTTTTTGGTAATAATGATTGCTTTATTGTTGATATTTTCAAAATTTTAGATTATGATCTTGTAATACCTAAGTAAATCTCAGAACCACATTTTACCTGGCTATTTTTATTCCGTTTCTAAAATTTTAAACATTACAGAAAATCGTCATTTGTTATAAAATGCTGCTTAAGTTACTAGTTTTGAATTGATTAACTGTAATTTTTTTTTGACAAAATTTTGAGTAATTTTTTGCAGCAACTTGTGATAGATTATAAACAACTTGGTTGACAAAAGTATCAATTTGTTCAGATAAAATGCCAATTTTTTTGTATATAAATCTACAATGTCATACAAATAAGAATGTAAACATAGTGTCGTGTAAGCCTAAACGCCAATATTTTTCCAGGCTGAGAGATATTATGGACAGGCAAGTCACTTGCGAGCCTGACCATTTTTCAAAGCCTGGAAAACCGCTTTGTGTGATAATATAAAATAAATAAAATAATTAAAAATAATGTGTAAGTCACGGCCGGCTTACACATTATTTTTTATTATACGCAAAATTACTTTTTCTGCCTTGCGCCTGCAAAACATAACTTTCAACGTGTCCTAAGCGGTCTGAAACGCCGTCTTGCCAGCCTAGGCTAGAAAATGATTACTATGCCATTTGCTGTAATTGTCAATTGTCAGACATTTATCAATGACAACTAACGGTTCTATTTATCAATGACAACTAACGGTTTGTATTGTATAATTTTACAATTAATGTATAGCCCCCCAAAGGCCGTAATGTGTGCTGGAGTATCGATTTTTTCAGAAAACAGCAATTTCACTTTTTAAGAACGCAAATAAATAGGTAGGTAACTTTTAAAATGTCAAAACAAATAATTTTTGTTAATAAACATTTGGATTTTTTACTTAGCGTTGCCATAACATGGACAAACTTTTTTTAATAAATAATTCTTTTTGTTTTTTAAAACAAAAATTTGACAACGGCACAAAAAAATTTGTGAATCACACCTCCAAAAACGCTTTTGCAAGGGCTCGTAGTTTTGGGGCCTTTCGCCACTCGCCTTGCAAAATGCCTGCTTCCGGCCTTGTGATTCAAATAACTATTTGAGCATTATTTTAAAATTTATTAGAGGCTATTACCGCCCAATTCAAAATGTCAATCCTCGACAGATGTCAAAAATTCATAAATTACTTCACTGTCGTGATTTACACAATTTATCTTCCGCAAAAGAAGTTTTTTTAAAAAAGATTATTGTTCATAAACACTAAATGTAATTTCAAATTTCAAAACCGCCCATGAATAGTAGAACGTTTTGAGTGTCTTTTCGTTCACTCTCACATCTTATTCAATCGTCTAGATTTTATTTGCTTTTGTCTCATAGCAGCAGCGTCTGGGGGAGAAAATCTAATTTTTTTTTGCGGCTAGCCGGGAAAAAGTCAAATTTTTATTTTGAGTTGATGTAGGATAAAAAATAATAATAAATCTCTGACCATAGTAACTTTATATAAATTTAATATGAAAAACATAATGTGTTTATTTTAGTAGAGAAGTAAATTAAATTTATGTCTTTTATTTTTAATTTTTTCCATCATTGTGAAAAAACTGAATTGCAAAATATACATCACTTGCAAATTACTTATGTAAATTATGCACTTGCTTCAAATAATTTGTTTCTGCAATCGATACAAAAAGCAAACAAACATTTGCGCTTTTGGTGAACAAACCAAAAGATATCATTTTTGACAAATGTCACCTTGATGCTCACGCGCGACAAAATGCACAAAACACTTGCTATGTAATTAACCAGTAAGTCTATTTTATAACAAAAAAAAACAACTCTTTCAAACACAAAAATTTGCTTATAGTTTAATTATCAACAATGCAAACTGTAATGTACAAAAAATATTGTGTGTTATACAATCTGAATGCGATATCCTTCAATTACTTACAAATAGTTATTGTCAGATAATAATGTTTATTTTTAGTAATTAGACTTTAATATATAGAGGCAAATGTAGCATCATAGCAACGCATTTATCAAAAAGTATTCTGATAAAACTTTCTGCTTTTTATAAAAATGTGAACTTAATTAGTATTTAAGTAAGAGTAAAAAGGCTTAATTTAAAAAACAAAAAAATGTTTTTTGCTCACAATTGCTTGTTTTGGCAATATCTGAATTCACATTACTTTTCAAATAATCTCAAATTTCTAAGAAATAAAAATTAAAATATAAAATATTTTTTCCAAATAAGTGAACATAGGTTTTTATTATTTATTTTATGTTTTTTTCGACCTGATGAGACAATTGTTTTGTAGATTTAACTGTGCTTTGAAATATGTATTCTATTTTGAAATTACTTTCATTTAACTAAAAATTTTGAGAACTTATTATTTTGGGTCTATTAGAAGAATACAACTAATGGTGACTATAAATAATTATTTTGCTATTACTAATAATTAGACACTTGAAAATTTTCAAGATTACAAATATGAACGCTGTAAAGCCAAGAATGGAAAATATCGGTTTGAACGACCATTCAATGCAGCCATTAATGCGTTTCAATATCTTTTATTAAAATTTTCATCTGCAGCAATTTTATCAAATAAGAAATAAATCGGTATTATTCTATTCGAAAATGGCAGAAGTTGGCGGCAATAATCCGAACCATAAAACAACTTAAAGCTGGAAAACCATTAAAAGAATCAGCGATTATCTGTATTGATTTCACGTCGACTTTTATATCGGCGCTGCCCTCAAACTTCAACTTGTCCACTGCACAAGTCGTTAGGTTTCCAGTGCTTATTCCAGATTGTGCCCAGATATTTTCCAAATAGTGCAGGCTCTTTATCTGCAATCTTTTGGAGTACAGCGACAGCCGGAACTAATTGGTTCACTAACTGGTCGCGGTTGGCGTGACAATGGTTTGGATGGTGTACGAAATTCTGACACGAATATCATTACGTGCAACATTATAAGCTTCAATTCAGCTACGCAATATGTATATTTTTATTTAAATTGAACAATTTTTTTATACAATACGTACAATTCTAATTATAGAAAAATTATTTAGAGCAAACAAACGCTGAACATGTTTTAAACATAATTATAAAACAACATTTAATATGTACTGTATCAAATCAAACTCACAAAAACAGGGTGAGACGCTGCTTGAAGAATTATAGAAAATTTTATAAGTTGTATAATAAACACGTAAGAAAAAGAACTTTGAAAGGCTTGTTTCGCGGCAGGACATTTTACGATATAAATTTTCTTTGTTATACTTAAAAGTTTGTTGTTTGACACAACAATAGTGTATACTTATTCTATTGTAAAATATTGTTTAAGCATATAATTAATTATATCGTATAATTAGGTTTGAGAATGATGTTATATAAGTTAATCAAAAATTCAATGAAATATATAATCAACGATTATCAATCTTTGTTATTATTGGCAAAAAATATCAAAGTAAATTTTTGATTTAAGTAAGCAGATTGTTCAAATAATAAATAGAGTATTCCAGTCTTTTTTAATATTAATTTTTATTTAAAAGCAAAACTAATCAAAAGTTTAATTGGAAAAAAATTAGTCGTACAAAGATAATCAGTTTTTTTCTAAGTGAAAGATGGATGTAAACGTATTTTACAGGCCTGATTTGAGTTAAACTTAGTTTAAAAATATCAGAAAAGTATAGTAGTTTTAAATTGAGCTGGATTGGTAGTCACTAGTCACACACATACTAACTAACTTAAACTTAACTATTTTGTTTTTAAAAAGCTATAAAATTGTAACAATGTTTTGAAATTTTTTGTTTTATAAACAATTAAATAATTGTTTTTGGTTCTATTCTTAATTTTTGAAACATATTTTTATATTTAACTAACCTAAAAAAAACTTTGAAAATGCTGATAGAAATAAAAGATAAACAAAAGATTATTTTTTTACAATTATAATAATATAAGTCTTTTCTACGTCAATACCTTCTAACTACTCATAGCAAAATATGTTGTATTATTTCTTTTTTTACTTTAATTTAAGAGAAAACACTACAAAGACTTATACTTCTAATAAATCCTACAAAAACTCTAAATAATCCAAATATAAGCAAAAGGAAAAAATGCTTTTTGAGTGATTACTCAGAAGCCGAGTTTCCGCAGACAATTTTAACAGAAACAAATTAAAAGCTTAGAAAACTGATTTTATTATAATTAACTATTAATTTCCTTATTTGATGTAACTCAATCAAAAATTGAGCCAAATTTTAATTCTTTGAACGTAACCGCAAGGTTTAAAAATCAAATTAGAGCAAATTTATTTAAACAGATTTGTATTTGAATAATTTAACTTTAGGTCAATTTGTGACAATTTGGGCTTACATTTACTCCAGTGCCTATTACTTTTGTATTTTGGTAAATATCGGGACAACATATTTCAACTTTGTCGTTGCTATAGGTCACTACAAATGACAGATATTATATCTGATCAATAAAGTTAATCAAATTGAAAAGTTTGCTGAATTTTAAATTAATTTCCTTTAAACTAAAAGTTTTGGAAATTTAAAGAACCACAGCCGATTGTTAACCCAAACAGGCTTCTTCTACTTCAACTTAGTGAAAAAGTTCAACATCTTGCAAATTTTGGCTAATGTTTTAGCATCAAGTCAAAATTACACTGTTCTAATATAAATTTAAGGTAATACTAAATTTTGACTAAATTAGATCTGTAAAAAATGCTTCTAACAATTTTATATTAAAAACAAATAGTTAAATTTTACACGACTGAGACAATTTTGTTGAATTATATCTAGCAAGGCGGTTGATCACTGCAGCTCTAATAAAAATACTTTAATCAGTTTAACCGTTTAGCGGCTACAGGGTGGCAGACACAGATACACAATTACACACTAAACTTATATTGTACTGAGCGATTCATTCTTAGAGTGTAATTTTCATTATCACCTCAAAGAACAGATCATTAAAAAATTTAAACAAAAATATTTTTGACATATCTTCTTTCAAACAAATCAATAATTTAAATTGTTTCAAAAGCGAGGAAGCTGTACAAGTTTTGATAAAATCTACTATTAAAATATTTTATTTCAAATAAAACAAGTATTCATATTGGTTTAAAAACAAAAATGTTATGCGTAAGCATGACTTTTAATAGAAATGTAAAAAAAAAATAAACTATTTGTAGTTTTTTAAGATCTATTCTAAAAATATATCTTTTTAAACAAAAAATTACTGACTCTAAGTAGCCTATTGGCTAAGGAATTATGCACAAAAACCAGTAAATGTAATTGATTTGAAATAAATGACCCAATTTTAATACTTTTTTTATTAAGATAGATTACAATCGAAATAATAATTGACAGAGTATTTGAACGCGTGCAGTTTAAAACTATAAATCTTTTTTACTCTTGTTCTTCTGTCTCTTACATTATAACATTATTAGCAATCAAACCTTTAAACAAATATGAATATATTTAATAACTTTAAGATTCTTGAATTTAAAATTATAAATTGTGTTTTCTTAAATATGATATAAAAAAGCTATAGTTGATTTATTACAGTTTTAATTAAAAAAAAATTGTATTATGTATTGATACAAAAAAAATATTATGATGACAAAGCTATTTATGACTCAGTTGTGTTTACAATGTTTTTGTGTTTAATTAGTTTAGAAAATAATCAATATCAAAAATTTTGTACTTAATTTGACTATCATGCAGATTACCACGAACCTAACTCATTATTTTTTCTACACTTGACCAAAATGAACACTAAAAAGTTTTTTATTTACCGTTTCGTATAAAAAATATCTCTGAACTATAAAATAGGAATAAAAAATGAGATCCTTTTCTCTTGCGACATTGAAACATCACATATGCCGAGCACAATGTTAGCCGTGTGTAACGGTTACGGAGACACCCTCAAACGAAATTGAGTAGGAAAAATGTGACCTGAAAGACTTCAGCATCGTCTTCTTAGTCATCAGTCAGCATAAGCTCAAATGACTAGCTGATTCGTATGTGCGTGTGAAATGAATTGAAACGAACTGAACAAAATAGAAGAGAAAAATGGTAAAAAGCGACACTTCAAACGATACATTTGGGAATAAGAAATTTGATTAAACATTGTATGAACAGATATGCTAAAACCTTTCATTTTTTTATGAGCTAAATTTATATTGCTTAAAAAACGTTGAAATTTCAACTAAGTAAATACTATAGTAATATATTTTCCATTTGTAAATTCTTACAGATATTACACAACTAGATTGACTTTCTTGCATTAACTAAAAATAAAATAACTACAATTTTAGATCTAAAAGAATATAAATAAATAGTTAATTTTTCCATCAAAGATATTTTATCAAATGTGACACCACAATATGTAAAACCTGTACTATTTTATGTCTTATAAATAGGTCGATAGAGCTGTGTTTTTTAAGCTGTCGTTCATGTCAGGCCAAATTATAACATTTTTTGACAATTGTTACATTTTTTTTTATAAAAAACATTAAATTTTTAGTCTGTTAATTTTGTGTAAGCCCTATATTTTAAAAAATGTTGCATAAGGACTAAACAATCTGATTTACAGACAAGTTCAAAATCTCGGCTTGTTTTGTTTGATAAAACACACGTATTGAATGTAACTGACAACTAACAAACTTAAAACCGGCGTTGCGCTGCGCTAGAACCGCATTGAACTGCGCTAGAACAATTAATATCACAATAAACTTATTTATTGTGAGTTGTTAGGTTTTTAAAATTGAAGTTTTTTACAAAACTAGGCTCTATGTTTATTTTCTGTCAATAAATCATTTACAAGACTTGTCAAATATTTGACACTATTATTAAAAAATTGTGTTGAAATAATTTTTTTTCTGCTGTATGATTTTTTTACGCTTGGTACGCTATATACTATTAAACTCTCAAAAATTTGAGTTAAAAAAATTTTTAGAAGTTCTTAAATTTACTGATAAGGGTCAAAGTTATTGGTTTTGTAAAAAAATAGATGGTTTTTTTGTAAAAATATCTGGTACGTTTAATCAAAACTTAAAATCTAGAAAAAGTAATTAAGGAAAGAGATCAGTTTATTAGACGCAATTTTAATCAAAAAATATTTTACAGCTTATAAAATATTTGAAAACTTTGATGAAAATTTTTGTTTTAAAAACGTGTCTTTATTTGTTTAAAAAGATATAATATATATATTATATATATATAGATATATTACACGGCAGACCTCTGTAAATTCTCATATATATATAGATATACACATTGATCCTAATTGAACGATTTCATTGTTACCAGCAAAAACTGGTAGAATGTGTGTGTAGAGGACTGTCTTAAATATAATTAAGATTATTGGGTACTACCGGTTTTTCAAGCAGTGCATGCTAAAGCATGACTTTGATAAACTGTTAGTACAAATATGCCCTTAATGCTCACTATACACAATACATGAAAAATTAGAACCACCATCTCACTTACTATGTACGATGTCACATTCGTACATATAGGAGAGAATGAGCTTGTGGAAGTGTACTGGTTTTTGCAATACTCTGGCCTGATGAGTTTCAATGAGAACGAAACAGCGCTGTAGTCAGGTTTGCATAAGGCATTACACTTTCACGAAATGCTAAGTGATATAACCTTTCATGCTTCACAATATTTCAAACAATTCTGTAGATTGAAAGTCACACTGATCATATATATATATATATAAAAAAGAGTTTACTTTAGCCCCATAAATTGCCGTAGATTAAACCCTTAATTTATCCTTCAATATATATATATAAATATATATATATATATACATCCTTATACCCAACCTGAGCCATTTGAAGTTTCATACCATTCTGATCCACCCTTTAAATCAAACATTACAGCATTTAACTTGGTGTATATTGACTACTATTAAATTGTTTATTTTATTTTTTTTATATATACATGTAAAATGTTAATTTTAAAAAAATTTATTTTTTGAATTTTATACGAATTTTTTCATACAATTCTGACCCATTCTGTTTTGACCATTCTGATCCATTTACGAGTATGTATATTCTTTTTTTCTTAGTTTTCATACTATTATGAGCCAGTATATTAATAGCAGGAAAATCATACAATTCTGATCCCATAAAATTTAGAAGCAATTGAAAACTTTAAAAAGATTATATTATTGCAAATTTTATTTTCTATGGAAAAATTTGTTTTGTTTTAGTAATTTTTATTTTTTTCGGTAAATTTATTGTTTTTGAATTCAGAAATTTTGCTTCAAGAATTAAAAAAGATTTATTTTGGTTTTATTGACCAATAACTTCTTTAGACTCAAACTAAAAATTACTTTATGAAGTTTTTAGCATACATACGTAGAAAAGGATTCTTATATGTTTGCAAATAGGAAGTGAGTTTTATTATCCATCGGTGGTTTTCTTGTTCCAAAACCTAACCAAATGTGTTTATAATAATTTTGTTGATAAGATTTACAAAAAAGTCTTGATAACATTGCAAAAATGGAATATATTTGTGTTCTATACAAATAATAATTATTAACAGGTGCAAATTGTGTACGTGCTGATTTGTGTCAGGTCAGGTCATATGTGTCAGAGCTGAAATTCCCAACAAGTGTTAAGAGTTGAAGAATTAAATTCAATGTTTGAGTGAGGTGTAGATACATTTCCTATTGTATTGTACACCATTGGCCTATATTTTATTCTAAGATTACATTCATTCTTACAAATTTTAAAATATTGAGATTTTTTATCTAGGAGGCTAGAAAATGTTGCTGTTGTAGCAACAGCAACTTTGATTATGTCAATTTAACAACGGTATCTGAAAAGGTAATTTTCAAAATATGATTGAATATAGATTAATTTAATAAGATTAATATTTAATGCCTAATTATCATATTTTTTTATGAGCAATTGCTCACAAAATATCAATGATGCTAATGATCAAAATTTTTTTTATTGAAATTTCATCATTGACAGAAATAAATTTAAAACTAATATGTTTGTTCGCAACAATTTGTTTATTTTTGACGACTTTTGACTTCAATCCCCTCCTCAAAAATGTCAAGTCTAAAATTAAGTGCTGCCAACCAAAATAAGAAAAAATAACTACGTATCTCTAATTAGAGGGGGACAAATTGAAACTAGACGATAAGCGTTTTTTTCGGTAGAAGACTTGTTCTATTACCGCTTTATTTTGGGGTTTAATTTCTTTATCGACTATCAAAATTATATAGCTCGAGTGTCAAAATTCATGTTTTGAAGACGTTGTTTGGAAAATGGCCGACGCCGCCATGGTACTTTTTCTGAAATTTGTGAATTTTTAATTTGTTTTTAAGATTTTTTTTATTTTTTTATAAATTGAGTTATTATAATTGAGAAATTTTTTTAATTTTTTTTATTTGTTGTAAATATTTCAGTACTGGAGGTATAATTATTTAATTTTTATGTAAGATATTTGTAATTAGAATTCCAGTTCATTTAATTAATTATGATTTATTAAATATCGTTCATTGTTGGCTGTGTATATATTCCAAAATCTTACTGGTTGAGCCTTTTTTTTTTTTGCTAGCCAATAAATAGGTCGTTGTCAACCTATAGGCAAAATTTAGATAACAAGTGGCGCTCAAAACTCAAGTAAGGTCACTCTTGCCAATTTATTTTACATCTGAAGATCCACGACCAAAGCTGAGCTAGTACGAATCAAGCCTTTAGAGGTCATATGAGCCCTTATCAAAAGAAAGGGTTACAATGTCAAAAAAAGTAAAATATCAATTCTTGTGTTAATTTATTCAATTATTACACAATTTGCTTCACTTACTTTACTTATACACACTAAAATTTAATTATAGTTTGATCAATTATGAATTTTCATACCTCCACGTATTGTGATTTTTAATAAAAAAATCTTTTTATGGTCTGTTTTTTTGTGCTAGTTTTTAGTATAATTATTAAAATCATAAGAAAAATAAATAAAGCAATTATCCACTATCAATATTTTGAACTTGCAGCGCAGCTTTCACAAAAATGTTCAAGCTAAATGCGCGTTCGTTATTTAAATGCTTGAAGAAACCTTAATTTCGATTCTAATTCTGGTAAAAATGGTTAGGTTTCAGGTATAAATGAGAATGCAGCTCCGTTCCTTGAAAAAGTTTTGCAAAAGTTTCAAATTCTTTACGATCACATAATCCAAATGTTTAAAAAAATCTTTTAAACATTTTAAATAAGACATTTGTCTTATTTAAAAACCAAATCAAAAACAAAAAATGAAAAATATAGGTGAAACAAGTTTTCAATTATTAAATAATAATAATAATTTACTTTGCTCTCGCAAACGCTTTTTGTTTTACTTTCAAACCAAAATTTTTAATTTTATTTACTTTTTATTTTGATAATAATAATAATGCTTCGTCTTCTACACATAAAACTATTTCAACGTTTAATTAAGTTCTGAAATTATCATAAAAAAAAATTTTATTTCGCCTACAAATAATAATTTAATCAGAGTCACACTGATCGCAGTGCGCCATTTATCATTTATCCGTAATTTTCATTACAAATTTTTAACAAAGAATAAATTGAATAAATTACGAACTAAAGTTAACAATAAACAATTCAGATTGTTTCGATAAACATCAGTGACGCGACGTGTAACAGTTCGAGAGTCTGATCGAGTACCCAGCCGGTTCGTGCGAGTTGGAAATGTGAACGGCGAGGCGAGTCGAGACCTGTGGTCGAGACTTTTTTTAAAATTTTTTGTGCTAAGATTATAAAAGCTAAAACAATATTTTCCCCAGCTGTAGGGGTTGGGATTTCCAAGGTGTAAAGTCCTATGTTAAATTTCTGAACCAAATTTATGGTACTTATTGTTGCAAAAACACATTTTCTTCGAAAAAGCTATGCACTCAAGTGTTGTAAAGTAGATAATAATAAATATGAAATTTCCAAAATTCCCCTAATATTTTGGTCATAATAATAATATTTATTAATTTGAACAATGTCAAACATTACTAATTTATATGTAAAAACTAAAGACCTTAGACAACGATAGCCAATGCTATGGGTGATCCTTATGTGCAAAATCACTAATTTGAGAATTTAGAATAAATTATTTTAAAAGATCTTGTAGATATAATAGCATTAACAGCATCATGCTAATACAAAAAAAATACTTTTTATATCAGCAGCTAGTGCTGCATAAATTCTGTGCTATTTAAATATTTGACGGAGTTAAAAATTAATATAAATTATATTAAAAAAAATTATGATTTTGTGGTAACGCAAACGCACTTTCCAGTCGTTTCTATCATTTTGCATTATTTTTTTGTTCTATTCTTCTATTTCTTTCATGAACCCGGCGTGGGTCCGGTCCGGTACAGTGGTTTTCTTCTTTATCCCTTGCACCCTTGCAGCAAGAAAATAATAAAACCATAAACCAACATGCCTTTGTCTGGCTCTGGCCTGGACCTAAACCGGCACGCGTGCATGGCGTCCAGCACGATTTTATCCTGTCTCTTGGAAATTCCCACCTTTTTTGTCTAATTGAGTAATTTCTAATATTTCTATTGTCTAATGTCGGTAATATCACTAATATCTGGCTGAATGTCTGCTACAGTAATGCAAGTCAAAAATTTTGCTTGTATATTTTGTTTTTGACTATTTAGGCCTAATTCAAGTTATGAATTTTACAGTGATTAAATTATTAATCTATCTGATTTAATAAAAGCGCTATAAATTGGTGTCTTTGTTTATACTTAGTTAAATTATATAGGTCAGGTATAAAGTATGACGTATGATAAGCTATTTATTAATAATTTGAATAATAATAATGTAATAATGCTAATAACAAAATTAAATCATTATTGAGAAAGGTATCCGTCCTTGATTAAAGAGTTAAAGTTAAAGACGATCTCGGTCTCGTGGTCGTAACTCTCGTGTCTCTTAAATTATAAACGATTCATTTGGCATCTCAAATCTCTATCTCAAATCTCATCATTCTCATCTACTCAATCCGCAATCTAGTTCTTTACGAACGATTCCCTAAAACACGAACTAGTTCCTCAAAAAGAACTATTAAGCCCACCACTACACTATAAACAACTAAAATTGACGTCACTCATCTTATATAAGGTAGTGAAAACCTCCTATAAGGGTAGTAACAGATTTGTGACTAATATTTTTCAAAAGCATCTTTTTCCGTTGCACAAATCACCAACCTTAGATAAATTCGATTACAAATTTGATAAATTAATCTATTGTCTTAATTTTATTAATTGAAGTTAACCGTCTGAGAGTGAATTTCTACACAGTAAACCAACCATATTTTTAAAATGTTTAACAATTTGTCAAAATAATAAGATTTTCTCTATATAAATTATTGATAAATTCATTTCTATCAATATAAACAGTTCTAAAAAAAAATTGTTTATTAAAAGTATGAACAATACAATTGCTCATAAAATTTTTTAACAATAATTATATCACATTAAAGTGTTTTTTATAGATTTTAATACTCAATTTAATTACCGTTAAAACTGGGAAATCTCTCTCATAAAATCCCGTAAATGCAAATTTGTAATTTTTATTATTACAAAAGCACTTTTATTTAATTAGAAAAAACTTATTTATTTTTTAACAAAGAAATAGTTGGTTTATAGATCGTAGTAGAATTGATTATTTGTTCAAAACTAAAGTTAATTCTTTACCTGATTGGTTGAATTTGCGTGAGCAGAGAATAAAACATTTTAATTTTGACTTTTATTGTTTAATTAACTATTTTAGTTTAATTTACTTTCTGTAACCTCACCTGAAATGCTTTTTTTAATCAATTAATTGCAGTTAAATATCTAAAAGCAAAACATTTTAACAAATTAATTTAAAATTGGTTTAAAATAATTTGTTACGTTGTTGGTTAAGTCTTTTTGAATGGGTAATCAAAAATCTAACATGTGAATTTATTAATAATTACTATATATTTAAACACATGACTATATAATTTGATGCTGATACAATAAAAATAACGAACCTTACATATTGTTGGAAAAATCTTTGAATTACAATATTCTCATGGTTTTTGTAAAGTTGTTAATTACTGATTTTGTAAAATCTGACAAAATATAAACAAATGCGGGGTTTATAGAATTTACTAGCTATGTTTAAAAAATATTAATGTGAAAACATTGTTTAAAAATAAAAACTAAAAACTTTATAAAATTATATTGTTATTGCTGCACAATTTTATAATATTAAAGTCGACTACGTGTTTTGTAAAACTTGGTCATGCTGTAGCTGCAAGTGTTTTTGTTAAAACTTTGCCAGCAAAAATGGTCCAGGTATAAAAACAAGGGTGCAGCTCCGTTCCTTGAAAAAGTTTTCCAAAGGTTTGAAATGCTTTACGATCATATAATCCAGATGTTTAAAAAAATCAGACAAGTACCAACAATTTATTAATGATACCGTTACACTTGTATTATTTAAAATCTAAATCAAAAATATAAAATCAAAAATAAAAGTGAAACAAATTTTCAATTATTGAATAATAATAATATTTTACTTTGCTCTAGCAAACGCGTTTTGTTTTACTTTCAAAACAAAATTTTTAATTTTATTAACTTTTTATTTTGATAATAATAATGCTTTGTCTTATATTAAATATAAAACTATTTCAACTTTTAATTAAAAGTTCTAAAATTATCATAAAAAAAATTTTATTTCGTCTAGAATAAATAATT